>CM055641.1:49016130-49645416 GCA_029378325.1 Elaeagnus macrophylla | reverse complement strand
TAACTTCATGTCTGCTAAGTCCATTCGAGCACCTAATCCATCTTTTGTTTTTCCAAGAATATTCAACAAGGTACCAAGAATACTATCACACACATTTTTCTCAATATGCATGACATCAAGAAGGTGTCTAATTGGCAAATGTTGCCAGTACTCTAACTCAAAGAATATTGATCTCTTCCTCCAACATATTGAAGTATCTAAAAGTTTTTGTTGTTCTTTTGATTTACCACGAGGAAAAGTTATTCCTTCAACTTCTTTTAGAATATCATCTCCAGTTGGTGGTAATGGAGCTTCATTATATTCTTGTGTTCCATCAAAACATCGTCTTTGATTTCTATATTTATGCCCAAGTGGAAGGAATTTGCGATGACCTCTGTAACACATTTTATGAGAATGGGCTAATTTATCCGCATATGTGTTTGTGCTACAAACTGGATAAGCAAAATAGCCCTTCACAGCATGACCAGACAAGTTACCATATGCAGGAAAATTATTTATAGTCCACATTAGAATTGCCTTTAAGGTGAACTTCTCTTGATGATATGAATCAAATACTTCAATGCCATTATTCCATAAAATTTTTAAATCATCTATTAATGGCTCTAAAAACACGTCAATATCATTCCCTGGTTGCTTAGGGCCTGATATCAATAATGTTAGCATCATGAACTTCCTTCTCATGCATAGCCACGGTGGGAGATTATAATTGACCAACATAACAGGCCAACAACTATACTTAGTACTCATTGAGCTATACGGATTGATACCATCAACTGCAAGTGCAAGTCTAAGATTTCTGGGCTCTGATGCAAATTCAGGCCATTTTTCATTGATGAGGTTCCAAGAACGAGAATGTGATGGATGTTCTATTTTACCATTAACAACCTCTTGAGCAGCATGCCATGATAAATTTTTGGATGTATCAATGCTTCGAAACATCCTTCGAATACGTGGAATAGATGGAAAATACCACAACACCTTTACAGGTATTTTTTTTTATTTTTCATCTAATCCAAATTTGGACTCTTTCCACCTTGATTCCTTACATATAGGACATTCACGTGCATCTGTATACTCTTTCCTATATAGTATGCAGTCATTTCGACATGCATGTATTTTCTCATATCCCATACCTAGCTCATTAAGTGTTTTTTTAACATCATACATAGAATGAGGTAATTTATGATCCTCAGGCAACATATCACCTATTACAGTCAGAAGTTCTTTAAAATACTTATCAGGTATTCCACACTTCGCTTTAATATTGTACAATGTGACTAATGCAGAAATCTTAGTGTACTTCTTACACCCATTCCATAACGGTTTTTCAGCATCCTCTAAAATCTCATTAAACTCTTCACCCAACATATCGGCATTCAAATTATCTTGCACTGCATCTAACATTTCATTAGTATCAACAAAAGCTTCTTCACACTTTCTCTTTTGTTGTGTAGGGGACGCATTGGGGAACTCATTACTATTCTTCATAATTTCTTCCCCATGCCAAAACCATATCTTATAACTTTTGTCAATACCATGTTTGAATACATGATTTCGAATTTCCATAACATTATGTTCTTTTCGGTTCCCACATTTCAGATAAGGACACTTAATTTTTTCATGATTACTTGCATTATCAGCAGCAAAAGTAAGAAAATTTTCAAGCCCTCCACTAAATTCATTTGACCTTCTATCCATTGACATCCAAGACTTATCCATTGAAAAACCTAATTAAAGATATATATATATATATATATATATATATATATATATATATATATATAAACATTATGTCAATGAACATATATAATATTGTGAAATAACAAGTGACAAAAATATTAAAAAAAAAGAATCAAATAATATATATATATACAAATACAAACAACATTAATTCAAGTCAAAAAAATAAAAATATATACAAGTTATACAACATTAATTCACCTACAAGTTGTAACATTATATAATTTTTTATCGCACTATGCATATGTATATAATTTTTTCCATGAATAAATATACAATAATATATAACATTATAAATAATTAATAATAATAAATAAAATAAAATAAAAAAATTAAAACATATATATATATATTAACGGCAACTATATATATGCACTATAAAAATTTTCATGAACAAATATAAAATATGCATGAATTATAATATCATAGCAATTATAAATAAATAATGATAATATTTATTTTTAGGCAAAAATTCTCAAAACATATATTCAAGGCATATAGCAAACATGGGTAATAGAGATTATGAACTAATTAAGAAAAAAATCAAGTACATTACTCAAAAAAGCACAAAAAATACATACCTTGAAGGAGAAAAGTTGATGGTGGCGGAAATGGAGGTCAAAATGGGACCTTTGGGGGCTGAAATGGTGGAGGAAAAAAATGGAATTTTTCGGCTGAAATGGGAGAAAAACTAGGCGGCTAATGGTTCAAAACCGTACAACACGGCGGCGGCGGCAGCACTCACGCCGTCGGAAAGCAGCAGGCAACGAAACACCCAGGCGAAACCGGTCACGTTTGTGTGGGAAGGGGGGGCGGCGCTGGATATTGTGGGACAAAGGGTGGGCTCGGGTGGGGAAGAAAAGAACAATTGTGTGGAGCCCGTGGATGTGGAGACCTAATTAAAAGATTTGACCTACGGGTACGGTTGTTAACCGTACCTAAAAGGCTACGGGTACAGTTAACAACCGTACCCGTAGGTTAATTAAAAAACTTTTAGGTACGGTTGTTAACCGTACCCGTAGCCTTTTAGGTACAGTTAACAACCGTACCCGTAGAGTTTTAGGTACGGTTGTTATCCGTACCCGTATCCTTTTAGGTACGGTTAACAACCGTACCTAAAAGTTTTTTAATTAACCTACGGGTACGGTTGTTAACTGTACCCGTATCATTTTAGGTACGGTTAACAACCGTACCCGTAGGTCAACTTTTAGGTACGGTTAACAACTGTACCTAAAAGTTTTCGTAATTTTCTGAAAAAGTTCCGCATTTTGGTTCACTTTTAGGTACGGTTAACAACTGTACCCATAGGTAATTCTTTTAAAATACACGGCCAACCGTACCTATAGCTATTTAGGTATTGTTGTTATCAATATTTTAATTTAACAACCGTACCTATAGGTATATTTTGTTGTAGTGGGTGGTCAGCAAGACCTCATGGAGGTGCACGACGAGGTGTTTGTGAAGGGTTAACAAGGTTATCAAAAATTGAAAAATCAGCTGTAAATACCCCATCTTTCTCTATTAAATACACATTCTCTCATACTTTTTTCTACACATTTTTCAAATCGTTTTTTTTTGTGTTGCATAAAATTTGACTTTGTAAAAAATATTTTCTTGATCTCTCGAAAATTATTTTATATTCTTCGTATCTCTAATACGTTAAGTGTTGTTCCATAATAGTTATTTGAAGGAGTCAAAAATATTAGTTAGATATTTTGGAGAAGAAATATATCTTTTGAAAGAAATATTCGTAGTCTCAATATATTGAGTATTTTTCTGTATTGAGCTACGAGGTGATGGTAAAGTTTGTTAAATTATTTTATCAAGTAAAGTTTCAATAATAATAATACATCAAGTGTATTTTTGTATTGTTATTATGAGGTGAAGATTTTCCCTACAATCATCTATGTGTAAAAATTATATATATTGTTCAAGCATACTGATTACAGGTACTAGTATCACACTGCATGGTGGTGTCGCTCTGGACGTGTGCCAAATTCAATGTGAATCAAATCAACTATGTAGACAACTGGTGATAGCAACCTATGCAGTTAAGAAGAGTGGTCTCGACTGATACAAGTATTAGTGTTTTCCTTATCGAGTCTGCATAACTATTTTATTTCATTTAGTGAATTTGGCTGCTGAGTGGTTGCTTTATGCAACCTGTGGATGTTACCACTTAGGATTGGATCCTAGGTGGGTTTATTACATTATATTACTGTGTTTGATTTCTGTACTGCATTAATTAGTACAATTGTAGTATCATCAATATATTGCCAACATATATCGACTATAGTGAGATTGAAAAGCATTTACTGCATAACTCTATTTTTTTTATATTTCTTGTACTTGTTTATCTATAATATCTTTTTAATTATTTTATTATTTCGCTGCCTATATGAGAGGGGCAATCCTTAGGTATCCATATCACTTAGACTTAGTTATTTGCCGAGTTAGGACTCTCTCATTTGGTATCTGAGCTGGTTCATCCTTATTGGGCTTAATCGCTCCAGTGTTGATCTATTTATCGTACTTACCACACACACTCACTTTGCTTATTGAAGTCTCCGATGCATGCTTTCTTCGTGTAGATGGGAGATCGCGTCAGGTGTTAGGTAGAGAATGGATAGACACCGCCTACTAAAACTCTTGAAGATGGTACAGTTGTTCGTAAGCACATGATGGAATGGACAAAAGAAGAAAGTCATGAGTACGATATGAATAGTAAAGGAATGATGCACTCACCCAAGTTGTTACTCTTGAAGAATAAAGACAGATTTCTACCTGTATTACTTCTAAGGAAGCATGGGACATTCTAGAAATTACGCATGAGGATACCTCTATAGTAAAGTAGTCCAAATTAATGACACTAAAGAGAGACTATGAACTTCTTTAGATGGAGGAAGATGAGACTTTTGACAACTTTTATGGCCGTTTCTTAGACATTATCAATACTTCTTACAATTTGGGTCTTCCAATTGATAAAGAACTTCAAGTTGAGAAGATTCTTTGTAGTCTACCTCCTCATTTAAGAGAAAATGTTATTGCTATTGAAACTACTTTCAAAGGAGAACCTTTAAATAGGAATGAGATTGTTGGTGATCTCTAGGCTATTAAAATTCATCACTTTTTTCCTAAAAGAACCTCTTCTAAAGATAAAGGTAAGAGTCTTGAGGTGAAGACTACCAAGACTCAAAAAGGTAAAGAATGAGCCTCTGTTGATAGTGATGAATCATCTAGCTTGGATGAGAAAGAATTTGCTTTGTTGGCAAAGCAATTTAAGAAATTCTTCAATAGTAAAAGAATGCTCTTGGTAAATTAAGGAAGGAAAGCTCTAGCATAAGAGATTCCAAAGTTAGACTTAAAAACTCTAAAGAAGAAGAAGAAAGACCTTAGTCTAGAGAATTAGGTTAGATCGGTCAGGTGTTATGAGTGTGGAAATCACAAACACATTGTTACTCAGTGTCGGTTAAAGGGATAAGAATCTAGCAAGAAGGTCATGATGATAGAGGTTACTATTTTAGATAGTAGCTGTAGATCGAAAAAGGATGAAAGTAACTTTATAGCCTTTATGGCCATTAAAGATGATCCTCTCACTACGACCTCTCAATCTTCTAGATTCCTCGATAAGAATGAGCATAAGGAGCTCTTAGACTCTTACAATGATTTTCTTAGAGAGCATATTAAAACTAAGAAAGCTCAAATGAATGCTTTCGATAGCCTTGAGGTTAAAGAAAAAGAGTTAAGTGCTCTTAAAGCTGAAGTTGAAAAGAAGCACTCTACTTACAACTAGGACAAAGGCAATCTCACTAAGAAATGTGAGATTATACAGAAAAGATTTAACGAACATGATTGTTGAGGTTAAATCGAACAAGTCAAGATTGAAGGTTCTTGAGAAGACCTTGAAGAAACTATAGAGTTTAGAAGATTAGCGGATAGTTAATCTGGTTATATTAGAGGAGGAAGTTGAAAGAATCTCACTTCTAGGAAAGAAGTTCGAGATCTTGGAAAGTAAAAAAGGCATATCTTGATCTTGCCTTAGCTGATAAGGTTGAGGAGATGTTAGCTGTTCATGACAAAGTTGAAAATCTGGGTTGTTGCCAGATTTCTTGAGGCATCAATTATGGAAAAGGATGACATCTTCACTACTTTAAGTACAAAGTTGTCTTACCTTGATAAGGAGTTTGATCACTCTAGGGCCACTGTTAAGAAACTTCTAAAGGGTACTCAGAAGCTAGATGAGATTCTTGTTAGCATCAAGGCGCCCAGTGATAGGGGTGGGGCTAGGTTTTATTTTTGATGGTTGTGCAACTCATTCTCCTTCTATTGCTACTTTAGCTTTTCTCTTTGTTAAGTCCATAACTTCAACTACTGCTGCTTCCACCATTGCTCCTCTCTTCATCAAACTAGTTATAAAAGATATTTTTACAATACTTTTGCTGCCAAAGGTAAAGATAAAGTTACTGTGAAATGTAAGTCTTAGGTGTCATTCCAACTGGTCTCTTCTAACAGGGTAAACATGTCACTTCCTGATTCTTCTTCTCATCATGCTAGTGATGGTCTATTGCCATTACCTACATGCTTCATCCCCTTTTGTCACCAATACGGTGAGCATAGGCATATTAAACTTCACTGTGAGAGATTGAGTTTTCATTCTCAAGTGAGACTCAATGTTTGCACTTTTACCTCTCCTTCTTCTCCTCATGTTACTCCTCAGAGATAGAGACCTAGTTTCTCTCACTCTTTTGCCCGTAATTGTTATACTTGTGGTACTGTTGGCCATCTTGCATACCAATGTCCAAGATATCTTTGGGGTAGTACTAGGAGATCTCCCCCTTGCTCTTCTCTTTCTAACTTCACAGGAAGTACCTACTGTGGCTCATCTAAGCATTATATTTCTGGGTGCATTTTGTACCGACGACATAGTGAAGAAAGAGCAAAAGTATCTAAAAGCCCTGCTAGTCATATGTATGATCGCCTGATTAGTCATTCGTGAGTTTCTAAAACAAAGAACTCTTGAGTGATTCGTATTCCTCATACTCACATGGACTAGAGATTACATTATGTATCTGTTGCCCCTTATCACTTTTTTTCTCAATGGTAGAATGTACTTTGATCACACTATTTCCAAGTGACAGTTAGTTTGATTTTGGTTATTTCTTCTTTTCTTTCTCTTCCTTATAGTAATTTTGTATATGTTTATTTCTTGCTTTTCTCTTTAAATTCTTACTCTTTTATTTTTTTCTTTGTGCCTTACTCTTCTTTTTTTTAACATAAATATTTCTAAAATTAAAATAATTTTTTTTATTATTTTTTCTTGATTTTTTTAAGGGTTTTTTTCTCTCCTCATCTTTTAGGGTTGCTCGCTAAGCACCCTCGTAGGGGTGTCTCTGATAGTTCACCGAGGTCTCACTGAGATAGTATTTTTATACACTCATGGGTACCTCATCAATGCCCTCCGCCAAGGGTCCGTGAGGGGTCTACAAGATATACGAAACCCCTATAAAAACCCCTTTTCTCATTTGTTTCAAACCATGAAAATCTCTAAATACTTTCACCCTCAAATACTTTCACCGTCTACCTTTTAAACTACTTTTTACTACCCTAAGCACTTTTACCTCTCTTTTCTCAACAAAACATGCATAGACAAAACAAAAGATCCCGCATCAACAAGTTGAAGCTAGTACCTCTTCTCAACCAAAGAAGTCTTCATCTTGCATTTGTGAGCACTCAATCATGATTAGGGAGTTTCCTGCTATCCATGAAAGATTTGCTTGCTTTTCTTGTCTCTCTCTTTGCTCTATTTCCTAATTTTTCGACGGTACCTTTGTCATAGAATCCTATTTTGTGATTCATATCCATCACACGCGTTCCAAGTCTATCTTGTTCACCTTGAGCAGATGTCATGTCATCTTCTATAGAGATAATGTTTTAAACCTCTTATCTCTTCCAAACATGAAAAGCCCTTCATTTCTCGTTCTTCTTTTTGAATATAAAACCTTAATGTAGCCAACTTTTATGTTGATCTCAAGCGTCTCAAAACTTGAAATCAATCTGTCATGGCTATCAAACTTAATAGACTTGACATACAATATGTGATTTTCCTCTTAATGGCTCCTCTCTTGTTCGCATGCTTTGGCAAGTTATGTATTATTGAAGCTTTCCTTGTACTCATGTCTCTTCTGTACCTAATGCCATAGGTTAATTTCTTTGTGCAATTCTTTATGTTGAGTTTATAGATCTCTCAGGTATGATCTTTAGAGCCATAGTTTGTTCTTCTTTCTCTCCTTCCTCATCTAGTCTTCATTACCCTTTATTGATTACTTGCTAGGGACACTCTGTCTTTAGTGATGTTATTCAAGTTTTTACTTTTGGTCTTACTACCCTTTATCTTATACACTTTCTAGCATCACGCCAACCTTTCGAAAACTATGAGCCTTCTTCTTATTCATCTCAGATGCTTTCCATTCTACCCCTTCTACTTCTCTTCTATTTTCTTCTCCTCAATCTATTGAGTCTCTCTCTTTAAGTGCAAAGGTGGATGCTTTGATTAAACATTTTGACAAGCTTCTTAAAGAACTTACAAATGATCATCAGGAGCGTAGAATACTCCATCAACTATTGATAACCTTAATGATAGGATGGGCATAGTTGAGCGACACCAGCAACCCCAACATGCCTCTCCTCGATCTTCAAGCTCTTGACCTTCTGTTTATCCTTCTAATAGAGTGGATCCTTCTCAAATTCACTCAGTTGGTATGAGAACTAGTGCACTGCTTCAGGATCAAGACATTCAGATTCCTTAAACTAGTTGTTTGACCAATTTTCCTCCCTTGGAGGTAAATTTTCCAACCTTATGAAGTCATCCCAGCTAGGGGTGGCAGTTCGGGTCATTCGGGTCGTGTTTAGGTTGACCCAATTTTAACCCGACCCTAACACGACAAACCCAAACCCAACCCAATTCTTTTTCGGGTCATTTCGGGTTGACCCATTTTGACCCAAAATTAATTCGGTTTGGATTCGTGTCGGTTTTTTCGTGTCGTGTTTCGTGTCAGTTTTCGTGTTGTCGAAAATTTTTACTCCTAACGATGTGCATTTGTCTTTCGTCGTGTTAAATTATTAGAGATTTAAGGTTTACATAAGTTATATAAGTTGTGACTTGTGAATAAGTGTCTAATAGATAACTATGGTTATTTTTTTATTTTTTATTTTTTAAGAACGGGGTTGAACGGGTCAACCCGGACCCGACCCATTTTTTTCGCGTCATTTCAGGTTGACCCTATTTTTGACCCAAAATTAATGCGTGTCGGGTTCGGGTTGGGTTTTTCGTGTCGATTTTCGTGTCGTGTCAAAAATTGACACCCCTAATCCCAGCCTTCTGACCATAGGGAGTACAACATTGGTTCTCAATGTAGCTTTGACATATATGATAGGAGAGGAGAATCTTAGTTTTCTTTGTATTTTATTTTTCTGAAAACATTTTGTAATAGATCTCATTATTAATAAAAAAAAAAAAATTTTGTTGTGTGCTTACATCTGTTACTTTTTCTTATGGTTTATTTCCTCTCTGCTTGTGTTGCATGAGTGTATAAGATTATTGCATGTTGTATGTCTTCTCTCCCTCATTTAGAGGTATTCCTTTGACTCTCTATGTCAAAAATGAAGAGAAGTTTGTATGTTGCATAATGTGTTTACTTCTATTTTTTGCACTGTTATTGAATGTTAATTTAGGTTTGCATCATATCATATTGTCTGACTTGCATGCATTCAAAAGTGTGTTGCATGAAGTCAAGGGGACTTTGGTTGTCTAATTTTGTTTAGCCTATTGGTGTGTACCTATATAAGTAGAGGTGGCAATTCGTGGGTGTTAGATACTAGCCCGAATTTAATTTGTGTCATAAACTGTCAACTTTAACCCAAACCAAAAAAATTCGTGCTAACCTAGGCTAGCCCGAATTGGGCCAAACTTTTATTTACATGTGTTAATTAGTCTTTTTTACCTTATTTAATCCGATGTTAAATGAAAATATTATAAATTTTTTTATAATTTTTAATCTAATTAGAATAATAAAATATTTGAACTAAATTTAATACATTCTAATAACATTATATATACAAATAAAAATTTTGTTACAAATTTTTACAAAATTAAAAGTTTTAAAGTCATAATTATATTACAAAATAACTCAATAAATCACTACTTAAAATTAAAGTAAATGAATATTTTAGACTTAAACTTTATATAATTGTGGTTAGTGATAATATATTATATTAGCAAATTATTAGTAAGAAAAATGTAGCAAATTTTCTATAACATGAATTAACATGTAAATAAAATAATAGTAATAATATATAATAATATTAATTATAATAATTTTTTTATTTTCTTGTTATGGGTTGGCCCTAATCCAACTCTAACCCAACCTTAATTTTTTCTTATTATTCGAGCTAGCCCAAATTTAATTCATTCGTATTCGGTTTGTGTTTTTTAGTTCGTGTTATGTTTGGACAATTGTGCTACGACACAAATTGTCACCCCTATATATAAGGATAATACGGTAGTATTCAGTTAGACTACACATAGTTCTGCATAAAACATTTACAGATGTGTTTGTTTCATGTGTGTAAGTTATAAATGTAGCTATGAACCTTATAACTAACTTGGAGCTAAAGTTAGCATCAAGATGGATGTTGTGATTCATGAAGATGGATGAAGCACTACAAAATTGAATCACTTAGAGTGTAGGTTATGCAATGTTTTGCCACAAAAAGCTAAAGGGGGTGATTGTAAGTCCTATAAGTTCCTTTGAGTCTTTGTTGGCATTCTCGTGTGCAAAGCATAAAGTCTGTTTTATTTTACTTAGTGTTTTTTCTACTTATGTTGTACGATTTTTTGATTGTGATCAGTATCGCACACGCTCACATTGATTTCAACACTTTGTATGTTTGCATGTTACATACATCAGGGGATAGTTGGGAACATGTAGTGTGCATATTTAAATTATTTTTACTTGCATTTGATTTTCACATTTGGTCGGTGTGTTTGAATTTTCAAATGATCAAGTTTTTAATTGAAAAAATAAGTTTTTGTTAGTTCGACCGGGACCTTGTGCGGGTCTCATAGGTGGCTCGTCGAGGTGATCAACGAGGGGTCCACTAGCATGCACAGGGTGGATATGTGACTCGTTGGACCTCACTGATATCTCAAAAGGGCTTGCTAGTGTGGTTAGCAAGGTCTCGTAGAGGTGTGCAATTAGGTGTCTACGATGGTACCTAAAGTTGAAAAATTAGCTATAAATATCCCCTTCTTTCTCTATTAAATACACCTTCTCATACTTCTTTTTACACATTTTTCTTAGTTGATTTTTTTGTGTTGCGTAGAATCTAACTTTGTGAAAATATTTTCTTGAGCTTTCGAAAATTATTTTATATTTTTCATATCACTAATATGTCGAGTGTTGGTCTTTATTAGTAATTCGCAAGAGACAAAAATATTAGTTGGATATTTTCGAGAAAAGTTATATCTTTTGAAATGTGTTTTCGTAGTCTTAATATATCAAGTATTTTTCTATGTTGAGCTATGAGGTGATGTTGGAGTTTGTTAAATTAATTTATAAAATAGAGTTTTTGTGATAACAATACATTGAGTGTATTTCTATATTATTATTATGAGGTATAGATTTTTTCCAAAAATCTTTTATGGGTAAAAATTATATATATAGTTCACATATACTAATTACAGGTACTAGTATTACACTTCATAGCGGTGTGGCTCTGGAGATGAGCCAGATTCAGTATGTATCAAAGTAGTTATGGTGACAATTGGTGATAGTAGCGTAAGCAGTTAGGACTAGTGGTCTTGACAAATATAATTATTGGTGTTTACCTTATTGAGTATGTATAACTATTTTATTTCATTTAGTGAATTTGGTTGCTAAGTGGTTGATTAGTCACGTTATATTGTTGTGTTTGATTGCTCGACTGCATGAGGTAATACAATTGTAGTATCCTCGTTATATGTGCCAACATATATAGGCTATATTGAGATTGGAAAGTATTTACTGCTTAACTCTATTGCTTTATATTTGTTGGATCGATTTATCTATGATATCTGTTATTTGTTTTATTATTTTTGCTGTTTGTAAGAGAGGGATTAGGTGTCTGTATTATGTAGACTTGTTTTTTTACTGAATTGGTATTCTCTAAAAGTCATTTTCTCTTCAGAACTAGTCTTCTATATATATATATATATATATAGCAACATGTCATTTGTAAATTCCAAGTTTGTCAGACTGTACGATACATCTTTACAGAGTAGTTTGCCAATAAGATTTATCCCTTTTCATTTCAAGTCACATATTTAAAACATACTAAAGTAGCATTTGATATATAAAAAAAAAACTATTGAGACTGCTTACTAGGTAACCAATTATATTGTACGGTATGAATTAATCACTAGTACAAAAATCATCTTTTGGGACGATTATTAACCGTCCCCAGAAGTATTCTAGGACAATTGTTTTTTCAATTGCAACCGTTTCATATATGGGCGTTTCAAAAGATATGGTCATTTGGGAATCGGAACATTTAGTAACTGTCCCTAAATGTAAAATTCAATCATCCTTAAAAGATAAACAACCATCCCAAAAGATATTTTAGAATGGTTATAGGCTTACTTTTTGAGTATGGGTAGCCCATGAAGTAGTAATAGTAAGTTATTATTAACCATAAGTTAATAATAACGAAAACTTATTAATAGTAAGTTATTATACATCATAAGTCAATAAAAAACACAACTTATGCAAGTTATTATTAATCATAAGTTAATAATAACCATAACTTATTAATAGTAAATTATTATTAATGATGGATGGTTGGATTATGGACTTTGGATAATTCAATAGGTCGATCCACCTAGATCATACAATGGTAATACTTAGTGTACTCTACTAGCAAGTCGTCTATGTTTTCCACAATTACCCAAGGTGAGTAGTTGAACTAGATCAACTCTCCAATCAACCTATGTTCAGGAACTGCACATGTCACTATCTTTTACTTGACAAGGTTAGCATGATAACATTTGTGTAAGATGTGTTATAGAAGGAATTCAATGATAAACATTTCTAAGCTAGTGGCTACAACATATAAATCAATTGTAATATAATTGGCTTGAATTAGTCAATATAAATATTAGTAATATTGCTAATTTGATGCGGTGAATAGATTCAATATTGCTAATATAATTTATTAGCGAAATGTATTATGCCCTTGTGCGTTCATTTGTGCACTTTTGTGCATTCTTTTGTATGCTTTTGTGCATCCAAGATTTCTTTCGGTAGTGACTACCAAGAAGATTCTTCAGTCCAAGTAGTAGCATTTGCGAGTGATGACGATTACTCTCATGAAGGGTTTCAAAAAGATTCGACTGATTAATCTTTAGGTGTTCAGTCCCATTTGAAAATCTTTTTCCTTTTTCCATTTTGTTCGAGATTTGTTACGCTGCTTTTTGCATCAGTTTGTTGCATTTTAATACATAGGCTTGAAAAGTTAATATTGTATGTTCACTATGTTGGTTAAAATGCTTTAATTTTTTTAGCCTTTGAAGATTTATCTTTTGGTACTTTATATTTTATTTTAACTTAAAATGGAAAATAATTTAATTTTTGACAAAAAAAATGAAAATATAAAGTGAAAATGCTAAAAAGTGGACACGTATCGGAAAAAAAATATTACTTAATTTGTTAATTGTCATCTAATAAGCCTTGCAAGATGGAATCAAGAAAGTTTGTGAACATTGTGAACGAAATACAAATAAAGTAAAAGATATTAGATAGATATGTACATACGTATAGACTATTGCAAACAACAACAAAAAAGAAAAAGAAAAAAAAAAAAAGGAAAATTGGCGTGTATCCATATAAATTTCTATTTTTTAATCAATTTACTATCTAAATTTTTCTTGGACTAATGTATTTAGTACTTGTCAAATAGTAAAAATTGAGTACTATATTCAATAAAACTATAATAAAAAATTAAATCAAAATTACAATTTTGTATGATAAATGAAATCTATTAACTAATATAAAGTTGAATAAACTATATTATTGGTCTTTAAATTTTAACTAAATTCACATCTAAGTTTTCAAACTTTTAAATATTACAGTTTATAGGTTCTCAAGCTTTTAAATCCTACAATTTAGTCTCTAAATTTTAAAAATTTTAAATATAAATCATAAATTTTAATCCAAAAATATATATTTTAAATAAACACTCATCTCGTCATTGTCGTCCTTGCAATTGTCTTCTAACTCATAATTAAATGTCATACAAGATTGTTCTAAAGTAATTTTTTTTTTTTTTTTTTTTTTGCATATTAGAATTTTCAATATTTTAAAATAATATTATTTTAAAGTAATTTAATTTTTGTTATTGAAAATTCTATATATGCAAAAAATAATGTATGTATTGATATTAATAATTTTGAATTTGTTTGAAGTTGTATTGGATGATGATAAAGTAGAAAATGTAGTGAAAGCAATAAAATATGGAGTAAGAGATTATTTATTTAAACCTCTTAAATTATTTATTGCAAGTTAAGAATATTGGACAACATCTCGTGAGAAAAATTTTAAAGGACACTATTGAGAAGAGAAAAATAAATTATGAAGAAAAAGAAAGAGAAGTAATTAGCATTATATGTGAAACATCAGACGTTATTCCATCTATTAATTATGTAGGATATAAAAAGTCATGAATGCAATGGTCTCAAGTATTTCATCAAAAATTTGTTGAAGCTGTTGAGAGTTTAGTGTTTTATAGCAAGTTTAATTATTTTATTTTTAATTAATTTAAATTATATTTATTAGTTCATAAACTAATTTATATAATATAAATTCATTATTTTTTTAATGTTTGTAAATTTTTTTCTCTTTTTTAATTTGCATATCTAGTTGCATCTAAAATATTAAAAGTTATTCAAATACTTAAATTTACTGATTTGTACTTTAAAACCTAGAAAAAAATTAGGCCACATTTTCACGAGTAAGTTCAGATATCTAAATAACTTTCAATATTTTAGATAGAACTGCATCTGCAAATTAAAAAAGAGAAAAAAAATTTACAAAAATAAAAACATTATAATGAATTTATATTATATAAATCAATTTTTGAACTAATAAATATAATTGAAATTAATTAAAAATAAAATAATTAATTTTAGAAATCAAAATTGTGTGTTTTTTCATTAACCTAATAGGTTATATATATACACATATTAATCTCAATTAAGAAAAGATAATAAATACAATATATTTACAGAATAACAATAATAAGGAAATATTATAACTTATATTCTAACTCTTCCCCCTCAAGTTGGAGCATAGATATCACACATGCCCAACTTGGATAGTGATGTATGAAAGGAACTTCCTGTAACCGCATGGGTCATAATGTCAGCTAATTGATCAGCACTCTTAATGTATGGGACTTGAATGATGCCAGCATCCAAATTGTCTTTGATATAATTTCTATCAAGTTCAATGTGCTTAGTTCGGTCATGTTGCACTGGATTATTTGCAATTTCAATTGCTGCAGTATTATCACAAAATAAAGTTATAGACTTTTCAGGACCAAAACCAAGCTCACTCAACAAAATCTTTAACCAAGAAAGCTCTGTAATACCATGGTGAAGAGCGCGGTACTCGGCCTCTGCACTGGACAATGACACCACGTTCTGTTTCTTACATCTCCAAGACACTAAATTTCCTCCAATAAAGGTAAGATATCCTGAAGTAGACTTCCTATCCATCTTGGATCCTGCAAAGTCAGAATCTATGTAACCAATAATGTCAAGATGTCCATGTTTTGAGAACAAAATACCCTTGCCTGGAGAAGACTTCAAATAGGCCAAGATTCGGTTCACAGCTTCCATGTGCCTGTCACTCGGATTATGCATGAACTGACTAACTACACTAACAGCATAAGATAAATCAGGTCGAGTATGAGTCAAGTAAATCAATTTTCCTACTAATCTTTGATATCTCTCCTTATTAGTTGGAATCTGATCAGGATAAATGGCTAAACCATGATTTACCTCAATAGGTGTATCTACAGGAGCACACGCAGAGTTGCCAGTTTCAGCAAGAGATCTAGTATGTATTTCCGTTGAGAGAGGAAAAGCCCTTGCTTAGACTTAGAAACTTCAATACCCAAGAAGTATTTCAGATTTCCTAAATCCTTCATTTCAAATTCTTCTGCCAAGTAACCACGTAATTTCTTTATCTCATCAGAATTACTACCTGTAACAATCATATCATCAACATAAACTAGAAGTAAGGTGATATCATTACCCACCTTTTTATAGAAAAGAGTGTGATCTACTTGGGCTTGTTTAAAACCAAATTCCTTCATTGATAGGCTCAATCTGCCAAACCATGCCCTAGGTGATTGTTTCAACCCGTACAAGGCTTTTTTCAACCTGCACACCTTCCCATCTTTTGTTTGAAAACCAGGAGGAGGATCCATATATACTTCCTCTGACAGATCTCCATGAAGAAATGCATTTTTTACATCGAGTTGAAGTAATGGCCAGTCTAGATTCACGGCCATAGAAAGTATAACTCGAACAGTGCTCATCTTAGCTACCGGAGCAAATGTCTCTTGGTAGTCAATTCCATAAGTTTGAGCATAGCCCTTAGCCACTACTCTGGCCTTATTCCTCTCTCATGTTCCATCGGAACGAAACTTAACTGTAAACACCCACTTACAACCTACTGTCTTCTTTCCCTTAGGTAATTCGACTAACTCCCAAGTACAGTTCTTTTGGAGAGCATTTATTTCTTCTATCATAGCAACTTTCCACTTAGGATCATCAAGAGCCTCTTGAAAATGACTAGGGATAGGTACAGAAGATATCTGAAGAGCAAACGCTACATGAGCTTGAGACAGACGGTGATAAGAAACAAAGTCAGATATGGGATAAACAATATTAGATGAAGACTTAGAGAAGCCTAATCTATTAGGCTGTTTACGACTTCTAAGAGGATATCTCCTATCTTGAGCATTACTCAGTGGATCTAAAATTGTAGGTTCGGTTACTACATGATCAGATGGTACGTCAGAAGCAAGAATATCATTAGTAGAAGATAAAGGAGAAACATGTACCTCAGGGTCAACTTCGGAAGAGTCATTTGAAGTCATGGTAGTATCATCAAGAGGAGTCTCCACATTAGAAGATAGGGTCATAGCAATAACATCCTTGTTTTTTCTACCAAATTGCAGATGGAACATATGAAGTGGCCTCAACTCCTTAGTTGATTCCTCTTTTCCAAGTTCGGGTCCTCTCAAAGGATTTGAGTCATTACATTCTAAAGAAGGAGAGTCCTCCCCCTTACCAGAAATCCACAACTTCTTTTCTTCTAACCACAATGTTTCCTCTTCCTTACTATGAATCTCCCCCGGAAGAGGAATCAAGGAGATATCATCAGAGAAATAAGACTCATGTTCATAAAATTGAACATTCATAGACACAAAGTATTTATTTGTAGGTGGGTGAAAGCATTTATACCCTTTTTGTGTATTAGAATATCCCAAAAAAACACACTTAAGAGCACGTGGATCAAATTTGTCCCTATGAAGGGCATGGACATGAACATAACAGACACAACCAAACACTTTAGGACATATATTAAGTGCAGAAGATAACGGGTGAAAAAGAGATAATTTTCTCAATGGAGTATGATAGTCTAGAATACGAGCAGGCATGTGGTTTATAAGAAAGGCAGCAGTCATGACAGCCTCAACCCAAAACTGTTTAGGAACGCGCATAGTAAAGCATAGGGCACGCGCCACCTCAAGAAGGTGTCGGTTCTTACGCTCTGCTATGCCATTATGTTGAGGTGTATAAACACATGTCGTCTGGTGAATGATGCCATGAGTTTTAAAAAAATGTGTAAGTGATTGATTTACGAACTCACGACCATTATCAGAATGAAAAACCTTGACAGATACCTGAGACTGTGTGACAATCATATTATAAAATTGAGGAATAACATGAAAAACGTCACCCTTAGATTTCAACAAATAGAGCCAAGTAACTCGAGTGCAATCATCAATAAAAGAAACAAAATATCTATGTCCAGAGGCAGTAGGGGTAGAAAAAGGACCCCACACATCAGTATAAACACAAGCAAAAGGAACAAGACTTTTATTAGAACTAATTTTGAAAGTAGCACGATTATTTTTTGCAAAAATGCACTGTTCACAAATTAAACTTGAAACAGAAATATTCGAAAAAAGTTTAGGAAACAAACGTTCCAAATAAACAAACGATGGATGCCCTAAACGACAGTGCCATAACATAATTTTTTCTTTATCACTTCCTCTATCCACTTGAAAACCACAACTAGTATTGCCAGACCCCTTCTCTAAATAATAAAGACCTCCTCTTTCTCTACTAGTGCCAATCATCATCTTTGTTTGATTGTCCTGAAATACACAATGAGTATAATAGAAAGTTATAGAACAATCAAGATTCTTAGTGAGTTGACTAATTGACAGAAGATTATTCTTAAGAGTAAGTGCAAATAAAACAGAGGACATGGAAAATGTGGGTGATAAGGAGACATTGCCAGCTCCCAAAATTGACATTGGTGCCCCATTGGCAACCTGTACAGACTTAACATAAGAGGGTGTTAAAGAATCAAAGAGAGAGGAATTACTAGTCATATGATCAGTGGCTCCTGAATCAATAAGCCAAGTGTTAGAAGAAGAAGAAGAAATAAAAGCAGAATCAAAATTACCTCCTTGAGGAGTTATGCGAGAAACCTGAGAGGTAGAAGCAGCAGTCTGACTAGATTTCTTTTTTCGTTCAACTTGCTTAAGTTTGTACCACTCTGGATAGCCATGTTTCTTCCAAGAAACATCAACAGTGTGATTGGAATTATTGCAGTAGGTACAGAAGCGAGAACCAAAATTTGCAGATGGAGTATCCAAACGTGGTCTACTTCATTGAACAATGAGAGCTGATGGTTCAGGATGGTCCTCAGTACCCATTGTAGCCTGCCTTTGTACTTCACGTCGGACTAAAGAATATGCTTCTTTTAGACTTGGTAAAGGAGAAGTAGCCAAAACCCGACTGCTCACTTGATCCAAACTTCGATCTAAACCAACTAAAAACATGTAGACTCGATCTTCAGCAGTACGAGTTCTCAGTTTCTCAATATCAATAGCACATGTCATATCATTAGGTCTGCGATAATCCAATTCCATGTAAATAGAATTTATTTTATTATAATATTCAGCAAGAGAGCGACCATTCTGACGAAGCTGAAATGACCTCTTCATTAACTCATACACTTGTGACGAGTCAGAAACATCTAAATAACTTCGTCTTACTGAATCCCAAACTTCCTTGGCAGTGCCACATTGAACAAAGTGAGACATCAACTGATCTGTCATAGAGTTGATGAGCCAAGATTTTACCATGGCATCTTCAGCTTCCCATTTATCATAAGTTGGATCATCTTCTTTAGGGGCAACTTTTCTTCCTGTGATATAACCTTTCTTTTTCCTACCCTCAATATGCATTTCCAAAATCTTGGACCAAATACGGTAATTGGTGCCGTCCAATTTAATTTTAACAGAGGATGAACTGTCTTGTATGGTGGTAGAAATAATTTTACTGGGAATTTGAGGTTGAGTGTGGAAGATTGATTCCATTGGATCCTTAGACATAGTGGTAATGGGTTACTGTTTTTTTTTTTTTTTTTTTAAGAAAAGTGGATCGAAAAAGGAAAAAATAGATATATATAGGAACAGTACTGTTTGGATCTGAAACAGTACAAGAGGAAAAAACAGATCTGGAAAAAATAGATTTGAAAAACAGATCTGGGAAAAACAGATCTGGAAAATAGGAAAACAGATACAGATTGAAAACAGATTTGGAAAAACAGGAAAACAGATCTGAAAACAGATCTGGAAAGGCAAAACAGATCTGGGTAGGCCGACGATGGGTAGCAGCGACTGCAGGAACTGGCCAGTGACAGAACACGACGACGGCCGAGAAGCGCAGAGAAGGATGGCAGCTTCTTTTTTTCGGCGGCACAAGGACGGCGGCGGCAAGGCAGCGGCAGTGGATAGGCAGCAGAAATACTTTTTTTTTTTCTTTTTCTCAAAGCTCTGATACCAAATTAACTTTAGAAATCAAAATTGTGTGTTTTCTCATTAACCTAATAGGTTATATATATACACATATTAATCTCAATTAAGGAAAGATAATAAATACAATATATTTACAAAATAATGATAATAAGGAAATATTATAACTTATATTCTAACTAAAATCAATAAACTTACTATCAAACCCTAAACTCTCAACAGCTTTAACAAATTTTTGATGAAGTTCTTAGGACCATTGCATTCCTAACTTTTTATCCTCCATAAATAATAGATGGAATAACCTCTCATATTTTAGGTGGAATGTTAATTAGTTCTCTTTCTTTTTCTTCATAACTTCTTTTCCTATTCACAATATCATTTTCTAAAGTTTTTCTCACTACATATTGCCAATTATTACTATCAAAAAATAATTTTTTTTTTTGCACATATAGAATTTTCAATATTTTAAATTAAATTAATTTAAAATAATATTATTTTAAATTAATTTAATTTTTATTATTGAAAATTCTATGCAAAAAATATGTATTGATAATAATAATTTTGAATTTTTTTGAAGTTGTATTGGTTGATGATAAAGTAGAAAATGTAATGAAAGCAATAAAATATGGAGCAAGAGATTATTTATTAAAACCTCATAAATTATTTACTGCAAGTTAAGAATATTTGACAAAATGTGGTGAGAAAAATTTTAAAGAACGATATTGAGAAAAGAAAAAGAAGGAGAAGTAATCAACATTCTATGTGAAACATCTGAGGTTATTCCATCTATTAATTATGGAGGACATAAAAATTCATGAATGCAATGATCCCAAGAACTTTATCAGAAATATGTTGAAGCTGTTGAGATAGGGTTTGATAGTAAGATTAATTATTTTATTTTTAATTAATTTCAATTATATTTATTAGTTCATAAACCAATTTATATAATATAAATTCATTATTTTTTTTATTTTTATAAATTTTTTTCTCTTTTTTAATTTGCATATCCATTTCCATCTAAAATATTAAAACTTATTCACATACTTTAACTTACTACATTTGTACATTAAAAGCTAGAGAAAAAAATCATGCCACATTTTCACGAGTAAATTCAGATATCTGAATAACTTTCAATATTTTAGATGGAACTGCATCAGCAAATTAAAAAAGAGAAAACAAATTTACAAAAATAAAAACATATAATGAATTTATATTCTTTAAATAAATTTCTGAACTAATAAATATAATTAAAATTAATTAAAAATAAAATAAATAAACTTACTTTCAAACCTAAACTCTCAACATCTTCAATAAATTTTTTATGAAGTTCTCTTAGGACCATTTCATTCGTAACTTTTTATGTCTTTCATAATTAATATATGGAATAACCTTTGATATTTAGGTGAAATGCTAATTACTTCTTCTTTTTCTTCATAACTTAATTCTTTTCATGTTCTCAATAGCGTTCTCTAAAATTTTTCTCACTTCATGTTGCCAATTATTCTTAACTTGCAATAATCTAAGAGATTTAAATAAATAATCTCGTGCTCCATATTTTATTGCTTTTAATACATTTTCTATTTTTTCATCTTGCCAATACAACTTGAAAAAACTTCAAAATTATTACTATCAAAAAATAATTTTTTTTTGCATATATAGAATTTTTAATATTTTAAATTAAATTAATTTAAAATAATATTATTTAAAATTAATTTAATTTTTGTTATTGAAAATTCTATATATGCAAAAAATAATGTATGTATTGATATTAATAATTTTGAATTTGTTTGAAGTTGTATTAGCTTATTATAAAGTTGAAAATAATGTAATGAAAGCAAAAAAATATGGAGCAAGAGATTATTTATTTAAACCTCTTAAATTATTGGACAAGTTAAGAATTATTAGATTATTAATTGCAAGTTAAGAATATTGGACAACATGTGGTGAGAAAAATTTTAAAGAACGCTATTGAGAACAGAAAAAGAAATTATGAAGAAAATAAAGGAGAAGTAATGAGCATTTTATGTGAAACATCAGAGATTATTCCATCTATTAATTATGTAGGACATAAAAAGTCATGAATGCAATGGTCTCAAGTATTTCATCAAATATTTGTTGAAGCTGTGTCGAGAGTTTAGGGTTTTATAGTAAGTTTAATGATTTTATTTTTAATTAATTTAAATTATATTTATTAGTTCATAAACTAATTTATATAATATAAATTCATTATTTTTTTTTATTTTTGTAAAAAAAAATTACTCTTTTTTAATTTTTTGATGCAGTTCCATCTAAACTATTTGAACTTACTTGTGCAAGTAAGTTTAGGTATCTGAATAACTTCCAATATTTTAGATGGAAATTTATTTGCAAATTAAAAACGAGAAGAAAAATTAGGCCACATTTTCACGAGTAAGTTTTGATATCTGAATCAATTTCAATAATTTAGATGGAACAACATTTGCAAATTAAAAAAGAGAAAAAAAAATTACAAAAACAAAAACATATAATGAATTTATATTATATATTCAATTTCTGAACTAAAAAATATAAATGAAATTGATTAAAAATAAAATAATTAAACTTACTATCAAATCCTAAACTCTCAACAACTTTAACAAATTTTTGATGAAGTTCTTTGGACTAATACATTAGTGACTTTTTATGTCCTCCAAAATTAATAGATGGAATAATCTCTGATATTTCAGGTGAATGCTAATTATTTCTCCTTCTTTGTCTTCATAATTTCTTTTTCTGCTCTTAATATCATTCTCTAAAGTTTTTCTCACCACATGTTGCCAATTATTCTTGACTTGCAATAATCTAAGAGGTTTAAATAAATAATCTCTTGCTCCATATTTTATTGCTTTCATTACATTTTCTACTTTTTCATCTTGCCAATACAACTTCGAAAAAATTCAAAATTATTACTATCAATAAATAATTATTTTTTGCATATATAGAATTTTCAATATTTTAAATTAAATTAATTTAAAATAATATTATTTTAAACTAATTTAATTTTTGTTATTGAAAATTCTATATGTGCAATAAAAAAATGTATGTATTGATAATAATAATTTTGAATTTGTTTGAAGTTGTATTGGTTGATGGTAAAGTTAAAAATGTAATGAAAACAATAAAATATAGGACAAGAGATTATTTTTTTAAACCTCTTAAATTATTGCTAGTTAAGAATATTTGATAACATGTGGTGAGAAAAATTTTAAAGAACGGTATTGAGAACAGAAAAATAAACTATGAAGAAAAAGATGGAGAAGTAATTAACATTTTACGTGAAACATTAAGGTTATTCCATCTATTAATTATGAAAGACGTAAAAATTCACGAATGCAATGGTCCCAAGCATTTCATCAAAAATTTCTTGAAGCTGTTGAGAGTTTAGGGTTTGATAGTAAGTTTAATTATTTTATTTTTAATTAATCTTAATTATATTTATTAGTTCAGAAACTAATTTATATAATATAAATTCATTATTTTTTTATTTCTATAAAAAAATTTCTCTTTTTTTAATTTGTAGATGCAATAACAGCTAAAATATTATAAATTATTTAGATACTTGAACTTATTCGTAAAAATGTGGCCAATCATCTTCAAGTAAATAAGTACTATAAGTAATATATATATATATATATATATACATACATAATACACATGTTTTTCTTCTAAAAACATATATTTGAAGATCTAGAAAACATGATCACACCATACTATTTGTCAAAAAGATCATGATTCATGAGTTAATTAAATGATCATAACTACCATTGACCATAATGGTTTCATAATCAGGAAAAAATTTATTATCTAAACAAATAAAAAAAAAACCACTTTGACTTAAATTTTGGTCCAAAGAAAATCAAGAAATAAATTTCTTCTGCTTAAGAAACTCATAAAAAGAGTTGAATTAATGATATAATGATGGAAAAATTATCTATATATGTTTAATAGAATATAACAATTAAAACTAAAATGAATTGAATAAGATTGGAGAGAAAATAATTAAAGACATTAAAATAATAAAATGTACCTCCATAATTTACAAGGATCAATTGCTAGAATCAACTGCAAGGATCTCCATTCAAACATAACACTGATCATGAAGATTTTGATGATCATGACTTGCATGCTTAGCAGTCTTCAACATGGTGAGATTATGAAAGCGAGCAATTTTACTACTGTAGGCTGAAGCTACGAATAAAGTGACTTCTTGGTTAATTTTTTCGTTTAATTATAGGCAAATTAATTTAGGTATGTTTACTAGCAAGGAAATGTAAAAGCAGTTAAATACCTTATTCACTTTTCTCTTTTTCTTTTTACAATAATTACCTTATTCACTCTCTCGAAAGGGCAAATCAAGAATCGGTCTCATTAATTAATTGATTCTTTAACATCTCTTTCTCAAATTCAAAATTGTATTTTCAAAATTAACTCTTTTTCTGTTTTTTTTTTTTTGAATAATTACCTTATTCACTCTCCACATATATTTCACAAAGGGACAAATCAAGAACCGGTCTCATTAATTAATTAATTAATTAATTCTTTAACAGATCTCTTTTTCAAAGTCAAGATTATGTTTTCAAAATTAACTCTCTTTTTTGTGTGTGTGAATAGTTACCTTATTCACTTTCGAATTATACCGTACAAAGGAACAAATCAAGAATCGATCTCATTAATTAATTGATTCTTCAACACATCTCCTCTTCAAATTTAAAATGTTATTTTAAAAATTAACTCTCTCTTTTTCTTTTCTTTTTCGTGAATAATTACCTTATTCACTCTCCAAATATACTATACAAAAGGATAAATAAAGAATCGATCTCATTAATTAATTAAATCTCCTTTTCAAATTCATAATTTTATTTTCAAAATTAACTCTCTTTCATCCCCATAATATTTTGTTTAATTTTATATTGATAATTTTTAAATAGTAATTATTATTTAAAAATTATGTTTCAATAAATTAGTCTTCATTTTAATTAATTATACATGTTTGATTGATAATAATAATAATTATAATGGTAATTATTTAAAATATTATTATTTTTTATTTGATTGTTAGTTTATAATATGATATAAAAGGATTACAACAGTAATAATAATTCTCATTATTTTTATACTTTCGAGGAATACATATAATGCTATTTTTTTCACATTTATATAATCATTTATAATTTTTTTTTTGTTAATTTTGTCTTATTTATAAATTTTTTTTTTAATTTTTTTATTTATAATTTTATTTTAATATTATTATACATTTTGATTACATATAGTAATTTTGCAGTAAAAAATCATGTGTTATCCTTCGTAATAATTATACAACGCACACATTTGAAATCATACACGGCCAATGAAATTTTTTACTGCAAATAATTTTAACTTTTTTTTTTTTAGTGGTATAAAAGTCAATAATTTTCAAAGTCAGGCGAGTACTTCAATCTAGGCTCTAGGATTGGCACAACGCAAAAGTTGTGTTCAATTAAATAAATTTTTTATTTTATTTTTTAATTAAAATATATAAAAAAACAATTTTTTTATTCTTTTTTATTAAAATTAAAAGATGACATCCTCGACACGATACACAAATACCTATAAACATGATTATTACACATTTAAAACACGTTTGTATTACAAAAAAAAAAAAAACACGTTTGTATTGCCAAGGCCTTAGTAGCCTAGCGGCATTGTAACCACCGATATAAGGTGGAGATCTCGAGTTCGAGACTTGAATGTAGCAAAAAAAAAAAAAAAAAACACGTTTGTATTACAAAAAATTGTATAATTTTTAATATTATAAATAATTTATTTAAAAAATTATTTAAATTTATAATTGTACCAATCAACATATTGATACGAATACAAGCACAATAAAAAGCTTATATAACATAATTGTTAAGCCTAATATAATTTACTAGAGCAATGTTTTTTTTAAATATCAATAATGCCTAACATAAAGTAAATATAATAAATTTATACTTATTCAGAAACATAAAAGAAATATGTTAAATTTATTATGTGAAATAATTATTTTATACATGAAAATAGGCACATTTTTAATAAATACTTTTTTTCTCATATGTTTTAATATCTAAATTATTGAATCTAAAAATTGTACTTAATGTTCAAAAAATTTATAATTAGTCGAGGTACTAAGGACACTCAATGGTTTTAAATTTTGACCTTATTTTAAAAAATTTTACAATTTAAACTAAGTTTTTATATTGTTTAGCTATGTAAAATTGTAAAAAAAATAAAATTATTATATTCATAAAATAAATTTTATAAATAATATTAAGTTTATTAATTTTTATGAGTAATTTAGTATGTATTTTTTTGTCATATTTTTTATATTTATATTTTGACTAATATAATATATTTAAAATTTAAATGTATTATAATATATGAGGGTTGCATTGAGGCTCGTTGGTAGGCCGGCCCGTTGGGGTCCTTAGTTTAGCATTTAAATTCTTTTTTTTTTCTTCTTGCTAATGTAGTTTAGCATTAAAATGCTATAATTACCGTAGGAAAGTTGCAGTAAATTTACAGGCGAAAATTACTAAAATCACTTAAATTTATATTTAAATTTATATTTATATTAATTATAATATGATATGTAATAATTTTTTTTTAAAATAAATAACTTTATTTTTATTTTTAAACTTATTTAACCACGTGTTACACCATAATTAATATAAGTATAAATTTAAGTATTTTTAGCATTCATCATTTACAAGTATATGTTTCCTCTTTCGGAGAAAAATAAAGCTTTTAACATGTCTAACACATTTTAAAACTTTAGAAAAATTATCCATTAATTTTAGGTTAAATTGTATTGTTAATTATACCAATTAAAATAGAGAATAGTGAATTGAAAGAGAGAAAGTAGGGAAAAAAAATTTGTGTGTGTGGGGGCTGGAATGGGGGTTTAATGAAATTTGAGTGCGTGAGCCGCAGCGTGCATTTTTCTTTGTCGTGACGTGCTATGTTTTTCTAGACTTTGAACCAAAACAGGAATCCCCTCGCTGTGGCGCACAATTTTCATGCCGCGGCATGCGATATTTTTATGATTTCCCAAGATGCAATCTTAGAGCCCTATGCCGCGCGGCATGCATATTTCTTCGCCGCGGCGCGCAATGTTATAATGCCATGTAAGGGCCCTTACATATTTGTTGATTCCTATGTAAGTCTTACGTTCTTCTGTTCTAATTTAACCTCCTCTTACATAATAAATAAACTACAATGTAAGGGTTACGTTTTGAACCCATTTTTGAACACTTCACTTTATTATTTCATTCATAATACTTGAACTTATAAAACATGAAAATACCCTTCCAAATCAAAGTAATACTGAAATAAACTATGAAATAAATATTTAAAAATTAATAAATAATAGGTTCAAAATAATATTCATCAGTCTCCTTTTACAACTATTGATTGCAAGATTCCATAAGAGATATGGCCAGGCTACGAAAAATTATTCAAATTTGCATGTATTTGAGTGTCCAGTTTATGCTCATGTTAATGAAGTAAAGTTAGAGCTATGAGCCAAGAAATGCATACTTTTTGGTGATCAAGATGGTGTCCAAGAATACAGGCTGTGGAGTCCAAAGAAGTCAAAATTTGTGTCAATAAAGACGTGACTTTCGATGAAACGACTATACTTAACCCAAGACCACATGAGGGCCATAAGACCCAAGTTGAAGTTCATGATGCTAACAAGAAAGTGGAGCTTTAGATTGAAGTTTCTAAGCAAAAATCGGAGGAGACATGAAAATGTTGTATAAACAGAGTATGTATAAAGATTGTATAACAACAAAAAACTTGCAAAGGATGTTGAATTGTCGTGGTGATAATAGATCATATGATGATTGTTAGGCAATGATTAGGGTTTTTGATACTGATGGTAATGGTGTTGTTGATTTTAATGAGTTTTACCACATGATGTCATAATTAATTTTTTTTATTTGTTTTATTTATAAGTGAATAATAATAATAATAATAATAATAATATATTCACTATTTTGTTGAAAATGTTTTGCATCAAGATTCAGAACATAATATATCATGTATGTCTGTGTTTTCTACTAAGTTGGTCTTCTTCAAGCACAAAATTTGTAGAAACTCATGTGAAAAAACACGTAGTTTAGGATTTGGTTTGGTTTGATTTTGTTTGATGTTTGTAATAAAAAATCAGGTGATATCCTTCACAACAATTATACAGAGCACATATTTCAATTTATACGTGGCCTAAGAAATTTTTATTACAAATAATTTTAACTTTTTTTTAGTGGTACGGTGATAAAACTCAATAATTTTAAACATCAATAACAGGGCGAACAACAAATCTAATTTTACAACTTCGAACAAAAAAGTGTACAATACTTGAATTTGGGCTCCATGACTGCCTAATGCCAAAGTCGTGTAGACAGCCAGTTAAGCCCCGAGAAAAGTTCCAATCAAATGAATTTTTTACTTTATTTTTTAATTAAAATATAATTTTATCCTTTTTTATTAAAGTTGAAGAGTGACAACCTTAACACCATATACAAATACCTACAAAGATGATTATTATACAATTAAAACATGTTTGCATTACAAAAATTATAAATTATTAATATTATAAATAATTTATATAAAAATTGTCTAAATTTATAACTATATCAAACAATATGTGAATATGAGTATGACACAAGCCTAATATGATTTACTAGGACAAAAAATATGAGCATTTTTAAGTAAAACGTCTATAGTAAATATAATAAATTTAGTACTTATTTAAAAACATAAAAGAAATATGATTTTTTTTTTTTTTTATAAAAGTAAATTTCATTGAGTCAATATAAAATTACATTAATAATCTTTAAATTAAAATATCAAAAATACATCAAATTATTGAAATTATTCTGAGAGCAATAACAACATATCTGTAGCACAAAGATTCTACCATTCTACTTTAGCTCTTTATGGTCTCCACCTAAGTTGGCTATTCCAACCAACAATATGATAAATATTTTATACACTTTGATCTTTGAAGCCTTAAGTTTTTTAAATTGTTAACCATAACAAAACTTAACATAAAGATAGTTCTTCAGATATAGGAAAAAAATTTATCAAAACACATCTAACATTATCATAAATCAGATTAAATTTAAGTAAAGAAAAATTATACTAAATTTAAATCTATGTGAGATGAAAAATAAATCTCATAATAATTCTTGTGATATTTATTCAAAAAAAAAAAAAAAAACAAAATTAGTGCCAAATTCGAGCCAAGCAGAGTCAGAAATATCACCAGCACCGGAGAAGGAGATGGAGGAATCACTAGAAAATCTGTGACTAAGAAGCCCCAGCAATGTATCACAAAAGCCCACAAAACAATCTTCACACCCAAACAGTTAGAAAAGACAAAAGTAGAGTAAACTAGTGACGGCAAGCAAAGAAGGCATTAGGTAACATAGATGATGACTTGTTTGAATAGAATGGTTGGTGGAGGGCACTGAGCTCTCAACCACCAAAAATGGCAATCTTGACTCTCAAAATCTCTCTATCTAAAAATAGAAAAATAATAATAAAATGATGGCTTATAAATCACTAACTCTTTAATAAATATGTTAAATTTATTAAGTATGTGGAACAACCATATGTATATAAAAATAGACGCAACTTTAAATACTTTTTTCCTTATATGCTTTAAGATATTAAATTATTAAATCTGAAAAATGTACTTAATGTTCTAAAGATATATAATTAGTTAAAGTCCTAAGGACAAATAATTCTTCTAAAGTGAAGGATTTCAAATTCTGAATCGTATTTTAAAAAATTTCACAATTTAAATTAAGCTTTTATATTGTTTAGCTTTGTTAATTGTGAAAAAACTTCTTTTTGGTGTTCATAAAATAAATTTTTATAAATAATCTTAAGTTTGTTAATTTTTACAAAAAAACTAATTTAGTAGGTATTTTTTGTTGTATTTGATAAAAAGTATGAAATTTTATTATTCTAATATTTTATAAATAAAGTAATTTTAAAATAATTTAATCAAAATTTAATACATAGCTTGCATTTTTAAATTTTTTTTCATTTAAATTTTAAATAATATAATATAATTGAAATCTAAATAAAATATATAACGGTCTGTAATAAATTATGCGGTCCAATTGTCAGTTTGATCTATAAAGAATAAAAGAAAATTACCAAAAATAGCACCCCCTAAAAATTATAATAACAAAACTAGCACCCCTGTGTTCAATTAAAATTGAACGTTTAATATTGAACGTTCAATATTCAATTTGAACGTAAAATATTGAACGTTCAATATTAAATAGGTCTAATTGTCGTCATTCAATTCTAATTGAACGGATAATATTGAACGTTCAATATTGAACGAGTCTAAATTATCGTCGTTCAATTTTAATTGAACACAGGGGTGCTAGTTTTGTTATTATAATTTTTAGAGGGTGTTAGTTTTGTTATTTTTCCAAGAATAAAAAATTCATCAAAACATTAAATAAGACAATTAACGTACATTGAAACTATGTAGATTAAAGCTAACTGAATAAAGTAAAAAATTACTTAAGTTACCTATTATTTTAAAAGTACTCATAAATATTTTATCGCATGTATGTATATATAATTCACTTATTTACATAATTTTTTTAAAAAATACATTTTCGTACAAAACATTTATTTTTCGTAAAAAATTATGGCTTTTGTAGTCTAGTGCTTCACGTGCAAATTAAATGGGTGGTGGTTTCTTGATTTCCCGTATATGGTGGTGGTGCTTTCTCGTACATGATGGTACTTTCCCGTCTCTATAGGTGGTTTGCTTTCTCTATTGCCATGGCTTCTTTGAGCATCAACGCTCAGATTAGTGGTTTCATCGTTGGGCTGTGGTTCGCGAATCTCCACCATGCCATATGGTGACTTTTATGTAGCTTGGTGGCTTCACCGTTGGTCAAATCTCCGTGTTGTCGCTCTCCACCATTGGTGACTTTTGCGGTGCCTTCTATTTTTTGTAAGATTATGTTCACTACTTGTGGTGCCTTTTGTGGTCAGATCTCTGTGTCTTCACTCTCTATCATTGTTTGCCGCCTAGTGTTCACCATTATGGTTAATTGTTCACTGCATGTTGTTTATGGGATTCTCTACTACTATTATGGTGTGCGCCACCTATTGTGGTGTTCATTGTCTGTTTTGTAGTTTAACATTGTGTTTTTCTGACTAGGGTTTCTCCACTATATTAGGTAATTTGTCAAGAGTTGTCTTCCAGTTCTTGGAGTATGTTGATGTGAGTTGCACCCTTATGTGTTCCTTTGTGTTTTTTTTTTTGTGCGTTCAAGATATTCCTCGATAATGAGTACCTACAAGATTCTCCACTCCGATTGGGAGTGTTTGCGAGAGATAACCATTACTCTCATAAAGGGTCTCAAAAGGATTCTACTGTTTAATTTTTGGGTGTTCACCATTCGAAAATCTTTTTTGTTTTCCCTTTATATTCAGGATTTATTACGCTATTTTATGCGTCTGTTTGTTGCATTTTAATAGGCTAGGCTTTAATAGGTAATATTGTTTGTTTACTCTGTAGTTTAAAAACTTTTAACCTTTGAAGATTTTGCTTTTCTGTACCTTGTACTTAATTTTACTTGAAATAAAATATAATTTAACTTTTAGCTAAAAAAAACGAATATATAAAGTGAAAATGCTAAAATGCGTACACTAATCGGAAAAAAAAAATATTACTTAATTTGCTAATTGTCATCTAATAAGCAGTCTGCAAGATGGAAGCATTAAAAATCTGAATAAAGTTTGAGAACAAAAAAACAAATAAGTAAAAGATATTAGATAGATCTTAACGTACCTATAGACTATTTCAAAAAAAAAAAAACTAAATTGAATAAAACTATATTTTTAATCAATTTGCGTGTATGCATACAAATTTATATTTTTTAATCAATTTACTCTCTAAAATTTTCTTGGATTAATCTATTTAGAGCTTATCTAATCGTGAAAATTGAGTACTAAATTGAATAAAACTAATATAAAAAATTAAATCAAAATTGCAAGTTTGTATAATAAATGAAATCTATTAACTAATATATAATTGATTAAATTTTATTATTGGTCCTTAAATTTTAACTAAATTTATAGTCAGGTTCTTAAACTTTTAAATTCTCCAATTTAGTGCCAAAATTTTTAAAATTTCACATATAAGTTCTTATACTTTTAAATCCTACAATTTATTTCCCAAATTTTTAAAAATCTATATATAAATCATAAATTTTAATTCCAAAATATGTATTTTAAGTAAACAATTATGGTCCTCAATTCATCATTGTCATCGTTGCCATTGTCTTCCACCTCATAATTAAATGTCATTTGAGATTGTTCTGAAGTATGATGTCCAATTCTAATTTCTTTCATTATTATCAGCCAAGCCTACAACAAATTCATATGTCTAACTTTATAACTGATCCAAAATCTATTACATTGAGATTTCTAAATTTCTTTAGAACTAAAATAATAATAATAATAATAATAATAGAAGAGATTTGAAGAGAAGTAATATATAAATTGAGCTTTCGATAAAAATAGTATGAATTCTGATTGCAAATCAGTATTTTCATAACTAGCAAAATCAGTAACAAAACTGTGCATTTTTGTTACCCATAATTTATGTAGATTACATTAATACCCTTTAAATCTAACAAACAACTACAAACAAACTAGAAAACAAATCTGCCGCGCTATTATGCTTTTACCATCACCCTTTTTTACATGATATACAGAATCAACAGAATCAGCATATAAAAAAATTGATTTTCACACAATACTGCTTCGCAACAAAAGATTGATTTTGCAAACAGGAAGAAAATCAAATTCTACAGTTCTTATAGGAATTATGATCCAAAATTTGGAAGAGACATCTTTAACTAGTAAGATTCATCGACTTGTTACGTATGCAAAAATTGAATGTATATATTTGTATATGTAATCCATGCAATAATCTTGTTTTACCAATACCTTCCTGTGTTAATCTGCTTCTTATTCATTAATCGTGTATCAGAGATCTTACTACAAACTGGTATAACTGGTATAAACGGGTTTACATACTATGTAACACACACACTGTGTAAACTCTGTTTACATATTATGTAAACTAATTACATAGTAAACAAATTACATTGTATAGTATGTAAACTCTGTTACATACTAGGTAAACCATTACCTATTGTATGTAAACTAATGTACATAATCTTGTAACTCTTGTTACATACCTGTTACTCTTATATGCAAACTGGTATAACTGTTAAATATATTATTTAGATAGTGTTTACATACATGTTAATCTTGTATGTAAACATATGCAACAGTTTTAGATAATGTTATTGTGTATATGATACTTTTATATGTAAACTGTGTTACATACTATGTAAGATAATTTACATATTATATAAATAGTTTGCAAACCATGTTGCAGTTTGCACTCCTGTTTGCAAATAGGTATGTAATTAGTTTAAACTGGTATGTAAACTAATTACATACCAGTTTGCATACTATGTAATTTTGTTACATAGTATGTAACCTTTTTACATACCTGTTTTGTACTTAATTATTATTGTAATATACCGTTTTACATACCTGTTTTTACTTATCATTGTAATATATAACAGGTGACCTAAAGTTTGAAACATTACCTATCCATAGTGGGAAATGGATATTTGAAAATGGAGAGGATACTTATGTAAATGGTATTCCAAAGAAAATATGTATAAGAAAGGATGTGACCATGCTGCAATTGAAAGAAGAAATATGTTCTGCTTTACACTATGAAGGAGATGTCAACATCAAAATGAAGTGTAAGGGTGTTCATGTAGCTTTAACCATTGTGGATGATAGGGTTGTGGAATACTTCCTGAAAGTTAATGTAGGCCAACAATATGAGGAATATAACAAATTGTATATAGTACATACAAAAAAGCAACCATCCCAATTTTTGATAAGTCAAACTTCAAGTGCAGAATTTGTAACTGCAGATACAAATACATAAATTGAAACTAACTCGACAACAAATTCAGAAGATGATGAAAGCTTATATAATGGAAAAGTGTATAAGAGTAAGAAAGAACTCAAGTTATATGTCTCAACATTAGCCATAAATAGAAGATTTTATTACAAAGTTAGCAATTCCAATAAGAAAATCATAAGAATGAAATGCAAGGATGATAGGTGTCAATGTACATTAGTTTACATACTATGCAAATGAGTTTACATACTGTTAAAACCATTACCTATTGTATGTAAACTTGTTTACACAGTATGTAAACTCGTTTACATAGTATGTACATTAGTTTACATACAACAGGGTATGTAACAGAGCTTACATAGTTTGTAAGCTATTGAACAATACATGGTATCTTATATGTTTTATATATTACATACTTAAGCCAAGCCACGAAACCTAAACAAAAGTGGTACCAACCATAATACTATATAATCAACAATTTGAACCTTACATGGTGGTGTATGTAACACTTATACATACAAGTGCAAAATATGTTGCCTCTTGTCATTCAACACAGTAAACTATGTACAACATTATCTACAAATGAAATTAATATATTTCAAATGAATATTGTCATTACATAAAAAATGAATATAACAAATATTTCAAATGAATATTAACACTATCTAAAATTAATATGCTAGATCTAGCATACCATCATTACAAAAAAACTGAATACAATACCTACTTCTAATTTTTACAATAGGAATAGAACCAATCATGTCCAGTGTCCATCCACGAATAAGAAATTCAGCAAACTTTAAGCACCAAACACCACAATCATAACTGCACATTTAAAAAATGAGTAAAAACAGTGTCAAAAGTTCAAAATTAAAAAGCAAACAAAGAGAAAAAGTATAAGTATTTATTTGTTAGTTTGCTTGGGGACACCCTCAACAACAAAAATGGGCCAAGCTACATAAGGATCAGGCTGACAATCTTTGCCATAACCATGGTATCCAATCGTGTACAGCAAAATTGGAATAACAACTCCTAAATGACTACATTTTTCTTTCACATTGGGTGTGTTCATTGAATCATAAATTTTAATAAATCTTTTATCTAAATAAATTACACAACACACCCAATGGTTACCATCAATATTGATTGAAACATATAACTTCTCCAATTCCTTCTAATCCTCAACCCACTGCTCAACCAAAGAAGATGCACCAGTAGTAAACTCAAACAAATATTGTTCAGCACTAATTACAATAGAACGTAGATTTCCTTGACACTCAGAAAGTAATCTCGAACATTCCTCCTACAAAAAAAAACATCAACTTCCAAACAACATCAATTACAACAAATTGTGTTACATACTCACCATGATATAAATTATATGTAAACTGTGTTACATACATGATCTCTTACATAGTATGTAAACTCTGTTACATACTCACCATGATATGTAAACTGTGTAACATATTTGATCTCTGTTGTATGTAAAACTGTTACATATTCAAGGTGAGTATGTAACAGAGTTTACATACTATGTAAGATATTACATACACTAAACAATACCAAAAAAATATTATAAATTATACACTAAACAATGTCTCTAGAGTAGTATAGGGCTTCAAACCAAAAGTATCTTGATACCTAGCCCTCTATGCTCGAATCTCATATAAAATGGCATCCATATGCTACAACAAAGCTGGTAAATTTATGAGTAAAAATAAATAAAGTAAATGCTATAAAATATATTGGTTGACAACAAATTACTGAATATGTTAAAAATGAAACATTTAAAACTTACTACACTATGTAAATTTTCAAAGAAATACTCATTACCAACAGCCAGGTCACAATACTGAAGCTTAATAGTTTTACTACAAATAAGAGCAAAAATTAAAAAAAATGTCAAAAATCCAAAATAATAATAATAATAATGCAAACAGAGTTTTAAATAAATGAATAAATATACATACGGTGATTGTCTCCTCATCCAATTTGTAAAATTTTTTTATCAACCAACAGGTAATAATTGGTATGGGCAAGAGGGACGCTCCAAAATTTCATCATCATCGTATATATCTGAAACCTGAGTTGAAGTAGCAACACATCTAACTGAATCAGCTTCAAGTTTGCCATATGCAACAGGAATACCCTTCTTATCAAGGCACAAATATGGACTACAAATAGCTCTTGAAGGTTAAAATTTTCTCTTATCTCTCTCCATTACAAAACTATATATAGCTTTTGAACAATGAAATATAGGATCAAACCTTAATTTAGAACTAGATTTATATAATTCTGAAAAATGATATAACTGATTGAGAGTATTGCTATCAAAATTGGGGTCAGAAGAAGCTGATGGAGATTTGGTAACAACAATCTGAGAAGATGCAAATTCTACCCTAAGATCGAAAGAAGGCTTATCTACATCATCTGCTTTGCTTGCCTTCCCATATATATCAAACTTTTTAGGAGGCATGAGTGTAAAACAGACATTTGATGGAGAACTACTAGGCCTGGTTGTCAGCTGTGAGTCTAAACAACCAAATTTAAAAAATGTAATTAGTTACGTAAATATTTGAATTAATTGTAAAGCTCAAACACTAACAAAAAAAACATACTGACTGAGATAATTTTGAAGCAAACATGTTCATATTTACAAGTTCTTCTTGACGACGAAACTTTTCATCCATATTTGCCTGATGCTTCTCAAACTTCTCATCAATGTATGATTTCTGCTTCTCAAACTTCTTATCGATATAAGATACCATCTTTCCCAACAAGCTGTCTAAGCCATCTGATTTATCCTTTAAACCTTCGTCAACAGGTTCATAATTATCTTTCAAACAATTCAATTTTTGCTTCAATAATGACTCATCAACTGGTTGTTCTTGGGATTCATCCCTCTGACTTTGATACATAATAATGTCGTCAAAATAGACAGCTTCAACGTGGAAGAGAAGAGATCTAAAACAGGGAGCATTATCGTGTGACATAACAGTATTCACACGAAGCTACAAATAAAAAAACTCAAAAATAATTACATAGTAAACATAACCAACATAAACTACTACATGTAATTCATCTTACATACACCGTACATTCTGTGTAAACCCGTTTACATAGTATGTAAGCCCTGTTACATACTCTGTTACAGAGTTTACATACTATGTAAATGGGTTTACATACTATGTAAACGGGTTTACATACAACAGGTAATGGTGTTACACAGTATGTAAACTTATTTACATAGTATGTAAACGAGTTTACGTACAACAGGTAATTTGTTTACATAGTATGTAACACAGTTTACATACTATGTAAACAAGTGTACATACTGTGTAAACGAGTTTACATACAACAGGTAATGGTTTCAATAGTATGTAAACTCGTTTGCATAGTATGTAAACTAATGTACATACTATGTACACGACTTTACATAGTATGCAAACTGGGTTACATACTATGCAAACTGATCCATTCTATTTTTGCCGCTTACTCTAACAAGTTACATAAAAATTTACATACTCATATAATCCATAAACGTAACCATAAATCTACAAAACAAGTTAACCAATTATTACCTGATATGGCTTATTGAGGATGGCTTGCACAATGCCAAAATCAAAAGTAAGTGTTGATGACCACTTCAGCATTGTAGGGAAACGATCATTCAAACAGATAGCCAAGTCCTTTGCAATATCAGGAATGGCATCATAGATCCACACTTGGAGTGCTAAACTTAAACCAACAATTTGATAGCGGACCCTCTCATCTTTCCCTGATTTTAGCAAGTTGTGCATCTTCTTCTCAACCAAGGCATTGGCAACCAGACGCATGTGGATGTAATCTTTCCTCAAACTATCAAAAAGATAGTTGAATACCACATCACCCCAAGGATAACTATTAAATTTATCCCAATTGGAAGCCAACAACAAAGCTTCCCTAGATATGGAAAGCCTCTTCAGCCTTCCAATTAACCCACACTTCAAGAAATATATAAGGCATATCATAACTGCATCTTTAGGGCATATCATAACTGCATCTTTAGGACAGACATAAACAAAATTGAAACCAGACTGCTGCTTCTTGATAAACACAATTTTGACCTATATTTTGTTACGTTTTTAAGCATTCATTTTATGTTTTATTTTATTATTTTATCCAATATAAATATATTTTGATCATTTTTATGTTTATAATTAATTAGAAGTCATTTACAATTTTTTAGAATTTTTCTGGAATTTTTCTGTATTTTTTATGAATTTAATTAGATAGGTGGATGTATACATAATAAAATGTGGATGTCCTTAGAAGGTGGATGTATAAAGCAGAAATATGGATCTATATAGAAAAGCCCACTCAGAGACATAGGCCACGTCACCACCACGTCATCATTGACCAGCGAATCATGTTGCGACACGTGGAAGACAGCTCAGCAAACGTGTGACAAACGTGTGCCGAGCGTGTGCCAAGCGTGCGCCAGACAGAGCGGCGCAATGTTCACGAATCACAATCCGCCACGTGGCATCGCACTCAGAGTTGTCGCCACGCCAGCCTTGCACCGCGCTAATTAGCCAATCAGCGCCCTCCACATGGCATCGCACTCACTCCGCTCCAGTTGCATCCGCGCCGTCAGCGAATCACACAACGCCACGTGGAAAGCTTGTCACACTCAGCGCTGCCCGCCAATCATGCTCTGACGCGTGGGTCCCTCGCAGTTAGCCAGTCAATCCGATGCTGACACGTGGCACGCACTATGAATTTCATTTTCTATAAATAGGGGCGTCCGGAGAGTTTCTAACATACACATTTCACACTATTTTCACTCCTTTTTGCAGAGGAATTCTCTCCTCAATTTTTGTTTTAATTTTTCTTAGTTTAATTTTTAGTTTTCTCTTCTTCTATTTTATTTCTATATCTGTTATATTTTGTTTCTATATCTGTTACATTTTATTTTTGTATCTATTATATGTTATTTTTGCAGTATAATTTTACGATATTTTAGAAGCAAAAATATTATTTTCCTGTATAATATTTTCTTCTCTATAATTGAAATATTATTACTGTATTTGTTACGCCCTTTATAATTAAATTTACGATAGTAAATTTAATTATGTGTGGCTAAATTTTTATATGGGATTTTTAGTTATGTTACCATGATTATTTTGGATTAATTATTATAGAAAAGTTTGATATTATTTCATGTTCATTTTTCTTAATAGCTTTAATTATTAATAGGAGATGGACCAAATCACTATTTATAGTTGAAGTAAATATCTTTGAATTATGTTGTTAGAAACATCATCTGCATCTAATTGTGCCATCTTGAACATGAATTTAAATTGATTGCATTGATTTGTGTTAGTTTAAATGATTATAAAATTTCCTTATACTCATTCCAATTATTTAATTAACAGTCCGGATGAAAGAAGTTAATTATATAATTATAAGTGAAGGTTACCATGATCATTGGGATTTTCTAGCTTTAGTGGAAAAATCAATAATATCAACTTATAAATACATATTAAATTTAATCCAAAATATTATTGGTTAGCATACTAAAAATTCTCATTATTTCTTTTATCTTTTTAATTAAATTTTCCAATTTATTTTTTTTAATTTACTTGTTCGATTACTTTTATTTCCATTTTATTTTAGTTTTTTTGATATAATTCCGAATTTACAATTTGTTCTTCAACCGACAATTGTTAGAATGTTTAAGATTGTTTGTTCGACTGAATAAGAAAATAATTAAAGAATTTAGAAACCACCGCAATTCCTTGAGAGACGATCTTGGGAGTATACTTATCACTTATTACAAGTGATTCGTGCACTTGCGAGCTTTTTATAAATACAAAATTTGACTATCAAGTTTTTGTGCATCAAGTTTTTGATAGTCAAAAACTTGATGCACAAAAACCAAAAACTTGATGCACAAAAACTTGATAGTCAAATTTTGTATTTATAAAAAGCTCGCAAGTGCACGAATCACTTGTAATAAGTGATAAGTATACTCCCAAGATCGTCTCTCAAGGAATTGCGGTGGTTTCTAAATTCTTTAATTATTTTCTTATTCAGTCGAACAAACAATCTTAAACATTCTAACAATTGTCGGTTGAAGAACAAATTGTAAATTCGGAATTATATCAAAAAAACTAAAATAAAATGGAAATAAAAGTAATCGAACAAGTAAATTAAAAAAAATAAATTGGAAAATTTAATTAAAAAGATAAAAGAAATAATGAGAATTTTTAGTATGCTAACCAATAATATTTTGGATTAAATTTAATATGTATTTATAAGTTGATATTATTGATTTTTCCACTAAAGCTAAAAAATCCCAATGATCATGGTAACCTTCACTTACAATTATATAATTAACTTCTTTGATCCGGACCGTTAATTAAATAATTGGAATGAGTATAAGGAAATTTTATAATCATTTAAACTAACACAAATCAATGCAATCAATTTAAATTCATGTTCAAGATGGCACAATTAGATGCAGATAATGTTTCTAACAACATAATTCAAAGGTATTTACTTCAACTATAAATAGTGATTTGGTCCATCTTTTATTAATAATTAAAGCTAATAAGAAAAATGAACATGAAATAATATCAAACTTTTCTATAATAATTAATCTAAAATAATCATGTTAACATAACTAAAAATCCCATATAAAAATTTAGCCACACATAATTAAATTTACTATCGTAAATTTAATTATAAAAGGCGTAACAAATACAGTAATAATATTTCAATTATAGAGAAGAAAATATTATACAGGAAAATAATATTTTTGCTTCTAAAATATCGTAAAATTATACTGCAAAAATAACATATAACAGATACAAAAATAAAATGTAACAGATACAGAAACAAAATATAACAGATACAGAAATAAAATAGAAGAAGAGAAAACTAAAAATTAAACTAAGAAAAATTAAAACAAAAATTGAGGAGAGAATTCCTCTGCAAAAACGAGTGAAAATGGTGTGAAATGTGTGTGTTAGAAACTCTCCGGACGCCCCTATTTATAGAAAATGAAATTCAGAGTGCGTGCCACGTGTCAGCATCGGATTGGCTGGCTAACTGCGAGGGACCCACGCGTCAGAGTGTGATTGGCGGGCAGCGCTGAGTGGGACAAGGTTTCCACGTGGCGTTGTGTGATTCGCTGACGGCGCTGATGCAGCTGGAGCGGAGTGAGTGCAATGCCACGTGTCGGGCTATGAATGGTAGTCAGCGCGGGCAAGGCTGGCGTGGCGACAACTCTGAGTGCTATGCCACGTGGCGGATTGTGATTGGCGAATATCGCGCCGCTCTGTCTGCCGACGCTTGGCACATGTTGTTGAGCTGTCTTCCACGTGTCGCAACATGATTCGCTGGTCAATGATGACGTGTCGGTGACGTGGCCTATGTCTCTGAGTGGGCTTTTCTATATAGATCCACATTTCTGCTTTATACATCCACCTTCTAAGGACATCCACATTTTATTATGTATACATCCACCTATCTAATTAAATTCATAAAAAATACAGAAAAATTCCAGAAAAATTCTAAAAAATTGTAAATGACTTCTAATTAATTATAAACATAAAAATGATCAAAATATATTTATTTTGGATAAAATAATAAAATAAAACATAAAATGAATGCTTAAAAACGTAACAAAATATAGGTCAAAATTGTGTTTATCACTTCTTAATAGGGGATTCACCAACAACCACAATACTTTTACAGGGTTTTTTCTTCCTTTTACTCTCAGACTGTGGATTTGGCTTCCCAATACATCCAACCAAAAATTTCAAATATTGAATGGATGTATATATACCAAAATATTTCTCTATAAAGGAATTAGACCCTTGGTCTACCTCTACATCACAGGAATCATCGTCATCCAACATAGGCAACCCGATCGCCACCCAAAATTCGGTTCTTGAAAACCTGATAACCTTAGAATTAATCCTGAACCATAACTCCTTGATAGACTTGCATGGCAAGCATCTTTTGAGGAGGATAGAGTGAATAAGCTGTCCACTAAATTTGCAGATAGGTAAATTGAAAAAATTCTCAAAACAAGATTGCAAAAATAAATCCTTTTGTTCTTCATTCAGAACACTCTTTATACGAGATATGACATTATGTGGTTGTAAACTACAACCACAACGTATTTAAAAAGCCTCTTTGGGTGACAACAAATTGGGAAACTATCTGTTGCCTTCAAGAAATGAAGCCTACAAAAACAAAACAACTTATGCACTGGTGTTACATACTATACAAATATGTATATAAACTATAACATTTCTGTGTAGACATAACTGTGTACATAGTATGTAAACTAATTACATACTATATAATGTAATTAGTTTCTAAAGTATGTAAGCTAATTACATACTATACAATGTAATTTATTTACTATGTAATTAGTTTACATAGTATGTAAATAGATTACATACTATCTACTCTGTTCCATAATCGCCAAAACAAAACAGAAGAAAAAAGAGAAAAATTATTAAACCTCGTTTAAATCATCACTAACTTCATGACGAGACTTCTTAATGAAAGGAGAGAACTTCTTAATCGCCAAACCAACTTATGAAAGGAGAGAACTTCTTAATCGCCAAAACAACTTATGAAAAGAGAATGCAATTTCCTTTTAGACATCCTACAAGATTGCAAAAAACTGATGAACTAAAACAACACAAACAAAAGATAATATACAAAAAATCACAAAAATAAAACTAAATAAACTTGTTTTACAGTAAAGTACATGTAAAACACAAATGAAAAACATCAAAAATGAAGAACATCAAAAATGTTCTAATTACGAAACCAACAGCGATTAAAAAATAAACAAAATAACAATAACGAAAACAAACATAATACAAACCTGTTTGTGATATTACAGAGCGAAAATGGAAAGTGAAAACAAAAGCAAAAATGAAATAGCGAAAATGGAAACACGAAAACTAGAGCGAAAACCATAAGAAAATGAAGGGGTGTAGACGAAGTTTCGATGCCTCAACTTGTTTCGTGTGAGAGGGGAAAACGACTCGTTATGATTAAAAACTCAGAGGGTTAAAATTGTAAAATAACATAACTCAAATGGTGTCGTAAAGCGATATGTGAAAAAATTAACAATCAGCCCAAAAACAGCATACAACGGGTCATTAAATCATATAAATTACCTGAAAGAGTATTTTGAAGTAGTAATTCATTTCCCATTTGTTGCTCTAGTTCTAGAATAAATTTTAAAACAAAATTAATTATAATTAGCTAGGGAATTAAAAATAATAAGAAATAAATAAAAATGTAAAATGTAAAATAAATAATGTTAGGGAGGAATTAACTTATATAGCTAGGGTACCTAGAAAAACATTTTGAAATTAATGGGCCAGGAAAATAAGAACCACCCCTTGGAGTTTGAGTTGAAATTGTATCCTCATTTATCATATGATCAATATAATTATAATTATAAGGATATGATATCAAATTAGGAAAAACTCTTCTGGGGATAGACATCTCATTGTTTTGTTGACTCCCTATACCTTCCTTTTGCTGATTCAACATAATTCTATATTTCTACATTAATCAAAAGTTAACCATAGTATACTAATTAGTAAATAATAAATATATAGTGAATTAAATAATTAATCTCATAATTTATAAATAAAAATTAATAATTTTCATCAAAATTATTGAAAGTTATAATGCTTATTTACCTGGAGATGAAAAATTTCGTGAGTAAGTTCAAGTATCTGAATAACTTTCAATATTTTAAATGGAACTGTATTTGCAAATTAAAAAAGAGAAAAAAAAATTACAAAAATAAAAACATATAATGAATTTATATTATATAAATCAATTTCTAAACTAATAAATATAATTGAAATTAATTAAAAATAAAATAATTAAACTTACTATCAAATATTAAACTCTCAATAGCTTCAACAAATTTTTGATAAAGTTCTTGACACCATTACATTCGTGACTTTTTACGTCTTCCATAATTAATAGATAGTAACATATGATGTTTCAGGTATAATGCTAATTACTTCTTCTTTTTCTTCATAATTTCTTTTTATGTTTTTAATATCCTTTTCTAAAATTTTTCTCACCATATGTTGCCAAATATTCTTAGCTTGTAATAATTTAAGAAGTTTAAATAAATAATCCATTGCTCCATATTTTATTACTTTTAATACATTTTATACATTATCATCTGCCAATACAACTTCAAACAAATTCAAAATTATTAATATATAAAAATACATTTTTTTTTGCATATATAGAATTTTAATAAGAAAAATTAAATTAATTTAAAATAATATATATGCAAAAAAAAAAAAATTATTTATTGATATTAATAATTTTGAATTTGTTTGAAGTTGTATTGGGAGATGACAAAGTAGAAAATATAATAAAAGCAATAAAATATGGAGCAAGAGATTATTTATTTAAACTTATTAAATTATTGCAAGTTAGGAATATTTGGCAACATGTGGTGAGAAAAACTTTAGAAAAAGGATATTGAGAACATAAAAAGAAATTATAAAGAAAAAGAAGTAGAAGTAATTAGCATTATACCTGAAACATTAGAGGTTATTCTATCTGTTAATTATTGAGAGTTTAGGATTTGATAGTAAATTTAATTATTTTATTTTTAATTAATTTCAATTATATTTATTAGTTTAGAAATTGATTTATACAATATAAATTCATTATATGTTTTCATTTTTTGTAATTTTTTTTTCTCTTTTTTAATTTGAAAATACAATTCTATCTAAAATATTGAAAGTTATTCAGATACTTGAACTTGAAAATGTTTTCTTTCTTCCAAAAACATATATTTGAAGACTTAGAAAAAATGACAATACCATACTATTTGTCAAAAATGAGTTAATTAAATTATCATAACTGTCATTGAACATAATGATTTTATAATTAGAAAAAATTTATTATCTCTACTTTAACATAAATATAGATCAAAAGAAAATCAAAAAATAAATTTATTCTGCTTAAGAAACTCAAAAGAAGAGTCAAATTAATGATATAATGATAGAAACAATTATCTATATATGTTTAATCGAATATAACAACTAAAACTAAAATGAATTGAAGAAGATTGGAGAGAAAATAATTAAAGACATTAAAATAATAAAAGGTACCTCTATAATTACACTTATAATTTAAGAGACAATTGCAAGGATCTCCATTCGATTAGGACACTGATCATGAAGATTTTGATGATCATGACTTGCATGCTTAGCAGTCTCTGACATGGTGAGATTATGAAAGTAAGCAATTGCACTACTGAGGGCTGAAGCTATGAATAAAGTGACTTTTAGGTTAATTTTTTCGTTTAATTATAGGAAAATTAATTTAGGTATCTTTACTAGGAAATGTAAAAACAATTAATTACCTTATTCACTTTCCTTTTTTCTTATTTTAATAATTACCTTATTCACTCTTCAAAAGAGATAAATCAAGAATCAATCTCATTAATTAATTGATTCTTAAACATATCTCCTTTTTAAATTCAAAATTATATTTTCAAAACTAACTCTCTCTCTCTCTGTTTTTTTTGTGTGTGTGAATAATTACCTTATTCACTCTCCAAATGTACAATACAAAGGGACAAAACAAGAATCAGTCTCATTAATTAAATAATTATTTAACAAATCTTCTTTTCAAATTCAAAATTGTATTTTCAAAATTATCTCTCTTTTCAAATTTTTTTTTTGTGAATAATTACCTTATTCACTCTCCAAATATACAGCACAAAAGGGACAGATCAAGAATCAGTCTCATTAATTAATTGATTCTTTAAGAGATCTCCTTTTCAAATTCAAAATTGTATTTTCAAAATTAACTCTCCCTTTTTTGTGCGTGAATTATTATCTCATTCACTCTCCAAATATACCGTACAAAAGGACAAATAAAGAATTGATCTTATTAATTAATTGATTCTGATCTCATTTTTAAATTCAAAATTTTATTTTCAAAATTAACTCTTTCCCCATCACCCCCAATATTTTGTTTAATTTTATATTAGTACATTTTAAATAATAATTATTATTTAAAAATTATGTTTCAGAAAATTAGTCTTAATTCCAATTAATTATACATGTTTAATTGATAATAATAATAATGATCATAATAGTTGATAATATTATTATTTTTTGTTTGACCGTTAGTCGTAATAGGATTGCTACAGCTACACCCATCAAGAATACATATAATGTTATATTTTTTTTGACAATTTGTATAATTATTTATGATTTTTTTTCTCATTTTATCTTATTTAGAAACTTTTTTTTTAATTTTACTTTATTTATAATTTTATAAATTTTATTTTAATATTATTATATATTTTAATTACATACTCAAATAAATATTATAATAATAATATTATTTTTATTAAATTAAATTTATATTACAATTCACATTTCATATATATTTTTATTGTATAAACATAACAAAAAGATATAAATTGGCATTGAATTTTTCATTTTCTTTATCGTCATCCCAATTGATTTCTTATGAATTAATAAATGCATTCCTTAATTCCTTAATTCTGAAGCAAGAGGACGGGACATATTTATTACATTAACAACTTTTTATATTCAAACAAATATTAGAACATTATTTTTATTTAACATTTTAAAAATGTATACATTTGTTTCTCACCATATGTACGAATAAAATATAATAACAAAATTTATAAGAACACTAGTCAATTTTAAGAATTATTTCATCATACTCATCTTGAAGATTTGGAAAAGCAACCATTGCCCCTCCTATTCCAATAGAAGCTTCATTCTATAACAATGTTTCTTTTAACAACTTTTTTTATTTTACAGAAAATTGCATTTAATTAAAATTTAACAACAAACCTCAAAAGAGGGTACATCTAACAAAATAACCCAACAAAATTACAGGAAAATCAGAGGTCCAAACAGCCTCTTCACTCAAACTAACAACAAGGCCTGCTACTACGTGTGCAACATGGTTAGTTTCTCTCGGTCTATACTAAAAGTGAAACTCCCTTCCATCACTTAACCTTTTTATTTCCTCAACCATCATCACTACACACTGTGCAAAACAGCTTCCCTCTTGTAAAATAGCCCAAAGAAGATAGAGACTTTTCATACAGCTCTTGCAATTGGACAAAATTACCAAATTGCATGCATAACATCCTCAACAAAACCATTACAATTTGGACCCCAAGTATATGGAGCAACCCTTTTCTTACTTAGGTTGACATAAACTAGTAAAATCTCACTACAAGCTTTCCACACAAACAACTTGATTTTATTAGGCATCGTGAGGTACCAAATTGATTTCCACCAGCTTTGATCATTTATGTTGCTACAGCTTGCACCCATATCTCCTTTTAGCCTTTATTTGCCTAATTTTCTCAGCCAGCCAATGTGCACTCTTAATTGAGAAAATTTCATTTTTAACTTTACCCCACACTAATCTGTCTACTTGCCGTCCACCAGCCAAGGTGATTTTTAAAATAGAATCTACTTCATGCTCAATAAAATTTTCTCTAATCAACCTCTCATTCCACAGGTTAGCCTCATTAATTAAATTAAACCTTCATCAGGAAGTGTTCTCAAATAGCCTATGGGGAGAGATGGCACAAAAGTGCCCAACATATGGTAGCCATGAATCTCCATTCACATGAACCAACCTACCATTACCAATCCTCCACTTCAGTCCTTCACTAGAACAATCTAGACCACTTACGGCGCTAAAAAATTGTCACAAAAAGTCATTTATGAAGTTTCTAAAAATGCCAATTGCATTATGTTTGGTAGAAATAAAACTAGGTATGTGTGGCACCATTTGATTGGTCCACATTAGTAGGAGAAAAGTCAAATGGTATAGTCAGTACACATTCATGTAAACCTTTATTAAATATGGCATACTAATAATATGATATTTATATTATTATTAAATAATATAAATATTAATTAATATTTCTTATTTATAAAAATGTCATCCACCCTAAAACTGAAAAGATAAAAGTATACCTCCTACTTAACCACTAAAACTTTTCTATGAACTTATTGTTCTTGCCATAATCTAACTTAAGCATCGTTTGGTTTGTCTTTTTTCCTTCATCTTGAATGTGAGTTTTTTTTCAGTGCCAGTAACAACTAATTCTGGCATTTCACAATTGCCATAAAATATTTTTTTCTGGGGTTTCATTAGTGCCACTAACAAATGATACTGACAATTTAAAAATGCCGTTAATCTTATACATCAGCTTTTGGTAGTGATAATTGTGGCGTTTTGATTAACATTTTAAAAATGCCACAGATAAATACTACCTTTTGCAGTTAAATAAGAATATTAGTATATAGAAACAAAATTATGACTCATCTAAACTCAAACCGAATAATTTACATGAGAGAAAAACGAACTTCTTCGTAAAGCAAAAAATCTGAAAATTAGTAGTGAGGGAAGATATATGAAGAATATGATATGAATATGAACAACATTGGCAAAGACCAAAAATGAAGAAATTGAAGAACATATGCTAAAATTTGTACTCATATGTAGCAATTGATTTTCCATCTGAATTTAAAAGTAAGGGGTGGGGTGGTCAAGTCCAACAAGCTAAAGTTAAGAAGAACGGGGATGAAAAATGATATTAATCATCTTTATAAATAGAGTCATGAATCTTTCTAACTTTTATACCATATATAAGCACTATGAATCATCTACTTTTAAATAATTAATCTAAAGGAAACTAACTCTCATCCTACTCATAAACAGCACATCAATGTCATCATTTAGCAACGAGAGACAATATCTTTTTATACTCTAACACTCTCTTGCTATTTGAGAAATTCTAAAGACACATAAATTTACACTCACATAATTATTTATACTCACATAATTAAATTGTAATACGTGGTAAAATTATTTTAAAAAATTGAGAATTTATTCAATTTTCTAGATAATTTTATCACGTATCAAGATATGATTAATGTGGGTGCAAAAATGGGTGACCATAACATTATTTTTTACTATTTACATGATAAAATTAGTTAAATATATATTATTAAATTTCGTATCTATTTATTATTTAATTTCTGTTTTGATCAACTAATAACAATATTATTTATGAGAATTTATTATTTGTTTGAGTATTGTTATCAGAAGTAATATGATATAAAAAAGTAATTAGAATAATATAAAATATACGGCTAGAGAGAGAGCAAAGTGAGGGAGAGAGAAATAACTAACTAATTTTTTTATATATTTTTTCAGAATAATGTAACTAGCTAATTAGATTGGAGAGCTCTCTTTCTAGCTAGGGTGGTCCTCTCGAGTCCGGTCCATTACTTCTCGTTTTATTCTTTTTTTGTGTTATGAGAGTCCCTAACTTGCTAGCCTTAATGATAATCCTCCACTACTTATTTGTTCCTCCTTTCACTTCCCCGAGAATTCATATATAATTATTTTTTATGTTTCTCCCTTGGATCTAAGCTTGAGACTTTCTTCGTTTCAGAGTGCAAATATATGCATTTGTTGGTATGTCTTGGCCATATATATATATATTTTTTTTTCCCCAATATATAAGAAACCTCACCAAGAGGGAAGGAAAATTAGCATGTACCATCTTGATCATCGAAATTAGAAGGGTTATTAGAGCAAGAACGGACGCTTGTTTCTACAAGCTCGACATAGAGGCACGTAATTGCTAAGGTTCGAGCCACGTACCTCATACTCTTACAAGGTAGCACCAACTCGTTGCATATCTCGATCTAGGCCATATTGTTGATAGAGATATTTAATTTAGGAAGGAAAAAATCTAAGATAGCCTCCTCCTCATGCATCTAGCTTTTAGTGATTGTTTCATATAAGATAGGCAAGGTACATAGTCAAATACACTGATATTAGTTTCATTTAAGCAATGCCAAACAATATTATTCTAAATATTGCTAATACTTTAATAAATTTTTCTTTTTGGTTGATAAAAAATTTCCTTTTCTAGAAGTCTTTTATTTTTAATTTAAAAATTCAATTGCATGACATAATTTTTTTATATATTAAATTATATTTTTAAAACCCTACGATTGGTGCACATATATTGTTGTTTTTTACAATGTAAAAAAAAATTTCGTAATAAAAAAACACATTTTTTGTTTTCTTTATAACGTAAAAATTAGTTCTTAAGAGAGAGAAAAATAAAATTAATCGAATAACTGAATCAAACAATTATGTTTTATACTGTTCGCTCTTTTGAGTTTAATAAATGCTAGAAGGGGAACAAAACAATTTCAAATCATTTATTGCTTCTTAAATATTAACGTTGATGTGGTTCTCCATATATACAAATAAAATTTAAAATTAATGTAATGAGTTTTCTTTAAAATACAATTAATCAATAATTAAATAAAAGAGTGAGTATTGGTCACTTCTCTACAACTTAAAACACCAAAATTAAGTTGAGTTCACTTCTGGGAAAACTCTAACTTTAACTGATGTATATCATGTACCAAAAGTTAGAAAAAATCTTGTTTCTAGAAGCCTACTTAATAAGAATGGTTTCAAACTTGTATTTGAATCTAATAAGTTTGTACTTTTTAAAGGAGAAATGTTTGTAGAAAAGAGTTATTTGTATGAAGGTATGTTCAAACTTAATATTATTAATAAAATAAATGTTTGTTATGCTTATATTGTTGATTCATTATCTTTATGGCATTATCGTTTAGGACATGTAAATAATAGATGTCTAAATGATATGGCTAGTTTAGATTTAATTCCTAAGTATGAGCATAATATGCATGAAAAATGTAAAATTTGTGCCCTAACAAAAATTACAAAAACACCTTTTCCTAAAGTAGAAAGAACATCATCTTTATTACAATTAGTACATAGCGATGTTTGTGACATACATAGTACTCTTTCTAGAGGTGGTAAGCATTACTTTGTAACATTTATTGATGATTACTCTAAGTATTGCTATGTATATTTGATGCATACAAAAGATGAGGTATTGGATAAATTTAAAGCCTATAAGGCAGAAGTAGAGAATTTATGTGATACTAAAATAAAGTGTTTAAGAAGTGATTGAGGGGGTGAATATCATTTCAATGACTACTGTAAAAATGTTGGCATCATACATAAATATTTTGTACTTTTATGTCAATATATTAATGATTAATTTTATAAATTTCTTTTACATGCAGTTTTCCAAAAAAAATAGGTATTTACAAAATGAGCTGAATGAATTACGGCAAAGCTGGTGTCATTATGTCTATGATTTTCTCTCAACCCATGAAGACGATCATAATTAATTATTAGAAGGTATATGATTTTCGTCTTTCTTTCACTTCAATTCTCATTCGCCTGTATTCAAATCTTTGAATTCATGAGTTTTTATTTTTTTTATCTCATTGATGAGCTGATCTTATTTTTTATTTTTTGTTGCAGGATAATATTTGAATTTGAAGAATTTGGATCTTGATTAGATAAATTATTTTCTTTAATTGCGCTTCATGTTAATTTTATTTGACATATATGTAGCTAGGTAGATTTTTTTATAATATATACTTTGCAATTAAATGTAATTTTGTTAATTACAATTACTTATATATATCTTTGCTATTAAAAAAATTCACTTTTGAATTTATTTTAATTTAATAAATTTAATCATTGTATATTAGGTACTATATTTAAGTATTTGTGAATAAAAGCTAGTTACTTTCGTTTCATATATATTATATTTTTTTTTTATATATAACTAATATTATAGAACGATTAAAACGCTTTCTTTAACTAGCAGAGAATCAAAAGTGTAGTATAAATAGAGAGCTATTAAAATGCCATCTAAGTTAATTACTAGGGCGTTTTAAATGCTATGTAACAAGAAAATGAAGGCGTTTAAAATGCTTTCTAAACGATGAAATATTATATAAGACGTTTTAAACACTCTATAAAACATTAAATAAGGCATTTTAAATGCCCTATAAACTTGATACATGACAATTCAAAACAAAGAGAGCGCTTGCTAGTCAATAAAGAGAGCGTTTGAACAAAGCGAATCAACGCCTTTAAAAATCATAATTTTTTAGCAGCACCTGCATATAAGGCGCATGAAGAAATGTCATCTATTACTTTAGAAGGCATTTTTTAAACGCCTTCTATTGACTATTTTGTAGTAGTGAAAATGGGGTAGCAAAAAGGAAAAATAGAACTCTTACAGAAATGGTAAATGCTATGTTATGCAATTCTAGCCTTAGTAAGGGTTTTTGGAGAGAAGCATTGTTAACAGCTTGTCACATTCTGAACAGAGTGACAAGTAAAAGCTTAAAGACAACCCCATATGAGTTATGGAAGAAAATGAAGCCTAATTTTCACTATCTTAAGGTTTGGGGATGTCGCGCTATAGTGAGACTACCTGAACCTAAGATAAAGAAATTAGGAAAAAAAGGAATTGAGTGTATCTTTCTAGGTTATGCTGAACATAGCAAAGCCTATAGGTTTCTAGTAGTGGAACCTAATAACTCTATTGAGATTAATATAGTGATTGAATTAAGAGATGTCATATTTTATGAAAATAGATTCTCTGCTATACCAAAAATTGTTCCAAATCTTGAACCACCTCAACAAATGATAGAAACCTCACAATATAGAGATAAAAATTCATCTCAAAAGAAAGATGATAGAATATCTGAAAAGAGAAATGTCATTGAGGATTCTCTTGAGCAGAAGAAAAGTAAAAGGATTAGAAAAGAAAAATTCTTTGGACCTGACTTTGTAGTATATTTAGTTGAAGGGACTAGAAACTCACATATGAAACAAACTTATGTTTCACAAGAGATAGTTGAGTCAGATCTTCTCACATATGAGGATGCTATGAAGTCCCAAGATTCTGCATTTTGGAAAGAAACCATAAATGATGAAATGGATTCCATTATGGGGAATAAGACTTGGAAATTGATAAACCTATCACCAAGATCTAAACCTATTGGATGTAAATGGATCTTCACAAAGAAAAAGAAGATTGATGGATCAATTGATAGATTTAAGGCAAGATTAGTAGCAAAAGGCTATAACCAAAAAGAAGGCCTTGATTATTTTGATACCTATGCACTAGTTGCTAGGACTGCTACTATTAGAGCATTGGTTGCATTGGCAGCCATTAGTGGCCTTGAGATTCATCAAATGGATGTTACAACAGTTTTTCTTAATGGAGAGCTTGATGAAGAAATATACATGGAGCAGCCTTAAGGGTTTGTTGTGCAAGGACAAGAGAAAAAAGTTTGCAAACTTATCAAGTCTCTATATGGTCTCAAACAAGCACCTAAACAATGGCATGAGAAATTTGACAAAGTAATTGTCTCTAATGGATTCAGAATTCATGAATCTGACAAATGTGTTTATAGCAAATTTTATGAAAATAAAGGTGTGATTATATGTTTTTATGTAGATGACATGTTGATTTTTGGAACTGACTTATAAAGTATTAAAGCTACCAAATCATTTTTGTCATCTAATTTTGATATGAAAGACATGGGGCTTGCAGATGTGATTTTGGGAATTAAGATAATAATAAATGCAAATGGTCTTACATTAACTCAATCTCACTACATTGAGAAAATATTGAAGAAATTTAATTATTTTGATTGTAAGCCAGTTAGTACACATTTTGATTCTAACATAAGGCTATTTCCTAATACTAGTAGAGTAATTTCACAATTAGAATATGCTCGAATCATTGGATGTCTTATGTATGCCATGACATCAACTAGACCAGATATAGCCTTTGCTATTGGAAGATTGAGTAGGTATACTAGTAATCCTAGTCAATTACATTGGCAAGCAGTGTATAGAATATTAAAATATTTAAAAGGTACTATGGATTATGGTATACATTACACAGGTGATCCTTCAATGATATAAGGGTTCACTGATGCTAGTTGGATAACTGATCGAGATGATCATACATCCACAAGTGGATGGATATTTACACTTGGAGGAGGAGCTATAACTTGGGGATCTAAAAAATAAACTTGTATAGCAGAATCTACCATGGCACACTACAACAAAAATTACATTTGCCGACAAAACATTTCGTCGATAAAAACATAATTTTAGTTGTTAAATACTTACGTCAACTAAATATTTTGTCGGTAAGATCGTCGTTGTATCCCCGTCGTTGATTCTAATTACTGACGAAAACTAACTTTCGTTGCTAAAACCTGAGTTATTAGCGACAAAAATATTTGTAGACAAAAGTTAAATTTCGTTGCTATAACTCGTTACCTGCATTCAAATTTAGACTTCACAGACAAAACAATTGTCGCAAAATGTCAACATTTTGTCGGTATAATTTTGTCGATGAAACTCTAATTATAAGCAACGACTTATTTTGTTGGTATAAATTTTTCTGCAACAAAGTATTTTGTTGATATAAACTTTATAGTGATAAATAATTTTGTCTATGAAACTCTAATTATATGCAACAACTTATTTTGTTGGTATAAGTTTTTCTGCAACAGAATATTTTGTTGATATAAACTTTATAGTAATAAATTATTTTGTCGATAAAACTCTAATTATAAGCAACAACTTATTTTGTTGGTATAAGTTTTTCTGCAACAGAATATTTTGTTGATATAAACTTTATAGTAATAAATTATTTTGTTGATACAATTTTGTCGATAAAACTCTAATTATAAGCAATAACTTATTTTGTTGGTATAAGTTTTTCTGCAACAGAATATTTTGTTGACATAAACTTTATAATAATAAATTATTTTGTCGAAAAAACTCTAATTATAATAATAATTTGTTGCTTATAGTGACAAATATTTTTGTTGGCGTAAGTTAACATTGACAAATTTATTTTGTTGATGTAAGCTTTTTAGCAATCAATTTTTTTATTGATAAAAGTTTATAGTGACATAATTTTGTTGGCATAAATTTTATAGTAACAAATAATTTTGTTAGCATAAATATCATGAAGACTTTTAAAAAGATGCATGTAATCCCACAAATTTGCTTCTTGATTTCTCATTCTCACTCCGACATGCCATTGTTTTATAATGTATCATTTGCTCTTTGAGTGCATTACTCTTGTATTTTGAACTCTAATCAAATAGAAAACATTTTTGCTTGTAGTGTGAAATTTATTGATAATCATTTATATAAGAAAATATATGATGTTAAATTGGGGCATATTATTTTATACACTGACTATATTTTTAATATTTTTTTAGAAAAAAATTTCACCTGTACACCCAAATACATAAAGAGAAAGAGTAATATAGCTGCAAATTTACTTGACAACCATCCTGAAAATAATGAAATTTATCAACAATTAGTAATGGAATAAGCATTTGAAATAAACATTTAATTTACTTAAAAATCATGTAATGAAATGCAAATATCTGGATATTAATTGTAAGACAGTAAATGAACCTCACCTCACATTATTGTAACTCTAGTGATAACAACCATTGTGTGCACATGGTACAAAAGAGTAACTTGAAATCTTATCCGAATTTAACCCCTCTAAATCAGAAATCAGACTTGTTAGGGCTACATTTGACAAATAGCTTTAAAAAGAAAAAGGTGATTTACATAGGTTTACATAGTATGTTAAATGGTTTACATACTATGTAAATCAGTTTACATAATATGTACATTAATTTATATAGTATGCAAAAGAACATACAGAGCCACTAAAAGCAAGAAGACCAACTACATCTTTTTGGCTGCAAGCTTTATAACACATAGACAAATGGTATAACAAGAGAGAGCCAAGGTATCACAAACATTAATAATGTAAATGAATAGGAACACACCTTCAATTGAAGCGTCTTTCATTAATGGAAGAAGCAATTCAACTTCATGCAAACTGTCTGATGTGCATGGCTCATCATTAATGACCTAAACATGTAATAAAGTAATGTAATATAACGACTAAAGCCTAAGGACCAGCAGAGATGAAAAGGAACAGAACTTTCAAGAAAGAACCTCTAATGGAGTCTAGCTTCAAAATTATACCGCAAAAAACTATTATTGCAAAAAACTTAATTATTCTTTGTAATGATTGTTTACATAGTATGTAAATCAGTTTACATAGTATGTAAATCAGTTTACATACTATGTAAACATGATGAGTTGATGATGCCAATATTTTTTTGGACTAGTTCTTAGGCCTAAAACTTACTGCTGATCAGGTAATTATTTTACTTTGATATTTTTTTAAGGCTTCCACAAAAGAAAGAAACTGATTCTTCCAAGTAACCTTTTCGAGCTTCTATTATCTTATTTAAACTGCTCAACATCAACTTTTGGGAAATTTTACAAAACAGGAAATTTTTTAATTTAATACAAAAAATTGGAGAGTTTTACAGAGATTATGTAATTTTCAGCATTGACAAAAGTTGTTTTTTTCTTTCTTCTTCATGATTATGATGGTTCTTAGAAAAATCCTAAGAAATTCAGTCTGCAAAGGAAATAAATGTTTTAATAGAACAACAAAAACCACACCACATTAAATAAATTAAGAACATGTGTGAAAGCCTCTAATAATAATTCAAAAAAGTAAGAATTTTTTGTACATCTTTCTCTCTCAAATATTTTGAAACCAAGGATCTAACATTCATATGAGAGGTGCTTGGAGATTTATATTGAATTAATTTAGATTTTGCATATGTAGAACATATAGTGATAACTTTGAGATACTCTGTTTTTGTTAGGCAAAACAGAGTATACATATACATATTATGTAAATAGGTATGTAAACTATTTATATACTGGTATGTAAACTGGTTTACATAGTATGTAAATCAGTTTACATACTATGTAAACTGTATGTAAATGAAGTTCGGTTACTGATTAGAGCTTAATTGTTAATGGACTTTCCTTTTTTTCATTTATTACCAAGTTTGCAGTTATCAAAATTACTTTCCAACATTTGTATAATTATTTCTGTAAGGTTTATTTTGTATTGGCAATTTTCGTGGACAAAATGTTTGATTGTAATCTAGAGTAAGAGATCACCGTTTAATCTGACGATACATGATGATGGAGTCACCAAGCTTGCAATGCCCATATTACAGGTAAAATATTCTATCATGCATACATCTTCACACAATTGAGCACGACACTTAGTATGGATCGTAACGAAAAAATATATTGTATACATGTTGGTCGATCGATCGAGTATATAGTTCGATCGATCGAGTGATCGATCGATCGAGTGATCGATCGATCGAGTGTGGAACAACATCGATCTAGGTGCTCTCGGGTTGAACTAGATCGATCGAGAAAATTGATCGATCGATCGAGTCATGCGTTGATCGATCGATCGAATGAGGTCTTCGATCGATCGAGGCATGTGCGATCGATCGAGTGTGGGATGACATCGATCTAAGTGCTCTCGGGTTGAGATAGATTGATCGATACATCTGGTCGATCGATCGAGCATTGGTCGATCGATCGAGCATTGGTCGTTCGATCGAGCCAGTTTTCTAATTGTGCTAAAACTCCTTTTTAATTCGACCCTTACGTTACTTTTACCTAATTGACTCCATTTAATGTTAAGAACAAAATTCTTGTTTGAGGATAATTGCGATAATTGGTAAATCCTAATTAGTGTAGAGTTATAGTCCATTGCAAATCCTTTTTAAGCTAAGATTGGACTCTATATAAGTGAGGGCTATTTGGTGCATAAAATCAACCATATTGAACTAATATTTTCGACATCCGAATTGTGCTTTTAACTTCTTCTCTTCATCTATCATACTTAGGCGTTTTCATCTTTTAATTGTTCAAACATATTTTGTGGTTATGTTTGGATAATTCACGTGCCTAATTGCTTTTCATGATATTGAGCTTTGCATGATATTTCTAGAGTTTACTAGCTGATTTATTTTTACATCGTATGCAGTTGAATCTGCTAGTTAGGATTTTTCATTGTTTGAATCCGCTCTAGGAAACACTTTGCACTTGTGCTATTTGTGCTAACGTTTCAGGTGACGTGTTCGGTATTTTGTGTGACTCAAAATTACCGAAGTTGAAAGGAGCGACGGCTCGTAAGTAAATTACAGAAAGGGGGATCTATCTGTGAAGGGTAGTTCTAGGACCTATGGTTGTTATTGAACATTGATTTTCATAGTGGATAGTTAGGTGGACCGGTGATTTTCCTCTTAGGTCATTGGAGTGGCCTAGGTTGTTTCCAGCTAAACATATCGTGTGTTATTTTTATTCCGCATTTTATCTTTACACACGATTGCATGTCTGGCCGTTGTGATTAGGTTACATATTTAATATTTGTTAAAATTGAAAATAACCTATTCACCCCCCTCTAGGTTTACTTGATCCGTAATTAAAAACTTTCAATTGTTATCAGAGCGGGTCACTAGATAGACTTAGTGTTGCCTAGGACCTTATTATGGATCATTTGAGAGAGGGTTCTTCTACAACCCGTCCACCTTACTTTGATGGGTCTAACTACCCATATTGGAAGGCTCGTATGAGAGCCTTTTTATGGTCCTTAGATGAATGTGTATGGAATTCTGTGCTTTATGGTTGGGGGCCACCTAAGGTTACCAAGGATGGTGTAGTCACACTTAAACCTAGGAATGACTGGACCATTGAAGATAAAATTGGTAGTGGTTGGAATCAAAAGGGCATCAATGCTATTTTTAGTGCTGTATCTCCTGATGAATTTTGACGTATTTTTGATATTGAAACTGCTAAGGCTGCTTGGGACACTTTAGAGGTTGCCCATGAGGGCACGTCCCAAGTTAAACGAACAAAACTTCGCATGCTAGCTACTAAGTTTGAAAATCTTAGAATGGAGGAGGATGAAATGTTTTCTGAGTTTTATGCTAATTTATGTGATATTGTTAACTCTTCTTCAAATCTTGGAGATAAAATTGATGAACGCAGGTTAGTTCGAAAAGTCTTATGCTCACTACCAGAACGCTTTCAAGCAAAGGTTACAGCAATAGAGGAAAGCGAAGACATTGACACCATCAAGATTGAAGAACTCGTTGGTTCAATTCAAACATTTGAGATGAACCTTCGAGCACCCAAAAAGAACATTGGTATTGCTCTCAAAACCACCAATGATGATGATGGTGATAGTGATGATATAGAAGATGAAGATCTACTCACCCTAGCTAGAAAACTCAAGAAAATGTTGAACAGAAAGGATCTACAGATTAAAGAAAAATCAAGAGATCGTAAGGGAAGAGAATTCGTACCAATGAGTTCAAAAGGTAAGAAAACTAAACCCAATGGACCTAAATGTTTTGAATGCAATGGTTTTGGTCATTATGCAGCTGAGTGTGCCAACAAGAAGAATAAGACAAGAAAAGCTTTCAATGCTACCCTCAGTGACACAGAAAGTGATGAAGACCAAGCTAGTGGTTCAGAAAATGTTAACTCTAACTATGTAGCTTTTACAGCAACTGTTGGTGGATACTCCAGTGAGTTAGACCTTGACTCAGATGATGAGGGAAGTAAATCTATTCTTGCTAAATTTAATGCAAACAGTTTTGAAGAATTATTTATTGATTTAATTAACTGCAAGAAAGAAAAAGATAAGCTTCTCATAACTGTAACAAAGCTGAATGATCAAATCAATTCACAAGACCTTAATTTGTCAGTTTTAGAAAAAGAAAAAGTTGAATTGTCTGAGCATGTTGACAAGTTGAATTTGAGTCTTGCAGGTATCAAACAGGAAAATTCAAAGCTTGTGCAAGAATTGGAGCAATCAAAGGAAACAGTGAAGAGATTAACTATTGGAGCTGAACGACTAGACAAGATGTTGAGCATTGGTAAGCCTTTCGGTGATACACGTGGACTTGGATTCTTAGATGAAAGCTGTACACCTTCTACTTCAAAAACTACATTTGTAAGGTCTTCTAACTCTACTTCTACTGCTACTAATTTTGCACAAACACCCACTACAGCTGTAGTAACTAAAACTGTTAAGTTTGTGCCTGTTTGTCATCATTGTGGTAGAAAAGGCCATATTCGACCTAAGTGTAGATTTTTGATGAATGCTCTTCGATTTAATGATAATCTTCATGCTTATAGGTATAGAACTCGTAATTATCATCCTACCATGCATATGTTGAATTTGAATAGGAAAGATGAGTCTAAGAGTATGCTTTCAAAACCTAATACAATTAAGTCTCAACCCAAAAACATAGAGAAATCAAAATTCATGAAAATTTGGGTTAGGAAAGATTGCATGTTTGCTGTCAATTGATCACTATTGGTAGACCACCTAGGTACTTTTGTTTGAGTGCTTAAATGACCATAGGTGAGTATTTTCATATGTTTATTTTGTCTTTGTCGTTAGATTTTTTTTTGTTATTATTTAAAAAAAAAAGGGCTACAAGGTATTGGATTCAAATAATGCTTATACTTATACAACCTTATCTTTTGTGGCTTATTTTGATTCTCATTGTATATGTAATGCAACAATTCAAAATTTTACACACACTTGCATTTTTCACATGTGATGACACTATTGACTGAACTTATGCACACACCCACTGAACACTCATGCATGTCATCGATGAAATTTATGATTAATTTTGAAATACTCTAAGACTTGAGCTAATCTTGACTGCGAAATTATATTGAGTTCTATTTCTTAGCTTTTAAAATGTTTCATCTTTGGGAGATAACTAGTATTGAGAGGGCTACCTACTATGATGTGTGAAGCTACCGTAGTGAACAGAGAGGGCTACCTCATAACTAGTGTGAAAGTCATCATATTATATTTATGGCTCGTGCATGTTTAAAAAAAAAATAGTAAATAAAATTATGAAATTCTATTTAGCATGTACACAAAGAAAGAGCAAAAAGGTTTAAAGAAATCTCCTTTTAATAGACATATTTTATTATGTAAGAATGAAGACTCAATTATAATTTAGCATGATAGACGAAATTATTTTCTTTTGAGTCTCTTTTAATTGGTTGTAAATAAATCTAATGAAATACAAGTGGAGTTCACATTGTATACTACCTTAAGTGAATGTCAATATGCCATTATATGTGTTAGTGTGCTTGTGTGAGCTATTTATTTTATTTTGCTAATACAATGAATGATCAAAATTTAAGCAAAAATAATTTTTTTAATTGGTTGTATGCTTATTCGTCTTAAATGAGCTTATTGCCTTGTGTGGTCAAAAAAAAAAAAAATTTATTCTTTAAAAATATTTTTTGTTTGTTTTTCATCTAGAGAGTCATAGAACTTAGGGGGTGTCATTGCATACATATTTCATTATTATTCTTTTGACTTATGCAATTCCTCCTACATGCTTTGGATATATACATGTGTGATCATTTTCATTTTTAGCCCACTAAGATAATTGTTAAACTTTGGGGAGAGTGATCCATATCATCTTAACTGTTTCATGATTTGTCAATTTCGTATGCCAAAAAGGGGGAGAAAGATTCTTGTTGCTATGGAGATTGGATTTAGGGGGAGATGTTGCATTTATTAGTTGTGGGGGAGAAAGATTCATGTTGCACATATACTACATTTCATTCGCACCTTTATGTACACTGAACTAATAAGCTATAAGGCTTTCAAGCCAAATTTGTGTGCTATTTGTTTGTCTAATTTCAGTGGACCGAGCGTATTAAGTATCAAGCGAAGATGGTCCACCAGATCATAGACAATCCACTATGTAATTGATGTAATGATATTTTAACTATGAGCGTTATGTAGTGAGAGAGTGGTTTTGTCACACGAAAATGCCAAAGGGGGAGATTGTAAGGTTTATTTTGTATTGGCAATTTTCGTGGACAAAATGTTTGATTGTAATCTAGAGTAAGAGATCACCGTTTAATCTGACGATACATGATGATGGAGTCACCAAGCTTGCAATTCCCATATTACATGTAAAATATTCTATCATGCATACATCTTCACACAATTGAGCACGACACTTAGTATGGATCGTAACGAAAAAATATATTGTGTACATGTTGGTCGATCGATCGAGTATATAGTTCGATCGATCGAGTGTGGAACAACATCGATCTAGGTGCTCTCGGGTTGAACTAGATCGATCGAGAAAATTGATCGATCGATCGAGTCATGTGTTGATCGATCGATCGAGGCATGTGCGATCGATCGAGTGTGGGACGACATCGATCTAAGTGCTCTCGGGTTGAGATAGATCGATCGATACATCTGGTCGATCGATCGAGCATTGGTCGATCGATCGAGCGAGTCGTTAGATCGATCGAGCCAGTTTTCTAATTGTGCTAAAACTCCCTTTTAATTCGACCCTTACGTTACTTTTACCTAATTGACCCCATTTAATGTTAAGAACAAAATTCTTGTTTGAGGATAATTGCAGTAATTGGTAAATCCTAATTAGTGTAGAGTTATAGTCCATTGCAAATCCTTTTTAAGCTAAGATTGGACTCTATATAAGTGAGGGCTGTTTTGTGCATAAAATCAACCATATTGAACTAATATTTTCGACATCCGAATTGTGCTTTAACTTCTTCTCTTCATCTATCATACTTAGGCGTTTTCATCTTTTAATTGTTCAAACATATTTTGTGGTTATGTTTGGATAATTCACGTGCCTAATTGCTTTGCATGATATTTCTAGAGTTTACTAGCTGATTTGTTTTTACATCGTATGCTGTTGAATCTGCTAGTTAGGATTTTTCATTGTTTGAATCCGCTCTAGGAAACACTTTGCACTTGTGCTATTTGTGCTAACGTTTCAGGTGACGTGTTCGGTATTTCGTGTGACTCGAAATTACCGAAGTTGACGGGTTCGATTGATCTTGTGTGACTCAAATAGAGCGGAACGTTGGTCCGGATCCAGACACCTATCTTGTGGAGGCTATGAAAGGAGCGACGGCTCGTAAGTAAATTACAGAAAGGGGGATCTATCTGTGAAGGGTAGTTCTAGGACCTATGGTTGTAATTCAACATTGATTTTCATAGTGGATAGTTAGGTGGTCCGGTGGACCGGTGGTTTTCCTCTTAGGTCATTGGAGTGGCCTAGGTTGTTTCCACCTAAAAATATCGTGTGTTATTTTTATTCCGCATTTTATCTTTACACGCGATTGCATGTCTGGCCGTTGTGATTAGGTTACATATTTAATATTTGTTAAAATTGAAAATAACCTATTCACCCCCCCTCTAGGTTTACTTGATCCGTAATTAAAAACTTTCAATTTCTCTTCATAAAGCTTTTATGAAAGGTATTAAAATGATTTATCTTTTTTGGCTTTCATGTTTGCAGGTCCCAATCATATGATGTTTGAGGTAAATTAATTAGCTTCTAAATGTTTTACCTTAAATTCTTTTGTAAAAATTATGGTAAATTCAGTGATAAATGTAATGCCGAAAAGGAAAGATTTGAACCTTTTTAAACTGATCTTACATACATATCTTATCTATTTTTTTGTATGTAAATCAGTTTACATACTATGTAAATTGTATGTAAATGAAGTTCGGTTACTGATTAGAGCTTAATTGTTAATGGACTTTCCTTTTTCTCATTTATTACCAGGTTTGCAGTTATCAAAATTATTTTCCAACATTTGTATAATTATTTCTCTTCATAAAGTTTTTATCAAAGGTATTAAAATGATTTATCTTTTTTGGCTTTCATGTTTGCAGGTCCCAATCATATGATGTTTGAGGTAAATTAATTAGCTTCTAAATGTTTTACCTTAAATTCTTTTGTAAAAATTATTGTAAATTCAGTGATAAATGTAATGCCAAAAAGGAAAGATTTGAACCTTTTTAAACTGATCTTACATACATATCTTTTCTATTTTTTTTGTATGTAAATCAGTTTACATACTATGTAAACTATATGTAAATGAAGTTCGGTTACTGATTAGAGCTTAATTGTTAATGGACTTTCCTTTTTTTTTCATTTATTACCAGGTTTGCAATTATTAAAATTAGTTTCCAACATTTGTATAATTATTTCTCTTCATAAAGTTTTTATCAAAGGTATTAAAATTATTTATCTTTTTTTGGCTTTCATGTTTGCAGGTCCCAATCATATGATGTTTGAGGTAAATTAATTAGCTTCTAAATATTTTACCGTAAATTCTTTTGTAAAAATTATTGTAAATTCAGTGATAAATGTAATGCCGAAAAGGAAAGATTTGAACCTTTTTAAACTGATCTTACATACATATCTTATCTATTTTTTTTGTATGTAAATTAGTTTACATACTATGTAAATTGTATGTAAATGAAGTTCGGTTACTAATTAGAGCTTAATTGTTAATAGACTTTCCTTTTTTTTCATTTATTACCAGGTTTGCAGTTATCAAAATTACTTTCCAACATTTGTATAATTATTTCTCTTCATAAAGTTTTTATCAAAGGTATTAAAATTATTTATCTTTTTTGGCTTTCATGTTTGCAGGTCCCAATCATATGATGTTTGAGGTAAATTAATTAGCTTCTAAATGTTTTACCGTAAATTCTTTTGTAAAAATTATTGTAAATTCAGTGATAAAATTAATGCCGAAAAGGAAAGATTTGAACCTTTTTAAACTGATCTTACATACATATCTTATCTATTTTTTTGTATGTAAATCAGTTTACATACTATGTAAATTGTATGTAAATGAAGTTCGGTTACTGATTAGAGCTTAATTGTTAATGGACTTTCCTTTTTTTTCATTTATTACCAGGTTTGCAGTTATCAAAATTACTTTCCAACATTTGTATAATTATTTATCTTCATAAAGTTTTTATCAAAGGTATTAAAATGGACAAAACGTCAAAACTATAGCTCCAAGAGTTTGTTCGAACACGTTCGAACTTACAATTAAAAGACCCTCATCTTCTATCTCTCTCAATAGCATAAAAATAGCAATCATAAGGCATTTTCAGTTATATTGATAGCTAAGAAGAGATTGGAAACAGATTCAGAAATAAATTATTTAAATTTTTTATTATGAACATACCCAAAATGATAAAATTAGAGCTGGGCAATCTGACTTGGCTCTTACTATGGCAACACCAAGCAAATACCACATCCACTTCCAAATCACCAAGGTGAGTTATGCACAAGTACAATTTCTACATTATTAAGTTCTCCATCTCATTATTTATACACTAACCTAACCTATTTAACATCTTTCATCTTCTAGATTTTCAGCAAAGATGCAAAAAGAACATAAAAAACTTCATTTGGCTCTCTTATGTTAAAGCATACCTATATTAATACTTTCATCTTGTGGGATCTAAATAATGTAAACATTGTGGAGCATAAAGATTAAAAGTTATCATCTTGATTAATTATGGCCTTCTTAGTACAAAGCTCTTTACCATTATGTAGGAGGGCATCATTGGTGGTCTGGAAATTACTATCACTTTATGGGTCATTTGGTTGAGGTTTGGTTATAATCTTACGGCACAAGGAAATCCACCAGAATTAATTACAGAGGAAGATATTAAAATTAGGAGAAATATACTAGAGGATTGAGATCTCTATGGAGCAACAAATTAATGTTGGAGCTTGATCCTGTAGATGATGGAGTTCAAGCAGAGCTGAGGAAAAATAGAGTGGGAAATTTGAGTTTTGGCATTGGGAGGTAAATTTGGGGTGAAAAAAATGAGAGGCAAATGAAGTTAATTTAGGAGGGAAAAAATAGATGGAAATTTGGACGAACGGACAAAAAAATTAGGGAAATTTTGGCGGGTAAAGTCTTATATTTTAGCAGATCAAGTCCAAAATTTTTGGGTAATTTTTTTTTAAAATAGGTTAAATTGTTTTATTGTTTCTTAAATTTATGGTAACGTTCTTAAATTTTTAAATTTGATAATTTAGTCGTAAAATTTTAAAATTTTACATATAGATTTTTAAAATTTTAAATCCTACAATTTATTACCCAAATCTTTTAAAATTCACACATTTTCTAAAATTTGAAGAAATTTTATCTTAATTTTCAGTTGAAATATATATTACTCCGGTACAAAATAATTCAAAAATATTTTTTGTTTTTTCGCATAAAAATATTGAATATCTAAATTAATATTATAAATCCAGCAAAGGATTAATAGTAATATTGTTTTCTATATACATAAAACCTCGCAATGTATAATATAATATTTTTCTCATATAATATAAATTCACACCTTTAAATACCAGACTTTTACTTGATGTAGCAGTAAGCAATAGACCAAAAAACATAATTACAGAGCAATAATTTATGAGCAGAGTTGCAGACAATATAAAACCGAAAAATGGTAAATTAGTTGAAGTTTATTTATAGAATTTTTGTGATAAATAATAAATTGTGTTTTAAAAAATGCTAGTAATATTTCGCAAAAATTTAAAAAAAAATTCAAAAAAATTAACCAGGTTCAAGTCCAATATAACCATAGCATGGGTTCGTCACTGAATATAAGTACCACTAAATACATTTCTAATATGCCTATGCCACTCACATATAGAAGAAAATATGTATGAAAAATAGAAATTAAACTCATAATATATATTATATAAATCCTTTTATTTAAAATATTTTGTTTAATTTTTTAATTTTAGATAAAATATACAATATAAGAGTGTAAGATATAGATTTTTATGCATCCAATATTTGGATCGCTGAACCAAACTTGGTCTAAGTTTATTTATAGAATTTTGATGATAAATAATAAAATGTGCTTTGAAAAATACTAGTAATATTTCGCAAATTTTTTTAAAAAAAAATACAAACAAACAAAAAGAAGGTTACTCAGGCTTAAGTCTAGTATAGCCATAACATGGATCAGTCCCTCAGTATAAGTACAACTAAATACATTTATAATATGGTAGTATGCCACTCACATATAGATCAAAATATGCATAAAAAATAGAACTCATAATATATATTATATAAATCCTTTTATTTAAAATATTTTGTTTAATTTTTTAATTTTAGATAAAATAAACAATATAAGGTTTCAACATATAGATTTTTACTTCAAACAATATTTGGATCGCTGAACCAAACTTAGCCTAAGTTTATTTATAGAATTTTGGTGATAAATAATAAATTATGCTTTAAAAAATACTAGTAATATTTCTCGAAAATTTATAAAAAAAAAAAAACTCAAAAAGGTTACCCAAGCTCAAGTTCAGTATAGAATAGCATGGGTCTGTCACTGAGTATAAGTACAACTAAATACATTTCTAATATGCTTATGCCACTCACATATAGATCAAAATATGGAAAATAGAAAATAAACTCATAATATATTATATAAATCCTTTTATTTAGAATATTTCGTTTAATTTTTTAATTTTAGATAAAATATGCAGTATAAGAGTGCAAGATATAGATTTTTATGCATCCAATATTTGGATCGCTGAACCAAACTTTTGTGTCAATTAATGATTTTTTTAACGTATGACTTTATTTATTTTTATTAATAATACTTAAGTAATATAAAAATATGGGTAATGTTAATATTAATCTCTATTACGCATAAATTAATTTGTATTGAATTGCGAAAGTATTTTTTTTATTTATAGTATAAATTTATTTTACAATTTAAATTTAAAAATGATATTAAAAATTAAAAAATATATAATTTTAACATTCTCTGTCCAACGCTAGTTAACGGAACTAGCACGTGATTGTTGGATTTCCAAGAAGTTTGCCATTTTAGTTACCAGAGCTTCAACGATTCATTATATTGATAAAGCATCGGGTAAATTAATTATGAATAAAATTGAATATAAAGCATTCTCTTAAATAAATGACTTAAAACAATTGTCAATGATTAATTGAGAGGTTATATGAAGAAATAAAGTGGTATGGTGCATATCGATACTTTTACGACATTGCAAGCTCACATTAATGTAATTTTTTTTGGATTGTTTAAGAAGTTAGATATGGGACTAATCCATCTTTGGTTTGTGACATTTTTAGTGGGAATGATGATAAATATTTTTGTATCTACAATTAGAGCCTCTTTAAGGCAAGGGTCTTTCAAATCGACTATCATTCCCACTACCCAATTTGTTATTGTCATAATAAAAACTTATTCATTTACTTTTATATACTAAATAATTATTATTGTCATTTATATTGATAAATTTGTTATTAATAAAAATCATTAAAATTTTTAATTGTAGTAATTTTGCAGTTTTTGAATAAAAATAGAAGAGGTAAAAAATAAAAAAAACCCACGTTAACATGCCCCTATAAATAGATGTGTAAAACATATCCATTCTAATGCATGGTCTCAGCAATAGTTAGTTCTGCAGTTCTTCTCAGACTACCATAAACTCATCTCAAATCTCAAACATTTTGTGCAATAGTTCTGCAGTTCTTCTCAGACTGCCATAAACTCATCTCAAATCTCAAACATTTTGTCGCCAGAAAAGCTAGGTAAAGTTTTTTTTTTTTTTTTTTGTTTTGTTACTGCTATACAATCTATTGTGTTTTTCCTTTCAAAAATGTTGTTTATTGTTGTTTGTCTCTTTGTTATAAATTCAATCTGTTACCAAGAAATGCAGTTCTTGTTTAGATTTTATGTTTGTACTCAAAACCCCAAATTGATCCTAACAAGTAAGAAACCTATACTATTTTTCAACATTGCTACCTTTCTCTCAAGTTAATGATAACAACATAATAACTAGAAAAACACAGAGAAACAAAAAGAAGATTACAATACCATATATCTCTCAATCTAGCTCTAGAACTCTTAGCAACTGACATTTACAAGTTTATATTTCGTCTCACAAATACAAGCCCAGGTTGATATGTGTCGTAATACCATTTAATCCTAATCGCAAATTTTCACACATTCTCTGTTTTTGAAGAATGATTTTGAGCATCCATTCTTTATTTGTTCCCATAGCTTCTCTATATAATCATTTTAAATTGTGCTAAGTGTTTGTATGTTGTTGCAGGACAATATGCCACCAAAGCAGCCACCCATTACTAGGTCCAAGAGACAATGACTGGAGCCAGAGTTGCAGATAAAGAATCCTCCACAACCGTCAGTTCATATCATTGCACCTGATACCCCTTCTAACATAACTACAAATGGTATTTATTTATTAAATATGTCTTTAGATTATCATGAATAAAGATGAATCATTTTTCCAATAATGTGTTTTATTTAAAAAGGTTTGAATTTTTTTTTAATAACGCTAACTTTACTTATTCTTTTTATTCAATGTTGTCAGGGAATCCTCCACAACCATCGATTCAGACCACAACACCTGATGTAACTGCTAACACAAGCACAAATGGTAACTATTTATTAAATGTCTTTAGCATGAATAGATGTGATTCGTGTAAATCAATAGTGTGTTTTATTTAAAATATTGATTTTGTTTATTTGTTTTTAATATAGTTATTATATACATGTGAAAGCTAAAATATAATATTTTTCCTCATATTTCTTAATTAAGCATAACTATTTTTCATTATTTATCAATATTCTTAAATTAGTTCGTAGTAAACAAGTTAGGCGTCGCACAAAGGGCCTTGGGTTAGCAGAAAACCAAAAGCCTGATACCAAGATTAAAATATGGTGGGAAGGTAAAGACATCAAGTGTGTTGGAAATGGAAAAGTTCCACAAATGTTTGCAAATGAGGTTGGGCAATTAATTAGAAAGCATTGTCCCGTCACCTTTCTCAAATGGAAGGATGTGCCACTAGATAGGAAGGAAATATGCAAACAACGATTAGTGGTAAATATTTTAAGCTATTTAATAAATCATTATTGAGCTCTTTTACTATCTTTTTATTCTAACAAAAGAGGAAAAAAACTTATTTATTATAATATTGTCATTGGTAATGTGCAGGTTGGATTCGATATTGATATAGATGACCCACGCATATCTCTCAAGGTTGAAGGCTACTTGAAAAGTCGATTTAAGGAATACAAGTGTGAGTTACATACTCATTACAAAACCATGCTTGATAAGCCCATGGAATATCGAAAGGCTCATCGACTTGTCCCACGTGATCCTGAAGACATTGACTATCTGACACAAGGAGTTTGGGAAGAGATGTGTGATTACTTTGCTACTAATGAAGCAGTTAAGGCAAGTAATTGATTTGTTTCATTGTTTATTGTATTGTGTATTCATTAATGAAACTAATCCTTTTATTGTTACTCATTTTTTTTAGCGTCAATCCAAGGCCAACACCAAAAATAGAGCAAAGATACAACATCCGCATTGTGGTGGCTCTAAGTCATTTGCTCAACATGCTCATGACTTTGTATGATTTTTAATCATTTTTTTTATCATTATAGTTATATGTGCCTAGATGACTTCTAAATGTTATGTGTTTTATATGCAGAGCAAAGAAGGACCTGTCACCATAATAAAAATGTGGGACAAGATGCACAATAAACCAACTAAAGGATGGACTTCAACAGCTGCTGAAACAGTTTATGTTAGGATTTTTTTAATTAGTTTTTTAGTTTTTATAATTTCATAAAATGTCTTTATATAGTACTCCTATTGGGCCTTTACTTTATGATATTTTATTAATGGTTGTAGCACAAATTGGAAGATGCATATAGTGTAGCAGGAGAAAATGATGAATTAGATGAGGAGGCTGTTGCTTTAGAGAATATTCCAATTCGACGCAGTTGGTGGACTAAAGGAAAGACTTCATCATCACAAGAATCAGCTACTAAGGTTCAGATTATGAAAGAACAGCTTGTGCAGGTGACAGGCAAATTGCAGAACATGGAGGACTTTTTTAAGTTTATGGGAGGGGAACGATTGGTTGCCATGATGGAAGAATTCATGAATTCTAGATCAGCTCAATCACAAACACCTGAGTCACAGTGTTCCCCAAATGAGGATGCATCTCCCTCTACTTAGCTTTCTTGTCATAACATGACAGGAATATCTTATTTTGGACTATATAACATCCACTATATTATAAGTGCTAATTCTTATCTTTGCTCTCATCTGATTTTATTTTAGGACAGCTCAAGGGATATATTATTTTGAATTGTGTCATATATCCAAACACTATAGTTGTTATAGTGTTTGCCCTTGAGCTTGCCTTTAGAATGAGAGAATAGAATATATGTTTTAAATAGTTGGGACATTATTAATATAACTTTAGATGTTGCAACTGAATGTAATGATACATTTATGGTAGAACAATCTAATATGTATGCAACTCACTTTTATAATCAATATTTCATATATTTTTACTATTATTTTAATTTCTGTATGTAGCAGTAGGGTACTTGTTTTATGATAGTTAAAAGCAATATATAAGTAAAAGCAATAATACGACACTGCATATAAGTAAACGATGTATATAAGTAAAAACAATAATATATAGCAGGTAAAAGCAGTATACAAATATAAGTAAAAGCAATAATATATAGCAAGTAAAAGCAAGATTTAATGACCTACTGTAGCAACAATTTAAGCAATAAGTTCAATTTTACAGAAATCGCTGTGCGACAGCATTTTAATCTAATAAATTTACTATCTTTTTGTCCTTTTTTATTAATTCAATTTTTAATGTATTCCATATTCGAAGAGATTTCATAAAATTCAATACAATCACCATCTCCCATCTCCTTCTCTCTTTGCTTTATCAATTTTCATCATTGCCGTCAATTAGTTCCAGTCTTTTACTGCAAATCATATTGAGCATTAACAATTTGGAAGGAATTGATTATACTCTGTTTTTGCTAGGCAAAACAGAGTATACATACATGTATGTAAACTGTGTTACATACTATGTAAACTGTTATATTCAACAATTCAGATCACAGAAATTGATATAAAACTGTGTTACAGCCATCTCACATGATCCAATTTTTTTTTTTTTTTTTTTTTCCAGTTTTGTAGGATTAATAAGCATAAGATCATATTCATCATTATAGCATCATGACTAAGTTAACTCAATAATTAACGTGATCAATTTTTATAATTAATATTTGTCTCCACTAATTACTTATTCTTTCGTGTACAACTTATGCTAATTCAAATGTTAGTGGGGGAGCCAGTGGCTGTATAATGTGGTTCAGAGATTTAATTGATATAAGAGAGCTCATGGAAAATGAAGTCAGCAGGAGATAAATATATAATCAAGTAGACAACTATATATTCCATATATATATATATATAACAGAATATCGTTTCTTAACTGTCTGTTTCCATAGTCAAATGAAAAATCCAAAAGGAGAAAAGGACATTGGATCATCGTAATAGTTCCAATATTTGCTGCAATGTTTGTCTTGGGCACGAGTGTCTTCTGCATATTATGGAAAAGAAAAACGAAGATAAGAGGTAGCATGTAAACTGATTTACATAGTATGTAAATCTATTTACATACTATGTAAATTGGTTGATTTTCTTTTTCTTTAGGTGATATCACTGCACATAACAAACATTTTTCATATACTATTTGACATACCACTTCAAGGTTTGCCGCTTCGAATAATTTTTCAGTTTAATGTAGTTTTCTTCTTGTACTACTTATACTAATACTAACAATTCTGTAATGCAAAATATACTAATTTCTTTCTTACTTCAAAAAACACTATCAATTTACATAGTATGTAAACAAGTAGACAACTATATATTTCATATATATATATATAAGAGAGCTCATGGAAAATAAAGTCAGCAAGAGATAAATATATAATCACGTAGACAACTATATATTCCATATATATATATATAATAGAATATCGTTTCTTAACTGTCTGTTTCCAGAGTCAAATGAAAAATCCAAAAGGAGAAAAGGATATTGGATCATCGTAATAGTTCCAATATTTGCTGCAATGTTTGTCTTGGGCACGAGTGTCTTCTGCATATTATGGAAAAGAAAAACGAAGATAAGAGGTAGTATGTAAACTGATTTACATAGTATGTAAATCAGTTTACATAGTATGTAAATCAGTTTACATACTATGTAAATCTATTTACATACTATGTAAATCAATTTACATAGTATGTAAACATGAAGTTAACATTTTTACATACTAGATAAAGTTAACATGAATATGCAGAGGGCTTCTTCCTTATTTTACCCTTTTTTAATTTTATTGTTTTGGAGAATTTCCTCATTATTTCTTTATTGATTTATTTGTTTTGATTATATAATGCCATATACGCAAAATCTAAATTAAGAGAAAGGTGTTTTATAGTTTTCATTGTTATCTCTCACATTGGTCATTATTACTGCATCAATGTTGGTGAAGTACAATCCTGTAAACTGATTTACATAGGTTTACATAGTATGTAAAATGGTTTACATACTATGTAAATTGGTTTACATAGTATGTAAATCAATTTACATAGTATGTAAATAGATAGCCTGTTTACATAGTCTGTTTCTTAGGTAAGATTGAGAAACTAATCTGTAGAGAATTCCAATCATGTCATAGATTGTGTTTTTCGAGTATGTAAACCAGTTTACATACTATGTAAATGGGTTTACATACAATGTAAACTAGTTTACATACTTGTTTACATAGTATGTGTATGTATACTCTGTTTTGCCTAACAAAAACAGAGTACCTCAGTTTATCATCATATGTAAACCAATTTAACCCAGTTGATTTTTCTGGTTAGATTTACATTTTGAAGCAGGATTAATATTTGTTCTGGGTTCAATACGACTAATAAGGGAGCTATACAGTATATGAATAGCATCAATAACTATACAGTATATGAATAACATCAGTTTACATAGTATGTAAATCTATTTACATACTATGTAACTCAATGAATGCAATAAGACAAACAATTTTCCAAGCATTAAAGGGCTTCCACTGGTGTTAATGGCATGAATAGTCCATAGATCCATGGCTACCTCTGAATAAATAAATTTTCCAGGCAAGAAAGGTGAGAAAATCTGTTAACGGATATGAAAAAGAAGAAAAGAGAGGCAGTTTACATAGTATGTAAATAGATTTACATAGTATGTAAATAGATTTACATAGTATGTAAATAGATTTACATAGTATGTAAATAGATTTACATAGTATGTAAATAGATTTACATACTATGTAAATAGATTTACATACTATGTAAATAGATTTACATACTATGTAAATCTATTTACATACTATGTAACTCAATGAATGCAATAAGAAAAAATGGTGCTGTCTGACCTCCTACAAGCTTAAAACAACTATGCTAGTTGTCATGAGCAAAACAAGAAGATAAAACAACTATGCTAGTATCTTTAGCAACTGAATGTGGTTCTTTATTATCAAGACAAACAATTTTCCAAGCATTAAAGGGCTTCTACTGGTGTTAATGGCATGAATAGTCCATAGATCCATGGCTACCTCTGAATAAATAAATTTTTTAGGCAAGAAGGGTGAGAAAATCTGTTAACGGATATGAAAAAGAAGAAAAGAGAGGCAGTTTACATAGTATGTAAATGGATATCTACCTTCAGCCATTGATAGATGATTTAAAAGAATTGTGGGAAGGAGTGCAAACTTTTGATGCATCTACAAAAAGATTATTCCAACTACATGCAAGTCTCAAGGCAATGGGGACCTTGTAACCGATTCCCACTACCCATTACATATTTAGTATTACCCCTTACATATTTTGGGTATGTTTTATTAAAAAACTAATTGTACTTCAGTTTCTCAAAACCCATGTTCTATCAAAGAAAAAAAAAATATACATCTCTTTCTACGTTGCAACGGTGGCTACTTGGCTTTCGAAAAAACCTTCAGCCTTAACCCATTTGGCCATTCCTAGGCAGGCAGGTAGGCACAGCCATCCTCAGTGATTCCCAGGCAGGCAGGCACCTCCATGTTCAGCCATTCCTAGCTTGTGTCGTCGGCCTGCCGTCTTGCCGTTACTCAGTCATGAACAACTCATCTTGTTCTTCTTCAATATTGTTCTCCTGTTGATAAAGCTGATTTTTGAGGTCCTTCTCTTTTCATTTTTCTTATTTTTTATGTAGTAATTTATGCTTCAGGAAATTTATGTTTTCTTAAAGAAATTGCACACAAATCACATACACCCACTTGATTGCATCTTTAATCCCAAATACATATATAATACAAGAGCTGACCAATATGAATAGATGTGTAAAGCATATCCATTCTAATACATCGTCTCTGCAATAGTTCTGTAGTTCTTCTCAGACTACCATAAACTCATCTCAAACCTCAAACATTACACGCAAGAAAAGCTAGGTAAAGTTTATTCTTTTCTTTTTTGGTTACTGCTATACAATCTATTGTGTTTTTTCTTTCAAAATAATCATTTATTGTTGTTTGTCTCTTTGTTATAAACTCAATCTATTACCAAGAAATGCAGTTCTTGTTCAGATTTTATGTTTATACTCAAAACCCCAAATTGATCCTAACAAGCACGAACAACTCATCTTGTTCTTCGTCAATATTGTTCTGCTGATAAAGATGATTTTTTTTGAGGTCCTTCTCTTTTTATTTTTCTTATTTTTTATGTAGTAATTTATGCTTCAGGAAATTAATGTTTTCTTAAAGAAATTTCACCCAAATCACATACACCCACTTGATTGCATCTTTAATCCCAAATACATATATAATACAAGAGCTGACCAATCTGAATTTTTAACAGAGTATCTTCTTCATGGTAGGAATACTTTTTAAGTTGAATTTTATTTAATTTGGTTGTCTAAAGGGGAGATTAAGATTCTAGTCAGGATAGAACCTATTTAATATTAGCTCAAATCACAATAAATTTTTCATTCTTATACTATTGTAATTCAGAACCAGCAGAGTTACATGTTTCAAGTTGCTATTAATTGTGTTAGTAATTATACCCATGATTTCTTTGCTGTAACTAGACTATTTTTTGGATATGTTGCATATTTAGTAACATGACTGTCGTTAGGGACTTACTAGTAACATGACTGTCGCTAGGGACTTACATCGTCTCTGCAATAGTTCTGCAGTCCCTATCAATTATGTGGAAGCTTACTTAGGTAGATAGGGACGTGTATCTTTTTTTTCTTTTGCTCAACATGATATGTTTCAAGTTTTGATTAAAGGCATTGAATGTTGATAGAGATGGACAAAAGTTGGATTTTCTTGAAGAATAGACATTCAGAGATCTATAAGAATGGCATTAGGGATTTCCTACAGTTTGCCCAAGATAACATGCCTCCCAACACAACTACTATACTATGCCCTTGTTTATATTGTCGGGAAGGTCAATCTTTTGATTTCATAAAAGTTAAGGCACATTTGCTTCAGTATGGGTTTGATAAGACATATATAAACTGGATTCTACATGGTGAACCTCTCCCATCTACTTCATACAACACAACCTCAGAACCGAGCCCATCAAACCAAGCAAATGAGGAAGGTCATGATGAAATGATAGACGTGTTAGAGGATTAATGTGCAATTGATATTGGTTTGAATAGTAATTTCGTAGAAGAACCAGCAGTGGAAGATGCAACAACAAATGAAAGGCATGGACATTTGTTTAAAGCAATGGGATTTGCACAGAAAGAATTTTATCCAGGATGCACAAAGTACAGTCAACTAAGTTTCGTTGCAAAACTAATGCACATCAAGGTGATGAACAACTGGAGCAACAAGTCATTTGATATGTTGCTACAGTTGTTGCTCAATGCACTACCAAAAGGTGCCATGCTTCCGCCATCATATTATGAGGCAAAGAAGTTCATGGCTGAATTGGGCATGGGTTATCAGAATATTCATGCATGCTGTAATGATTGTATATTATTTTGGAAGGAACACAAAGATGCAATACATTGCCCTACATGTGGTGAATCAAGATTTAAAGAACGGAAGGGTGATAAGAGTAAGGTTCCTAGGAAAGTATTGCATTATTTTCCTTTGAAGCCACGTTTACAACGTTTATATATGTCACGACACACAGCTTTAGACATGAAATGGCATAGTGAATGTACTGTTAACGAAGGAGTTCTAAGACATCCTGCCGATGGAGAAGCATGGAAATCATTCAATGAAGAATATCCAATCTTTGCATCCGAGCCTCGCAATGTGAGGTTAGGATTAGCAACAGATGGGTTTAATCCTTTTGGCAATATGAACTTACACTATAGCATGTGGCCAGTGATGCTAGTTTGCTACAATTTGCCTCCATGGAAAATGATGACACAACCATATGTTATAATGTCATTGCTAATTCCAGGTCCGAAATCACCTGGACGAGATATTGATATCTACCTTCAACCATTGATAAATGATTTAAAAGAATTATGGGAAGGAGTGCAAACTTTTGATGCATCTACAAAAAGATTATTCCAACTACATACAAGTCTCATATGGACGATTAATGATTTTCCAGCCTATGGGACAATTTCAGGTTGGACTACCAAAGGACACAAAGCATGTCCCGTGTGTATGTATGACACTCCATCTCATAGCTTGATAAATAAGATTGGGTATATCGGCCATCAACGATACCTTCCACTAAACCATGCATTGCGAAGAAGTAAAGCCTATAAAGATGTTGCACATGCCACTAGTGACCCCCCAATTGAGATGACAAGTGAAGAGGTATTTATAGATGCTAGCTCATTTGAATATGCTTCATTTGGAAAGAAGAAAAAGAAAGGCGTTTTGATTCTAGGAAAACGCAAAAAGTCTCAAAGGAAATTAATTGGTCTAAAAAAAGTATATTGTTTGAACTCCTTATTGGTCAAAATTAAGTTGCGCCATAATTTAATGTGATGCATATTGAGAAGAAATGCGACAATATTCTTGGAACGCTTTTAAACATTGAGAAAAAAATAAGGACACAATTAAGGCTCGCATGGACTTGAAGAATATGAGAATTAGAAAGGAGCTTTGGTTGAAGGAAGAGGGAAAAGTTTATAAAACCACATGAGTGTACTCTTTAACAAAGGAAGAAAGTCGATCATTTTGTGCATTTTTGAAATCAGTAAAGTTTCCTGATGGATATGCAAGCAACATTTCTCGAAACGTCCATCCTGATGAAGGTCGTGTTGTTGGCCTTAAGACTCATGATTGCCATGTGATGTTACAGAGGCTTATACCAATTGGAATCAGAGGCTTTCTTCGTTTTAACATTTGTAAAGCTTTGGTTGAGTTAGGTAATTTTTTTCAAAAGTTGTGTGCACGTACTTTACATAAGGAAGACTTGGACTCTCTTCAAGATAGTATCGTGCTTATTTTGTGCAAGTTGGAGAAGATATTTCCCCCAGCATTTTTTGATGTAATGGTTCATTTATGTGTTCATTTGCCACATGAAGCTAAGCTTGCTGGCCCAGTTGCATCTAGATGGATGTATCCATTTGAACGCTATTTAGGAAACCTAAAGAAATATGTCCGAAATAGAGCAAAACCAGATGGTTGTATTGTAGAAGGTTATGTGGCTAATGAAGCATTAACATTCATATCATTATACATGAGTGACATTGAGACTAGATTTACTCGACAAGAAAGAAACAATGATGTTAATGACATTGATGTCATGCGAACCCTTAATGTTTTCTCTACTCAAATTTGTGGCTTAAAAGGTAAGCATCGTGGTTGCTTAAGACCTATAGAATTGGAGAAAGCCCATTGGTATGTCTTACACAATTGTTCTGAAGTCGAACCATACCTTAGGTTAGGTTTTGTCTATTATTATGCAATTTTCCAAGCATATATTAATTTAAGAACTGACATTATTTTCTTGCTTTGTCTTTTTGGTAGTATGCACTTACAAACTGCTCCAGAAAATATGATTAGCGAGGAGTTAAGCAATTGGCAAGAAAAATACTTTCCTGAATGGTTTAAGCAACAAGTAACTACTTCAATTATTAATTTAAATTCTTTGTTTAACTACTTATATTGAGAATATATCATACTAAGATAATGATATACTAATTTGATCCTGTGTACTCAGATGTTCCTTGAAAGTGGTGATTCCTTTAACTTGAATGCTTGTGATGAGTTAAAGGCATTAGAGAGTGGACCTGGTAAAACACCTGATATTTATAGTGGATGCATTGTTAATGGTGTTAGATTCAACACAAGTGAAAGAGAGGTTGGACTTACCACACAAAATAGTGGCGTAATGTTACCTTGTTGGCATGATGGTAAAGACATTGATTATTTTGGAGTTCTTGAAGAAATTGTACAATTATATTATCCAAACAGTTTAACTGTGTTTCTTTTCAAGTGCTCATGGTTTGACAACAATCCCAAAGGAAAAAAAATGGTGACTGACTTTGGATTTACTTGTATTGACACAAGTCACAAGTGGTATGTCAATGATCCATTCATTCTTGCATCTCAGGCAACAAAAAATTATTATCTTTTCGACACAAAACATGGAGCAAATTGGAGAGTTATTCAGCGGGTCAACATAGGCATGTCTAGGACATTGAGAATGAAGCTATTGATGTGACCATTGATGGTGACACTATTAAAATAGGTGATATTTTTCAACCAGACAATTCAAATGATATAATGCTTAATGTGAAAGATAATAGTGATGAATTAGTATTGCTTCGAGATAACATTGAAGGAGAGGAAATATCATTGGAGAAATTGTCTAAACATTCTAATAACTTTATAAATGACAACTTTGTTGACGTTGATCACATTTCCAACACAAGTGATGAAGATGCTGAAGACATTGAAAGTTGTAGCTCATTAGAAGATTCAATTCCAAATTCAAGTGACTATATTGATGAACATTGTGAATTTTCTAGTAATAGTCCATGAATCTCATGCTCACTTACCGATGAGGTAACTTATTTTCGATATCGAACATAGTTTTGTCCCATATGTAGTGTTTTTTCTTCAATTAACAATTATAGTATCTAACAATTACATATCTTATTTAAGTTATATTGATATTCTTTATCTTTAAATTTGGGCAGAGTTATTTGGTCTATGGGGTTCTTAGAAGTGTCTTGAAGCTTTCTTTTCCCTAAAAGGTATAATGAGAATAACTAACTTTAATATCTGTCTCACTTTTAATTTGTATGCATTAATGTTTTGCTGACATTTTAATGGTTTTATGTATTATATGGAAGATTTGTGAAGTTTTAATATAAATTAACGACGCTTATGTACATTATTGGCATATTATTTAATTTAACATTATATAAAGGATCATGATTTTGTCTAATTAAATGTCACAAAATATCACATGCTTGATATTATTTGACTTGTTTTATATTGGCACATAGGTCTGTTAGAAAAAAATTTAGTCTGAAGTTATTCATAGATATTATTGTTATTAGAGTTTGATACATCATGTAATGAATTTTGATTATTAATTGTTTTGAATCATGCCTTAGTGATAGTTTTGATAACTATGCGATTAATTTTAAGTAGAAAAAATAGAAGAAAAAAATGAAAAATTTGCATAATTTATGTAACATTTGACAAACCAATTCACCCATGTCGCTAAATTTCTTTTATTAACCTCTGAAAAAATAAGACGTTCTATGCTTTTGAATCATGCCTTAGTGATGGTTTTGATAACTATGCAATTAATTATTAGTTATTACTATAAATCACTTGTCTTTCAACTATAAAGTGTACTTTCCCTTTAGCATATAATGTCTTGCAGCTCATAAGGTCTAACAAATCAACAATTGCCTTGTGAAGATAATTAATTTGATTTGCTTCTACTGTTACCAAATATATTATGCACTTTATGATGGGTGTCAAGCCTAGAGGGTAACTAATTGTAACTTTGGCTAAATTTATGTTTCATTTCATTATCTGTTACAGGCATATGGTAGTAAACATAATTTTGTTGGTTTTTTTACCTTGTAACACTGTCATGCTGATAGGCGATGAGAACAACATTTTTGTTTAAGAAATTTCATTTAAAGTTTGCATAAATTTGGTACAAAGTAAAATTTAGTATGTTTTAACCTGCTTGTAGGTATATTTTTTTTAATATCCTTGGTTAGTCTATTCAAATTGGAAAATAATCTTCTTTATTTTGTCAATTTAACTCTTTTAATTATTTTTCCTAACGTGATAGGAATATGATCAGGAAGTAGCATTTAATATTTTTTAGTTTACCCTTTTTGCAATAAAATAATTTTTTTCTTTCTTACAAGTGGTGTTTTGGTAGTAATAAGAGGACTAATGATAATATTGATGAATTGCAGAATGAGTAAGCGAAGTTCACAAATTAGAAGTCAAACCTATAGCTAGCCAAGTGTCAAGAATTATTAAGTACTTTTGATATGTACTTAATTAATCGACAAATTTAATATATTAATTAAAAGTGATACTATTTGATTAGGAAAATTCTTGAAAAATTCCAAAATTTACTACGAGACATCCCATTAAATTATTTAATATTTTAAATATAATAAAATGACAAATTTAACTTTTTACTTAAACTTAAAAAATACACCCCACATCCCCCACACCCACACCCCATATCCCACCTTCTTAAACTAATTTCATACATCCCACTTTCTTAAACTAATTTCATACATCCCATCTCTTCTTCTCCACTCACCTCCACCTCCATCTAGCAAAAGGTAGGATGTATGAAATTAGTATTTAGAATGAATTTAGAGTTATTAATGAATATGGAGATGGAGATGGAGATGAGTGAGGAAGAAGAGGTGGGATATATGAAATTAATTTAAGAAGGTGGGATGTGAGGTGTGGGGTGTGGGTGTTGGGGATGTGGGGTGTATTTTTTAAGTTTAAGTAAAAGGTTAAATTTGTCATTTTATTATATTTAAAATATTAAATAATTTAACGGGATATCTAGTAGTAAATTTTGGAATTTTTCGAGAATTTCCCATTTGATTAATATTGTTATTTGTAAGGACTAAGAAGTCCAGCATAATATATAGAAAAAATAACATTATATTAAATATTATTATTTTATAGACTTTAAATTATTTTTAATAAAACTGTTCAACATCTTCTTTGTCATTGCATTATATTGAAAAAAAAAGATTTAGGTACAAGAATTAATAATTACAAATTTATGCTTTATTTTATATTTTTAAATTATTTATTAATTATTTTATATGTTAAGTAAATGTAGTTTCGTAAATGGCTTAGTAGATCAAATGATATAAAGAGCCTTCTAATAAGATGAAGGTAACATGTTCATGCCTTGTTTGTGAATGAAAAAATCCATTTAGCAAATACAAAAATGGTTTTTACCATATTAGAAAATCTTTTGGGAAAACAATAAAATTATTATCCCAAAAATTTATAATAATAAAAATAAAGCTCTAGTTAATTTTTTGTTGATAATTATATTTCCTCAACAAAATTTTTGTCGGTAAATGTTTTAACAATTTTGTGACAAATTTACTGGTTGGTAAAAGTTTTTTTAACTGTTGCGACAAATAAAATAGTTGGTAATAATTTGGCACAAAATACCCGCCAAATATTTCCTCAACAATATTTTATTTTGTCGGAGTAAATAACTTTGCCGACAAAACTTTGTCGATAAATGTTGTTGGCAATAAAATATAGGAGTCAAATTTTTGGTCAACTATATCCGCAACAACAGTTACAAGTTTGTCGGTAATAGTGTACTTTCAGTGACGAAAAAATATTTGTTGGCCCAATTGTCATCGGTAAATGTAGTTTTTGTTGTAGTGGCAGTTGAATTTATAGCATTGGCTTTTTGTAGTAAAGAAGCAGAATGGTTAAGGAATCTATTGTTAGAGATTCCTATATGGCCCAAACTTATGCCACCTGTGTCTATTCATTGTGATAGTGAGGCTACTCTTTCAAAGGCCTATAGCCACATATATAATGGTAAATCTAGGCACATTGGCTTAAGACATAGTTATGTGAGACAATTCCTCACAGATGGAGTAATTACCATTGATTATGTCAAGTCAAGTGAAAACTTGGCAGACCCCTTAAGAAAAGGTCTTGCAAGAAATTTAGTTATAAAGGAGATGGGACTGAAGCCATCCTAAAAAATAAATCACTAATGATGGAAACTCAACCCAACACTTGAAACATCAAGATCTTGGGTTCAATGAGCCAAAGTACATCATATGTTTGTGATTGCAAGCACAATAATATATAAAAAGGTGTCCCAGAGGTGAATGTGCTTGGTACACGTAATGAAATGAAGAGGATAAGCTATTTAGCTTTTAATGAACTTATAACAGAATTTTATGTAGGATACTTTAGTTATGTGGGTATCCTTGATAAGTTCACCTATGTGAGTATCGAAGATGGTACCGTCTTCTATGTAGCTTGGATGGCTACTAGAGCATTCATGAAAAACCAGGATATAGGACACAAAGCCTATCCACGTGTCAACGAATAAAAGAACACTAGAAATGAAGATGAATTATATGTGAGACATATCCGGTTAATCAAATAAGGTTATTGGTTCAAAGGCTTGTCTACCATATAACCTTGGTTAACTTTGATTTGTTTTCACTAAGTAAAGGTTTAAGTCCAAAAGACACCTTTATTTATGTATAATTCTTTGGAGCATGCTCGAGATAAAAGTTTTTAAAATTGCATTTCATTTTGAAAATGGTGGGGGATTGTTGAAGAGAATTTTCAAAATAAATTTAGAGTCCCATATTGAAAAAGTGAGACACTTGAAAATGCTTTATAAGGATTTGAAGAGGTGTGATGGTAAAACAATAAGATGTAATGAGAGTATGGCCTTTCACTTGCACCCATTTATTTTGGGCCTTTGGATCTACAAAGGGACATAATGGTTGATTCACAACCATTGGTTGTGATTAAAAGTCATGATGGTTGATTCATGACTATTGATTGTGATGAATAGTCATGATGGTTGATTCATGATTGTTCAAAGATGTTTTGACCGATGGTTGACTTGCGTTGACCGATGGTTGACTACGTTGACCATAGTTTGACCAAACTTTAACTGATCAAAAGAGGTGCAATCTGAGCCATACAATGAATGGGATGCAATCTGGACCCTTAATTGATAATAAGACATGACTCTAGGCCAAAACGAGTTGTGCTACTTGAGATCTGACCATTAGATCAAGATCTGATGGCTAGAAATGAAGAAATGCAACCTAAGTGAATAGGTGGATCACATGGCATCAAATCCATCCAAAATCCAAAAAGAAAATAAAAGTTCTCTACAAAAGCAATTTTCTCTCCATACAAAATATTTAAGTTTAAAATATTCATACATTTTTAATATACAAATTAGTATTCTAATAACTGCAATATTAGAACATTATATATATCTTGAGTGCTCTTCAAGTTGAAAGTGTTCTAGATTATCTTCGTTAGTGCATACCGCAAACAATAAAAGCTTCATTGTATCCTGGAGGCGTATTTGCTTAACCCTAGTGCATCACTGAATTGGTGGGGGCAAATAGCGTCTTAAGGAGAACGATATTATTTCGTACATTGAAGCCTTAATTAAATTTTAATAGTAAGTTCTACCCAATTTTCTCAACAATTAGAAGGGTTATTAGAGTTAGCATAGATGGTTGCTTCTACAAGGTTGACACAAAGGCACGTAACTAATGAGATTTTAAACCACATACCTCATAGTCTTACAAGGTAGCACCAACTCGTTGAGTATCTCAATCTAGGCCATATTGTTGATAGAGACATTTAATTTAGGAAGGAAAATCAACAAAGATAGCCTCTTCATCGTGCATGTAGCTTCTAGTGATTGTTTCATATAAGATAGTCAAGGCAGATAGTCGAAGACACTAATGTTAGTTTCATTCAAGCAATGCCAAACAATATTCTTTTAAATATTGGTATTCCTTTCTTTAACTTTTCCTTTTTGGTTGATAAAAATATTTCCTTTTTTCAGGAAATTTTTATTTTTATTTTAAAAGTTTAATTGCATGACATAATTTTTTTCATGCATTAAATTTTATTTTTAAACCCCTCCTACTGGTGCACATATATTGCCGTTTTTTATAACGTAAAAAAATAAATTTTTCGTAATAAAAAAGCATATTTGTTGTTTTCTTTATAACGTAAAAAAATATTTTTTAAAGATATTAAAAATAAAATTAATTAAATAATTATATCAAAGAATTTTGTTTTAAACAATTTGCTCTTTTGAGTTTAATAAATGCTAGAGGGGGAATGGAACAATTTCAAATCATTTATTGCGTCTTAAATATTAACGTTGACGTGGTTCTCCATATATACAAATAAAATTTAAAATTAATGTCCTGGGTTTTCTTCAAAATACAATTAATCAATAATTAAATAAAAGAGTGAGTATTGGTGGCTTCTCTACAGCTTGCAACACTAAAAATAATGATATATGAATATTTGAAACTCGTGTAACACCATACATTACATTTATTCAATTTGTATGATGTATCAAACTTAAAGTTAATTTACCAGTTTAATGGGCATAGAAAATTTTAAAAACAAGATGATGCCATATAATCCAACGGAAGGCATACAACTTTCATAATGAGAATAAACAAAATTTTCCATTAAAAATAAAAATATAATTGAAATAATAAAGTATAACACTTCACTTCACATTGTGCTATTTTTGTTGACCTCACGTATGTAATTAAAATGTTAAACAATGTTATTTTTGGTTTATTTATTTATTATAAGAAGTTTTATTTATGTTCTTATTTTATGTATTTTTCATTAAAAAAAACAATAATAGTTATTGAAATTAAGAAACGATGAAAACAAGTAGACAAAGAAGTAAAGATTGGACAATTATCTTGTAGTGGTATGATATTTGCTCTTAATCAAGATGTGGAATCGAAGTCCTTCCATTATAAATGTGTACAAAACAAGCGATAACAAACGAAGTTCCTTTGAATTTTTGTTGGCGTTCATGTGTACAAAATATAGAGTCCATTTTGTTTTACTTAGTATTTTTATCTACCTCTTTGTACGGTGTTTCGCCAGTAATTAGTGTTGCACTCACATATATTCAAACACTTTGTATGTTCGCCTGTTACACACACCATGTAATGGTTGGGAGCATGTAGTGTGCATGTTTAAATTGTTTTTACTTGCATTTGATTTTCACATTTGGGGGGTGTTTGTGGATTTTCATATGGTAAAGCTTTTAATTGAAAAAACAAATTTTCGGTGGTTCGTCGAGGACCTCATGAGGGTCTCGTAGATAGCTCGTAGAAGTGATCGATAAGGCGTCCACGAGCGTGTCTTGAGCTGATATCTCGCAAATGGCTTGCTAGGGTGGTTAGGGATGCCTCACAGAGGTGCATGGTTATCGAAACTTGAAAAATTAGCTATAAATACCCCATCCTTCTTTATTAAAAACACATTCTCTCATTCTTCTTTCAACACATTTTTGTGAGCTAATTTTTTGTGTTGCATAAAATTATACTTTGTGAAAAATATTTTATTTCTCTCAAAAACTATTTTATATTTCTCATATCCCTAATATGTTAAGTGTTGTTTCGCATTAGTTATTCGAAGGAGAGAAAAATATCAGTTGGATATTTTGGAGAAAAATTATATCTTTTGAAAGGATTTTTCGTGGTCTCAATATATTGAGTGTTTTATGTATTGAGCAACGAGGTGGTGGTGGAGTTTGTTAAATTATTTTATCAAACGGAATTTTCATAATAACAATACATCAAGTGTATTTCTATATTATTATTATAAGGTAAAAAATTTTCCTAAATCATCTATGGGTAAAAATTATATATATTATTCACGCATATTGATTACAGGTACTAGTATCACACTGCATGGTGGTATGGCTCTAGAGATTAGGCAAATTTAGTGTGAATCAAAGTACCTATAGTGACAACTGGTATAGCAGCCTAGGCAGTTAGGACATGTGGTCCCGACTGATAGAGATATTGGTGTTTTCCTTATCGAGTTATACTAACTATTTTACTTTATTTAGTGAATTTGATAACTAAGTGGTTGCTTGGATGTTACCACTTAGAATCCAATCCTAAGTGAATTTATCACGTTATATTGTTGTGTTTGATTTCTGTACTGCATGAGGTAGTACAATCATAGTATCCTTAATATATGTGTAAACATAAGCTATCCTGAGATTGGAAAGCATTTTCTGCTTAACTCTATTGTCTGATATTTGTTGTACCTATTTATCTATGATATTTGTTAATTGTTTTATTATTAGAAGAGCGATCCTTAAGTGTCTGTATCACCAAGACTTGGTTGCTTACCGATTTAGGACTCTCTCATTTGGTATCTGAGTGAGTTCACCCTTGTTGGGCTTAATCGCTCTGGTGTTGATCTATTTCTCGTACTTATCACACACACTCAATTTTCATAATGATGGACTCCAATGAAGGACAAAATGTAGGTAGACCTCACTTTCTCAATGGGCATAACTTTGCTTATTGCAAGTCTCAAATGCATGCTTTCTTCTGGTCGATGGGAGACCATGCCTGGTATTAAGTAAAGAAAGGATAGATGACTTCTACTAAAAATCTTGAAAATGGTATAGTTGTCCCTAAGCCCATTATGGAATGGACGAAAGAAGAAAGTAATGAGTTCTATTGGAATAATAAAGGACTGTATGCACTGACCCGAGCTGTTACTCATGAAGAATACAGACGAATTTATGCTTGCACTACTTCTAAAGAAGCATGGGACATTCTGGAGATTACTTATGAGGATACCTCTGTGGTAAAGAAGTCCAAGTAAATGAGACTAAAGAGAGACTATAAACTTCTTCAAATGGAGGAAGATGAGACATTTGATAACTTTTATGTCCACTTCTCAGAGATTATTAATACTTCTTACAATTTGGGTCGTCCAATTGATAAAGAACTTCAAGTTGAGAAGATTCTTTGTAGTCTACCTCCTCGTTTTAGAGAAAATGTTATTACTATTGGAACTGCTTTCAAAGGAGAACCTTTAAAAGAGAATGAGATTGTTGGTGATCTCCAAGATTTTGAAATTTATCACCTTCTTCATAAAAGAACCTCTTTTAAAGATAAAGGTAAGAGTCTTTCGCTAAAGACTTCCAAGACTTAGGAAGGCAAAGAACATGCCTTTGCTGATAGTGATGACTCATCTAGCATGGATGAGGAAGTATTTGCTTTGTTGGCAAAGCAATTTAAGAAATTATTCACTAGTAAAAGGAACGCTCTTAGTAAATTAAGGCAGGAAAGCTCTAGAATAAGAGATTCCAAAGTTAGAGTTGAAGACTCTAAAAAAGAAGAAGAGAGACCTCAATTAAGAGGATAGATTAGACAAGTCAGGTGTTACGAGTGTGGAAAGCTTGAACACATTGTTGCTCAGTGTCGATTAAAGGGATGAGAATCTAACAAGAAGGACATGATGATAGAGGTTACTATTTCAAATAATAGATGTAGTTCAGAAGAGGATAAAAAAAACTTTATAGCTTTTATGGCCACTAAAGATGATCTACCCACTACGACCTCTCCATTTTCTAGATTCCTCGATGAGAATAGCATAAGAAGCTCTTAGACACTTACAATGATTTTCTCAAGGAGCATATTAAGATCGAGAAAGCTTGGAAGAAGGCTTTGGATAGCTTTGAGGTTACAGAAAAATAGTGAAGTGCTCTTAAAGCTAAAGTTGAAAAGAAGCATTCTACTTGCAACTAGGACAAAGGCAATCTCACTAAGAAATGTAAGATTATGCAAAAAAGATTTAATGACATGGTTATTGAGGCTGAATCGAACAAGTCAAGATTGAAGTTTCTTGAGAAGACCTTTAAGAAACTACACAATTTAGAAGATCAACATATAGTTAGTCCGGATCTGTAAGAGGAGGAAGTTGAAAGAATCTCAATTCTAAGAAAGAAGGTTGAGATTCTGGAAAGTGAAAAGGCATATCTTGCTGATGCCTTAGCTAATAAGGATGAGGTGATTTTCGCTGTTCGTGATAAACTTAAAAATCGAGGTTGTTCTGCGAAATTTCTTAAGGCATCCATTAAGGAAGAGGATGACTTCCTCACTACTTTAAGTACAAAGCAGTCTCATCTTAAGAAGGAGTTGAATCACTCTAGGGCCACTGTAAAGAAACTTCTGATTGGTACTCAAAAGCTAGATGAGATTCTTGTTGGCATCTAGGCGCCCAATGATAGACGCAGGTTGGGTTTTACTAATGATTTGTGCAACTCCTTGTCTTTCTACTGTTGCTTCAGCTTCTCTCTTTGTTAGGTCTATAACTTCTATTTTTAATGCTTCCATCACTGCCCCTCTCTTCATCAAACCAATTACAAAAGATATTTTCAAAATACTGTTACTGTCAAAGGTAAAGGTAAAGTTGCAGCAAAAGTTAAATCACAAGTGTCGTTCCAACCAGTCTTTCTAGCAGGATGAACATCTCGCCTTCTAATTCTTCTTCTCATTATGTCGGTGAGAGATTGAGTTCTCATCCTCAAGTAAGACTCAATGTTGGAACTTCTACCTCTCCCTCTCCTCCTCATGTTACTCCTCGGAGATAGAGACCTAGTCTCTCTCACTCTCATGTCCGTACTGTCATACTTGTGGTACTATTTTCCATTTTGCCAATAGTGTCCGAGATATATTCGGAGTAGTACTAGGAGATGTCCCCCTTTCTCTTCTCATTATAACATCACAGGAGGTACCTACTGTAGCTCGTCTAAGCATTATATTTCTGGGTGCATTATGCACCAACGACATAGTGAAGAAAGAGCAAAACTTTCTAAAAGCCCTCCTAGTTGTATTTATGACCGCTCGATTGGTCATTCAAGAATGCCTAAAGTAAAGAACTCTCCAGTAGTTCATATTTCCCATGCTCATATGAGCTAGAGATTACGTTATGCATCTATTGCCCCTCATCAAAGAACATACTTTGATCACATTATTTCCATGTGTGAGTCAGTTTGATATGGGTTATTTCTTCGTTTCTTTCTCTTTCTTGTAGTATTTGTTTATTTTTTGTTTTTCTCTTTAAATTCTTACTCTTTTATTTTTTTTCTTTGTTCCTTACTCTTCTTTTTTTTTTAAATAAATGTTTCTAAAATTAAAATAAATTTTTCTATTATTTTTTCCTAATTTTTTAAGAATTTTTCTCTCTTCTCACCCTTTACGGTTGCTCGCTGAGCACCCTTGTAGGGGTCTCTCTGACAATTTTCTGAGGTCTCGCTAAGATAGTGTTTTAACACATTCATGGGTACCTCATCGACCCCCTCCGTGAAGGGTCTGCGAGCTGTATGAAACCCAACCATTTTCCTCATTTCAAACCATAGAAGTTTCTAAACACTTTCTACCCTCAAATACTTTCGCATTCTACCTTCTAAATTACTTTTTACAACCCTAATCACTTTTACCTCTCTTTTGTCAACAAAAAATGCCTATACTAAACAAAAGATCTCGTATCAACAAGATGAAGCTAGTACCTCTTCTCAACCAAGAAGTCTCAATCTTGTATTTGTGAGCGCTTAGTCATGATTGGGGAGTTTCCTACTATCCAAAAAAGATTTGCTAACTTTTCTTGTCTCTCTATTTGCTCATTTTCCTACTCTTTCGACCGTACTTTTGTCACATAATTCTAATCTATGAATCATGTCTATCACATGTATTCCAAATCTATCTCGTTCACCTTAAGGCAACGTCATGTAATCTTCTATAGAAATAATGTTTTAAACCTTTTATCTCTTCTGAACATGGAAAATCCTTTGTTTCTCTTTCTTCCTTTTGAATACGAAAACCATAATGCTGCCAACTTTTCTGCTAATCTTGATCATCTCAAATCTCAAAAATCAATTTGTCATGGCTACCAGACTTGAAGGACCTGGCATACAATATAGTGGTAGTACATTTCTCCTTAATAGCTCCTCTCTTGGTCGCATGCTTTTGTAAGTTATGTATTCTTGCATCTTTCCTTGTACTCATATCTCTTCTGTACCTAATGCCAAATGTCACTTTCTTTGTACAATTCTTGATGTTGTGTGATACGACCTAGATTGCGCCACAAAGGAGGCAGGACATTTTTCAAGGACTGTGCCATGAACTGGGTGAAATATTAGTGCAAAGAGGCATGCCATAACACGAGTAAATGTGCAAACATATGGGGCATGGATGTGTCAAGCTAGATGGCGAAATTTTAGAATTTGGAGCTGCATCCCGGCATGTATTATGGGCGCCATGGCACAAGACTTTCTGTTTGGCTGGGAGTGCTGGACAGACGTGCGCTTAGAAGTGGAAGGAACTGCATGCCGCCGCATGGTTTTGGAGCACCACGGCACAAGCCTCTAGGTTGGATGTGTTGATTCTCTGCCACGGTAGGGATTTTTATCTGCCACTGCCCGTCTACCTTTTCATACAAATTCGAGCCTATCTCGCCATGGCACAAACAATTCCTCCGCCGTGGTACAGTTAATTTTATTGTAATTTTGACCATTGGATCAAAATCAATGGCTATGATCTTTTCCCACTTTAAGTTTTTGTTTGTATGCTATAAAAGGATAAGTGTGGCAGCTGAAATGTAACTTTTGACATAAATGTTATTTTTGATTCACGAATCAAAATTGAGAGCCCAGAAGCTCATTGTCTCTTTCAACCCAAACTTATCAAAGGATTTACAAACCTTTGGGGCGTTTCTTCTTGTCATATTGTATGGTGCGTAATATCTATGTGTTAAAATGAGTATTTGCTACCAAAACTCTGGACTTGTGCTTAGAAATTACGTGCTAATTTAGTGTTGGATTTTAGACCGAATTTTCTTGGGACCATTGTCTTTTTTGGGTCGTAGAAATCGTGTTCTTTGGTTCGTATCATTTGGTATCCGAGCTCTAGGTTGTGATTTCATATTCCTAACTTCGTTTTTGTCATTTTCTATTCCATAAAAAGAAGAAAATTCTAAAAAAAATTGTTGTTCTTCATTATTCCTACTTGTTTCTTTCAATTTTCTACTTGTTTATTGTTATTCTTGGATTAATCTGATTGGTGTTGTTGTTTCCTTCTCTTTCTTATTTGATTTGGAAAGGTTTTTGTATCAAAAAATTTTCTAAATTTGTACTCGTAAAAGTAGAGGGTATTTTGGTAATCTCTTGTGTTTTGTTCGTATCGTAATTTCAGAACAAAACTATTTCTCTTGGATTTAAAAAAAAATATCTCACGAAAATATCTCTTTGAAATATCTCGTTGAAATATCTCGTGAAAATATCTCGCAAGATACTTATTTTTTTTTTAAAAAAGGAAAAGATATTTTCAAGAATTATAAATAAATAAATAAATAAGAGTGGAATTTTAATTCCTAAGAATTTTACGAATTTTTTCGTTATAATGTCTTTCACACTATTAACGGATCATTTCTTTGTTCGCCTGCATATCACGAGTTTGAAATTTCTTTATTTGAACTTGTTTCCAAATTCATAGAGTTAGAGTTTTAAAATAATTCGAGTTAGTTTCCTTTGTGCTTAACATTGGACATTACAAACTACGAATTTGTGAGAACAAAAATTCTAAATTGTTTGAAAATACTTGGACGGTTTAGTTTGCTAAAGGGCTTCGAGCGCATGAGTAATTAAATTCGAGCGTTAAACACGTGAGGTAAACGAGTGAAATTACAAATTTTGTTAATTATTAACTGTTTGTTCGTGTTAGTCATTTTTAAAAATGTCTAACAGGAATAGTTCTGAGGAAAGGCCGGACATCGCTTTTATGATGAAGGCTTTACAACAATCCATGGAACGAATGATTGTCATCGTGATAAATATGAATGAGAGGATGGAGAGACAAGATGCCATTATCACCAACTTACAACAAGGGGCACCACAAGACACTCCGATTGTTAGAAGGCCTAATAAGAGAGCCTTTGTTGAGGTAGAATTAGAAGAAGATAGTCTTGAGGAGGACTATGAGGAGGATGACAGAAGGATTCCATTAGGCAGAAAGCATAGGCCTAGAGGAGGACATGGTTGGGGAGGAATAAGGAGACCACCACCACGGCCTTATGATGGGGTTGATAGAAATCTGGGAAGCATTAAGTTGAAAATGCTGGCATTCCAAGGAAAGAATGATCTGGAGTTATATTTGGAATGGGAGAAGAAGGTGGAGCACATTTTCGAATGTCATAACTATTCCGATGATAAAAAGGTGAAATTAGTTGTAATTGAGTTTGACTATGCATTGAATAGGTGGGATCAGTTAGTGGTTGGTCGGAGAAGGAATGGAGAGAGGCCAATTGATAGCTGGGAAGATATGAAAGTAATCATAAGGAAGCGGTTCATTCCAAGCCATTACTACAGAGAGCTTTATCAAAAATTGCAAAGGCTTAATCAAGGATTTAGATCGGTTGATGAGTACTATAAAGAGATAGAGGTGGCCATGGTTAGGGCTAACATGGAAGAGGATAGGGAAGCCACAATGGCTCGATTTTTGAGTGGGCTAAATCAAGAAATTGCCAATGTTGTGGAACTTCATCATTATGTGGAGTTGGAAGACATAGTCCATATAACAATTAAGGTAGAGAGACAGTTCAAGAGAAAAAGTAACCGGCTACTACCACAAAAGCCAATTGCTCCAACACCTTGGCTACAAGATTGTAAGAAAGATGAGAGAACTAGCTCCAAGCCAAAATTTGAAGCCAACAAGGGCAAAGAGATGGAGGCTAGTAAGGAAAAAGGTAAAGTTGAGACCATTACTCGTAATCATGATGTTAACTTTTTTCATTGTCTTGGAAAGGGCTATATCGAGCCCCAATGTTCGAACAAGAGAACAATGATCATGTAAGCCAATGGGGAGGTGGAAACCGATGATGAGAGTGATGAGGGGGAGGTGCCACCATTGGAAGAAGTTGGTTATGAGGAAATAGGTCTTGTATCTAGAGAATTACTTATGATAAGGTGAGCACCAAGTGATTCCTTAAAAGAATGTGACATGGATCAACAAAGGGAAAATATTTTGCATACTAGATGTCATGTGAATGGTAAGGTATGTTGTTTAGTAATTGATGGGGGATGTTCTACTGATATAGCTAGTACTACCCTAATTGAGAAATTAGGGTTACCTACAACTAAGCACCTCTACACCTCATAAGTTACAGTGGTTGAATAAAAAAGGTAAGGTGAAGGTAGAACATCAAGTGTTAGTATCTTTTTTCATAGGCAAATATCAAGATGATGTATTTTGTAACGTGGTACCAATGCAAATTGGTCACTTGATGTTCGACAGACCTTGGCAATATGATCAAAGGGTGACCTATGATGGGTTTAGAAATAGGTACTCGTTTGAAAAGAATGGAAGTAAGATAACTCTTATACCCCTTACCCCAAAGAAAGTTCTTAAAGATCATATCAGAATTAAAAACAAGGGAGAACAAGAAAATGAAAATGAAAGAAATGGAGAGCCCAAAGAGAAGAATGGAAACATCAAGAAAAAGGAAGAAAAGAAAAAAGTGAGAGAATGTTTATTTTCTAACTTTTCTTTCTTGCAGGACTATTATGATGAGAAGTATAACAAGGATGGACTACAAAACTTACCCCATGATGAAAGTCCAAATTCGAGGTCGAATTCTTTTGAAGAGGGAGGAAATAATACGATCCAGATTGCGCCACAAAGGAGGCACGAAACTTGTCAAGGACTGTGCCATGAATGGGGTGAAATATTAGTGCAAAGAGGCACGCCACAACACGAGCAAATGTGAAAACATGTGGGGCATGGATGTGTCAAGCTAAATGGTGGAATTTTAGAATTTGGAGCTGCACCACAGCACAGGACTTTCTGTTTGGCTGGGAGTGTTGGATAGACGTGAGAGCAGAAATAAATGGACGTACGCGCTGCAGCATGGTTTTGGAGCGCCGTGACACAAGCCTCTCTGGTTAGATGTGTTGATTCTCTGCCGTAGCAAGGATTTTCATCCGCCGCAGCCCGCCTACCTTTTAATGCATATCCAGCCTATCTCAACATGGCACAAACAATTCCTTCACCGTAGCACAGTTAATTTTATTGTAATTTTGACCATTGGATCAAAATCAATGGCTAGGATCTTTTCCCACTTTAGGTTTTTGTATGTATGCTATAAAAGGGAAAAGTGTGGTAGCTAAAATGTAATTTTTGACATAAATGTTATTTTTGATTCATAAATCAAAATTGATAGCCCAAAAGCTCCTTGTGTCTTTCAACCCAAACTTATCAAAGGATTTGCAAACCTTTGTGACGTTTTTTTTCGTCTTATTGCGTGGTACGTAATATTCATATGTTAAGGTGAGTATTTGCTACCAAAAATTTGGACTTGTGCTTAGAAATTGCATGCTAATTTAGTGTTGGGTTTTAGACAGAATTTTCTTGTGGTTCTCAAATCATTGTTGTTTGTGGGTCGTAGGAATCATGTTCTTTGGTTCGCATCATTGTGTCCATAGATCTCGCACATATGATCTTTAGAACCATCATTTGTTCTTGTTTCTCTCCATCCTCATCTAATATTCATTACCCTTTCTTGATTACTCGCTGTGGACAGTCTATCTTCAATGATTTAATCAAGTTTCTATTTTTGTTCGTACTACCCTTTCTCTCAAACACTTTCTGGTATCACACTAACCTTGTAAAAACTTTGAGCCTTCTCCTTCTTCATCTCAAAGTGCTTCCCATTCTACTCCTTCTACTTCTCTTCCATTTTCTCCTCCTCAATCTATTGAGTCTCACTCTCTAAGTTCAAAGGTGGAAGCTTTGACTAAACATTTTGACAAGCTTCTTGAAGAACTTGCAGATGATCATTAGGTGCATAGAATACTCCCTCAATTGTTGATGAACCTCAATGATAGGATGAGCATAGTTAAGCGACACCAGTAGCCTCAACATGGATCCCATTGGTCTTTAGGCTCTCGACCTTCTATTTAGCCTTCTAGTAGAGTGGATCATTCTCAAATTCACTCAATTGGTGTGAGCACTGATGCACTACTTTACGATCAAGACATTTAGTTTCCTCACTCTTTAGATTCCTTCAACTACTTGTTTGACCAATTTACCACCATTGGAGCTGAATTTTCAACCTTATGTAGACGTCCCAGCCTTCTAACCGTAAGGAGTCCAGCATCAGTTTTGAACGTAGCTCTGTCATAGATGATAGGAGAGGAGAATCTTAGTTTGTATTTTCTTTTTCTAAAAACATTTTGTAATAGAACTCTTTATTAATAAAAATGATTTCTTTGTTGTGTGCTTGCTTCTATTACTTTTTCTTATGGTTTATTTCCTCTATGCTTGTGTTGCATGAGTGTATAGGATTATTGCATGTTGTATGCCTTCTCTCCTTCATTTAGAGGTGTTCCTTTGACTTTCTATGTCAAAAAGGGAGAGAATTTTGTATGTTGCACAACATGTTTACTTCTATTTTCTGCACTATTTTGAGATGTGAGTATAGAATTGCATCACATCATATTGTCTGACTTGCATGCATTCAGGGAGAATGTTGCATGAGTCTGTACTTGTATAAGGGTAACACGATAGTATTTGGTTATCTAATTGTGTTTGTTTCGTGTGTGCTGGTCACAGATGTAGCTAGAGTGAGCATCAAGACGGATGTTGTGATTCATAAAAATGGATGGAGCACTACAAGACAGACTTGAGTGTAGGTTGTGCAGTATTTTTTCACTAAAAGCCAAAAGGAGATATTGTAAGTCCTGTAGTCCCTTTGAGTATTTATTGGCATTCTCTTGTGTAGAACACGGAGTCTGTTTTATATTACTTAGTATTTTTTGTCTACCACTTTGTACAATTCTTTTATTGTGATTACTATTGTACACTCTCACGTAAATTGCAACACTTTGTATGTTCGCATGTTACATATACCACGAGATGGTTAGGTTCATGCAATGTGAAAATTTAAATTGTTTTTACTTGCATTTGATTTTCACATTTGGTGGGTATTTTGGGATTTTCAAATGGTTAAGTTTTTAATTGAAAAAACAAGTTTTTGGTGGTTTGTAAGGGACCTCAGGGGGGTCTCTTGGGTGGCTCGTCAAGGTGATCAGCAAGGGGTCCCCTAGCGTGCCCAAGGTGAATCTGTGATTTGTTGGACCTTGCCGATATCTCATAGAGGTGCGCGGTGAGATGTCTACGAGGGTACTTGAAGTTGAAAAATTAGCTATAAATAACCTCTCTTTCTCTATTAAATACACCTTCTCTCATACTTCTTTTTACACATTTTTCTTAACTGAATTTTGGTATTGTGTAAAATCTAACTTTGTGAAAAATATTTTCTTGAGCTCTCGAAAATTATTTTATACTTCTCATATCACTAATACATGGAATGTTATTCCATAGTAGTAATTCGGAGGAGACAAAAATATCAGTTGGATATTTTGGAGAAAAGTTATATTTTTTTAAAGAAGTTTTCGTAGTCTCAATACATCGAGTATTTTTTTGTATTGAGTTACAAGGTGGCAGTGAATTTTGTTAAATTATTTTATCAAACAAAGTTTTTGTAATAACAATACATCGAGCGTATTTTGTATTGTTATTATGAGGTAAAGATTTTTCCAAACATCATTTATGAGTAAACATTATCTATATTGTTCACGCATACTAATTACAAGTACTAGTATCACACTATATGGTGGTATGGCTCTAGAGATGAGCCAAATTCAGTGTGTATGAAAGTAGTTGTAGTGACAACTGGGGATAAAAGCCTAAGCAGTTAGGACAGGTGGTCCGACTAATATAAGTATTGGTATTTACCTTATCGAGTCTGTATAACTGTGTTATTTTATTTAATGAATTTGGCTGATGAGTGGTTTCCTTAAGCAACCTATAGATGTTACCATTTAGAATTGGAGCCTAAGTGGATTTACCACATTATATTATTATGTTTGATTCTCTACTGCATGAGTTAGTACAATTATAGTATCCTCGATATATGTGCAAATATATATAAGCTATAATGAGATTGGAAAACATTTACTACTTGACTCTATTGTTTTATATTTGTTGTACATGTTTATCTGTGATATCTGTTATTTTTTTATTACTTTCGCTACTTGTATGAGAGGAAAAGTTCTTAAGTGTCCATAGTACCTAGACTTGGTTGTTCACAAAGTTTGTACTCTCTCTAAAGTCATTTCTCTCCAAAACTAGTCCTTTATATGTGTGTGTGTAATAGCAACATGTAATCTATAAATTCCATGGTTGTCAAAGAGACTGTACGCTAAATCTTTACATAATAGTTTGGCAGTAAGATTCATTACTTCTCATTTCAAGTCACATGTTCAAAACATAATAAAGTATTATTTGATATAAAAAAAAAATTGTTTATATTTTCCGTTATTTGAGACTTCATACTAGGTAACCAATTATATTGTACAGTATAAATTAATCACTAGTATAAAGATCGTCTTTTGGGGCAATTATTAACCATCTCCAAAAGTATTCCAAGGCAATTGTTTTTTCAACTGCAACAGTCTTGTATGTAGGTGTCCTAAAAGATATGGTCATTTGGAAATTGAGACGATTATTAACTGTCCTTAAATGTAAAATTTAATCATCCTTAAAAGATAAACAATCGTCCCAAAAGACATTTTGGAATGACTATAAACTTACTTTTTGGAATAGTTATTATATTATTTTAAAAAAATTAATGAGTAAATGTAATTAATTTAGAAGTTTTATATAATGAGTACATATCAAGCAAAATCAAATTTTTCTGATAAAATAAATATTATAATCTCTAACAAAAATATTCATCACTATTTCATTATTACCCTTCCTGTATACCAGTTCTTTTGTTTTGTGAACTTCTAATGGATTGTATCTTATGGAGTAATAACAGCGACATGCTTTGACAGAGAAATTAGAAGTTAAGAACAATATGCAATCAACAACGATCCGAGAAAAGACCTTTTTCCCACAAAGAAAATACCAAGTGATAAAAAAGCATTTTCACAAATGCAATGATCGATGTATAGACTTGTGATATTGAGTGGCATGCACTTGGATAGCAATCAGCCTAACCTTATTATATGAAGTATTTACCTTAAGTGCTTGTATCTAAGCATTTATTTGTATCCTGAGTCTAGTGTAACCAACTAGCATCTAGGTCCATAATCTAAGAAGACTTCTGGATTATGCATTTGTCAAAAGTTGAGAGACTTCAACCATTAATATCATCCCTGATATGCGTACCCTTTTGCATGTTCGTTTGTTTTTCTATGCATTTTTGTTTCGCTTGAGCTCATCTTAAAGAAGTCGGATGGAAATCACCTGTATCATTTTTGATGTGTCATTAATTGTTGGTAAAAAAGTGTACAAAAAGGCCCAAATTTTTTACTTTTTTCTTCCACGTGTTTGTTGTATATTGGTAACACATAAAGTAGTAATAATAAGTTATTATTAACCATAAGTTAATAATAATCAAAACTTATTAATAGTAAGTTGTATTAATCATAAGTTAAAAATAGCCACAATTTTTTTTTTTAAAGGGACTCTAAAGTCCTTTTCTTTTTATTAATAAATAGAAAATACACACTCACATACTTGGATGGAATTCGAACTTGGGTTCCTGATGGGGGTATTAGGAGTCTTACTACTTAAACTACAAGAAATTCCCATTAAAAAAAAAATAGCCACAACTTATGTAAGTTAGTATTAATCATAAATTAATAATAACCATAACTTATTAATAAGAAATTATTATTAATGACAGATGATTGGATTATGGACTTTGGATAGTTCAATGGGTCAATCCACCTATATCATACAATGGTAATACTCAATGTACTCTACTAGCAAGTCGTCCCTCTTTTCCACAATTGCCCAAGGTGAGTAGCCGAACTAAACCAACTCTCCGATCAACCTATGTTCATGAACCACACATGTCACCATCTTTTGCTTGACAAGGTTTGCACAATAACATATGTGTAATATGTGTTCTAAAACGGATTCAATGATAAACATTCCTAAGTTTTTGACTTTAACATATAAATCAATTGTAATATAAATTGCTTGAATTAGTCAATATAAATATCAGTAATATTGCTAATTTGAAGCGGTGAATAAATTCAATATTGCTAATATAATTTATCAGTGATGTGTATTGCGCCCTTATGCGTTCATTTGTGTGCCTTTGTGGGTTCTTTTGTATGCCTTTGTGCATCCAAGATTTCTCCTGGGTGACTACCTACAAGATTCCCCAGTCTGATTAGTAGCATTTACGAGAGATGATCATTATTCTCATGAAGGGTCTCAAAAAGATTATACTGGTTAATCTTTAGGTGTTTAGTTTTCTTTGAAAATCTTTTTCCTTTTTTCCTTTTGTTCGAGATTTGTTACGCCGCTTTTTGCGTCAGTTTGTTGCATTTTAATACACTAGGCTTAAACAATTAATATTGTATATTCACTATTTTGATTAAAATGTTTTAATCTTTGAAGATTTACCTTTCTGTATTTTGTATTTTATTTTAACTTAAAATGAAATATAATTTAATTTTTGATAAAAAAAATGACTATAGAGAAAATGCTAAAATGTGGACACATATCAAAAAATTATTACTTAATTTGCTAATTATCATCTAATATGCATTGCAAGATGGAATACAAATAAAGTAAAAGATATTAGATAGATATGTACATATGTATAGATTATTGCAAACAAAAGAAATAAAAAAAACTAAAATTGGTGTGTATACATATAAATTTTTATTTTTTGATCAATTTACACTCTAAATTTTTATTAGATTAATGTATTTAGTACTTGTCAACTCGTGAAAATTGTGTACTAAATTGAATAAAACTAATATAAAAAATTAAATCAAATTTGCAAGTTTGTATAATAAATTAAATATATTAATTAATATAAAATTGGCTAAATTATATTATTAGTTCTTAAATTTTAACTAAATTCACATTTATGTTCAAAAAATTTTAAATCTTATAATTTAGTTCCTAAATTTTTAAAAATTTACATATAAATCATAAATTTTAATTCAAAAATATATATTTTAAGTAAATAATCATGGTACTCAACTCATCATCTTCATCGTTGCCATTGTCTTCCAACTCACAGTTAAATGTCATTTGAGTTTGTTCTTAAGTATGATGTCCAATTCTAATTTTTTCATCATTATTAGCCAAGCTTCAAACTCATGTCTAACTATATAACTCATCCAAAATCTATTACAATGAGATTTCCAAATTTCTTTAGTTCTAAAAAAACAAAAAAAATTAATAGAAGAGATTTGAAGAGAAGTAATATATAATTACCTGAAAGAGTATTTTGTAGTAGTAATTCATTTCCTATTTGTTGCTCTAGTTCTAGAATCAAATTTTAAAACAAAAATATTTATAAGTAGCTAGGGAATTAAAAATAATAAGAAATAAAAAAATGTAATATGAAAAATAAATAATGTTAGGGAGGAATTAACCTATATAGTGTACCTGGAAAAACATTGTGAAATTAATGGGCCAGGAAAATAAGAACCACCCCTTGAAGTTTGAGTTGAAATTGTATCCTAATTTATCATATGGTCAATATAATTATAATTATAATAATAAGGATATGATATCAAATTAGGAAAAACTCTTCTGGGGATAGACATCTCAGTGTTTTGTTGACTCCCTATACCTTCCTTTTGCTGATTCAACATAATTCTATATTTCTACACTAATCAAAAGTTAACCATAGTATACTAATTAGTAAATAATAAATATACAGTAAATTAAATAATTAATCTTATAATTTATAAATAAAAATTAATAATTGTCATCAAAATTATTGAAAGTTATAGTATTTATTTACCTGGAGATGAATGACCACATTTTTACGAGTAATGTTAGGTATTTGAATAACTTTCAATATTTTATATGGAACTGCATCTATAAATTAAAAAACAAATTACAAAAATAAAAACATATAATAAATTTATATTATATAAATCAGTTTCTAAACTAATAAATTTAATTAAAATTAATTAAAAATAAAATAATTAAACTTACTATAAAACCCTGAACTCTTAGCAACTTCAACAAATTTTTAATGAAATCTTGGGGCTATTGCATTCCTGACTTTTTATGTCCTCCATAATTAATAGATTGAATAACCTTTGATGTTTCAAGTGGAATGCTAATTACTTCTCCTTCTTTTTCTTCATAATTTCTTTTTCTGTCTCTATCCTTCTTTGAAGTTTTTCTCACAAAATGTTGCCAAATATTCTTAACTTGTAATAATTTAAGAGGTTTAAATAAATAATATCTTGATCCATATTTTATTGCTTTTATTACATTTTTTTACTGTATAATTTGCTTATATAACTTCAAATAAATTCAAAATTATTAATATCATTAAATACTTTTTTTTTTTTTTTTTTGCATATATAGAATTTTGGGTTATATGCTGTCATGACCCCCTATTTATTAAAAATCTGATATGACCCCTTCACTTGATTTTTTTACATATTATGACAAAAATGCCCTTAATAATCCCTCAGTTGGACGACTGTCCAACTCACCTCAACATGTCCAACTGAAAATCAGAGGAGTATATTTTAGAGGATACATATGTCCACTCGCCGGAGCTCAGTTGGACGACTGTCCAACTGATGAAATTTTGACCGGTCGGCAACCCCACTCGCCGGAGCCGAGTTGGACACATGTCCAACTAGACTGCCCATAATAACCCCTCAGTTGGACGTATGTCCAACTCACCTGAACAGAGTTGGACATGTGTCCAACTGAAAACCAGAGGAGTATATTTTAGAGGACACATATGTCCACTCGCCGGAGCTCAGTTGGACATATGTCCAACTACGTCCAACTTAAAATTAGAGAGCTTATTTCAACAGAGTTGGACGCACGTCCAACTAAAAACAGCTTATTTCAACAGAGTTGGACGTACGTCCAACTAAAATTCTCCGTCCATTTTCTTATTCTCCGTTCCTCCCTAAAATTTGTGAAAATATAATCGAGTTATACTAGAATTCACAATTTGAAATTTGTTTTATTGATTACTACTCGAGTTGCAGAATTAAATTATTCCTCAGAGAAATCAAGTTAATTATTCATCATCATCGTCGTCAAACTAGAATCAACAAAAGGGAAAAAAGGGGGAGACCAGACGAGTATTGATTCATCTCACACTAAATCTTCAATAAACAGAGCTTCATAAAGCTAATTACTCTGATTACGACTATGTCATTTTAGAAAGTGTAAACAAATCACAGCAATCAATATCAAAAGATTATGAGGCAACATTTCAAATCAAGAGATATATAAAGGCAATCAAGCAAATGAAAGAGGAAAAACAAATCAGCACCGTGAGATTGCCAGGATATATGATATATACAAATCAAAATTCTTATTTCTTCCACATATGTCGTCATCTTCTCTGTTACTGTTACCGTGCATCGACCTATCGCCTCTTCTTCTCTTGCTTCGATTCAATCGATCTCTATCTCTATCTCGTTCTCTATCACGCTCTCGCTCCCGTTCCCGATCGCGATCTTTCTTTCGATCTCTTAGCCTCCCAGCCTCCCTCGTCGATGATGGAGATGATTTGCCCTAATTGTGATTTTGTTTTTGAATCGGGATCGAATCGGAACATTGAGACTACACTGGTTGAACCGTCGAATGGGTCTGCCAACAACAAACAGAAGCAAAGCCAAGTACGACATTCGAGTTTGCAATAGAACACCAATGGGTCGATTCTGAAACCCCAACCCCACGACCAAACCCCAACCCCACGACCAATGATTTGCCCTCTACGGCGTTCATCAGCGATCAAAAGGTGGTGTTCTGCAGAGAAATGGGGATCACATGGTGGGGGAGACTTGAAGAAATAGTACGACGGTGTCTTCTTCGTTCAACGACAATTAAAGGGGTATAATTGGAATTTTAAGAAAAATGCAAGTGGAGTGTCCAAATTAGATTAAAAATTATGAAAAGGGGTTATCTCAGCCTATTTCCCTAGAATTTTCGATAACAAAAAGTAATTTAATTTAAAATAATATTAATTATATATATATGCCTGTGTGTTTGTAGTATTTATATATATATAAGTCTTTTTTAAAAAAAACATATATTTGAAGATCTAGAAAAAATGATCACACCATACTATTTGTCAAAAACATCATGATTCGTGAGTTAATTAAATGATCATAACTATCATTAACAAAATGATTTCATAATTAGAAAAAAATTATTGTCTCAAAAAAAAAAAAAAAACCCTACTTTGACTAAAATATAGATCCAAAGAAAATTAATAAATAAATTTCTTCTGCTTAGGAAACTCAAAAAAAGAGCTGAATTAATGATATAATGATGGAAGAATTATCTATATATGTTTAATCGAATATAACAACTAAAATTAAAATGAATTGAAGAAGATTCGAGAGAAAATAATATCAAAGACATTAAAATAATAAAATGTACCTACATAATTGCACTTATTGAGTAAAGCAACAAGATATTTAAGAGACACAGTGCCAGAATCAATAGCAAGGATCTCCATTCAAACATGAAACTGATCTTAAAGATTTTGATGATCATGACTTGAATGCTTTGCTGTCTCCGACATGGTAAGATTATGAAACCAAGCAATTTCACTACTAAAGGCTGAAGCTATGAATAATGAACTAATGTCATTACGTTATACAAAGTGACTTCTAGGTTAATTTTTTCGTCTAATTATAAGCAAATTAATTTAGATATCGTTACTAGCAAGGAAACAAAAAAACAGTTAATTACATTATTCACTTTCCTCTTCTTCTTCTTTTTTTTTTTTTTTTTTTTTTTTTTTTTTTTTTTTTTTTTTTTTTTTTTTTTGAATAATTACCTTATTCACTCTCCAAAACGACAAATCAAGAACCGATCTCATTAATTAATTAATTCTTTGATAGTTATTCTTTTAAAATTCAAAATTATAGTTTCAAAATTAACTCTCTCTTTTTCTTTTTCTTTTTTTTTTTTTTCTTTTTTGTGTGAATAATTACCTTATTCACTCTCCAAATATACCGCACAAAGAAACCAATCAAGAACTGGTCTCATTAATTAATTGATTCATTAACAAAGCTTCTTTTCAAATTCAAAATTATAATTTCAAAATTAATTCTCTCCCTCTTCTTCTTCTTTTCGTGTATGAATAATTACCTTATTCACTCTCCAAATATACCACATAAAGGGATAAATCAAAAATCGGTCTCATTAATTAATTAATTCTTTAACAAATCTCCTTTTCAAATTCAAAATTGTATTTTCAAAATTAACTCTCTCTCTCTCTCTTTTTTTTTTAAATAATTATTCACTCTCCAAATATACCTTACAAAGGAACAAATCAAGAACCAGTCTCATTAATTAATTGATTATTTAACATATTTTCTTTTTAAATTTAAATTTATAAAATTAACTCTACTCAGAATTGGACAGTTGTTTAACTGGTTGAATTTTGATCGGACAACGACTTCACTCGACGAAGCCGAGTTGAATATATGTTTAATTAAACTGCCCAGAATTGGACGATTTTTCAACAAGTTGAATTTTGATCGGTCAGCTACGTCACTTACTGGAACCGAATTGGATGCATGTCCAACTAATTGGATTATTATCCAATTGGAGGGATTTTGATCAACTAGAGACCCCACTTGTCGGAGCCGAATTGTACATATATTCAACTGAATTGGATAGTTATCCAACTTGTTAAATTTTAACCAACCGATGAACCCACAAATAGGAGTTGAGTTAGACCAATGTTTAATTAGCCAAATTTTAAAACGAGTTATACCAGAATAATTTGAACTCTTCTCCGACTTAATCCTATTGCTCAATTGTATGATTATGAACATGAAGATTGTATTGATAAAATTCTTAGAAAAATGAATACAAGAAGGAAGATTGCTTATATAGCATCACTAAAATACTTAATGACTAAGTAACCAAAGAAAAATGTATTACAAAGTATATGACACGTGTTAGTTACAATGATAAGTACTAGAAATTGTCAAAGAAGATAAGACTTCAAGTATTGACCACATGACAGCTAGTAAACTATTTTTCAACATAATCTGATATAGTTTCATGAGGTGATTGAGATGTATCCTTCAATAATATTCACCAAAATTTTCATCTTAAAAAATTATTAAGAAACAAAAGTAGCATCCTAATATTTATCCAAACTATAAAAATGGAGCAATTTTATTCCAATAACTAGAGAGGCCAACTTGCCCTTAAACACGAAGGTCAGATCCAGTAGCAATAAAAATGTAGATGAGTTCAATTCACTAGGAGTCTTACATTGCATACAGATTCAAAACATTATTTTTGGACTGAAAATCTAGGATGCATATGATCATTAACACCACTACCATCACAAACATTATCTTCTTAACCCAACGTAAATAGAGCAAAGACCAAAACACATTCAATGCCACACGTCACTGACATTAATAGAGCTAGCAGAGTATAAGAGAAGGAATGAGGAAGATACAAAGATAGGGGGAAGAGCATTTGCGTTAGTACTTAAAAATCGTCGCGGCTCATTTTGTGTCTGGTGTAAACTTGTTGTCATCAGTGCCAAAAAGAGAAGATGTAGTCATTACCATCATGTCGTCCTCTTCATTCTCAAAGAAAGATCTTTCGTTGGAGAAATCATCGCTGTCAAAGAAAGAAGCATCGTCATGATGAGAACTGAGAGAGAGGTAGATGGATTTGGGAAAAAAGAAAGAGACATCAAATTAAAAGGATTTTTGTCTAATGGGCAAATTTAAAAAAGATGCTCATTTAGGTTTTAGTTTAGAAATGTGCATTTTTTGACTTTGAACCTAAAACTTCTAAGTAGCAAGTTATCTATTTCTCTTCTCTACTCTTCTCTCCTCTTTCCTCTTCCCTCATCTTCCTCTTTCTCTTCCTCAATTCTCTCACTTTTTTTAACAACCCATTTCATGTTATTTCAAATATCATTGCTCATCTATTTCTTTCTTGCAATTTGTTCTCTCAGACCTCTGCATTATCTAGCTTGTACCTCACTTGCAAATTTAGATTATTCTTGAGCTCTGCAATTGGCTCTTGTTTTCGTTTCAGTAGGTGTAGCAGTAGCTACAGTAACATATTTAGATTTAATTTATTTGGTGCTTTAATTGCTATTGCATGGATAATCCCAAGTGGCATAAATAAAATTTTATGGTCTAATCTGCAACAGCAAGAAAATTGGATTGGAAAATATGTTTATCTTTTTACAAAAATCCTAAAAGTGAACGAATTTTTAAAATGATATCTAATTTCATTTCCAAATATTAAGAAATTAGAAAAAGAAACACTAGTAAAATAGGAAACGTATTGTTAGATTTTTGGTTCAATACACCAAAATATACCGAAATATACCAAGATATATCGAGATATACCTCAGATATACCCAGATATATCCCAGATATATCGAGATATACCAAGATATATCGAGATATATCCCAGATATGCCTCAGATATATCCCAGATATACCAAAATATACCCATATATATATACCAAGATATACCTCAGATATACCTTAGATATACCAAGATATATTCAGATATACCAAGATATACTGAGATATATCTCAGATATACCAAGATATACCTTAGATATACCTCAAATATACCCAGATATATCTCAGATATACTCATATATACCTCAAATATACCAAGATATACCCCAGATATATCTCAGATATAAAAAAAATGAGATTGTTGAAGAAAAAGGAAGAGAAAGAAATATGGCTATTGAAGAAAAATGAATAGGAAGAAATGGAGCAGTTGAAGAAATGGGGTTTAGTTTCTATTTAAATAAATAGGGGATGTTGAAGAAGAAGAAAGAGGAAGAAGAAGAACCGGCAATTTGTTGAAGAAAGAAAAAATTGCCTCTTTTTAAAATTTAACATAAAACAGCCTTTTTAGACTAGTATATGGGATTTGCCCATTTTAAATAAAAATTCAAATTAAAATCTAATACCCTAAAACCCCTAATTTATGATATGGGGAAAAATTGGACTATTTATTAATTTGCAAATAGGGTCTAACTTACAATAAAATTAGCATAAGGGGTTTAAACCAACCTATTTTCCTATAATTTATTATACCTTCATAGTAGTGTTTTCAATAATATATTATACCTTAAAGTAGTTTTTTACTTTAATTGTTATAAGTTGTTAAAATCATGAACTATCACAAAAACCTAAATTATCAATAGATTGGCTAATAATGCATTTATATATCTATCATACTCAAAAGTTATTGATTATATTCATCATATAATTAAATACTTATAATTCAATAATTAAAATAACTGGAGTTTAAACAAAAAAAAAATCGACTTTAATACTATATTAGAAGTTATTAAGAACTTAATTATCCAAAACTCTAACCAATTACTAGAACAGTGAGATGGGTTACAATGAAATTTAAGCAATAGAATTTCCTTAACGTTATTGTTTATATTATCAATATTTGAAATCCATGTTTGGTAAAAAGGAATAAAACATCTTGTTACTATCTTATGGACTATATATATCCTTGTTGTGGGGGGCTCCCAATGAAGGTCTAACAAATGATCAGCACTAACTCACAAGACCAGCTCTAGCCCAAAGGATCAACCCTTTAGATGTACTAATATTGCTCTTTTACGATCAAAATGCATCAAACACTTTTTTTTTTTTTTTTGTAATGGTCATAAGCTAGTCCTAAAACATTTTAATAAAAGGAAATATTGAGATATATTTTGCAAGTAAAAATTGCTTCTTACAGTACTTGAAATCAAAAGGTAAAAAATACCAATTAATTTTAATCAAATAAAAAGATAATTAATCAATTGAAAATAATATTATAAAAATAATAAGTTGATATGCTACAAGTGAACTAAAAGATTATATTTAGACAAATAATCAAGAATACAATAGCAAATCAACAACTAAGGTTATTATTTATTCAGAAAAAAATAAGAATATGCAAGGCAATACATGCAAGACAAAAACAATCTTTCTAAAAATTCAAGGCAAACATATTAGAATGTGTTGGATCAAATTTTTGTGTAGCCTTCATTTCTCTACAAGTCAACTTGCACGTCAATAACAAACCACGTTAGGAGGCACATAACCGTGGGATATCGTATCCTATCCGATGCTTAAGTCAGATACTGGTAAGAAAGATAAGTTCAGAGAGAAGTTTTAGAGGTTGTGTAGGAACTATACGCACGTACCTTTTCAGTTATGAGGTCCTATATTTACAGGGTTTGGGGTAGATGACATTTTTATAAATAATACATATTAATTAATATTTATATTATTTAATAATAATATGAATATCTTGCAATTAACATACTCTATTTAATGAAGATTTATATGACTGTGCATTGATCGTACTATTCAATTTTTTTCCATGATCAATCAAATAGTGTCATGCATAATTGGTTTTATTTCTACCCAATATAATTCAATAATTAAATAAGAATATTAATAAGTAAAAACAAAATGACAGCTCGTCTCAACTCAAACCGAATAATTTACATAAGAGAAAAACAAACTTCTTGGTAAAGCAAAAAATCTGAGCATTAATAGTGGGAGAAGATATATGAAGAATAGAATATGAATATGAACAACATTGGCAAAGACCAAAAATGTTGAAATTGAAGAATATATGCTAAAATTTATAGCCATATGTAGCAATTGATTTTTCCATCTGAATTTAGAAGTAAGAGGTGGTGTGGTCCAGTCCAAAAAGCTAAAGCTAAAAAGAACAACCGTATTTATAAATTGAGTCATGAATCTTTCTAAATTTTATACTGTGTACATTGTTTAGCAACGTAAGACTATTTTTTTTATACAATAACACTCTCTTACTACTTGAGAAATGCTATAAAAAAAAAAAAAAACATAAATTCGTACTCACATAATCAAATTGCAACACGTGGTAAAATTATTTTGAAAAATAGAGAAGTAATTTAATTTTTTAAATAATTTTGTCACTTATCAAGATATAATTGATATGGATACAAAAATGAGTGATCATAACATTCTTTTTTACTACTTGATAAAATTGATTGAATATATATTACTAAATTTTATTATCATATTTATTATTTAATTTATGTTTTTATCAACTAATAGCAATGTTATTTATGATAATTTATTATTTGTTTGAGTATTGTTATAAGAAGTAATGAGATATAGAATCTTTGGAGCTTCGATCGCTGCATCTCCACCGCTGGGAGAACTGCCTGCGAACTCCGCCCGAATTGCCGGTGGCAACTCATCTGATCTATTTCAACTTCCGATAGTTTAGTCACAAGTATTTCTGAAGCCCTCATTCCTTTTCATCAGGTACTCGAGTCAGAGAGGGCTCTCTGATTTACTCAAAATAGTACTCAGTTAGGGTTCATCATCCATCGCATCAAACTTTGCTCCATACCCTAATCTCCATAATCAGACGATTAATCAAAGTAATCAGCATGGAGCCATAGCTGGTTAATAGGGAATTATGATCTTGAGCCCCTCCATTCCTTCAATTACCTACACGCCAACCAAATAAAAACTCAAAGGTCTGTGACTCCGTTGTTCCAGCTCTCCAATATTAAAAGACCACTCACTGAACTCGAAATGATTTCCCTTCTGTCTACCCGCAAACGGCACACAACCAGAGCAGAAGCAGAACCAATTATTTTACGTGTCGTTATAACTCTCTGCACACTTCTTAGAGATTTGACATTTCCAACACTCCCATACCAATATATAAGGTACTTGCGTATCCCTGGAACATTCATCACTGAATTATACAAAACAAGAGACAAAAGAAGTTTTTACATAGACTACCACTCGTCAACCAAAATGTCTCAATCTCCACTAGAAATTAATACTGAGGAGCTTAATAAGCTCGTGGAAGAAACCAAAAACCTCACTTGTCTACTACCAGAGAATCAAATAGATGAAGACCTTGCTGCTGATCAGATATCAGCCTCACTCAAATTAATGGGCAAAATCCTATCTCGTACCAACATTAGGAAGGCGCAGGTGATAAGTGCAGCAAAAAAAGCTTGGAATCTTACAGGTGAAGTATCTATCTGTAATGGATTACAATAGAAACATTTTCTCTTTCACTTTCTTAATGGAAAGGGACAGAGACTATGTTTGGGAACAAAGGATCTGGCACGTCAACAATTCCCTAATGGTTCTCAAAACATGGAATAACCAACTCACCATACAAGAACTCGACTTCAGTACTGCCTGTTTCTGGATACTGCCTGTTTCTGGATACAAGCACATGGGCTACATTTTGAGGGCATGAAAGCGTCCAACATTGAAAAACTGGCGAAGGTTGCCGGCAAACTGGTGGATAAAGAATCGAATGAGCTGGACTCAACCCAATTGCACAAATACCTTCGGTTTCGAGTGGAAGTCAATCTCCACAAACCTCTAGCAGCAGGCTGCATTGTCCCCAGGAAGCATGCACAGCATACCAATGACAAGATATGGGTTGAATTTCGATACGAAAGACTATCTGACTTCTGTTATAAGTGTGGCATTCTGGACCATGTCACTAAGGATTGTGAACTGACCACCGCAACAACATATATGCTCAATGAGAACCTTTATTCCCCTGTCTTTAGAGATTGGCTCAAAGTTAGTACCAACCAAACTGCTCCTTTAAACAAATTTTGGCTCCTAACAGCAGACTCTGAACTGACACCAACCATGAGTGCTCACAACATGGGGAGACTGAACCCCCCCAACACTCTGGCTTCACATGCCGTCAATCAGCATCACAAATCAGAAGCATCCCACTCTATGACTCAAAAGGAATCCTTCTCAAAGAAGATGGACAGGCTTCACAGTGAAGTACAGGAACTGCTGCAAATGACTAATGATCTGGATCTCGTTCATTTCGCAGCTGCTTATGAGGAATGGTACTCCGCAGGGGCTACCACAGACAGTGATATAAACTTGAGATGCAAATTGCTAGCCCAAGCCATTGGCTACCACCTTGAATTCAACATTTAGGAACCACCATCCAGACTCACAACCACAAGAATATTCCAACTGGCTGAATACGTACACAATGGTGTACGGTTCAATGCGTCTGATCATCTATCCAAAATCACTTTCGCCCTATTCCAATACTAACTTGCACAACACAGGACTGAGAGGATACTCTCGGGAAGGAACAATAAGACCCCAACAACCAACCTGGCATCTCCTGGACCTTTAAAACGCAAGGCACCAAAGGCTACCCCAATGGCTTGCAAGAAGAAAACTTTTTTAAGCAATTCTGACATCAACTTTGGCTCTGAATCTTTATTGTGTTTAAATGACTTTTTTCACTCTGGCATGGATAATGTGCAGGACACAGGCTCAGGTACGAGGGGAGACCACTTGGTTACGTACAATAGTAACATAACTCCCACTCCTACGTGGGAACAAGCTGACAATTTTAATGATGGTAAACCTGAAGGTGGGGAGGCGACCTCTAACTTGCCCCCCAAGCAACCATGAAACTCCTTAGTTGGAATGGCCGAGGGCTGGTCCGACCTCGTGCCAAGAGCGAACTGCGCTTTTTGATTAAAAAACACAAACCGGATGTTCTTTGGTTAATGGAAACGAAGGCCCAAGAAACACAGGCATCTCACCTACAAACTACTTTAGTAGGCTTTAACAATAGTCTCATCATACCGGCAGCAGGATTACAAGGTGGCTATTGTTTGTTTTGGACAGGAAATGTAAACTTAACTATCAACTTTGTGGGGAGCTCTTTTGTAATAGCAGATTTAAATTCTGCATTTGGAGCCGATGAAATAATACATATCATATTTGCTTATATCCCTCCATATCAAAGTGTTAAAAAACAAGTTTGGATGGATATCTCGGAAAGGATTCCCACGCTGAATAATTCATGGTGCCTAATTAGAGATCTAAATGACATCACTCAAGACACTGAAAAATGTGGAGGCTTACCTTTCCACATCCACCCAATGAATGAACTAACTCATTTCATGGATGAACAAGGGGCAGTAGACTTGGGTAGTGTGGGACATATGTATACTTGGAGCAACAAAAGACAACAGGATCAACAAATACTCCAAAAACTGGACAGGGCTATTTCGTCAGTCCATTGGTTGAATGTCTTCCCAAAAGCAATGATAACTAATTTACCCACTTACACTTCAGACCACAATCTCATCGTGCTAAACCTTTATGGTGCATATGAAAAATATCTACGGAGACCATTCAGATTTTATGAGATGTGGACTTTTGATACCAGCTGTGAAACACTAATCTAGCAAACTTGGGCGATACACACAGGCAAGTATTCTAATGTCACTGTCACACTTAAACTGTTGGCCAATACCTTAAGCAAATGGAACAAACAACATTTTGGATTCATTCCTGACAAGATAAAGAAATTGGAATCTCAACTCAAGGACATACAACACGGATCGCCTGCAGAGGATACCCAAGTTAAGGAAAAAATGATATGTACCTTACTGGAAGAACAATATACCAGATGGGACTCTTTGTGGAAGCAAACGTCTAGAGAACTTTGGATTAAAGAAGGAGATCGAAATATTAAATTCTTTCATACTTCAACCCTACTGAGGAGGAAATCGAACTTTATCCCTTGTTTAAAGTTAAACACTGGTCGAACAACCTGGCACAGGAAAGAAATTGGTACTGAATTCATTACACATCTCAAAAGCTCCTTCACTTCGGATCAACCCATCTTACACGATGATTTAAGTAACTTATTCTCAAAGGTGGTCACAACAGAAGAAAATTCCAGCCTAACAGAGATCCCGTCTAATACTGAGATTAAGAAAACACTTTGGGAGATGGGGGATTATAAATCGCCGGGTCCGGATGGTTTTCCTGCTGGTTTCTATAAGAAATACTGGCACATAGTAGGTGAAACCATTGTTAAGGAGATACAACAATTCTTCCTATCTGGTACATTGAAGGATGGTTGGAACCACACGTTCATCATTTTAATTCCAAAAATTCCAGGTCCTACGGAATGTAAGGACTTCAGACCCATCAGTCTTTGTAATGTCAGCTACAAAATCATTTCTAGACTCTTAGTTAATAGACTTCGAGCAATTCTACAAAAGCACATATCCCTCTTTCAATCAGCCTTCCTCCCTGGGCGATGGATAGCAGAAAATACAATACTAGCCCAGGAGGTTGCCCACACTATCTCCAAGAAATCAACAGGTAAAGGTGGTCTAATGTGTATTAAGGTAGACATGAAAAAAGCATATGACAGGGTGGAATGGAACTTCCTCATGAAGATAATGGAGCTATGGGGTTTCTCAACCAAATTTAGACAGTTAATTCTGCAATGCATATCAACCTCTTCGATTTCTATCCTGCTAAATGGTTCTCCGTTTGGTAGATTTCAACCTTCAAGGGGACTCAGACAAGGGGATCCTTTATCCTCATATCTTTTCCTTATTATATCTGAATGTCTATCCCGGATGATTATGAAAGCAGAACACAAAGGCACCATTCATGGTATCAAAATCGCAAGAAGAGCCCCTCCTATCTCTCACTTAATGTATGCTGATGATGTGGTAATCTTCTTGAGAGGTAACCTTTTAAACACAAATAGCATCAAAACCATACTGCAAACTTATGGCAGCTGGTCTGGACAAAAAGTGAACCTTCTAAAATCGGTCGTATTTTTCTCCAAAAACATGCACCCTACGCTTCAAACTACCATCTGCAATGCACTCCAAATCCAGAGAGCAGAAGGCAGTATCAAGTATTTAGGGAACTCCCTCCCGCTCAATCGATCAAATAAAGAAAATTTTGATGGCCTACTACAGAAACTCAAAGACAAACTACAAAATTGGAAATCTAAACTACTGTCACAAGCTGGTAAAGCCACTCTAATCCGTTTTGTCCTGCAAAACATGCCTACTTATGCTCTAAGTACATTTAAACTCCCTTCAAGCATTTGGACAGAAGTGGACTCTATAATTAGGAAATTTTGGTGGAACAAAGACATTAATGTAAAACACTATTTCTCTCCAATCAGCTGGAGGCAAATTTGTAAACCCAAAGAGGTAGGTGGATTGGGATTTCGACAACTAAAAGACTTCAATCAAGCAATGCTATCAAAATTAGCTTGGAAAATCTTCAAGTCCCCAAATAAACTCTGGGTCAAAATCATCAGTGCAAAGTATATTAAAGATCTGGAATTCTCAACAGTACTCCCTCGCAATTCCGACTCTTACATTTGGAAAGGTATTCTCTGGGGTAAAGAATTAATCATTCAAGGGAGCTATTGGAAACTAGGATATGGACAATCCATCAACATATGGACACAACCTTGGATCCCTGGCCTACCACAGCAAAAACTTCCAAATTCTACGGGTCAAAACTCCCAAGATGACATTTCCACTCCCATAGACCTATGTCACTGGAATCCCAATCTGCAATGGAATATGTCAAAAGTACAACACATCTTCCTAGCATACGTGGCAAATTTCATACAGGCAATCCCCCCCTACACCAGGTATCCCTGATACTCTAACTTGATTTGGCACAGGTACACGCAATTTCTCAGTCAAGGATGCATATCACACTCTACAAAAAAACAAAGGAACTCAAGATTGCCAGAGTTATTGGCAATTACTCTAGAAAGCGAAAATCCATGAGAGACACAAAATTTTCCTTTGGAAAATACTGAAGAATGCTCTTAGCACAAAAAAATGGATTGCTCAATTCACTCCAATGATAGATTTAAGTTGCACCCTATGTCACAAAGAAGCAGAAGATGTAGAACATCTATTCATTAGATGTGAAATTTTACAATCCTGGTGGAGACACTGGAACTGGAACTTACTGTGGGCATTTACTCAATCACTGGATATTTTCTCGTACATCAAGTTCATACTACAACCACCGAAGATTCTTCTTCAGGCAAACTGTTCTACTGAAACTTTCACCCTGACAGCAGTTATCATGCTAGAACATATATGGTTTACCAGAAACCAAATCATCTTTAATTCAGGAACCCTGGAAGGACCCAAAGCCATCAGTTCAATAATCAGGAGAGTTGAAGAATTCCAAATCTGTCTTATCCCTCAAAAACAAAAAGACATTCAACAATCACAGGATGCGATCTTCATTCCTATACCAAACCATTGGCAACCACCTCCTTTGGGTGCAGTGAAATATAATTTTGACGCTTCATGGTATCATGGGAAGGCAACAATTGGATTTGTCATTTCTGACAAAAATGGCAACGTCGTTGAAACATGGATGGAGCAACGATACACTGCCAGTGTGGATGCTGCAGAAACGTTAGCATTGGAAGCGGCGATCACCCACGCTTTATCAATAAAACACAAAGCTATCTACATTGAAGGAGATGCCAAACTCGTAATCCAAGCTCTAATGGAAGATGCACAGGACACAATAACAAATACAGCAGACACAATTATCCAGAATCTGAAGCTGAAGCTACCACTATTTTCCATGATTTCTATTCGATGGATCCCTCGTCATTTGAATGTTCGAGCTCACAATTTGGTTAAATCAACTATAGGAGACACCTTGAGACCAGCTGCTTTGCAGGATCCATCTCAATTAAATCACTCCACCTCCATTCCCCTCATTCCCCATACATAGGCTATCGCCTATCCCCTCTAGCAAAAAAAAAAAAAAGTAATGAGATATAGAAAAGTAATTAGTATAATATAAAATATACGGCTAAAGAGAATTAAGTGAGGGAGAGAGAAGTGACTAATTTTTTTTTTAAATAAGGTAACTAACTAATTAGATTGGAGAGTTCACTTTCTAGTTAGGGTGGTCCTGTCTAGTCTATTCCATTACTTCTCGCTTTATTCTTTTTTTGTGTTATGAGATTCCCAAACCTGTTAGCCTTGATGATAATCCTCCATGCTTATTTGTTCCTCCTTTCACTTTCCCTAGAATATATGTATATAATTCTTTTTTATTTTTCTCCCTTGGATATCTAACCTTGAGACTTGTTTCATTTGGTGAAAAATACAGAGTGCTTATATATCCATGTGTCTGTATATTATATATAATTTTATTTTTTGCCAATATATAAGAAACCTCACCAGAAGGAAAGGTAAATTAGCATATATCGCCATGATCATCGCCAAGGTAAATTAGAAGGAAATTAGCATATATATATTGTTGGAAATTGTCAATGAATTTGAATAAAAAAGAAAGATAAAAAATGCAAAAATTTTCCCTCTTAAAAAACACTTGTCCCACGTTGGTATTATATATCTCTTTGGAGATATTAATATAATAAAAATTTTATTAGTAGGATTGGGCCCCAAGGGGTACCCAATTTTGTGAAAGCGGGAAGGACCTAGGCAATTGTGGGTCCGCCGCCTCCATCGTCCGACCGGCCGTGCCGAGCCGAGTGCGAAGTAAGGTGACATTTTATTTTTTGATTTTATTGAATTAATTCTCTGGCTCCGTTTTCTATGACCACTATCGCCTATAAATAGAACCCTCAGCTCATAGTTTCAATCCATCCCTTAACTCTCAACTCTCTCTCGCTCTAACTATTGGGCAGAGCCGCAAAACGTCTTAAAGAGAGCTGCCTAGTCCGTGATTCAATCCAAGCATTATGATTTCAGTATTTTGGTAATCTCGTTCCTATTTATTTTTTAAATATTTGTTCCAACATATATATATAATTTTATTTTTTGTCAATATATAAGAAACCTCACCAGAAGGAAAGGTAAATTAGCATATATCGCTTTGATCATCGAAATTAGAAGGGTTATTAGAGCTAGCACGGACCATTGTTTCTACAAGTTTGACACAAAGGCACATAACTGCTGAGATTCGAACCATGTACCTCATAGTCTTACAAGGTAGCACCAACTTGTTGCGTATCTCGATCTACATATTGTTGATTGAGATATTTAATTTAGGAAGGAATAAGAAAACTAAGATAGCCTCCTCATCATGCATCTAGCTTCTGGTGGTGATAGGCAATGACATAACTATGTGTGAGCTGCACTGGGCTTGAGCCCAGGCAGCCTTTTCAAAAAAAAATTTAATTAATATTAATAATATAAATATAATTTAATATATTATATTATAATTATATATTCTTTTTTAAAAATAAAAATATTAAATATTTAAAATATTTATGTTTTAATTTACACTCATATTAATAATTATGTATTATATATTACTAAAAATTATAACTTTTAAACTTTTGATCGATAAATATTATTTAATTATTAATTTAAGTATATATTTAAGTATAAATTTATATGTATTTAGCACTCTTTTTTATAACAATTCACCATTATTTCATTAAATATGTTTTTTTTTTCCTTCTTTAAATTATTAATTAGAGTTTTTTATTTCAAAATATATATTATCTCATTGTTTTTATATTAGAACATGAAATTTATTTTAAATTTCTATACTTATTAATTACTATTAATAGGTGAAAAAAATGATTAAGCGTATAAATTATTTATTGATTCTTTAATTCTTTAGTTATTTTAATTTTTTGTTTATTTTTTGTTAGGCCTATTTAAATTTGTATACTTTAATTTACATTTAATATTTTTTTTTTTGGTAGGTTATAATAGATAAACCTCAGAAAAAATCTAAATCATTTAAAACTCTTCATTTATTCTTTAAGAAAATAGATGACTAACAATCAACTAAAAATACTTCTATTGAGGCTACCAACCAAAAAAATAAGCGATTTCAAGAACCACTTGTTGAAGTTTGCAGAAGAAATTGAATCTGAATTGATAATTGATGAATTTTATGCTCTAAAGTATCATCGGGCACAACTTAAATAAATTTTTTCTGTTTATTTTTGAAATTTATATTATTTTTTCAATGTTAGCTATAAATCTTGATATTATAAATAAAAAAAATTAAAAAATTTATTTTAATATAAATCAGCTCTCCTAAAAAAATATTTCTGGTTAGTGATAGGCAAGGCAAATAGTCAAAGACACCGATATTAGTTTCATTCAAGCAATGCCAAAAAATATTCTTCTAAATATTGGTATTACTATCTTAACTTTTTTTTTTTTTTTTTCAGTTGATTAAAATATTTCCTTTTTTTAGGACATTTTTATTTTATTTTTAAGATTTAATTACATATATTATCGTTTTTTACAACATAAAAAAAATAAGCTTTTCGTAATAAAAGAAACACATTTGTTGTTTTCTTTATAACCCAAAAAATACTTTTTTAACTTCTTAAATATTAACGTTGATGTGGTTCTCCATATATAAATAAAATTTAAAATTAATGTAATGAGTTTTCTTCAAAAGTACAATTAATTAATAATTAAATAAAAGAGTGAGTACTGGTAGCTTCCCTACAACTTACACCACTAAAGATACTGATATTTGAATATTTTATACTCACGTAACACCATTCAATTACATTTATTCAATTTGATATGATGTGTGTTAATTGACAAGTTTTATGGGCATAGAAAATTTTAAAAACAAGATGATGTCATATAATCCCACTGAAGGTAGCTTTCATAATGAGAAAATAAATAAAAGATGTCATTGAAATAATAAAGTATAATAGTTCACTTCACGATGTGTTATTTTTGTTGAACTCGTGTATGTAATTAGAATCTTAAAAAGTTTTATTTCTGTTCCTATTTTATGTAATTTTCCTTCGAAAAAACAATAGCTACTTTTTTTTTTTTTTTTTTTTCAAACAATAGCCTATCGAGATATATATATATATATATATATATATTTTTTAACTTTGGCCTTTAGCCAATGACAAATTTAATGCCTCTGTCGAAGCTTGAACTCACGATCTTTTAAATGTGAAACACTCTTATTTACTATAGTTGCTCACAATAGTGTATATGATTTTACGCAAGTGCACGTGTCACAAACAAATAATATAATGATAAGAAAGATCGTTCCCACGGAGATTGGAATACTAGAAAATATCGTAAAAATTAACTATTAAAATCAATGTTTTTTGTGTTTTTGTTTATTAAAATAAAATAAATAATACGAGAGAACAAGAGTGAAAATACTGAAACAAAGTTTAACGAGAGAAATATCAAGAATTGCAAGTAGATAAATCAGTTAGGATTACGAATGTGACAAGTGATGTAGACAAACTGCGTTGCTGCAGCAATGCTGTAGCAATGTTGCAGCAAAGTATACCAGTAACTAGAATTGCAAAAATTCACAAAGGATTCTTCCGAATCTGCAATGTTTATATATTCTATGACTCAATGAAACATATTCCTATGCAAAACTGAATCTAAGAACAACGTTCATGCACAAATTCTTTTGAGTTATGTGAGATAATTATATATTCCTATATTAATTTCTTCACACTATTCTAGCTTTATCCAACTTAAATTAACCTTTCCAGATTCAATTTTAGTCTACCAACCTATCAATTGTTGATCAAACAATCAATAAGAATAAATCAATTAATCAAGCATAGAATAACTAGCACCCTTTACCAAGCAAAGCACAAGTTTATAAAATTAAAGCACAAAGTCTACATATGCTCGCACATCCACAACCCTAACTGAATGAAAATTTAGCCAAGCATATTTATAAAATTAAACATCAAATCATCCATGGTCAACATCAGATTCATAGAGTTATAGAGATTTGTAAAAACAATAAAAGAAGAATAGAAGAAGGAATAATTTAATAAAACCCCCTTTTTTTTAATCTCAATCAATTGGATTCAAAATCTCTAATCTCTCTTGCTTCTTCAATGATTGTTCTTGTAAATCAAGCCTTCAATTGGTCTCTTTCCAGATCCCTCTTGCTTTCCCTGTTTTGCGTCCCAATCTGCTGCGAAGTTGTGCTCTGTTTTGCGTCCCAAATCTGATATGAAATTGTGCTTTGTTCCTCTCTGTTTTGCTACTCGTTTTTCTGCAGTTTTGGTGCCCAAATCTGCCTTGTATTTTCTGCCTCACGTCTGCCCTTGCTGCTGCCCAGATTCTGCTATATATTTGGATTTATTTTGCTCCCAGAATTCTGCCCAGAGCTGTCCAGTTTTTGCCCTAACTGCTGCCGCACAAAAACTGGTGAAATCAGCCCCTCAATTGTGTATTTAGCTTTAGGTTTAATTGGAGACAATTTTGGGTGTGTTAATTTCCAATATTATCCCTAAAAATGTGAGTTAATGAAAGCCCAAAATTGTCCTTTTGTTGAGAGTCCAAATCAGCCTTTAAATTTTAATTCCAAGTCAGCCTCTGTTTTCTGCGTTGTTTTTCTGGTATGGTTTTGCTGCAGCAATGCTGTAGCAAAGCTGCAGCAAAGTTGTATTTTTGCATTTTCTTTGTTGTTTTCTTTATTTCCTGCAAAGGCAATGAAAATATAATGAGTGCACATCAAAATATAATTCTTTTTGACACATTTCATAATTATTTTGAATTTATTATCAAAGAATTCATTTAAATCACAAAATCCACAAATAGTGTATAAATGATTATAATGTGTGGATATTCCCAAATTAACAAGCAAGTATTTATGAATAAGAGCTAATAATTCTCTAATAAATTAGAGTTATCAACTCCCCCAAACTTAGCATCTTGCTTGTCCTCAAGCACTAAATTATATGATGATTGGCAAGTGGCAATTTAAAACAAAGGTTTCAACTCACGCTAAAAACATAGTTGTCAACTAATAAATAAACTAAACTTGTTTCAAAATTTGAAAGAAGAAATCTCAAATTCATGATCCAAATTGATTTTTCTCAAATGTTAGTTTCAATATCTCAAACTCATTCCAAAACAACCCCATGTGTGTGTGTGATGTCTCATAATTTGTAATTTGATACTTCCCCCCAAACTTAGGTAATTTATGTTCCTTAAGCTTAAAATCATGCCTCCATATGTTGGTCTTTTGAATCCCTCTCCACTAATGTAGATATTCACTAATCAAAGATCAAAAGGACTTAAATAAGCTTGAAATGTAAGGCTAGGGTAAAGGTAATGTGAAAGTCATATTTAGGTATCATACCCCACAAGCACAAACACTATTCAAGAATACTTTTGGACTCTTTATTTAAATTGTTACCCCCAAATTTTTCTTCATTCACTCTTTTTTTTTTTTTTTTTTTGAATGAATCTGTTTTGCTGCAACAATGCTGTAGCAAAGCTGTTTCCAGATTTTTTTTTTTTTTTTTTGAATGAAGGATCGATCTCAATATAACCAAACAAGAGTGATTTTCATCATAATCAAAACCATTTTTTTAACACCGTAATTTTCTTTCTTCCAAGAGGCATCAACCTTTCTAACAACAATTCATAAAGATAGTAATGCATTTGTAATGTAAAGGTCAAAGGATATGCAAATAAGGAAATGCTAAGTTTTTATGTGGGTGTTGACAAAAAGAATTTTGATCATTCATGGCTCAAATTAGGTGTGCAAAGGGAACATATTTTTAACCAAGGTTAGCATGAAAAGCACAATCGAATCCAAAGAAGGCCTAAATCATTTCATTGAGTAATGAACTTTCTAGAATTTCGCTTTGAGAAATTCTCCAAACCAATTCTAGAGGTTCAAACTCTCCCATAAACTACCTTTATTCAAAGTTTATATCAAACAAACAAACAAGTTGACCGTGCATATGAGTGGTGGGTATATATCACAAAATGAGTTTTCAACATTTTTCACTAACACTTAATTAAATCAATTCTTCTCATAAAGTAAGATATCTCTTCTAATAAATTGACAAATTAGTTTCTTTTTAAAGCAAACATGACAACAAAATTTTTCTTGCAATTCATCATAACGTCACAGCAGATTTCGCATCATAAATTAAAATTCAGCATAGAAATTTCATCAATTCCACAATTCAACAGTAGACAGATTAGACAATAAACCACAATAAACAGATCAGATAGTAAACAGCATATTCACCCCCCCAAACTTAAAACAAGCACTGTCCTCAGTGCGCACCATCAAACAGATCAGTCAGCAGGTAAAAAGGGTAGAAATAAAATAAAATAAATGACAAAGTAACGAGACTGCCTTGTTATTGCTGCGTAGCTCCCTTCTTCCAGCTGGAAGTGAAATTTGTAGATTCCCAAAACAGAGAGGAATTACCCAGTCATAAAATGTGAATGCGTGAATGAACAATTTGGTGAATATGAACTAATACTGCAAACACCCAGTTGTTATTGGCGTGGGGATGACTTGAACAACACGAATTGCTAACCCGAACAACCATGAAAACTGACTTTTAAGTCCAAATTTTTGAAATGTGAGTAGCGGCAACAGTTTGAAGTGTTGGGGTGTTCGGGTGATTGATGGTAGTGGGTTGCGGCGCCGAATGGGAGGAAAATTATGGGATGTTCGGGATGTTGACGAGGGGTTGGGGGTTCTAGATTGTGGCATTCGCGAGAGGTGGACGGAGTGTTGGGTCTTATGGGTAGCGCCTGAATGAGGGGCTGGTGGCTAGGCAACCATTCGGGGTAGGTGGGCGAGAAGGGAAGGAAAGGAAAGATTGGGGGCGCTCGGGTGTGTAGGAAAGATTGGGGGCGCTCGTGTAATGGGTGATTGATGCACAAAAACTTGTTAACCAAATTTTGTAATTTATAAAAGCTCGCAAGTGCACGAGTCACTTGTAGTAAGCGACAAGTATACTCCCAAGATCGTCTCTCAAAGGAATTGCGGTGGTTTTCGAAAGAGTTAATTGCAATATAAAACGTGACAATAAAATAAATCCTAAACACTCTATCAAAGGTTGGTTCTGAAAATAGTCTCTAAAATAATAAAAATACTAAAACAATAAAAGTAAATGCGTGAAAGTTTTGTGAAACGATGAGATGAACGAGTGTGGGAAATTGGTTAGTAAACTAATCATGGATGAATTGATTTATGTGGTTTTGACAATTAAGCACGAAAAAGTAGAATTTAACGATTATTTTCTCTAACCCTAGAAAATCCCAAATCAATGGTGATTTTCCCTTAATTAACTAACTAGCTTCTTTGATCCGGACCGTTAATTAGTTAATCAGCTTTAAACCTAAGAAAATAGTTTAATCACCTAATTCAAGACAAATCAATGCACTTAAATTAGGCTCATGCTCAAGAGTGCTCAATTGAATTCAGATGGCGTTTCTAAAACTCAATCCTAAAATGTTTCATATATTCACAAATCAAATTGGCCAGAAGTAATTAATGAACATACGTATTAAGAACAATGAACATGAATTAAATTACTTAGTCATAAAATTATTCCACACAATCAAACATCCAATTATAGTTACATCACCAAAATCCCACACATAAAAAGCTTAGCTACTCATAATGAAATCCAAATCAATATTTTTCATTACAAAGAACATTCTATGAATTCTTAAAGAGAGAAAAGATTACAATCAATAAATTACCCTATTTCCACTCTTGGAACAAGCTCTTGATGTTGGATGGTCACCTTCTTCAAGATTGTTGATGGAGCTTCAATGGAGGAGCATTAATGGAGTAATCCCTCTCTAAAGAATGTGGAGAAGATGAAGCACTATTCACGTTACTGTTCACGATTTGGTGATGGCTCAATAATAATCTGTAGATGGAGGCTAGGAATCACTTTGAGGCTGGTTTCTTTGGTTGGAGGCTGAATAATGTGATCACTTGGAGGCTAGAGAGTATATATAGAGTTTTGTCCAATTAGGTTTTGTAAGGGTTTCCATAATTGATGTAAGTCTCGTGCCCTAAAAGGATTCCAGTACGCGCGCGCGCGCCGCGGCGCACATTTTTCATGCCGCGGCGCACATTGTGTTCGTGATTTTGGTGTTCAAACCCGAGAGCCTCTCGCCGCGGCATACAATTCCTTCGCCGCGGCGCGCCTTGTATGTACATGAGAGTACATAGTATGTACATGGCTTTACATATTTCTCTGAATTCCTCGCCGCGGCATACCATTCCTTCGCCGCGGCGCACAATGTTTTGATGGTTTTCATGTTCCAACCCGAGAGCTCCCCGCCGCGGCATACACTTTCCTCGCCGCGGCGCGCCTTGCATGTAAGGGTGTACATGGTATGTACATGTATGTACATGCCTTGTACATATTCTGTTGATTATCGATGTAAGGCTTACATAATGTATGGCACCTACTGTAAGGCTTACGTATGTATGCATTTTTACTCCATTTTTGCTCTCTTTTTCCAAGTTTCTCTCCAAACCTACTTTGACCTGCAAAACAGTAGAATACCCTCCAAAACAAGATTATATCGAGATTACATGCAAAATAAACACTTAAAAACATCACAAATAGTAGATCAAAATAGTGTTCATCAAATACCCCCAAACCTACTTTTTGCTAGTCCTCAAGCAAAACTAAAATTAAAAAAAACCAAATAACAAAACTAAAATTGAAGTTAACAAAACTTGTCATGCTTTAATTTCTTTCCAAATCATAACCACAAATTCATGCACAAATTTATCCGACAATCAAGCACATCAAGGTTCACCATTTAGATCAATTTTGCTTCACAAATCCAAATTCCAATACTAAAAGCGTATCAACATTGACTCCCCCAAACCTAGTGTTAAGAATATGAATTCGTTTCAACTCTAATCCTCACAATAATTACTCTCTAAATCACACCGATCCTATGGGTTCAAGCACTCAACAGTGTATATGCGAATAGAAGTTATGTAAAGAAACGAGCTAATAGGTTCGCATATGATTAAACAAGAAAGGCTCAAAAGTGCATAACATTGATCTCATGAAAGGAATCAAATGATAGGATTTATGAAGGAATCACATTACTAATCTCATGCTTCAATTAAAATCCTCAAGCAAAAACTTCAAGTGTGCCATAGAATGAAAATGTTTTGACTTTAGGGGAACTTATTTCCTATTTTTCTCTCTTTTTTTTTTTGTATTGTATTAACCATTCATACTTGAAGAACTTAGGGTCATAATAAACTTATTATCTCTTCTTTTTTTTTTTTTTTTTTTTTTTTTTTTTTTTTTTTTTTGTATTGAGACCCACATACATATGTAATTTGTGAATGGCTACTTCTTAGCTCTTTTTTTTTTTTTTTTTTTTTTTTTTGTGTGTTTGATATAGGAATTCCCTTTTATTTTTTTTTTAAAGTCAAGCACGAATGAAATAGGCAAACACTTCAAACTTTACTTAAGTCATTTAATCTAAGCAATTCAATTAAGCACATGATCCCTCATTAGATGTTTAAAATCCTAACACTCAATGCAAATACCTATAGAGATCATCTAACAATTTGAAATGATATGAAAGGTGTTTAAAAGAGTAGAATAATATTTATCTCTCCGAATAAAACGTTAAGGGCTCAACAATATTCTCACAAGGTAGTCTCCACAATTCAATTCCTATACACAAGATTTGGGTTCATCTCAGTTTCAACATCAAAAGCATGAAAAACAGATTGCAAATTAAAACCGATCCTTACAACAAACCTCAAATATTTTAAAAATCAGATAAACAATGCATAAAGACTAGTTATTCATCAAAAATTGACCAAAGCATGAAAGTATTGTTATCAATCAAAAATGCAAAATGCACCCCCAAACCTAAACTAAACATTGTCCTCAAGGTTTTTCAACTACACACATGTTCAGAAGAGATTTTAGAGAGGGCAAAACAAAAACGAAACTAAACTGAAGTAAATTAAAAGAAACAATAGAGAATACCTAAAACGGTGGGTTGCCTCCCACCAAGCGCCTAGTTTAACGTCTTAGCAAGACGATGCTCATATTTATCATGGAGGTCTCAATGCATCCTTGAAGTGCTTGCTTCCTCCGCTCCCTTTGCTTCTTTCAAAACAAGGCTTCATGTCACCTGAAAAAGACTTAAAACGAGTATTACATGCATAACAATCTTTTCCAGGATAGAAAAACTCACAATCCAGGTTTTTAATGTGGGACCACTTGACATGGTCTTTGTAGGCATTGTCCTGGATTGAGTTTGCAAGTGTTTCTTTGACCCTCCTATCAGTAGATAAAGCAGTAGTTTTGTTGCATGGCTTCTGCTGCAATTGATTATTAAAAACAAGTAAGTCATTAGAATTCAGAACACCACAATTACTAGTAGAAGAAATAGGAGCAGTAGGCAAAAGATTAAACACTTGGAAATTTATAGTCTCTCCTAAGACTCTCATTGTTAACTTCCCTCTTTGGACATCAATTATTGTGTTGGTGGTAGCCATGAATGGCCTACCAAGAATAATGGTGTGATCATTGTCCTTAGGTATAGTGTCTTCCATCTCCATAACCACGAAGTCAACCGGTACAATTATGCTCTTCACTTGCACCAACAAACCTTCAACTATTCCCTTGGGATACCTAATTGATTTATCAGCAAGGTGTAGTGACATATTTGTGGGCTTAAGATCTTTCAAACCTAGTTGCAAGTACACAGAATATGGCATGACATTAATACTTGCTCCTAAGTCTAACATGGCATTTGACTCCATCCTATCTCCTAAAGTTATTTTGATATTAAAACTACCTGGATCCTTTAGTTTGGGGGGTAGTTTCTTTTGCAATACTACGCTAGCTAATTCTGAAACTATTACTTTTTCATCACTATTATACTTCCTTCTGTTGGAGATTAGGGTCTTGAGAAATTTTGGGTAGGAAGGAATGTCCCTAATAACATTCAACAAAGGTAAGTTAATATCAACTTTAGAAAGCGAAGTAAAAGTTGCATGAAATAGCTTATCCTGATCAGTTGCCTTTACAGAATGTGAGATTGGAATCGGAGGTCTATACGGATTAGGTGACTTGTGAAGGAGTGGACGTTCAGTTGACTCCCCAAGATTTTCTCTATGCTTAACAGGAGGTCTTAGGACCAAAATGTCCTCAGCTTGACTTTCCATAGGAACTGCGTGTTTCCTTCCTGTATCTCGTGCATCTAAAAACAAATCATCAGAATGTTCAGTAAAATTATCGTTTAAGACCTTACCATTCTCAATGATTGTGATAGCATTCAATTGTTCAGGCTGACTAGGTAGCTTCCCTTTCTCTTGTTTGTACATTTGCTCAGCTAGCTGCCCCACTTGAATTTCCACTCTTTTCATGGAAGCCTCTAAAGATCCTATCCTTTGATCAGTTTTCTGATTAATTTCTCGACTCACTTGAATGAAAGAGTTCAAGTTGTCCTCTAAACTTGGCTTGCTTGGCATAGTGAGCTGTGGATTGTTGTTGTGGTTGGGAGGGTGTGGGAAGTTATTCTGAGCATAGCCTTGATTGTTGTTTCCTTTCCAAGAGAAGTTGGGATGGTTTCTCCAACCGGGATTGTATGTGTTTGAGTATGGATCATTCCTTGGCCTCGGTTGGTACCCCTCTATAGCATTGGCCTGCTCGTAACTTGTACCTACATTTTGGTCACAAACAAAAGGACAAATATTAGCACCGTGACCGTAAGTACTACAGATACCGCATACCTCTTGAGTTGGTGAGTTCTTAGAGGTGAGGAGTGCGACTTGTTTTGCGAGCTCCGCGATTTGCATTGACATGTCATTTCCTGGAGCTACCTCATTAACCCCCATTCTCCTTCCTCTAGAACTCTTTTGTTGGGAATTAGCACCCAACATCTCATATAGCTCACAAGTCTCATCAGCGGTCTTTTCTCCCATTGCTCCTCCTGCGGCATTATCCACAGTGAATTGACATTGTTGTGTCAACCCGTCATAGAAGAACTGATTCTGGAGTTGCAAAGGAAAGTGATGGTGTGGGCACTGTATTAAAAGCAGTTTGAAGCGGTCCCACGCCTCATGAAATGGTTCTCCGTCCATTTGGGAGAACGTTGCAATTTTAGTTCTTAGGTCTGCTGTCTTTTGGTGGGAATAGAATTTTCCCATGAACTTGTTGTACACAGCGTCCCAAGTTGAAAGCGATCCAGGTGGAAGAGTCATAAGCCATGACTTGGCTTTATCTTTAAGCGTGTATGGGAAACACCTCATCCTCAACTGATCCTCAGTTAGCCCCTGTAGCGGAAAAGTCTGCACAGTAGCATAAAAATCACGAATAAACGTTAGAGGATCTTCGTTAGGAATACCATAAAATGACGGTAGCATATTAAAGTGTATATTCTTCAGCTCATAGTTTCGAGCTGCTTCCCCTAATTGTATGCTAGAAGTCGCAGTGCCAATGATTGGCCTTGCGTACTCCTTCATCGTCATCTCTCTGTGTGGAGGTAGATGTTCTCCCATTGTTGGTGATTGCTCGTCCTCCAAAATGTCAGCGCCGGATGGTTTCAAATGTGCTCGTCTCCTGTTGACGTTATCTATGAACGGCACGAGTGGATTTCCAAGAGATCTCCTACCGTGCATGCACAATCAAAAACAACAACAAATCAGAGCACCAGAAACTATTTGACTCTAACAAGTAACAAAAAACACAAACACAAGAAAAACAAATAAATAAAACAACAAAGACTAATAATTAAGTAAAATAAAAAGAAAACAAATAACAATTTCAAAAACGCCAATTCCCCGGCAACGGCGCCAAAAACTTGATGCACAAAAACTTGTTAACCAAATTTTGTAATTTATAAAAGCTCGCAAGTGCACGAGTCACTTGTAGTAAGCGACAAGTATACTCCCAAGATCGTCTCTCAAAGGAATTGCGGTGGTTTTCGAAAGAGTTAATTGCAATATAAAACGTGACAATAAAATAAATCCTAAACACTCTATCAAAGGTTGGTTCTGAAAATAGTCTCTAAAATAATAAAAATACTAAAACAATAAAAGTAAATGCGTGAAAGTTTTGTGAAACGATGAGATGAACGAGTGTGGGAAATTGGTTAGTAAACTAATCATGGATGAATTGATTTATGTGGTTTTGACAATTAAGCACGAAAAAGTAGAATTTAACGATTATTTTCTCTAACCCTAGAAAATCCCAAATCAATGGTGATTTTCCCTTAATTAACTAACTAGCTTCTTTGATCCGGACCGTTAATTAGTTAATCAGCTTTAAACCTAAGAAAATAGTTTAATCACCTAATTCAAGACAAATCAATGCACTTAAATTAGGCTCATGCTCAAGAGTGCTCAATTGAATTCAGATGGCGTTTCTAAAACTCAATCCTAAAATGTTTCATATATTCACAAATCAAATTGGCCAGAAGTAATTAATGAACATACGTATTAAGAACAATGAACATGAATTAAATTACTTAGTCATAAAATTATTCCACACAATCAAACATCCAATTATAGTTACATCACCAAAATCCCACACATAAAAAGCTTAGCTACTCATAATGAAATCCAAATCAATATTTTTCATTACAAAGAACATTCTATGAATTCTTAAAGAGAGAAAAGATTACAATCAATAAATTACCCTATTTCCACTCTTGGAACAAGCTCTTGATGTTGGATGGTCACCTTCTTCAAGATTGTTGATGGAGCTTCAATGGAGGAGCATTAATGGAGTAATCCCTCTCTAAAGAATGTGGAGAAGATGAAGCACTATTCACGTTACTGTTCACGATTTGGTGATGGCTCAATAATAATCTGTAGATGGAGGCTAGGAATCACTTTGAGGCTGGTTTCTTTGGTTGGAGGCTGAATAATGTGATCACTTGGAGGCTAGAGAGTATATATAGAGTTTTGTCCAATTAGGTTTTGTAAGGGTTTCCATAATTGATGTAAGTCTCGTGCCCTAAAAGGATTCCAGTACGCGCGCGCGCGCCGCGGCGCACATTTTTCATGCCGCGGCGCACATTGTGTTCGTGATTTTGGTGTTCAAACCCGAGAGCCTCTCGCCGCGGCATACAATTCCTTCGCCGCGGCGCGCCTTGTATGTACATGAGAGTACATAGTATGTACATGGCTTTACATATTTCTCTGAATTCCTCGCCGCGGCATACCATTCCTTCGCCGCGGCGCACAATGTTTTGATGGTTTTCATGTTCCAACCCGAGAGCTCCCCGCCGCGGCATACACTTTCCTCGCCGCGGCGCGCCTTGCATGTAAGGGTGTACATGGTATGTACATGTATGTACATGCCTTGTACATATTCTGTTGATTATCGATGTAAGGCTTACATAATGTATGGCACCTACTGTAAGGCTTACGTATGTATGCATTTTTACTCCATTTTTGCTCTCTTTTTCCAAGTTTCTCTCCAAACCTACTTTGACCTGCAAAACAGTAGAATACCCTCCAAAACAAGATTATATCGAGATTACATGCAAAATAAACACTTAAAAACATCACAAATAGTAGATCAAAATAGTGTTCATCAGTGATACGAACAGGGATTAAACGGTGTTGACCCGAAAACACTTTTTTTTTTTTTTTTTTTAAAAAAAAATGGGTTGTGGGCCAACCTCCATTAGAGCCCAATCTGAAGCTCAAATTTTCATAACTTCCATTGAAGCCCAATCCACAGAAATGATTATTAATCCATGCCCAAAATGCTTTAACGCCTGGTCTAATATGAAAGAAGACAAACAGAACTTTGCTCTAGCTTTGCTGCAGCTAATTTTCCAATTTTTTGAATCATGATAATTTTTGGTTCTGGTGTACTTCTCCTCTGCTTTCTTCTTCCCCATACCTAAATCTCCATTGAAACTCAAAACTGAAGCACTGAAACTAAGCCCAACCAACGTAGAACTTTGCTCAAAGAAGAACAGTGTAGAACTTTGCTATAGCGTTGCTGCAGCTAGTTTTCCATTTTTTACACTGTGAGAAAATATTTTTGTCGTTGGTTTTGCTTTGCTTTTCTCTTGCTTTCACTCCCTGGGATGACCTGAAAATGCAGAAAATAAACTTCTAAGTAAAAGAACTCACACAATTAAATTGAATTAAAAATCATAAACTAAAAATTAAGAAAAATGAAGAAACATGGGTTGCCTCCCATGAGCGCTTGTGTTAAAGTCGACAGCCCGACTTTGCTTGTAGTCATGGGTTTGGGAGTGGAATGGAGGTATGCTCTTTGCCAAGAATTCCTCTCCAATAATGTCTAACGCGTTGGCCATTAGCTTGAAATTTTTTCTTGGACCAATATTTCCTTAAGATCCTCTTAATTTCTCGATAGGACTGACATTGTTGCAAAATATTCACCATCTCATCTTCGGGAATACACCTTCTAATCTTTCGGTCTGTATATCGCTTGAACAAGAATGGCCTATCCCAATAGTAGAACTTCAAATTATGGAAAAATTTCTTCTTTTGATAGGAATTTGAATCTGGTGGCACATCAACTGAAGACTTAGGAAGATTGAAGTCTGGAGATAAAAAGTCTAGAAATTGAACTTTATTTTCCGTTTTGTATGTATTAGAACCTGCTTCCAACAAAGGTAATTTCTCCTCAATTTCCTCTTCACAATCGGAATCATATTGCGATAAAATTTGTAGAGAATCATTATAGCCACATTAGATACCAGAGAGTCCACAACTGAAATGGATGAGCACTCTTCAACATTATTGGGAGATTCCATGGTTTTAAACACGTTGAAAGTGACTTGTTCATCTTGAACTCTCATAGTTAATTCTCCTTTTTGAACGTCAATCAAAGTTCGGCCTGTAGCTAAGAATGGTCTTTCCAAAATAATAGGCACTTCTCTGTCTTCTTCATAGTTAAGTACAATAAAATCCGCTGGGAAGATGAATTTGTCCACTTTCACTAAGACATCTTCAATTTTTCCTTCAGGATGAGCAATGGATCGATCTGCTAGTTGTAAAGAGACTGTAGTAGGCCATGCTTCACCAATCCCCAACTTCTTAAAAATTGACAAAGGCATCAAATTAATGCTTGCTCCCAAATCACATAAAGCCTTGCCAAAATATTGATTACCTATAGAGCATGGAATTGTGAAACTCCCAGGATCCTTGAGCTTAGGAGGAAGTTTGTTCTGTAACATAGCACTACTTTCACTTGTTAAGGCAACTGTCTCAAATTCGCCAAATCGTCTCTTTTTGGTCAGGATGTCTTTCATGAATTTGACATAATTTGGCATTTGTTCCAAGGCTTCCACCAATGGAATGTTGATATGAAGTTGCTTAAGAACATCCAAAAATTTCCTGAATTGAAGATCTTGCTGCTGTTTCTGAAATCTTTGAGGGAATGGTGGAGGTGGTCTGTGCTGCTGGGAACTTTGCTGCAGCAATGCTGTAGCATTTTGGGTACCAGAATTTTCTGAGTTTTTCAGAACTGCTTCAGATTTGTCTTGCTCTTTTTCCTCCTTATCTTGGGTTGAAATGTTCCCCTTTTGACTTATTTTCTGTCCATTTGGTCCCTCTAATTCTTTTCCACTCCTTAGAGTAATGGCTTTGCAAAATTCCTTTCTTTCTCTCATTGGAGTTTCGGTATCACTTGGAAGTGCACCTTGTGGACGGTTCCTAAGTTCATTAGCTAGCTGTCCCACTTGATTTTCTAGATTCCTCATTGAAGCAGCTTGACTTTGAATGATTGCATCATTCTTAGCCATGTATTGTTTGAGTAAAGATTCCAACGAGCTAGATGGTTCATTCGGTTGATTTCCTTGTGGTTGTTGCTGAAATCCTGGTGGGAATGTAGGTCGGTTAGGCATGGTATGGTTAGCTTGACCACCACCTTGATTGTTCCAAGAGAAATTTGGGTGTTGCCTCCACCCTGGGTTATATGCGTTAGAGTACGAATTGTGGTTCCTGTTTACATCATTCACAAAACAAATTGATTCAGGATTTGAAGGGCAATTATCAAACACATGAGGTCCTAAACAGTAGACACATGAAATTCTTGAGTCTTGGATTGAATTCACATTTGCTGTCACAAGTTGATTTTTCAAGAGATTAACCAAGGATGAAACCTGAGCTGTAAGAGCCGTAACATCATTAACCTCATGTACACCAGCCACTCTTTTTGCAGTTGCTACTCTATCCATTGGCCATTGGTAATTATTGCTGGCCATCCTCTCAAGTAGATCATAGGCTTCATTATAAGACTTGGCTAAAAGAGCTCCATTAGCAGATGCATCAACAATTGATCTCGTTTGAGCATTGAGACCATTGTAGAAGGTCTCCATTTGGATCCAATGAGGTATACCATGGTGAGGACATTTCCTTAACAATTCTTTAAATCTTTCCCAAGCTTCATATAGAGATTCTCCATCCAATTGTTGATAGGAGGTGATGTCATTCCTCAATTTAGCATTCTTTGTTGGTGGGAAGTATTTCATCAAGAATTTCTCAGCTAAGTCATTCCAAGTTGCAATAGAGTCAGGTGGTAAGGAGTTAAGCCATGCTCTAGCGCGATCTCTTAAGGAATAAGGAAATAATTTGAGCCTAAACGCTTCCTCGGTTACCCCTGTCCATTTAAATGAATCACTGACTTCAATAAATAACCTGAGATGCAGATGAGGATCTTCTGTAGGTAACCCACTAAATTGCCCAACTGTTTGTAGCATCTGAAACATCACCGATTTTAACTCAAAGTGAGTTGCTTGAATATTTGGTCTTGTGATGCTTGGATTTAACCCTTCTAGCATGGGCAATGCATATTCATTCAACGCTCTGTCCCTATCATCCATTGGAGGTATCACATTGATTGCATTGTTTAAATTCTGTTCATGGCCATTGTTTCCGTTCCCTGCTTGTGCCATATCTTCAATTTGAGCGAAACCTTGTTGTTCTCTTCTTCTTAGTCTGAAAGTACGTTCAATTTCGGGATCAAAGGGTAGGATATCCTTGTCGCGAAATCTGCTCATACAAAAGACACAGAAGAGATATTAGATAACAAAAATTAAATAAAAACAAAAGTCGATTTCTACGAATAATTTCTAACGTTGCCAATCCCCGGCAACGGCGCCAAAAACTTGTTGCTCACAATAGTGTATATGATTTTACGCAAGTGCACGTGTCGCAAACAAGTAATATAATGATAAGAAAGATCGTTCCCACGGAGATTGGAATACTAGAAAATATCGTAAAAATTAACTATTAAAATCAATGTTTTTTGTGTTTTTGTTTATTAAAATAAAATAAATAAAATAAAATAAATAATACGAGAGAACAAGAGTGAAAATACTGAAACAAAGTTTAACGAGAGAAATATCAAGAATCGCAAGTAGATAAATCAGTTAGGATTGCGAATGTGACAAGTGATGTAGACAAACTGCGTTGCTGCAGCAATGCTGTAGCAATGTTGCAGCAAAGTATACCAGTAACTAGAATTGCAAAAATTTACAAAGGATTCTTCCGAATCTGCAATGTTTATATATTCTATGACTCAATGAAACATATTCCTATGCAAAACTGAATCTAAGAACAACGTTCATGCACAAATTCTTTTGAGTTATGTGAGATAATTATATATTCCTATATTAATTTCTTCACACTATTCTAGCTTTATCCAACTTAAATTAACCTTTCCAGATTCAATTTTAGTCTACCAACCTATCAATTGTTGATCAAGCAATCAATAAGAATAAATCAATTAATCAAGCATAGAATAACTAGCACCCTTTACCAAGCAAAGCACAAGTTTATAAAATTAAAGCACAAAGTCTACATACGCTCGCACATCCACAACCCTAACTGAATGAAAATTTAGCCAAGCATATTTATAAAATTAAACATCAAATCATCCATGGTCAACATCAGATTCATAGAGTTATAGAGATTTGGAAAAACAATAAAAGAAGAATAGAAGAAGGAATAATTTAATAAAACCCCCTTTTTTTTAATCTCAATCAATTGGATTCAAAATCTCTAATCTCTCTTGCTTCTTCAATGATTGTTCTTGTAAATCAAGCCTTCAATTGGTCTCTTTCCAGATCCCTCTTGCTTCCCCTGTTTTGCGTCCCAATCTGCTGCGAAGTTGTGCTCTGTTTTGCGTCCCAAATCTGATATGAAATTGTGCTCTGTTCCTCTCTGTTTTGCTACTCGTTTTTCTGCAGTTTTGGTGCCCAAATCTGCCTTGTATTTTCTGCCTCACGTCTACCCTTGCTGCTGCCCAGATTCTGCTATATATTTGGATTTATTTTGCTCCCAGAATTCTGCCTAGAGCTGTCCAGTTTTTGCCCTAACTGTTGCCGCACAAAAACTGGTGAAATCAGCCCCTCAATTGTGTATTTAGCTTTAGGTTTAATTGGAGACAATTTTGGGTGTGTTAATTTCCAATATTATCCCTAAAAATGTGAGTTAATGAAAGCCCAAAATTGTCCTTTTGTTGAGAGTCCAAATCAACCTTTAAATTTTAATTCCAAGTCAGCCTCTGTTTTCTGCGTTGTTTTTCTGGTATGGTTTTGCTGCAGCAAGTTGTATTTTTGCATTTTCTTTGTTGTTTTCTTTATTTCCTGCAAGGGCAATAAAAATATAATGAGTGCACATCAAAATATAATTCTTTTTGACACATTTCATAATTATTTTGAATTTATTATCAAAGAATTTATTTAAATCACAAAATCCACAAATAGTGTATAAATGATTATAATGTGTGGATATTCCCAAATTAACAAGCAAGTATTTATGAATAAGAGCTAATAATACTCTAATAAATTAGAGTTATCAACCATCAAAAAAATACAATAGTTATTGAGATTAAAAAAATAAAAAAAGCGAAAACAAGTAGCCAAAGAAACAGAAAATTGACAATTATCTTGTAGTGTAATAATATTTACTCTTATTGAAGATGTAGATTTAAAGTTCGTCATTGTAAATATGTGTGTGAGTACATGTAGATCTACATGACCATTTTTTATATAAATTATCTCACCAATGAAATATCCAAATTTAAGGATATATATGTTAATTTATCTAAAATTAATATTTTTCTTGATTTTAGGAATCTAAGAGGGGACTTGATTCCAATGCTAAATATGTGCATGCAAGGAAAAATAAAAGTATTACCGTCCCCTAAAATAAAAGAAAACAAGTAACACCCCATATTTGCAATTCCATTTAACCGTGAAAAAAAAAATTGAAAAAATCACAAAATTAACATGTCTAAAATGTGTAATAATAAAAAATAACATCTCTAATACTAATACTAAACACTAATTAAATCGCCTGTTATCACTATTTTTTTTTTTTCACATTATAGAATTATTAAAGATGAGTCTAATATGTCACACCTACATTATTATTTTTTTCAATCAATAAATACCAATTTTTGAGATAAAAAAGAATGATTATTGTCTCTACCAAATCTCAAATCCAAGATCATCTAAATATAAGTCATTCTCATTTATCTGAATCTATAAAAATATAATTAATCCTTCTTTTAATAATTTAAACCTTTTAAAGATTCAGTTACCAACATCTTCTAACACTTATATTAATATATTGTTCTCACTTTTTTTACTCTTGGGAATTTAATTCCTTTTAATGCGGAAACTATTCTCCTTTTATCTCATAGCAAAGTCACTTTGTACAATAGATAAAAGTAGACATATTAATATAAAATCATGTCTCACCTAAAGTTGGTATTTGGAGTAATATTTACAAATTAAAAATGAGAAAATTACTACCAGGTTTAACACATGCTCTATTAAAGTTTTACATATTTTCTTGAATTTTTTTAAAATTTTCAATTTTCTTGCAAATTCATCCTTAAAAGAATATGAAATAGTAAAAAAAAAAAAAATGGATGTAATTTTTTTTTTCTTTTCAATATCTCAACAATTTTTTTATTATCAGAATGTATATAAAATATTGAACAAACAAACCATATGTACCATTTATTCAAAGAAGAGTTTTAGCATCTTCTTAATTCGCGAGCTATTATAATTAGAAATTTTGATTTCATAAAACTTGAAAACACCAAATTCCCACCAAAATAATTACGGAAAAAGAATAATATTCAGACACTGTTCTTTTTCTTGAATATAATTTTTATTTATAATTGAATAATTAATGTATTTTTTCTTAAAAAAATTCTTTAGATTTACCATTATTTGAGAATGCTTACTAAATAACCAATTATATTATACGGTATGAATTAATCATTAATACAAAAATCATTTTTTAGGACAATTATTAACCATCCCTAAAAGTATTATGGGACTTTTGTCTTTTCAATCGCAACTGTTAGTGTAAATGTAATTAATTTAGAACTTTTAGATCACGAGTACATATCAAACAAAATCAAATTTTTCTCATAAAATAAATATTATAATATATAACAAAAATATTCATTATTACCCTTCCTGTATTCCAGTTCTTTTGTTTTGTGAACTTCTAATGGATTGTAGTTATCATATGGAGTAATAACTGCCACATGTTTTGGCAGAGAAATTAGAAGTAAAGAACAATATGCAATCAACAAAAATCAGGGAAAACCTTTTCCCCACAAAGAAAATACCAAGTGATAAAAAAACATTTTCACAAATACAATGATCGATTTATATACTTGTGATATTGAGTGACAGCCAGCTTAATCTTATTATATGAAGTATTGACCTTAAGTGCTTGTATCTTAGCGTTTATTTGTGTCTTGAGTCTAGTGAAACCAACTAGCATGTAGGTCCAGTTTCTAAGAAGACTTTTAGATTATGTGTTTGTCAAAACTAATTGAGAGAATTCAACCATTAATATTGTCCCTGATGTACGTACCCTTTTGCATGTTGGTTTGTTTTTCTATGCATTTTTCTTTCGTTTGAGCTTAGTCTTAAAGAAGTCGACCCTACTTTATGAAAATTTGAATTGATTTAATGTTATAAATTTCAAATTCACACACCTTTCTCCAGGGGAAAAAAAAAAAACATTATTCTATAAAGGGCAGTGTATGTTTTCTTCTTAACATATTGGGCTGGTCCTCTAATCTTTCAATCGTTAAAAATGGTCCTAACGTATTATTTATTTTGTTAATTCAGTTAACGGAAATGGCGATTACGTGTGATTTAGTTAAACTTCGTTGATAGAAATTTTCAAAACAATCATAATTTTTTCTTGAAAATATCGAGACTAAAATTTTTATTATATTCTTCAAGTTATATGATTTTCTAAAATTTTGGAAAGTGTGTACTGTGTATATACATATTTATTTAGTAATAATTGATCAGTAATTTTTTCATGTTCTTAAATGTTTTGTTATTTCTTACTAATATAAATAAGCAATACAAAAAAAATTCAAGTAAATTTTTTCATGTGTCAACTAACACTAAAATTTGACACGAATAACACAACACGAACACAACTAATATGACACAATTACTACCTCTAATATTTAGTATGATTTAAACGTATGACCTAAAATGAATGAAAAATAATCTTATATACTCAATCACTTGGTAAATAATATATGATTCACACTATATGTAAATCAACATAGGTAAAGTATTCAACATTAGTTTTCCTTCCTTTTTCGTAGGAGATGAACTTCTTTCTACATAAATCTTTTCCTCCGATTAGAGGTGACAATTTCTGATACGATACGATAATACGATTTGAACACGACATGACATGAATTTTTTTTTAGTAAGAATTGATCAATAATTTTTTTATGTTCTTAAAGGTTTTGTTATTTCTTACTATTATAAATAAGTAACACAAAAAAAATTCAAGTAAATTTTTTAATGTTCCAACCAACACGAAAACACGAGACGAATAACACGAACAAACACGATATGAACATGAACAAACACGACATGAACACAACATACACGACACGATTGACACCCCTACCTCCGATAGACAGATGGTTATTTATTTATTTATTTTGAATAATTATCATAATTATACAGTAACTTATATTAGTTCAAATAGATTTAAGTCTAGTGTGTCAATTTTTTTTTATCTATATATGACTTATAGTGATCTTAGGCATGTTTCGTTGTAGTTCAAAAAGTACAGATCTCAAAGCATCAATGATCAAATTTTGTTAAAAATTTTATTATATTGTCAATTAAAATAGTCAAACGAAGATGAATTTCACAAAGAGTTGAAGAAGGGTTGAAAAATTTTATTCCTTAAGTTACAAATACGTTGTTATGGTTTTTATCATGATTTTAATTTTTTGATAAGAATTTTTTATGTATATTTTATGAAATTTATTTTATCTATAGAAAAAATTTTCCTTAAAATTTTACATTTACTATCTTCATTTTAAAATTCAAATACCACAATAGCCAGATATACAATATCATATAAAAAATAAAAGCAAAAAATAAATAACAACCAAGATTTGAGTGAAAATAACTTAGGTCAACAAGACCTAAGAGGAAAACTATGACCTAACCTATCTATTATGAAAAATAGTGTTAAGTACAAAACAGGTCTTTGACTACTCTTTCAATAATAAATACACGTGTTATTTATAATATAAATAACACATTAATAAAAAAAAATATGAACACGAAGAACTAAACAAAAACTAGAAGAGAAATAATATTTGAATTCAATAAATAAATGAATTACTTTTGATTACCGTATCTTCATTTACAACGAATGAGTGTTTGAATATAGAATTAGCTATCTAATAATAGCTTATGAATAAAATAGTAAATGAATAATAACCAAAAGGTTTATTATTAGTTTTGATAATAACTTGAAGTAGTAATAGTAATTTACTATTAACTATAACTTATAAATGATTATTAATGATGAAATGTTGGAGCATGAACTTTGGATAGTTCAACGGGTCAATCCACCTGGATTATCTAGTAGTAATACTTAGTGTACTCTACTAGTATGTCGTCTCTCTTTTCCACAGTAGCTCAAGGAGATTAGTTGAACTAGACCAATGCTCCAATCAACATATGCTCATGAGCTACACATGTCACCATCCTTTACCTGACAAAGTTAGCACGATATCATGTATGCAAGATGTGTCATATAACGAATTTAATGAAAAACAATCCTAAGCTAATGACTTCAACGTATAAATCAATTGTAATATACTTGGCTCGAATTAGTCAATATTGTAAATAGATTCAATATTATTAATATAATTTAGGAGAATAATGAGTTTGCTAGATTATGGATGACAATTAGTGATGTCCATGAGTCCAGTCCAGTTCATTTTTAGCAAAAAATAATTAATTAAACTATATCATTTATATGAGTTTAATTAAATTATAAAATTATTAAAATAAGATAATATTTTTTCATGGTTTTTAATTTTTAAATTTTTTTCCTCAAAATCATATTGTTGAAACTTTAAAATTAACATAAGAAAAATACTTTAAATCTATTCAAATTATTTTAAATATGTTACAAGTATAAATCATATAATATCCCACATAAACTAACAACTATGTTTATAAAATTTATAAAAGATAAAATCATCATAACATAGATGTAATTGAAAATTGTAAACTGTATGTTAAAGAGCTGAAATTGCAAATATATATATTTTTATATACAATATATAACGGTTCGTTCCGATCCAGTTTGAATAATTAAAAAATTTATAAAACCAAATCAGGCAATTTGAAAAAAATTTGAAAAAATATAAACCAAATCGGACCATTTTGACTCAAATAATTGTCCAAACCAATTTTTCGGTTTAATTTGATTTGATTCGATTCTTAGACACTTCTAATGGCAAGAGAGTAATAGTCATCCTATAATTAAGCAAAGACGAGAGAATATTACATGTTTGTGTGTGTGTATTCACACACATGTAATATTCATTTAAAAATTAAGATGATTACCAGAAAGAAAATAAGAAAGAGACGGAGAGAAAAGCAAAGCAAATAGTTTGTGATTTCAATATATTTGTAAATTCTATATATAATCATATACTAATCACTTATATTTTATTCTCAATTTTATAAATATTTTCATATAAGTTTTTATTTATTCTATAATTAATTTTCTTTATCAAATATCTTTATTTTATAACAATTGGTATCAAAGCTATGGCTTCAACAAAATTTACCTTCAAGAATAAATTTTACTTACTACGTATGAAGATGCTTTTTATTCTCACACATCAAGAATGTGAGATGGAGCTAGAAGGAGAAGCAAAATTTTCAAATGATTTAACATCTTCACAAAAGCAAGCAATAAAGAAAAAGTCTTATAATGCAATTTCATTGTCATTGGGTAACGAAGTTTTAGAGGACATCTCAAAAGAAATGACTATCGACAAGCTATGAAAAAAGATAGAGTCTGTATATGAAAAAATCTTTGCATAATCATCTATGCTTAAAGAAACAACTATACAGTCTCCATATGCAAGAAGATGAATCTACTTATAAAAGTATAGATAAATTTTATCAAGTTATTCTTAGTTTAAAAAATATTGATGTTGCAATAGAAAACGAAGATCAAGCTATTCTTCTTCTTAGTTCCCTTCTGAGATCTTATGAAAATTTAGCATATACCATAATTTATGGAAGATGTTCACTATCCATGTAGGAAGTAAAAATAGTCTTACAATCTTTGGAATTAAAGAGACGACTCAACAATTCATATGGCAGGGGTAGCTCTAGTAAGGGCTTGTTAGTTTGAGGTAGATTAGAAGAAAAAAAGAAGAACTACCAAAGAAGTCAATCTAAATCATGCAACAAATATAGAAAGAATAACAACAACAAATGTCATAACTACCAAAAGGAAGGACATTGGAAAAGAAATTGCCCAGAGCTCAAGAATGACAAGGCGAGTGCTTCAAAGTTTGGTGGAACAGCTGTTTCTTCAAAAGATTCAGACATTGGTAATGTTCGCTTTGTCTCATCTAACAATAATGATGATGACTGGATTCTTGATTTGGCATGTACTTTATACATGACGCCCAATAGATATTGATTTGCTACATTCCAAGAGGTTAATGGTGGCAAAGTTCTAATGAAAAATGATGGAGCTTGTAGTATAGCTGAAAAAGGTACGGTAAAAATCAAGATGAATGACAGTATTATGAGAATGTATGTACCCAAACTTCAAAAGAACTTGATTTCATAGAGTGCTCTAGACGTTCTTGGCTGTTCATATTGAGCTGAATGTGGAGTCTTAAGAGTTTCGAAAGGTGCCTTGATGGTTATGAAAGGAAAATTGAAAAATGGATTCTATATCCTGCAAGATAGCACAGTGGTAGGTACAACCCTAATTTCTTCTATTTTTTATTATGACCAAACCCGTTTGTGGCATATAAGGTTAGGTCATATGAGTGAGTGAGGATTGGATGAGTTTAGCAAGAAAGGCTTGATTGGTGGAGACTAGATTAGAAAGCTAGATTTTTGTGAGCATTATTTATGGGAAAAAAAGCATAGTGAAGTTCAACACTAGAGTTCATAAAAAGACGCGAAGGACTCTTGATTACATCTATTCAGAGCCTATTCCTTATCTCGGTGGACCGAGGTACATGTTGACTTTCATTGATAACTATTCAAGGAAAGTTTGGATTTATGTCTTGAAATAAAAGAGTAAAGTATTCCTCAAGTGCAAGCAATGAAAAGATTTGGTGGAGAAGCAAACGGAGAAGAAGGTCAACTAGCTCAAGATAGATAACGAGTTGGAATTCTACAACAATGAGTTCAATTAGTTTTGCATAAATGAAGGTAATAGCTTAATGTAAAACTATGAGGCATACACAATAACATAATTGTGTGGCAGAATGAAGGAATGAATAAAATGTTGCTTTAGAAAGCCTAGTGCATGCTCTCTAATGCAGGATTGCCTAAGAAGTTTTAGGTAGAGGCAGTTAACATCGCATGCTCTTTCTATAGCTATTGAATACAAGACTCCAAAGGAGATATGGTTAGGCCTCACGATAAATTATTTAATTTTGCATGTATTTAGGTGTCCAACTTATGCTCATGTTAATGAAAGAAAGTTAGAACCAAGAGCCAAAAAATGCATACTTTTAGGTTATCAAGATGATGTAAATGGAAACAAGTAGTAGGACCCTAAGGAGTCAAAACTCATGTCAGTAGAGACTTGACTTTTGATGAAATGACTATAGTTAATCCAAGACCACATGAGGGTCTTAAGAACCTACTTGAAGTTCATGGTATTAAAACGAATGTAGAGCTTGAGATTGAAGTTTCTAAGCAAGAATCGAAGGAGATACATGAAAATGTTGTATGAACAAAGTATACCTTGGCTAGAGATAGGCCATGAAGAAAAATTAGACCCCCGTAACGGTATGATGATTTTGTTGCTTTTGTACTCAACATGGTAGAGAGGTTTAAAGAATAAGAACCAAGTTTATTTCATGAGGCAGTTACTTGTGATGAAGCTTTACAGTGGATAAGTGTCATGAAAGAAGAACTTGAATCCCTCCACAAGAATCAAACTTGAGTGCTTGTTGAAAATCCAGAAAATCAAAAGATTGTAGGTTTCAAGTGGATATTCAAGAAGAAAGATGGAATGAGGTTCAAAGCAAGGCATGTAGCAAAGGGCTTTATACAACGAGAAGGTATTGACTTTAATGTAGTTTTTCTCCTGTGGCAAAGCATAGTTCTATATGTGTGCTACTTGCTTTAGTGTTTCTACATGATCTGGAATTGGAGTAACTAGATGTGAAGACAGTCTTTCTCCATGATGATTTGGAGGAAATGATTTATATACAACAACCAGAAGGATTTGTTGTATCAAGAAAAGAAAATTATGTTTGTTTGTTGAAAAAGTCACTCCATAGTTTGAAACAAATACCAAGACAATGGTATAAATGATTTGACTTATTATGATTAATATTGAGTACAAAGAGAGTGAGTATGATAGTTGTGTCTATTACAAACAACTTTTTAATGGCTCTTATATTTACTTGCTTCTTTATGTTGATGACATTCTTATTGCCTATAAGTATGTAGCCAAGATCAAGAAGGTAAAGGCACAATTGAGTGTTGAGTTTGAGATAAAAGATCTGGGTCATGCAAAGAGGATACTGGGTATAAAGGTTATATGAGATCAAAAAGTTTGAAGGTTGTGTGTATCTCAAATGAACTACATTGAGAAAATTTTGGATAGATTTGGAATGCATATTGCAAAGCCAAAAAGTACTCCTTTTGCATCTTATGTCATGTTAACTGCAAAAATGTCACCATAGATAGAAGAGAAAGAATAGTTCATGTCCAAAGTACCTTACTCAAATGCAATTGGTAGCCTTATATATGCCATGGTCTGTACGACCAGATATTGCTCATGCAGTGAGTGCTATTAGTCAATATATGGATAATCCAGGGAAGATTCACTGGCAAGTTGAGAAATAGATTCTTAAATATTTGAGGTGTTCAGTAGATGTAGATCTAGTCTTTAGTAGAGAAGCAAATGAAGTTACTAGTTGTATGACTTAATTTTATGACTAAAATTATGGAATAAATCTTGATCATAGGATGTCCTTGAAAGGTTATATTTTCACTGTTGGAGGTAGTGTTGTAACTTGGTGTACAACGTTACAGTCCGTTGTAGCTTTCTGGAAGCAAAGGCAGAGCACCTGGAAGCTACAGAAGTAGTGAAGAAAGCTTTGTGGCTTAGAGGTCTAATTGGTGATCTTGGTATAACTCAAAAGAACATTCATGTGTTTTGCGATAATTAGAGTGCAATTCACTTAACCGAGAACCATATGTACCATGAAAGAACAAAGCATATTATTGTCAGGATACACTTTATCTGCGATGTTATAATAGAAGGTGATGTGTTGCTGAAGAAGATTGTCACTTCTGATAATCCAGCAGACATGCTGACAAAAGCTCTTCCATTGTTGAAATTCTAACTTTGTTTGGACTTAGTTAGCATTACTAATAATGATTGGCAGTGGAGAGAGTTCGAGCGACCATGATGAAAGATGCTAGCAAAATGATTTGACAATTCGAGCCATGGTTGAGATTTGTAATATAATTGGCTTGAATTAGTCAATAAATATTAGTAATATTGAATCCAAAGTGGTGAATAGATTCAATATTGCTAATATAATTTATGGGAATAATGAGTTTCCTAGTATAATATACATGTATGTATATACATGTAATATTCATTTAAAAATTAAGAGGATTATTAGGATATTAGGAAGAAACTAAGAGAAAGACAGAGCAAAAAGCTTCCGATTTTAATATATTTGTAAATACTGTATATAATCATATATTATCTATTCACAATTTTATAAAAAATTCTATATAAGCTTTTATTTATTCTTCGATTAATTTCTTTTATCAAAGATTCTTATTTTATAACATCAATAATTTTATAAGCATCTAAAAATCTTAGAACAAGCAAAGTGCAATAAAATTCAACAAAATTAGCTTCTTTAAAACTTGATAATCAATTAATTAATTATAACTACACGAAAGATTATTTGATGCAAGTATGGAAAAACCTAAACATAAAGAAATAATATGAACATGAAAATAATGAAACTACCTAGAAGTGTGAGAGCTATAGAGATTCAGTTTCTGTGTTCTTCTTAAGTGTGGATACAAGGCAAAATGAGAGTTATCATCTATATATATATAAAAAAAAAAAACTCTCGAAACCTAGTAAAACTTAAATAAGAAATGTTCTTCTTAATATGATGTGACATTAAGAATGGTTGTTAGGTGCTAGCTGGGCTTAAAAACATAAAAAATAAAATAAAATAAATGAGACTATAAATGATAATTTATATTAGAGGAATCTAGTCGGCCAAGAGGGGAATCAATCACTCAAAAACCCAATTATGCTTAAGAGATAGAGGATTGATTCAGATATACTTGGGATCAATTCCTCCTCCATATCCTCTTTTTTTAAAAGTAACACAAGTTGCTAGGATCAAAGGAAGATCCATCCATTAGGACAATAGATGTGTCCATTAGGGTGATCGACCCCTCCATCATAAAAGTCCCATTACTCATACATTAATCATCGAAATCACTCCAATCAAAGTTCTACGTAAAATGCATTTCGTTGGGTATTTTCTTTATCTCAAATAGAGAGCTTTTGGATTGCTTGTATTTGATGAAGCCTGAACAACATTGATCACGAAAATGGAGTCAATCAAGTCCTAAAAACTAATCCATTACACATTATGCATTCGTCTACGAAATTGCCAACTACTTGTATTCCTCTCGGATAATATTTTTGATATTTCTATAAAATTAATTTAATAATATTTCCATCAGTGATATCCATATTCTAATCCATTTTTATGGTACCTTAGTGTCATGTGTTCGAATTTCGTCAATATATAAGTATATGTGACTGTATAATTGTTTATGTAAAAATTCATCCTTTTTGAAGAATAAATTCTTCAATTTAATAAGATACCAAATAGCCAATAAAAATGACAATACTGGTCTATGAAACACCAAGGCCTAGTTGTGATCCAAACAACTAATTATCTATCTACAAAGATGGCCACTGAAGCTCTTAATCCAACACAAGTAAGGGTAGACATTGGTTGGAATTGTCATGTTTCACAGAAATTTCAACCTAATTTGAAGAGTCCGTCTGTCCTTCCAAAAAGAACAGAACAATCAAAGGAGTTCAAAAACTCTAAACTTCATCTAATGATCATAAGGTCAAACCACTTACATGTCCCATGCTCCCACGGCCTGCCCAAGTGGCGAAGCCCACACTTACACCAAGTCACCCACAACAGGCCCTACTTGCTTGTAGAAGAAGAGCCCGAACTAATGCTTGCTCCAACATAATGGAGAATACATTCCAAGATATCTTGGAATGCTTACCAAGGTCAAAGATCCTCAAACCAGCTTCTATCTCAGAGGATGTTGCTGCGGCATCTTCCAATGGCCTATTTACGCAGCATCCAACTTGTAGTCCAACAAGTACAAATCAGTGACATGACTCGTCCCAATAAGAGAAAAGATTATGAGCCGGCCGAATAGAGTCTCTCTACACAGTTTGGAGCCACATTGACTCTGTCCCTCCATCCATCCAACCTAGACAAGCAACGTGACCTACCTAACGGTAGCCAAGCTAGTGGGCCAGCCAAGCAAAGTCCACATATGTATGAGACTCTATCTCTCCCCTCGTCTTTTTTGGACCACTTGGGACCTATTCAACATAATCCACATGAACAGATCGAGGCCTGCAGATGAGCTACTCCATTCAAGTAAGTCATGATCACACAACCTTAATGGCCAATAACCATACTTGAAACATTCCCTTGAGGATATACCAACAATTCTCCATCTAACTATGGACGGACTTGTAATGCAACTATAAGAAGTGTAACAGATGTTGAATAGAAGTAGACTCTCATACATAATTGTCTCGATCAAGTTCTTTTGTACACCAAAAATAATGGTGATTCCACACTTAAATCAAAATATACCACGAAGGGGCCAATTTGGAAAGGATAGTTTGTCACCTTTTAGGCTGCATCATCCCCTCCCTCCTGATGTCACATTTCAGACTACAAAGTCCTAAGCATCACCTTCAAGTTTGCATAGTATAAGGTGCATCCTTCATAGAAGCTAAGTACAAGATGTCACTTACAAGGCCGTGTCGGACAACAAAGTGTGCCACCCAAGAGGCCACACCGTCCCACACGACAGATCACGAAAGCCAAGCCTTGACTACCCGTAATATGGCTATCCAACCTTGCAGTCCTAGCCATCATTGTAAGCTACAAAACCCAAGGGATAGACCTCCACCTGTCCCAAGAAGTGTATTAATTATCCATTGTGCCAAAAAAGAGTCACGTGAATCTATCTAGTATAAGCTTCCCCGTCAAATAATGTCTGGAAAGTATGACCACGTTCTTATTGAATAATGGAATTTCCAACACCAAGGACACTACCTTGTGTAAAGTTGATGAAAGTTGCACCTTACCAACACATGGTCATCATCTCATCTTGCCTACACTCACGAAATTCAACAAGGACGTAAAGTTCAAAAGAAAATTGACAAAGGAATTGAGATGTCTAGACTCAAAAAACCCAAAGGTGCACTTTACATCCTCGAGATAAGTGTCCACTGCCACTTAGAAAAGCAGATGAGACTAGTTACAAACATAATGCATCCTAAATATAGGCTCTACAATCTACAATAAAACTGGAAAAAGTAGCCTACTAGGCTCTCCATCTCTTGGGTTGATAGATCCTAGCAACGGGCCTAGATTGATGATGTGCAAATTATAGTACTCGCAAGTGTACGAATCACTCGTAAAAAGTGATAAGCAAACCTTCGAGGTCGATCTCTCAAAGAATTACAATAATTTTAAACAACCTTTTTCTTAATCTAATTAGAGTCTTAAAACAACTAAAACACTAACTAAATAGAATTCTAGTGAAACTAAAACTCTAAATAATTAGAATCCTAAATCTAATAAAACTGTAAATGAAGTGTGATTTGTGAGCAAGAGCAATGGTAGTAAACAACTAAAGAAAACAATTACTCAAATTCGAATAAACTCAAAAAGGTTTTCAAATATCAATGGAGGATGTATGGGCATTTAGTTTTGGTTGACCATACTTGCATCAAAAAGTTATGGTGAATTAACATGAACGTTCTAATAAATTAATATTACCGGCTTTCCTTTTATTTACAAAAATTCCTACGATCGGGTAATTCTTTTTATTGATTAACTAATTAACATCCTACGATCAAGTATATCAAATAGTAATCAAATTATGCACAAGAAAAAATATGCTCATCAAACCAATGTCATGACTAGGTCATTGATTTGAAGTTTTGATTAAGTTTTTTAAAGTAAAGTTAAGGTGATGTTCCTAAAACTAAACTCTAATATTTTTCAACTTAATTATGAATCTCAAATTGGCCCATGAAAATCCACAATTAAACTTCTAAACATGCTCTTAATCAAAAGGCAATTTAATTTATATTAAAGCAATAAAAAACGTTCACCACAACAGTTATAGCAAACATGGCAACATAAACTAAACATTCATAGTTAAGTTCAGCCAAACATGTTTAGATTAATATTCATAGATAAATATAATCTAACATACATTCTAGAGAGGAAAGAAGAAGAAGAAATATCTAACAACAACAAGTAACCTAAATCTAGATACCACAATTGGCTTGGATGACGTTTCCTTCCCCAAAAGCTTGATCTTCGATCTTAAAAGGCTTCTTGTCTCCTTTAGATGTGCCTCTCTTGCCTCCCTAGGATGTGACAAAGCTCCAAAATCTAGTTTAGTTTTGTAGAAAATCGTCCCCAAATTGTGTGAAAAATTGTATGTAATGTTGAAAACGTAAGGGAGATTTTATAGATGTAAGGGTTGTACAGAATTGGGACTCTCTAAAAATACAAGCATGCTGCGGCACAACTTTTTACCTGCTGCGACGCAAGCCAAAAATTGCCCCCTTATAGAAATCAGAGAGTAACGCGCCGTGGCACACAAAAACCTCCGCCGAGGCACAGCTGATTCTGTAATCCTTACAAATTCGTTGATTTTTGATGTAAGGCTTACATGCCTTAGTCTTGTTTTTGCTCCTAGGTTGCTATTTGAGTGTTCCAATTGTCCCATCTTTGTGTGCTTATATTATTCATCTCTTTTGAAGTTAAAAATACTTGAAATACATAAAAATATACTGTGATTCTGAATTGATAGATTTATGCAAATAATTAAATAAAAGAATTAGAATCAAATCTATTTGTCACAATTAAGCACAATAAATCACAAAATATTAGTATTTTTTAAGCACTCATCAATTGACCAATGAATTGGCAGCAACAACACCCAAAGTCTAGAAGTTGCTACAACTTCTACACCTCAACCCCACACAAGCTTAAGCTTATGCATAAGAGACCATAGGTCTTCAACCAAGTGAAAGAAAACTACTTGGACAATGGAGTGTAGAGACATTCCCGACAGGTGGAATAATACACCGAAATTGCATCATATTTTTCTAAGTATAAAAATATGAATGCTTGGGTGACTTGACATAGTTCAAGCACACCAAGCAAAGGGTTTGGTAGGCTGGGGGGATCCCTTGCAAAAATCACCCTAACTTAGAAAAAATAAAAACAAACAAGTCAACAAATGTCGCCAAGTCCAGACATGAACCTAATAGGAACGCGGTCAAATACCCTTATTCGATCAAGATAAAAAAATGACTGTACAATCAGACAAACGGAAAACAAGTGACAAGTCAAGCCAAGCTCGAACGCACGAAATCATGGTCGGTCAAACATACCAAGTGGACTGTGGTTGCCTAAATTAAGGTCAGACGGACCATGGCCTACTGAACTAAGGCCAAACTAACTATGGCCGGCCAGACCAAGGCTAAACAGGCCTATGGTCTTGCAAACTATCCCAAGTTGAGCATCCTCGAATTGTGATTTTGTTTATGCCATGTTCCATCCCTCGTGCAAGTATCTTTCCCCAAATGCTTGATCCAATTCCCAGCAAGTATGCAACCCTTGCGATCCCATCTTACGGACCATAGTCCCTTAAAAGGGGGACAAACTCAAATGATCTTCTACAATCTCGAGGTTAACGAGACCAAGAACGAGCTTCACCAAAATTTCACCAATAACAAAAAAAATACAAATGTAGAAACATAAGTCCATAATCACAATTATGAAAACAATAAATGCACTGGCATATATATAAATGTGTTCAAAGAGTTTGTACGACAGCTAAAGTCTACACCTAAAAGGTAAAACCACCAAGTACATACATTTTGGTGGGAAATACATAAAAAGAAAATGAAATGATCTAACTACACACTAAAGGCCATGACCTCCTGTGCTAGCATCATTCTTGACCGCATCAAAGTTGCAACTAGAGCACTCATTGGAAACTTCCTCTTCCTCTTAATTAGAAGTAACCACGTTATGGTAAGAAGTCTTCCACCCATGTTCTAAAAAGATATTGGTAGAGAGCATAATCTCTGGATAAACCTATTTGAACTTGAGCCTTGTAGTCTCAAAGTTATAGGCCCACACAGTCTAACATGTTGTACATATACTTGACAAAGTCCCGAAACTCTACGACCATTGCATCTTGAGTTATACTCTTATTAATAGTAAGCTCCTGCACCTACACCTGTACCTATGACAATAATAAGCTCTTGGACAACTCATGGGCCCACTCTCTCTCCTAAGCCAAAGTGGCCTCTAGGGTAGCCTGAATAGCAATGTGTGCCTCATCAGCTACTTTAGCAACACTCTTGAATCTTTCTAGCTCCCACTTCACCTCACAGCGGGCAACCTCTATTGCATTATGGGCCTCAATTGCATGACATTGTTCCTCCTCGACAGCTACCAAATGGCCTTCCAAGTAAACTTGGACCCTCATGACACAATCCAACGCCATGGAAAAGTGTTAAGCTCAAGTAACTATGATACATGTCTAGCTCACATTCTGTATGGACTTTAAAACTTCAAAACATAAGACAACCCAAATGAAGTCACAGTGGGTTACGAACTTGTATTATCTTAGGTCAGTAGTAACTCTACACACTTCAAAGGCCGCTCAACAATAGTCACTCAAAAGTAATGTCTTTATTCCTCGTTTAGGCTCCTAAGTTCTGAACTAACCAGTCTTCATGAGAGCCTCCTTGGACTAGACTCCCCAGGGTACCTCAGAGCACAAAAGGCTCTTACTCTTCTTCCTAACACGAACCTTGGAAGCCATACCTACAAAGAACTAATGTATCGACTAAGTGTTCTAAGAACACTAAAATAAAGATTAAAAAAAATCATAAATTATTGTCTAGTTTGGAGGGATACTACCCTATGATATAGCCATTACAAGGTCTCAAAGCACAAACTTCAGCCTAGCAGGCCATGAAGCTTCGTCCACCGCCATTCTAGGTTGTGGCACAATATGTGCCCTCCCAAAGAATGGGCACCCTTTATGATACACCTGTACGCATCTACTTTCATCAAGTACCTTCCTAAGGAACCAACTACATTTTAGACAAAATTCAGGCACAAGCTTAACACAAAATATCTTAAGTAGACTAGGAAACTAGTCCTACTTGAACTCGAGTGATCAAGACATGATCCCTCACCACCTAGGCTTCTCAAAAACTCTAGTCTTCAGTGCCTCCATGATACTTCGCTACAACGAGAGAAAAAAGTGAACAAATTAGCAAAAAGAAAAGAAGAAACTAAGTGTTAGAGAGCGGGGATAACTACATAAACGATATCAAAACTCACCTCACTTATGCAGTCCTTTCGAAAAAGGGAAGCCATGTCATTGACTTATCCTACCAGGATCCTAGAATTGTGCAGTCAAACAAGTTTGAAACTGTCACCTAGACCTAAGTCATCTGGACCTAAGCTGTCCAAACCTAAGTCATCTAGACCAAAGCCACCTAGACCTTAGTCGTCCAGACCCAAACAATTTGAACTCGAGCTATCCAACCTGAGCCATCCAAACTTGAGCCTCTCTAGACCTAAGTCGTCCAGACCCGAATCTTCTGGACCCGAGCCATTCGAACTATGATTGACCCCTTTCGTCTTACACAAGGTCGCCACACTATACTAACCCTCTCGATCAATCTTCATCCTAGCATGCACCCTTGAGGACAAGTCTAACTTATTCGTCCTTCCTTGTATCCTCCCAAAGTGAGATCGAATCATACTACCACAACAGATCATGTACGAATGAGATGAGGCGTGCTACTAACTCAATGGTGGGAAAAGTACCCAAGTGCAACCTCCCACGTTTGGAAAAGCGAATACAAATAAGAAAGAGAGTTTGAGGACTTATGAGAAGTCCTATCACTCAAAATCATTCTACACAAACTTGAAAAGTCTGGCACCTATCATCAATGCCTGAAGAGGCACACTCTATAGTACATAAGGTAAAGACACCCTATAACTTCAATGTTAACTCCTGCTTTCCCTCCAAAAGTGGAAGAGTTGACCCCTTAAGGGAAAATTTTGAATTCGACATAACTTCCCAACCGAGAGTCCAATCGAGAAACCAAAAAATTGCTAGTGACAGGAAGCTGCCTTGCATGTCTTGAAGTTTCAGACCAAGCATAAATCCTTCGACAATAGGTAAATCATAGCAAGAATGTAGGCTTAATGCTGCTAGTATAGCTTAGAGGGCTGCGAATCCCATTGGCAACCAAATCACAAAACAGACCTCCTAGCCTATATGTCCTGGTCAAAAAGGCCTAAGGGCTAATGTTTGGTGTAAATTAACCTATGCTAAATGGCGCAACATGAAAGGTCCTAGTCAGCATGTATGGCCCATAAGCCATCCCAATAGACGCTAAGTCAACAAATGGGTATAACCAATGGGATAAACATCCAATAGATGACTGATAATTATCTCCTAATTATTCGATAAAGAGATAATTATTGAGAGACAACTTCAACAATAAGATATTAAGCATTGGAGGGTCTGAGTTTCGAATTGTATCTTTTCTGTTCTTAAGTTCACAAAAAGAGAATGTGCGACCAATTATCGATGTTGATAAAAATCGATATTAACATAAGTTTAAGAAATAATTAAAAAGTTAACATACCAATTATTACATTAAACTAAAATTAGTTTTATAATATAAAAATTATTTTTCATTCATTAGCGTTTTAGCAAATGTTTTTTAAGGGTTTTTTTTTTTTTTTTTTTTTTTTTTTGGAAAAATAAATTTCAAAAATTAAAGATCAAAATCCAGATATAAAAAATTATCGATCTAAATACATCATCTATCAAAATTGTTAATTCAAAACCAAAAATTTTCTTTAAGTATATAGGAAAAAATCTGAGTTTTCCTCTTTCGGTCTATTGTAAGTTTTTCTAAATTTATTTTGTTGCTCCAACTAATAAGTTAATTGTATTTAAAAAAAAAAAAATGAAATCTTATTGCATATTGTAATATTCATGATATTCAAAATGATGGATATAGATAAAAATGTAGATTAACAACAAAAAGAACTTTATTGCATAAATATAACAAAAATCATCCTACATAAATATGTATATTAAATAAAATCATCTTAGAATAAGATCTAGATGAAAAAAATAAATATGTACTTTTTGTATTAAAATTTACTATTAAAATTAAAATGAAGATAAACAAAATAAATCTATCAAAAAAAGTCTCCAATAGAAGAAAATCTTACCCAAAAGCAAATTAATTTCTTGAAGACTTTTAGAAAGAAAAGAAGATAACAAAAGTGGCTAGAGTTTTGGGAGCCATTTGATTCTAATTATAAAAGATATTTAAATTTAATTATTTAAATTCCTATGTTTTAAACTTTTAATACCAATAATATTTTTTTAATATATAATTTTATGTATATAAAAAACATAATATTCATATCAATATTATTTTTAAATTTACAATACCCATCTTCACCGCATCGAATCAATTACGGTCAATTTAAAAAAGAATCGTCAAATTTGAATGCGTAACCACAATTATAATTATTTGCAGACAAATACAGGCTTCGTTTGATTATTGTACATGAAAAAAAAATAGGAATAGGAAGAAAATGAGTTCCATTGGACGAGAAGTGTCTTAATGAAGATAAAAAGGGTGAGAAAGAAGGAAAGAGTGGAAGCACGAAATGGGACTGACTGAGGTGGTGGATGCTGTGTTTGCATATGTATCATCGGAAACTGGATCTAGCTCCAGCAGAACCCAGGCCAGCTTTCAATGGGGTGGAACCATCTTTGCCATGTCAGTTAATCACTCTATTTCACTATTTCTAATTCTCTCTTCCAAACCCACCTCTTCAAGTTTTTGATTTGTCCAGATTCATTTTTTTTAGTCACTCATTTGCTGTTTGAATCTAATCACTCTATTTCACCATTTCATATGGCAAATGAATTGTTTTCCATCGAAATCTTGTTGTAATAGGATCGGGCCAATTGGCGTTTAGATTTCAGTAACATCACTGGGGACTGAGGACTCGGCGAGTGGGAAAATCAACCTAATCATGATCTGGGTATCTGATTATGAATGGGATTTTGATAAATTCATGTTAACCGTCCCAATTTTGCATTGGAGTTTTTGTTTGGTGTTTCCCAACCGTTTATGGGAGTAAGGAACGGCTAATGATGAGTTATCTTGGTTTGTTTATTTGTCCCTTGGGAAAAACCTAAGATATCTACTCATTTGATGTCTAAATTCTTCCCTTTGATTGTTAATAAAGCGATCTTATTTTTACTGATTAACATGTTCTGTATTCTTAACTTTACTGCGCAGACTTTTGTTGATTCTGAACAGAACTGTTGGGCAGAGATCACCTATGCAGACTAACCTTCTAGTATTGTATCTATTGACGAGTTTCCCAACTCTGCTATTTAAAATTGTAAGGTGCTTACCAATTCTCTCTCTTCCTATATGTATATATGGATAGGCATATAAAATGTTGGAGCAATCAGGGGAAAAAAGTGTCTTATAAATTAGTCCAATTTTAGGGTTTAATTTTAAGATTTAGGGCTTACATTTCACAAGTTAGGATTTAGATTTTCATTAACAGGTTTATAGTAGGGTATAAATATGTTGACTTTTTAATATTTTAGGGATCATTTTTTATAGATGGATTATTATGGCGCTATGAACCTCACATTTCAAGAACACCTCTATATATATATATATATATATATACACACACACACACACACACACACATATATGGTTGTATGCATATTTTCTTAGTCAATTTTTGTTAAGTTTATTCCTTCCATTCTATTTTGTGAAGTGGTTATTTGTAATATGCAGAGGACAATTTGGTTATTGGCTTGCATTTCTTGCTGTTTCAGCTAATCTCTACTTTCCTCAAACTTTCCCAGGTTGGCCTTCACAAACTAACTAGTTATTTTTGTTTTAATGTAGTTGAGTCCTTGTTTCATTCTAGTGTTCAATGTTCTGATATCATGTTTACATTATATATGAACAGTTTCTCGTTATCTTCTACTAGTCATAACACCTGATTGGATCACCAATGGACTGCGTGATAATGTTGTGGGCTGCATCGTTTGTCTTATAATCATAGTTTCACTTATCATTGTAAAGATTCGTGATATTGGGGGAATTTCTAACTGTGAATGTAATTTTCACTGCTTTGGTTTTTGTATTTGTATTGTTTTTCTGGTGTTCTTCACAGTGTTGGGATTTTGTTAGAAGAAATGATTTGAATGGGAAGAACATTTTCCTTCACGTTATATGTATTATTATGTATTGGTTTTCGTATTTTTGTTAGCGGTATTCTAGTATAATTGGTACATGTTGGAATTGTATTGTGAATAAAAAAAAAAAGGGTGTCCGTGTGTCTTTACCCTCTCCATTTTGTTTTGTCTCACATTCTTTACCCTCTCCATTTTATTTTGTCTCACATTGTTTTTTTACTTTCCTTTGGAGGTGTATATAAGCTATTAAATTTATACTTCAGATTGGGCCCAAGGTGTATCCATTTTTGTAGTGGAGAGAAAAAATAGACAATTGTAGGTTTACCTCCCACACTTACATCGCTACCAGCCACGTTGAGCTCGAGTGAGTAAGGTGACACTTTATGTTTTGAAAAAAAATTATTTATTAAATTATTTTTGCAACAGGCATATAAGACCCGATCGAAAACTTGACCATTACTCTTGTTCATTCTTATCACGAATGGGTCTTTCTCCCCTACTTTTTTTTTCTACGACTCCCTCAATTTATCGTATTAATGACCATTACACTTTAGTTTTTCACCTATAAATAAAGGCTCTTACCTCAGTCATAAACACAAGTCACATAACCATCATCTTTTCATCTCTTCACTCTCATGTTCTCTTTATACACAAATAGAAACCCAAAAACATTCACAGATAAAAACCCAAAAAACAAAAATTTTGGTTTAGAGCAACAATAATTTGCAGATGTAGCATTTTGGTTTTCAACAGTCCAGTAAAGGTCCAAGACTTATATAAATTTTTGGAATAATATATAGATTTTTGGGATGTTTTATCTTCGGAACGACAGTGCTATAACTTCTTGCACATATTTGAGAAAAGCTGATTTAGTCCGCAATTCAACCTCATTAATAATTTGGTAATTTTGTTCATTTTTTATATTTTTGCACCAACAGTAAATCTTTGACTTTTTTCCAGAATTTCATAGTTCAAATCCCCCACAGCTCAATATATTAGGGAAAAAAAGTTGACATTTTTCTCTTTGTCGTCATCTTCTTGGTTTATTTAGTGAAGTGCTTTTAAGTCTCGTAAGTATTTGTCGTGGTTTTAACTGTTTTACATGAAAATGGTAGAATACTAGAAGTAGCTTTGAGTGGCAATTTTGCCATTATTTTAGGAAGATAACATATTCAAAACTTACTTCTAAAAGCACTTATAGTGCTTCTGAAAATTATAAGGCATTTATTGTGAAGATTGTCATACACTATTGAAAGTACTCTAAAATTTAAAGTCATTGAAAAGAGAGTTTCAAACAGACCTTTAAATGGTAGAATGAGGAAGTGTTTAAGTTGTATTTATTTCTCATATATTATAGAATTACTACCTGATTTTTGATTGAAAAAAAAAAAAGATGTTGTACAATTTTTCTCTTTGCCAAAAAAGTTAACAATAGGAGATGCCAAGGAGGCTCTAATATAGATGGCTAAGTGGGTGTTTTTCCTCGCAAGTGAGCGAGTTTCGAGTATCTCTATTCTATTTGTAAAGTTAATTTTTTTTTAGTCGATACTTCTTGTGATTTAAAATGTTACTGCCAGACCATTGCGTAAACTATTATTTATAAAATTAGTTAAGTCACTTATCATTTGAATAAATAAAAAAAAAGTTGATAGCAAAACTAAAATTCTTAGAGTGCTTTATTGTCATTTGAGAGTGATTCACAAACCAAAAACAAAGGTTGTAGTAATTATAGTGAGCTTGTTGAATTGAGTTTTAATTAATAAAAAATCATTAAATAAATTATTGAAATGATGACAAATAATAGGTAATTTCTTTATATATTAGAGCTCGTTGTGTAATGTGTTCAAGTTTTAAATTTTTAAAAATGAATAATAATTATAATTCATTTTCCTAATTTGTTATTCTTAATTTATTATTAATTTTAATTATGTGAATTTAACATACTAATTGGGTGCGAATCCTTTACTTTTTTTTTTTATAAAAGGTTGTAGTTAGCAGTTTTCAGTGGGTGCACCGGGACATCCCAACTAGGTTGGCACCTCCTTAGCACCTTCTTCATTAGACCGCTCACCACTAATATTATTAAAACTTAATAAAATTAAATATACAAATAAATATTCTCAACAAAACCTGTAATTAGGTTTGATGTTTGCATCTGAATAAATAAAAGAGCTAGCGAAAGATGGGGCATTCTACCACCAAGTCGCTGTACATAAACTAGGAGCCCTAGAGGCTAAACTATCAGCTGCAGCATTGCCCTCCCTGTAAATATGTGAGCAGTGAAACTCCATGTGGGTGATTTTATCTAAACAATCTTTCCAAATAGAGTACCATTTCCAAGGGACTGAAGAAAACCGAGTCTGTAGTAAAGCAACAACATATGCTGAGTCTGATTCCAGTCAAAGATGTCTCCACCGAAACATATATGCATACTTCACCGCATAAATGGCTGCCGCTAGTTCTGCTTCAAAAGCATACGATATTCCAAGCAGAACACAGAAGCAACCCTTAACAAATGATCTGGAAGTTCTAAAAATACCTGCACAACCTGATAAACCTAGTGCTCCAAAAGCTGCGCCATCTGTATGGACCTTTATCCATCCCGCGGGTGGTGCCTTCTAATTAACTTCTATGATTCTTGGAGCCCGTCTTGGAATGCCTGGTATTCGAAGTCGTTTAAGTATCTGTAGATCATCTACAGTATTTTTCATGCAACCACTCTTTAAGAGACTTGCTTCACGAATAAAACGCCATACTGTTGCAAAAGCCGAGTTCATTGTTGTCTTCTTATTGGTGAATCGATAATCATTTCTAGTATTCCAAATCACCCATCCTTTACTTAAAAACGTAGTAGACTCAACTTCATGAGAAATCGGTGATTCCATCTCCTCTGTGAAAATTTGTGCGAGAAGACTTTGGCCTTTTCCTATTTTGCACTTAGTCGAATCAACTTACACAAGAGAAAAGTAAAGCCTCTTTCATGCCTTTTATTTAAATTTTTGATTAATCGTGTACCTGTTTGAAATCTTCTGCATTTAAAAATTCACTATTGTTTCGTGTGAAAGATTGACTATGGAATATATGCATACATCTTCTACAAATAAATTATTTGTTTCTTACATTATTGAAGAGTTTAAGATCCAATGTGTGCATTTCTTTCTCCATACTTTTTTGGGCATATAGTTAACCTCCGGTACATAAATATTCAATTATTAAACTGATTTTATTTTTAAACTTCGTTAGTGAAAAAAAACTTATATTAATTTTCTTTTAATATTAAAAAATATATTTTTATTTACATTAAAAAATAAATATATTTTTTTAGTAAAAAAAATTAAAAATAAAATTTTATACATAAAAATTATATTATATAATTAAATTTATATTTAATGAGATTATATATACTAAAATACAGTGCAGCTTCTATGTTAGAAATAGTGAACCTAACACAACAAATAAGAATTATCAAAAAAAAAAAACACAACAAATAAGAAAGACAATCATTCCTCCTCATTACACTTTGTTAATTGAGTAATTATATTCAATGACGGACCTACACTTTAATTTTACCGGGCTTAAGCCCAGGGGCTTTCAATTTTTTTTTTTTTTTTTAATTTTTATAAATATTACTAATATTTTTATAAAATTCAATATATTATTTATATTTAAAATTTTATAAATAAAATTAAACTAATACACCACTTTATAGTCATATATTTTATATAACTTTACTCCTTTTTTATTTTATTATTCTGCTTTCTGCTGCATCAAGTTAAAATATATATATATTTTTTAAAAAAACTATTAAAATTATCTATATTCTTTTTAAAACTAAATATTTAAATTTATACTCAAATCAATAAATATGTGTTATATACTTCTAAAAATTATAACTTTTAAACTTTTTATCCATAAATATCATATAATTATTAATTTTAATGTTATTATAAGTATAAATTTGTATATATTTAGTAGTCTTCTTTCTCCATAATAATTGACCATAGTTTGATAATTTATTAAGTTTTATGTCCTAAAGTATCATTAGACTTAATTTAAATAAAAAATTTAGTTTACATTTTAAAAATATATATTTTTAATGTTAATTATAAATAAATTAAGATCGAGAGTATAAAAAAATTTTTTAATTTTTTTTAAAATATATATTAGCCCATCTTAAAAAAAATTCTTGGGTCCGTCAATGATTATATTTACCACTAACGTGTCCTGCTATCGAATTAGGTGGGATTTATAATAATTAGTGGAGTGTTGAGTTTATTTTTAAGTGAAAATCCCGTAAGATGAGAAAATAATAGAATATTTTTTTTTGTTAATTTGTGGTAAAGAAATGTCCCATGCACATCACCCCTAGATACAATAATAATATAAAAAAAAAATTATCAAAAATAATATTTTTTAAAATTTATAATAATAAAAATAAAATTTTAATAATATTAAACAATGTTTAACACTGAACAAATCTAAATTGCTGTAGTTTAATTTAAATAATGTCTAATTAAACATCATTCAAAGAAAAATTATGTAACAGATATGCGAATCTAAGAGCACAAACTTATACGATTTGAAAACTACAAGAAAAACGCTCTAAGGCCTAACACTAAAAAGCATTCAAATTCTTAGAAAAGAAGTTCATATTTTTGTTTGCAAACATACCTTAACGCACCACGTGACATAATGATATAAATGCCACAAAGATTTACAAATTTCTTGATAAGTTGGTTGAAAAAAGAACATGAAACTTTCAAGCTCTCAATTTTGATTTCTAAATCAATTTTTCATTAATGACAAAAATTAATTGAGGCAGTTGACCCCAATAATGTATTTATAGGATACAAATAAAAACTTTAAAGTAATTAGATCTCAACCATTGATTTTGATCTAATGGTCAAAAATTACATAAAAATTTTAATTATGTTATGGCAGTGAAAAACTATTGTTGTAGCCAAAGGGGCTCGGACAATATAAAATTAACACAGGTCGTAGTTGATGAAAATTCATGCTGCAACGAGATGCCCAATATATCAAACCTAAGAGTCAAGTGTCGCAGAGGCCAAACTTCTATGTCACGGCCCGCATGTCTCCCAACTTTTCCCAGCCAAAACCTGAGGGTTGGTTGCCACAACACACAGTTCATTTTTGAAATTCTGGGTTTGCCCCTTAATTCATTAATTGGACCCCTCCATGCTTTGTGCTCCCTTATTCTCATCATTTCTTCAAGAAGATTTGACCTCAAATCTTATCTATAGTAATGGAAATTGCCGCCATACAATGGTTGAATCAAATGCATATCAAACAATGCTCTTAGATGGCCTTTTGAAAGTTATTTGTTCGAGAGTTGAATATAATAAAGGCTTGTCCACCTTGATATTATTGTGTTGCTCTACTCTAATGAAATCAACAATTGTATCCTGTAAAATAAGATTAGCAACAATAGGTGATGAGATAAAACTCTCATATGGGAAACATGTTTCTTTCCTCTCAATTCTTTCTTCAACTATTAAAACTTCAACTTTTCCACATTCAACTCATTTTACACTTTTTTCCTCAAAAATCCTCATTGGTTCTACATACATTTCCTTCACAGACAAAGGAACAAGAGTAATAGTATGTGTTTTGTTTTCATTGAAAACGAAACCAACACCTGATTAGTCACCCTAATTTCCCTTATGTCATTCTTCCATGGTAACTTATATGGTCTTGGATGTTGCAAAGTCTTTAAATTTAATTTTTTTTACCATGATAGTGTTAGCCAAATTTGTACTAATGTCTCCATCAATAACCAAGCTACATACCTTCCCTTTGACATGGCACACCTATAATAAAATAAGTCCACACATTATATCTTCTCTTCTACATATTCAGGTGGTCTTTCACTTGGCGAACTATATGCAACTTTGTCTCTTCTCTCCATTTTCTTTTTAAGTCTCAATATCATCCTATCAATATCTTCTTGGGACGCAAGGAGAAACTCAAAATCTATTTTTCTTAAGACATATCAATTATAGAATCCTCAATCACCAAAAATAGTTCACAAGAACCAAGGAGTTAAATAAAAGAAAACTAACTTAAAGTGTTTAGAAATATTAATGATATAATTGAAAACAAATTTGAGAAATTTAAGTAACAACAAAAAGTATAAGAATTATACTAATTGCTCATAGACACAAAAACGTTAAAAGCACAAACAATACTTTAATGATAACAATGTGAAATTCTTGGAATTTTAATATATCCCTTTTTTTTTAATTTACAAAAAAAAAATTCTTTTTTTTAAATAAATATTCTAAGAGATATTTACCCAAAGATATTTTCTCTACTTTTTTTTTTAAAACCAAGATATATTTTTGTTCAAAAATTACGATATAACTTCTGAAAGGTTTACAATACGTAAACACATGAAAAAATGACCAAAATATCTAGAATTTACAAACCAAATTTGGTAAAAAAAAATTAATCAAAATTTTCACCCAAATTTGCCCAAAATTAACTTAAAACAAAAATAAACAAATTAAAATTTTCAGAAACAAGAAAAAAATTAAGAAACAAGCAGGAACAATACAATACACAATTTTTGTTTTTTTAAATTTTCAGAAAATGAAAATGGCAAGAAGAAAAGCTAATCATCTAAAATTTATAACCAAGAGCTCAGATAGTAAATGATGCGAACTCGAGAGCACGAACCTTGTAACCCACAAACCCGATACGGTTTGAGAACTACAAGAAAAATGGTCTTAGATCAAACACTAATAAGTATTCAAATTCATAGAAAAGAAGTTCAAATTTTTGTTAGCGAACACACCATAACGCATGAATATTACTTACCACGAGACAAGATGATATAAACGCCACAAAGGTTTGCAATCCCTTGATAAGTTTGTTAAAAAAAGAACATGGAGCTTTCAAGCTCTCATTTTTTATTTTTGAATCAAAATTTCATTAATAACAAAAGTTAATTGAGGCAGTTGACCCCAATAATGTATTTAAAGGATACAAACAAAACCCTAAAAGCAATTAAATCTCAACCATTGATTTTGATGTAATGGTCAAAAATTACACATAAATTACGAGATGCCCAATATATCAAACCCAAGGGTCAAGTACCGCAGTGGCCAAACTTCCATGCCACAGCGCACACGTCTCCTAGCCTCTCCCAACCACAACTTAAGGGTTGGTTGCCGCAGCGCCCAAAACGTTATGTCGTAGCGCACAGATCCATTTTTGCAATTCTGGGTTTGCCTTTTAATTCATTAATTGGACCTCTTCATACTTTGTGCTCCCTTATTCTCATCAAATAGCCTTTTTATTTTTATTAATATTGAAAATATATGATTTGAACATAAAAATAATATTTTTATTATTATAAATTTAGAATGTATTATTTTTGTTATTTTTTTTGTATATTTCTTCTCAGGAAAGTCAGGTTCTGGTACAAGTATTGAAAGTTTTTAGTTACAGATCAAATATACTTAGAGGGGGGTGAATATATTATTTTCAATTTTAACAAATATTAATTATATAACCTAATCACAACGGTTAGACATGCAATCGCGTGTAAAAATAAAATGCGAAATTAAAGAACAACACACGAGATTTTTAGGTGGAAACAACTTAGGTCACTCTAATGACCTAAGAGGAAAACCACTGGTTTACCGATCCACCTAACTATCCACTATGAAAATTAATGTTCAATTACAACCACAGGTCCTAGACTACCATTTACAGATAGATTCCCCTCATGTAATTTACTTACAAGCCGTTGCTCCTTTCATAGCCTCCACAAGCTAGGTGTTTGGATCCGAACCAACGTTCCAATCTACTTGAGTCCCACAAGATCAATCGAACCCGTCAACTTCGGTAATTTCAAGTCACACGAAATACCGAACACGTCACCTCAGTACCTGAAACGTTAGCACAAATAACACAAGTGCAAAGTGTGTCCTAGAACAGATTCAACAATGCAAAACCTTAACTAGCAGATTCAATAGCATATAACGTAAAAACCAAATCAACTAGCAAACTCTAGAACAATCATGTAAAGCTCAATATCATGAAAAGCAATTAGGCACATGAATTATTCAAACATAACCACACAATATGTTTGACCAATTAAAATAAAAAGTGCATAAGATTGATAGATGAAGAGAAGAAGATTTTTCTTTTAAAAAACTCAATTAAATATAGAAAATATTATTTCAGTGTGGTGATTATTTTGCCCAAACAAGCGTTGCTTATATAGAGTCCAATTTGACCTAAGAGAGAATTAATAATAGAATACAACTCTACTCATATCAGGATTTAGCTTTCACAACAATTCTGCTCATACTAGAATTTTGCTTTCACAACAATTTTACTCAAACAAGGACTCTACTTTCACAATAATTCTACTCATACTATGATTTTTCTTTCACAACAATTCTAGTCAAACAAGGATTCTACTTTCACAACAATTCTACTCATACCAGAAGTTTGCTTTCACAAGAATTCTACTAATACAAGGATTCTACTTTCACAACAATTCTACTCATATAAGGATTTTGCATTCAACATTAAATGAGTCAAATTGGTAAAAGTAACATATGGGCCGAATTAAAAACAGAGTTGTAGTAGAACTAAAAAACATGCTCGATTGATCTAGCCAAAGCTTGATCTATCTAGCCAATGCTCGATCGATCGATCCAAACCTCGATCGATCTAACTATACAATTTCAAACCCGAGAGCTGCTAGATTGAAGTCGGTCTATTCTCGATCGATCGACCAACATGTGCACAGTTTCTTTTCGTTACGATTCATACTAAGTGTAGTGTTCAATTGTGTGAGGGTGTATGCATGAGAGAATATTTTACCTGTCATGCTTGATGACTCCATCATCATGTATCATCTGATTAAACGGTGAACGCTTATGCTAGATTACAATCAAACATTTTGTTCACGAAAATTGTCAATACTCATAAATCTTACAAGTATTATTATCCTTCGTTCCATGTCTAATCAATTTATTTTTCCTTTGTTCATAAAGATCAATAATATTCTCTAAAGTTGAGAGCAAAATGGGTTTCTTCTCTCCTTTATCAATTTTCATTTTTCCCCCTTGTTTTCTTGCTCTTTTCTAACTGTACTTGCTCAGTAGCCTTACCTTGGATTGGCCATTACAGCTTGTTACAAATTTAACACCACCAACTCTACTCTTGGATACACTTGCAAGGGCCTAAATAGTATCTATCAATCTTACCTCACTTTTAGAGCCATCCCTCCTTATAATTCTGTTCCAACCATCTCTCATCTTTTGGCTTCTGACCCATCTTAGCTCTCTCAAATTAATTCAATTTCAAAGATTGCAACTTTTGACGCAAACAAGCTTGTGATTGTTCCAGTTAATTGCTCTTGTTTTGTTGAGTACTATCAAGTTAACACTTCTTATACTGTTAAGCAAAATGATACTTATTTGTTGATTGCTACTAGTACCTTTCAAGGCCTCTCAACTTGCCAAGCTACTTTGGATCAAAACAGAAATCTCACAACTAGGCTTTTGTATGCTGGTCAAACGCTTGGTATTCCTCTTAGATGTGCTTGTCCCACAAAGGTTCAAATTGATCAATCTCAAGTCTCAACTATTTAGTGAGTTATTTAGTCCAAGAAGATGATTCTGTTGCAAGTATTAGTCTTAAATTTCATGAAGATACTGGTAGAACTCTTGAAGCTAATGGCCTCTCTAAGGAAAATTCAAGCATTTATCCCTCTACTACTCTATTGGTTTCTCTTGAAAACCCACCATTGGGTTCCCAAATTATCGAGACACTGCTGCCACCACCAACTTCTCCATCATCGTGTCCACCTAACTCTTCTCCAGATACGAACACGAAAACATGGCTTTATGTCCTTGTTGGAGCTCTTGGAGGAGGATCTTTTGTAGCGATCATTGGGATCATTGTGTTTTGCTTTGTTTTTAAAAAAGATGAAAAGAACGCTGATCCAAATATTGTCTCTGAAAGCTTTGAGGCACTTGAAAAGCCAATTCAAAAGAAGGTAGATGAAGGATCTCATTGGGTGTTTGTTTCAACAAAGGGCCATTGGTATCTTGTTTATGAATATGCTGCTAATGGAACCTTGCGTGATTGGATCTTTCATGAAAACAACATCAATGGAAAGTTTCTGAATTGGACACAGAATTAAGATAAAATTAGATGTGGCTACAGGACTCAATTATCTTCATAGCTACACAACTCCTCATGTTCACAAGGATATAAAGAACATCAACATTCTTCTTGATAGTGATTTCAGGGCTAAGATTGCAAATTTTGGTCTGGCAAGATCAGCAGAAGCTGGTGGAGGTCATTTTTCTTTGACAAAGCACATTGTAGGAACTATAGGTTAGATGGCACCTGAGTACATAGAAAATGAGTTGGTTTCAATAAAGCTTGATGTTTATGCTTTTGGGATTCTTATGTTGGAAATTTTAACTCAAAAACAAATTGTCAAGTTATACCTAGAAAATAAATCCTTATTTGATATATTGGATGATGTACTAGAAGACCATGAGCATGGAGAACAAAATTTAGGACAGCTTATGGATTCTTCTTTAGAAGGAAGGTATCCTTCAAAGCTCGTCCTACTACTATGGAGGAAATTGTGCAAGCTCGCTCTCTCCAAAACCATGAGCAATTCATTGACATAGGAAATGGCACATAACTTTTCAGGCAACCAGGTTTCATTAAGAAGTTTAGATAGCATCGAAACCGAAACAGGATCTTTGAAGTAATAATCCTAGCTCTAGGGTTTCATTAGGAAGTTTAGATAGTATTGGAACCGAAACAAGATCTTCGAAATAATAATCCTAGCACTAGTTTGAATGATTTTGTCAATTGATTCAACTCTTATGTATGATTTATTGAAACTATACATTATATTAGTACAACTACCTTTATTAGTTATATCAAATAAATTACTGGAAAATATGTATCTAGGTAGGTTACTGAAAAGGGCCAACCAATTCATTCTGCTCAGTTTTTTTACCTGGCTTCCTGAGTTCATATAGAAGCAAGCAAGGTAATGAATCTTTGGATATTCTCTAATTTATAAGATAAAATGAAGAATAAGAAAATCACACAGGTTCAAATAAATTACCATAAAATTTGCAGTTAGGCCTAAATAGATGGGTTTCAAAAAATTAGTTAAAAATGTCCCAAAATCGCATAATTATATTCATTGTTCAGCCTACACATGAACAACCTCAGAAAAGTCATGTAGTATATTAAAACCAACAATTTTCAGTTAATCTCTGGAAACCTGCAATTTTGGTGCTTCAAAGCTAAAACTTGATGGGTATTTTGTATTCATAAATCGGATTACATTCCCAAATTGATGGATCTTAAAATATAATTATATCAAAAATTTACAAGAGCTAAAAATACCTCGAGGGTTCAGGACTAAACTCTAAGGAAAAGTTATAGGAAAATTTAATGAAAGATAACTAGATTATTCACCAAGTCAAAGAAAAGTTTAGATAAAGAACTCTGGCATCAAAGAACAATTACCAACACAAAAATATATTCCCTTAACCAAAATATTTTTAAGCTCGGAAATAACTAAACCTTCTCAAACCTTGTCTTTCCATCCTTTTTGTACTCTCTAATTGATAAACAGAATCAGGTAAACAACTAAACATTTTGGTAAAGACAAGATGAAAAGGAGGATACCAAGATTGAAAATTTCAAAATATTTTGATCCTGTACAGATCAAAGTAAAAACTGAAACAATAAGAATAAAAATGGCAGAATAAAGTGACCCATCAAGCTAAATTTCTCATTATTGAAGGTTCCAGCTAAATATCAAATCATTGTTTATCATAAATTCAGATATTCTAGCCAGCAGTAGATATTGCAAAGCTAGTGGAATAGGCATTGAAAACTTTAGTGAGATCTGTGGAACTAACCCTCCATATGTGACCTCGCAGTGTAGGTGGAAGGATCTCCTTTATTTCCTCACAGCTCTCTTCCACAGCAACAACCTCTCTTCTCTTACCTTCCTTCCATAGACTCTTTACAAGCAAATCTTTTGTGGCAGCATCAGGCATCAAATTTAAATTCCTCAAATCTTGAAACGCCCTCAATGCAAGGGCAACTCTTTGACACTTGCAATGAGCCTCAATTAGGACTTTAAACATATAAGCATCTGGTTCAATTCCACTCTGCCTCACCATTGATAAGAGTTTCTGCACCGACTTAAGGTCCTCATTTTTGGCAAAATGGTGCATCAACCCGGTAAATGTTTGGATATCAGGGGATATCCCATTCAAAATCATCTCTTCAAGTACATCCATTGCATCCGAATTCCTTCCACACTTGGTCAATGTCTGCAAGAGAGATGAGTACAATAGCATTAAATTAAATTTCGATATAACGCCACACAGACTCCTGGAATCATGAAAGACTTTCAGAGCAGCATCAGGTTTCTTTGAGATGCCATAAAATTCAATGATCATCCTGATGGTGCTAAAGGGCAACCTCATTCCTTCCAACTGTATTTTGGAAATGAGTTTATCAACAAATTCAACATGCCCATGTCGAGCCAAAAGCGCCACCATCCTTTGTATTGTATAAATATCATGACTAAATCCTGGTTGGTGATCAACCCAACAAAAAAATTTCCAAGCTGTTTCTGGAGATCTAAAGTTTCTTAGAATCTTGCATGCTAACCGAGTAGTCCATACAATTTTGGCCTCTTCCAGTACTGATACCTCTTCAGGACTCCAACTTTTCAAGGCACTAGCCAAACACCTGGGGTCTAACCAAGGTTTTAACTGAGCACGGTAAACACCATCACCCCCACTACTTTGTATAATATCATTATCCTCATCCTCATCTTCATCCTCATCACTACAACAACCTATGGTTTTTATTCTCTCATCAGGCATCATTTCTTTGAGAAACTCGTCTGTCTCCTTCACAAATCCTGCAGCATGCATCTGTTCCAATGACAATCGCAGGGCTCGACCAGGCAATATTCCATCAACCTTCATTTCATCAAGCAAAGTTTTGACCACTTCAAATTGTTTAGCACTGGTAAAGCCTTCCACCAAAAGTGAATACTGCTTCAAAGTTCGCTTGATCCTCATAAAGGGCAATACTTTGAAAACTTCCAATGCTGAATCCAATTTCCCAGAACTGACGAGGTGCTCAATGATTATATTGTATGTTCTGCTATTGGGTATTGCCCTTTCATCAATCATCTTTTGGAAAATATGTACAGCCTCAGAGTCCTTACCAAATTGAGCATACAAACCCATTACAATGTTATAAGACTTCGTACAACCACGAAAACCCTTTGAACTTCTATACTCTTCCAATGTCTGGAGAACTGAGTCAAAATCTTCAGCTGCAGCATACCATTGCATAAGGTTCATATAGTTGACACGAATGTTTCTCAATTTTCCAGCATTGACAGAATCAATCAGGGATTTAAGTTCAACAATTCGGCGGGACTTGGCAAGAATTGTAGCCAATGCATGAAAACTATGCTGGGTATGCATAAAGTTGGAGTTTTTCTCAAGGGTTTCAAGGAGGTAGAGAGCAGAGTCTGGAGAGGGAGCTGAACGAAGTGCATGAGTGACAACGAAAGAGTCGAAATAACGATCATTAAAGATATGGGTAAGAGAGGTAGAGGGATTGGTACGAAGACTGAGACGGATTGAATCAATGAGTTTGGCACGGTAAAGGTAGTGAGAGACCTTACTTCGAAATGGGTCGCGGGTGTAGTACCGTGTTTGTTGGATAAGGCTGTTGATCAGGCTTATTCTGCTAAAAATATGCTTAAAACTCATGGTTACTTGTTAAAGACCATCTCTACTGTTCTACATATAGCATTATTCTCTGAGACACTGAAGTTGCGTTGAGCTCATATTTCGTACTCAAACCAAGACAATAGTCATAGACTCAGAGTTCAGTGAATGTGTCGGGAAGTCTCATAACCAAATCATCGAACATTTGGTGTGCAATGCGTCCTAGCAAAACGCTTAATGCGGCCGCCTTTGAAATTCACTATATCGCCATCTTGAAACAGGGAGGAATTATTCAGCTTCGACTTCAATTTAATTTATTTTCTTTTTTTAAATCTCTGAACGGCCTCTATAGTATAGGCCTATAAGAACAAAGGAAAAGGTATTGGCAAAAACAAAAATAAAAACGTTTGGAGTAATTCATTATGGACATTTTTAAACGGACATGGTTCTTTATTATGACTCTTATTGATATTTTGGTAGCCTCAAATTCTTGAAAAGTACTTTAATTTTTTTTTTTTTAATTATATGATACAAACTTTTATCGTACATAAAATTTAATTTTTAACTTCTTTAAAAAAAATATATATTCATTTTTCTTATAACATAAATAATATTTTTTAGTTTTAAAATAAAATAAACATATAATTTTTTCATTGAAAGAGATTAAAGTAAAATTAGTTAAATAATATAGTCAATTATCAATCCAAAAGTTAAAAATACCATAATTATTCAAAATGTACTTATTTAGTTAAAAATATATATATGCACAAAAAAGTTCTTTAATTCTTTAAAAATTTTATTGTTACTTTTTCTCTCTTTTTTTTCTTTCTCTTCTTTATTTTTTAAGATTTAATATTTATATTTAGTGCCTAACATTTAGCATATATTTGAAAAAGAAAGGTGAGAGAATTTTACGAAAATAGATAGAAATGTGATAAAGGGAGGAGAGGAGAAAAAAAAAAAAATAGAGAAAAAGTTGAAATTAAACTGTCTAAATTATCCTCAAAAATTTTACCCATAAAAATTATTTTTTGACTACAATAAGTATATTTTAAATAATTAAATATTTGTAAGTAATCACTAAAAATTTTAAAAAATAATAATATAAATAAAAAATATATATTAAGCCCTCTTTTAAACTCGAAAAGGATCTAGGTTTGCTAAATACTTATGTACCTCTCCATTATTAATGCCAATATTAACTTCTTTTTTTCATTTGCTACTAATATTAACTTGGTCGTGTGATTTTTGTATTTGAATTATGGGTACACCTATCAAAACTTCCAAGTAAATATCCTCGGCAATTTTTAATACAATTAGCGAATTCGACACACTCCTTCACAAGGTAGCTGTAGTCAAGTTAAGTTAAAAACATCTCAACTTGTTTAACCTACTTAAAAAATCAATTTAGATCATGAATGAGTTTAACATATAAAAATTATCTTTGTATTTTGAAACGAGGTTGAAATATTTAAGCCAGCATTTGAGAAAATCAATTTAGATCATAAATTTGAGATTATTTCTTCCTAGCTTTGAAACAACAAGTTTAGTTTGTTTATTAGTTTACATTTATGTTTTTAACGTAAGTTAAGTCTTTTATTTTTCCTTACTTTATTATTTGCCAATCATCTTAGAGTTTATTGCTTGAGGACAAGTAATATACTAAGTTTGGGAAAGTTGATAACTCTAATTTATTAGAGTAAATATTATCTCTTATATCTTGAAATTTGTTTGGTCATATGAAAAGAGTTGCACATTATGCTCATTTGGATACTATTTGTAAAATTTGTGAAGATAAGTGAATTCTTTGGTATTAAATCTAAAATTATCTTGCATTCCATTAAAGACTTATATTTTAAAATCCACTCATGAGGCTTTTATGTGTTTTTTCACAGAGAACAAAAAGAGCAACAAAGAAGCATTTATTAGCTTTGCCGCAACAACAAAGCGCATAATAAATCAGCATGAAACATCCAAATTAGTAGTTGGGCTTAGACTTTTAATAAAAAGACAATAATGAGCATTTAATAACTCATCTTTTTAAGAGCAAATTTGAAAGTTAACATAAGAATATCACCTCACGTTAATTAAACCTAGGAGGAACATATAAAAGGAAAAGAAGAGAATGAAAAACTGACTAGAGAAAATTAGCAAAGGCAACACTCAGAACGACAAGGAAAGAGTACTACAAAACAGAGGCAAAGCAGATCAGAGGATAGAGGCAACGCAAAGACTGTTTCATATGAATAATAATTGAAGAAAGTTAGAGATTTGTAATCTAATTGATTGAGAATTTAATTAAAGGGTGTTTTATTGATTTATTCCTTCTTATATTATCTTTGTTTGCTTTTCAATTTTTACAACTCAATGGATCTGATTGTTATTATTCATGAATTAATATTTGATTTCATAGATATAATTGGCTAATTTTCCTTCAATTAAGGTTGTAGATGTGCAAGTGATTGTAGTCTTTGTTCTTCAATTTTAAAGATTTGTGATTTGCTTGACAAAAAAATACTAGTTATTCAATGCTTATTTTATTAATTAATTCTTATTGATTACTTGATCACCAATTGATAGGATAGTAAACTGATATTAATTCTAAAAAGATTAGTTAAAGTTGGATGAAACTTGAATAATGTGTGTTTAATTTGAATCTAAGGATAAGAATTAAAATTACAATTAATATAGGGATATATAATTGTCTCACATAACCCAAAAGAATTGGTGCATTAAATATTATTCTTAGACTCAGTTGTGCGTAGAAATGTGTTTTATTGAGCCTAAAAAATTATAAACATTGCAGATTCGGAAGAATTCATTGTAATTTTTAAATTCTAGTTACTGGTGCACTTTACCACAACATTGATACAGTAACATTGTAGCAATGCAGTCTAACTGCATCATTTGTCACATTTGTAATCTTAACTAATTTATTCACTTGAGATTCTTACTATCCTTCTTATTGAACTTTATTTTAATATTTTTACTTTTGTCATCTCGTGCTTATTAATTTATTTTATTTTGTTATACAAAATATTTAATATTGATTTTATTAGTTAATTTTTACAATACTTTATAATATTTTAATCTCCTTGGGAACAATCTCTTTTATCATTATATTACTTGTTTGCCACACATGCACTTACGTATTATTTTATACACTTTTTAGAGCAATATTTAACTTGTTGCCAAAGAACTTTCACCACCAAAGAGAACCCTTTGTAACTTTTTTGGTCTTTAATTTTATCTTTCTATTTCTGTAAATTGATTTTCGTGAAGCTAGGTTCTATTTCAATTAAATCTTTTTTTTTTTTTGTCAAACAATTAAACCCAATTTTCTTATTATGAGTTGAATTATCTTAGGGTGTATTTAATAACAATTTTTATTTTTATTTTTTTTTCAAATGACTTTTCAATCATGTATGTTTGGTAAGTATTTTTTATTTTAATTTTTATATTTTTAAAGAATCAATACCAAAATATGGGATGATTCATAAATATTTAAAAAGATTTTTAAATAAGATTTATGATTTATGATTTTTTTTTTATTTTCACCAAACATTTTTTGAGAGACTATATTAAGTCTTGTAACTTTTACATGTATAAATATTTGAATAAAATAACTAAAAACTTAAAATTTATAAATAATAACCAATTTTTTCTTTATTTTTAAAGATTTTAGAAATTAAATATAAAAAAATAAAGAGTTATCAAATAACTTATAAGTAATTTTTTATTTTTTCTTAAAAATTAACAAGTATAAATTGTTCTTAAACACATTCGTGAGTATTTTTACAAAAGAATTAGAAATCACAATACTAATTATTTAATCATAAATCATAATTATTATCGGTGAGCACGAACTAATTCAAAAATTGAGGGATATATTAAACTTGATGGGTTAAATGGATTAAATAAGTCAATTTGTTTATTACATAAATTTGGTCAATGTTGTACTTACTAACTTATTTAATAAATAAGTTGGATATGAGTCAACTTTATACAAGTTAGATCATAAATAGAACAACCTAAACTCAACATGATCTGCCCATTTAATAGCTTACCCTCAAATACATACACCTAAATGATTTTACACACCAAGGACATGTAAAGTACTAGGACGTTGTGGTGAATGCATCTAGAATTAGCCTTTATGCTATATATTACAAAAATTGTGATATCATGAATGAGGTGGTGGGATAGAATTGCTCCTCTGATTTAGCAAGGGGACAACATTATTTTTATTTGGCCAACAAAATCATGCTACCTCATTCGCGATAATCACAAATTTGTTATAGATAACATATCAATTTTTTAAGAAAAATGATATCTACCACTACTAAATTGAGCAATGATCATACCACCAACATGACAAATAAGATTGCAATGTCATTAGAAATCAACACTATTTATTGCTTGATGTATATAACAACATTCTTTGGACAATCACAAATTTACACATTAGTTATAGTGTATGTCACTGCGAATTTATGTAGTAGTACCTGGTTGCAATCTTCTTAATGTTTTGTTATGTACTACGACTCTATGGACTCTATAGTCAATATCTAAGGGTGGACACAATAAACAAACCCACACGACTAAATTTGAGCAGACTAAATAGATTTTTTTATAGGTCCAAATAAGTTAGTTTTGATTTTGCAAATGCCAAAAATCAACTTGTGTTAAGTTGGTTGTTCAAGCTAAATTGCAAGTCCACAAAACGCATACAAAATAATAAGTATTAAATTACAGATGTCAAACCCACAGAAAATAGTATAACTTATAAATAAGTACCCAACAAATACCACTATTACTATTTGGACTACGGAAAGGTAATAAGGAAAATAAAACTAAAGTACTAAACACCTAAAGTCATAAAATCTCAACAACTAAATATATGAGAGAGAAAACCTAAGAATCGTTAATCCCTTAATTTCCTAACATATGAATGACTAACATCTCCCAAAGCAATTACTAACCAATTATATGATCAATTGACACTACAACATGCATGCATTCCTTTCTTAAGTAAATTACATACAATGCAATAATTTAACCTAATCACACTCTCATGCTAATTAAATTGAACTACTAATCATTTAAACCGTCAATTATAGATTACATGCATACAAATCATAACTCTCAGCCTAGAAACTATGCATGTTATTTGATCAAGACAAACAAATATATACTTCTTGCAAAGCTACCTAATTCTACTATGGTATAATTGTTTGCCAAATAACTAATAGTTTTCAGACTAAATCAAATAATATAATTGAATGAGAAATTATAAAGGAAAAATTAAAATATCATCACATGTAGTGGGTTCATAAGACCCTAGCTACTCATGTCAATAATAACAAAATTGGGAATATTCATGATAGAAAACATCATATTGAAAAAGAAAATAAAAGAGAAGGAAAAGAGTTACAAAACAATCTCATGTATTATGACACTAGTCTCTTCTTGAATCTTCACAAGCTTCAACCCTTTTTACTTAAATTCTTGATTCTTGCTCTAATCTCTTCAATAAAGGCTGTTGGAGTTTTTGTATATTCTAAGAATGCTAATTGATTGAATGAATAATAATCATCATTTAGGACTCTTTTTATCAATATATAAGCCAAGCTAGTGTATAAAATAAAAGGGTTTGGTTCCCAATAGGATTATGAAAATTTTGGAAAATTCTCTCACACAAAAAGTACATGCACCGCGACCTAAATAACCTAACGCCGCAGCTCAACCTACTCGTCAATTCTGGGTTTTACACGTTTTATGGCTCAAACAACTCACTGTCGTGGCCTTGTTCTCTTGAGTTTGATTCTCACATTGGTGCACCACAACTCATACAAACGAGCACCGTGGCCCAGGCCTCTCAGATCATTTTTGTTGTCCAGTGATGCTGTGGCTTAAAAGACTCGCCCTGCAACCTAAAGGACTCAGGTAATTTTTGTCCTTCAAGCACATTGTGGCCCAAATAATCCCACCCTATAGCCCAGCTCTCCTATTTTTGACCATATTTTTAGCCTTATGTGCATCGCATCCCAAATAATCTCACACCACAGCTTGGCATATTTTTCTTCCATTTTGGCTCGTTTTAACTCCATTTACTTTCTTTTTATCTATATTGACATATTTATGCATAAATTAGACATTCTTATGATATTAAGTACAAAACAAAACAAATAGTTAGCATAAAGGTAACAAAATAACTCTACTTTTGTAGAATTATCATAACCTCAAACTTAACTCTTTGCTTATCCTTAAGTAAAGCCAAACTAAACTTTAAAGAACATACCACTAACCAACATGAGTATAATATTTATAAATACATTTCCTCTAATACATGCATATTTAACACAAAATTATCCACCTAAAAGGTTGTACAATCATATTATAAAGAGGTTCATATGCCATCAATCAACTTTTCATCAATACAAGTGTATGCAATTTTTTTACGAAGTGACTCGTGTGTGTGTGCTACACATGATGTCATCCAATGCACTCATGAAATCAACTTATATGAACACACCAAGAGATTAAGTCTTGTAACACATTTCATATGTCTATTTTTCACACCTCTCTCTACTAATGTAAATTATGCATTTAACTTAACCTCAAAAGGGCTTTGTATGCTTGTAATCTTAGGCTTAGGTGGAGGTAGATAGATGGTGACATTTAGGCTCATTCCACACCTTAGCTTACTTTTTTTTTTTTTTTATTCTTCATGAAATGTGTAAGCTACAAGTAAGCTTTCAATTTGTTGTTTTAGTGCTCCCTATCACATTATTTTTCATTATTTTATTTTACATTATTTTTATAACTTCACAACATCCCCAAACTTTTTTTTAATTTATTCTTTTTATTTCCTTTTTGCTCATAGGGATAATGTTGTGAGTTATTTATTTATTTTATTTTTATGTTTTTATATAATAGGGTACATTATATTTCACATTACTCTATCGCACAAGACATGATTAGATTTTCACACAAGCTAAAAATGTAAAAGTAAAAGTAATACACATTTTTGGTTAGACTCACATGTTGTTTAAAGAATTGAAAGTGTCTATGTAGGCTCAAATGAGTGACTAATAGCATATAAAAAGTGGTTAGCTTAAAAGGCTTAATCGATTAAAATAAAAGCCTAAATCATTTCTAAAGCTAAACACTATTTAAGATTTCGCCTTAAAGGGTGATCAAACAAATTCTAAAGCATGGAAGACCTAATCAACTAGCATAACTCACACTAAATTTTTTTCCAATAAGAGCACCAAAATCAATCTTAGCATATACATAAAAATAAATCAATTCAATTAAAAACTAACAAGCATACACAAGATTTATGTAGGTATCTGAATGAATATGTTACATTCCTTATCCTAGTCATGGCAATCAATTATATCATTGGGGTCATAGACTACATGTCAAGCATACATGCATTAATTTTCATGTGATCATCAATTTCTACCAAAATCATGATTAAAAACATCCAAAGAATTTTAAAAATAGCACTAAAAACTAAAGTGAAGAATGAAGTTTCCCCCCACACGTGAATTACAAATTGCCCCTAATGTGCGAATATGAATGCAAAAAGAGTAAGGAAAAAAAAAACTCCCTTAACAATGGCACCCCAATTTTCATCTCTAAAATTATCCAAACTGTCCAAATTTTGTTGTGCCATTATTCTCCACATTTATTCACATACAAATTAAATAAAAATAAGCAATAAAGATATTAGGTTGCCTCCCAACAAGAGCCACGTTTAACATCATTGGCTAGACAATTTATGCCTACTCTTAAGGTACATCTATGAAGGTTATCACAGCTATGTCATTTGGTAGTTGCCATCCATGATAATGCTTCACTCTATGCCGATTAACCATGAACAATTCCTTGTTGTGGTTTTCCAACTTAACTGCTCCATGGTTGGTTACCTTAGTGATTGTGAGAGAACTCAACCTCATGCTCTTTAGTTTGTTCAAGAATAGTTTTAGTCTTGAGTTGTCAAGTAATACATGCTGCCCTGGTTCAAAGCTGCATTACACAATCATATTGTCATGCCATCTATTTGTTTCTTCTTAGTAACGATTGTCATTTTTATATGCATTCCACCTCAACTCCTCCAACTCGTTAAGTTGCAGTAATCTTTTTTCCATATTTAATTGTTTTAATGCCCAATAAGCTTTGTGCTCCAACTCCACTAATAAATGACATGCCTTCCCAAATACAAGCCTAAATGGGGTAGTTCTAATGGGTGTTTTGTATGCAGTTTGGTATGCCCACAAAGTATCATCTAACTTAGCTGACCAATCTTTTCGGGAGATGTTAACTGTCTTTTCTAAGATCCTTTTCACTTCTCTATTGAACACCTTGGCTTGGCCACTAGTTTGAGGATGGTAGGGGGTAGACACCTTATGCTTAATCCTATATTTAAACAATAAAGAGTTGAAAGTTCTATTACAAAAGTGACTACCTTCATCACTAATAATTATTCTTAGAGTGTTGATGTCACGCCCCAAAATTCAGGGACGTGAATATAAAGAATTTAATGAGTATTAAAAATACAATGGCAAATACTACATAATCATAACAAGAACGAAAAGAATTTTGTCGGTTAAAGTTGTGAATGAAGACCTGGAACAATGAAGTGTAAGCAGAACACTATAAGATGTCATGGTAAATAAAATGAATTTGTAAAAATTTTACATAAAGTCAATTAACAGATTAACTTATTGCATCAATGAGATTGAAAGATAAAAAAATTTAATCCATAAAAGGACAATACCCAAACGATCCTGTGAAATACCAATAAAGCAAGGACAATAAAATTTTCTGAAAATTGACCAAACTCAAGGTCTCAAAGGAGAGAGATATTGTAAAATAAATTCACATCCAGGGAAATAAAATAAGGTTGACACAATATCATAGTAAGGTCCGGTATGAGAATCTACATACGATTCTCAAATGTTTTCAATCATGCCATACTACCACAACACAAATTCAAAATAACCAATAATATTTTTACAGTCATCCATAATTATTCTTATTCTCTAATTTCTACTATTACTAAATAACATAGAACACTCACTCTTATGACCCAATGATCCTGTCAAGCTCCAAGCTATTTACTATTTGTCGTTTAGAAAAGTAAAAAATAAAGAATGAGCTTTTGCCCAGTAGAGTTACTCCGACAACTAAGTTAAGCAATTAATATTATAAATATGATCAAATACAAAATTGGTCATGTAACATATATATATATATTCATTTAACTACTTAAAATAATTTGAAATAAAAATGAACACTTTGCCTTAAAATTTTAATTTAAACCAAACAATTCAAAAGAAATCAAAGTCCGTATATCTTCAATTCAAAAGTAAACTAAACAACTCATGGGATGAGAATAAATCAACTTTTATATATATATAATTCCAAATTTATCACTGTTAAAATTACTAGTAAAGAATCAACATGTAAAACATCAATGCACGCACCTTTGATCCCTCGTTTTGTGACCCAAAACGAGTTGTCCCGTGTCCCAGGACTATAACCCTTATACTCACTATACCGTGTCCTAGGACTATGCACAAACCTCGAGGTACAACGATGGGCCTTACCACATTGATCTTAGGTTCATACACTAAAAATACTCATCCCAACATTTATAAATCATATCATACAATATCACAACTTTGCAAGACTTTAAACCAAATTTCAAATACATTTATTCACATTTTAGTATTATACATATAATTTAAACCATTACACGTTTAAAATTTATATTGCAAAGTAAGCATTAAACTTATTAACATTTTGAAAACATTTACGGACTTTTCAATAACAAATATATATATATATATATAGTTATGATTTTTGGTTTTTATATTTATAAAAACATACTAAATATTATAATATTTAGTATGTTAAATATCATTTAAATATCAAATTTAGAGTAATTCTACCTGAAGAATCACCCACTTGAACTTCATCTCCTGTCACAAAGTTTCCCTTCTTGGGAGCCACAAACATTTCAAATCCTATTAATCAAAATACCATAACATAAATAATTTTATATTTCACCAAATTGTTCTCATGACCCACAAAATTTACAAATTTGTGTAATTACCTAAATTACACTTGATAGACCAAACATAGGGTCGTTATTGTCAATGAAAATATATATATATATAACAAAACTCCTTTTCAACCTAAATACGTCCTTTTTATTCATTTTCTTTGACCATAGTCAATAATCAAAATGAAAACTACATTTAAATAAGATTAAAACTTAACTTGTTTTCTAGTTTACTAAAGAAACCAAATTATCAACAAAACTTGTCTATTATAACTTTTTAAATCCAAATTTCAAATATATATATATATACACACACACTTAATTTTTACAATTAAATCTAAGAATAAAAATATTCTTGTTTAAAATAAATAATCCACGTTAAATTTAAAATATAACTTATCGTCAAATTCTAATAATATTAATTTCTATGTTGTAATTAATTATTTTCATTTTCTTATTAAGTAAAATTATTATTTTCGGATTTTATTAAAATCAAAATTTTTAAATTTCCAAAAGTTTTACAAAATACTTTAAAAGAGTTAATAAATGATGTCTTTAATATATACCAAAATCAAAACTCAAAATTTAACATAATTAAGGCCTAAAAATGCTTAAATTGTCACTTTTCTATAATAATCATTTTTAATCCAAAAATAAATTCAAAATTTTATGTATATAAACTGTTTAAACAATATACAAGTAAAAATTCAAAGAACTCTTAAAATTTCAAATCACATTCATGCCATAATTCTGAAAATACATTATAAAATATACATGCAGTGGCGGATTTAGAATTTATATCCAGGAGGGGCACCACACATGCAATAAAAAATAATATTTGATACTTTTCAATAATTAATTATTTTTAATTAAAAATATATATTATATATATCTTATTTTAGTAAAAATATGTGTAAATTATTAAGTTTGTATTGAGTTATTGAATATTAAATCTAAAATTTGAAATTTAGGTGGGGCACAATAATATTTTGTATATATAATTATCTATAATTTTATAAATATTACACGTAAAATTTTATTTATCGAAAATTGAGGTGGGGCACGTGCCCCTCCTAAAATATGTACAGGTCCGCCCCTGATACATGCATGAGTTCTAGAACACAAAAATGAGTAAAATCTATATCATTATATGAAAATTTACTCAAATAAACATCAATTTCAGTTTCAATTTCATCCATGGCAAGAGAAAAAGATTTAAAGTTAGAGTTTCTGAAATTTACCTTAATTTATACCAAATTGACAATGCTTGCTGAAATTCTACACTCTTTTCTTCTTCCCTTTCTTTCTCTTTTTTTTTTTTTTCTTTTTCTTTCTTTTGTCTCCTCTCCTTCTCGTGTCTTCTCTTTTTTGCTTCTCTTTTCTTTCACTCTCTCTCTCTCTCTTTCTTTTATTTCTTTCTTTACCAGCCTGTATGGACTTCGTTTAATTAAATTTTTTTAAACCAGCCCACGATTTTGGGCTAAGTTAATTTTTTTTTTTAAACTTAACAATTACTAAATTACCCTCTTTTAAAATAAAAGTTTATAAAATTACAAATTTACCTTCAACAAACATATTAATTACAATTAAATACTTAAAATTTATTTCTTTTATTTTTATCATTTTATTTATTAATTATTATTTTATTTAAAAAGAAAATGGATCCCATAGTCGAACCTAGTGAAAATATTTCTCTTCAAAAATTTCAAGATAGTTCTTGCATCACAATTTGGACTAGCTATTGCTTCTACCCATTTTAACACATAATTCACTCCAACTAAAATGTATTGATTACCAAGTGAAGATGGGAATGATCCCATGAAATCAATACCCCAAACATCAAATAGTTCAACTTAAAGGATAGTGTTTAGAGGCATCTCATCACTCTTAGATATGTTACCTATTCTTTGACATCTATCACATGTCTTGACATACATGTAAGCATCTTTAAATATTGTAGGCCAAACATACAAGTACCTTAAACGCTATGTTGGAGCTCCCAAAATGGCCCCCATAGTTTGAGTTGTGGCAATGATTAAGAATATTTCCAACTTCCTCAAAGGGACACACTTTTTAAGATTCCATCACTACATTCTTTGTAAAGGTAAGGGTCATCCCAAAAATATTGTTTTATATCATGAAAGAATTTCTTCATTTGATTCCATGAGAGATTTACTAGAAGAATGGCGGCTAGGAAATTTGCAATATATGCATACCATTGGACTTCAACTTTGTGTATTAAAAGTATTTACTCATTCGAAAAAAATTCTCTAATAACTATGTTGTCATCCATGTTAGCCTTTCTTTCTAACCTAGATAGATGGTCTACCACTTGGTTCTTTATGTCTTTCTTATCATGAATCTCCACATCAATTTTTTGTAAAAAGAGTAATCATCTGATTAATTGAGGTTTGGCATCCTTCTTTGTCATTAAGTATTTAATCATAGAATGGTCCATGTACACAGTCACTTTAGTTCCTACTAGGTAGGTTCTAAATTTCTCAAAGGCATAGATAATGGCTAATAGTTCCTTTTTTGAAGTGGCATAATTCATTTGGGTATCACTAAGTGCCTTGCTTGCATAGTATATGGTATGAAACATTTTCTCTCTTAGCTACCCCAAGGGCATAATCACTTGCATTACACATTAATTCAAAGGGCTTTCTCCAATCCAAAGCCATTATGACCAGAGCTAACACTAGTTTTGTTTTTAGGGTTAGGAATGCCTCTAAAAATTTGTCATCAAACTTGAAAGGTGTATCCTTCTCCAATAGGTTGCAAAAAGGTGTGGATACTTGAGAAAAATCATTAATAAACCTTCGGTAGAAGCCGGCTTACCCAACAAAACTTCTAGCCTATTTTACACTTGTCGGTGGTGGTAGCTTCTCAATTACCTCTATCTTGGCTCTATCAACCTCAATACCCTTAGGTGAGACCTTGTGACCCAAGATGATGCCTTCTTGTACCACAAAATTGTACTTCTCCCAATTCAGAATCAGATTTGTTTTCTCACACCTTTGCAATACTATGGTTACATGGTGTAAACATTCTTCAATATCATCCCCAAAGACTAAGAAGTCATCCATAAATATCTCCAAATGCTTCTCTACCATGTTCAAAAAAATTTCCTTCTTGTAACATTTAAATGTGGGAGGTGCATTGAATAGTCCAAATGGAATTCTCTTAAAAGCAAATGTTCCATAGGGACATGTGTAAATGGTATTTTCTTGGTCTTCGGGTGCCACTGCAATTTGATTGTAACCAAAATACCAATCTAGAAGGCAAAAGAATGAGTGTCTTGCTAGTTTGTTAAGCATTTGATACATGAAGGGGAGGGAAAAGTGATCCTTTCTTGTGGCTTTGTTCACCTTTCTAAAATCCTTGTAAACATTCCATATCATGACTGTTCTGATAGGTATCAACTCATTAGATTCATTGGCCACCACCATCATTCCTCTTTTCTTAAGTACACACTAACTATCAAAAATTGGGTAGATGATCCCCATGTCAAGCCATCTAACCACATCTTTCATATGCATGCATATGGATGGGCTTATTCCTTTGATGTCGACAATGGACCAACCTATAGCTCTCTTAAACTTCCTAAGCACCATTAACAGTGCTTCTTCTTGCTTATTGTTGAGGCTTGCAGAAATTATAACATGAAGTGTCTCTTTCTCACCCAAGAATGCATAAAGTAGGTGAATGGGTTAGGGTTTAAGCTTCATTTGAGGTAGCTCCTCTATAGATGGTTTGATCTTGGAACCTATCTCAATGTACTCCACAACGGCATTAGATACATAAACCGGAGGACTAGCCTCCAAGAGGTTTACACAATTTAACAATGTCTACTTGCATCACAGCTTCCATAGTTTCAAAATTAAAGCATGTTAAGTTGTTTGCATGTGCATTATCTCATTTACCATAGCATCTTGTGTGGCAATGTCAAGTGTGTGTGGTTCTACAAATTTTTTTTAACTTATCATCATGATTATGTGTGTCCAAGTGAGTGTCATAGCATTCAATAATATGTGTGTCTATAGAATTTGGAAGCACATATTCTAAAGCATCACTAGGACAAATTATAAATCACCTCAAAAACTAGTTTATTCATAACATCAATCTTAAAGTAATCACTAGAATTATCAATTTTAGGATATTTGATTGCTTTAAAAACATTAAATGTTACCTTTTCATCTTGTACTCTCATGGTAAGCTCACCTTATTGAACATTAATAAGTGTTCTTTAGGTTGCTAGGAATGAACAACCAAGTATGATAAGGATGTCATTGTCCTCCTTTGTGTCAAGCACAAAGAAATATGCTAGAAAGATGAATTTATCTACTTTTACCAACACATCTTCAACCACACCCCAGGGTCGATTAATTGACCTATCTGCCATTTACAAAGTCTTCAAAAATCAACAATGGTATGAGGTTTATGCTTGCACCTAAGTCACATAGTACTCTCCCAAAGTGTATATCTCTAATAGTGCATGGAATATCAAAACTCCCTTATCTTTCTATTTTTGTGGTTGCTTCCTATCTAAGATGCAATTACAAACTTCATTCAAGGTTATTGTTTCATTATCACGAAGTCTTCTCTTCCTGGAGAGAATCTTCTTCATGAACTTTGCATAAGAAGGCATTTGCTCAAGTGCATCTGCGATGATATGTTGATGTGCAGCTTTTTAAAGATGTCTAAGAACTTGAAGAACTGTTTATCTTGCTTTTGTTTATGCAGTCTTTGAGGAAAAGGTATAGTAGGCGTATATAGGTTACTCTTCCTTGGTTGAACCACCTCTTTCTCTCTACTTTTTCCTCCACTCTCTTTTCCTCCTTTTCCATATCATTAGGTGCCTCTTGTTTATCTTCCAATACCTAACCACTTATTAAGACGATAGCTTTACAATGCTCCTTACCCTCTTTTCTAGGATTTACTTCAACGTCAATTTGAGGGTGCTTTAAGGTTTTTGACTAATTATTTGGATTATTTGCCCATCTGAATCTCCAACTTGCAAATAGAAGCCCCATGTGTAGACTTTATTCGGTCCACCTTTATGTTCCTAAACTAGATAAAATCCTTCATTACCTCCATTAAAATGTTAACATTATCTTCCACTAGTGACTTCTTCTCATAAACTTATGAAGGTGGTTGTAATTATCGAAAACTAGTTTGAGGAAACTATTGCTTGTTAACTTGAGGACCACCTTGGTTGTTGTTTCAAAAAGAATTTGGGTGGTTCCTCCACCCTTGATTATAGGTGTTTGAATTGGGGTTCCCTAGGTGATTCTAGTTGTTCACATAATTAACAGCTTCTGGGAGGTTTCCATATGCCTTTGTATAGTGAGGCCCACTGTAGAAATTACACACTATAAGAGGGGTTTGTACCATATTTGATGAACACTATTTTGACTTATGTTTTGTTATGTTTTTAAGCATTCATTTTATCTTTTATTTTATTATTTTCGTCTTTTGGAAGATATTTATGTGTTTTGTAAGTTTTTGGACTCTTAGAAGAATATTGGATGAATGACACAAAAAGAGAGAAAATTGAGTAACAAAAGCCAGAGAATGTAAGGCTTACATTGGGAGTCAAAAACTATGTAAGGGTTACACATAAGGCAAAATCAAAGCACGCCTAGGCATGAAAAATGCGCGCCGAGGCGGGGAGGTCTCTGTTTTTTATTCTAGAGTCAAAATTCAATGCGCGCTGAGGCGGGTAAAAATGTGCGCCGAGGCAAGCGTGCCAAAACTGCCCAAAAATCCTAAAACGCGTGTGCCACTTCACCTCTCCTATAAATACCACATTATACCTCTCCCAAACACACATTTTCACAACCATTTTCTTCCTTCCCCTAGCTGCTGTTGCAGCAAGGGTTTTCCACCCAAAATCAAGAGAAGACACTCCATTGTTGAAGCTACTCCAAGGAATTGAGAAGGGGGATCAACCAAGTTCAAGGAATTGGAGCTAGAGGATTCATTGGGGTATTTTTATTGTATATCTTTTTCTTCTCTTTGATTTTGTGGTTTGCCTCACATGACTAAATTGATTGACACCAATTTAGTTATGGTTGGCTAATTTATGTATTTGGGGATATTAGTATTGCTTCTAATGATTAGAAGAACAATTTTGTAATTTAATAATATTTGAGTTTTGAATTTATTTCTTGTTCATGTTCTTAATATTTCTGATTATGAATTAATGATGGGCCAAATCTTAATTTGTGGTTAGAGATAATATGTTAGAATTTAGGCATTAGAAACGCCATCTTTGCTTGATTGTGCATTATGAACACGTGCCTAATTTAATTGCATTGATTTGTGTTACATTAGGTGATTAAAATATTTCCTTGAGCTAATTCCAATTGATTAGTTAACGGTCCGAATCAAAGACGTTAATTAATTGATTGTAGTAAAAATTGCCATGAATTTGGGATTTTCTAGGTTTAGCGAAAAAATCATTAAATCTGACTTTTAATTGAATTGCTTAATTTTTTCTTTCCATGAATGGATAGCGTGCTAAGATTTTCATTTATATCCATCATTCCCACCTTGATTGTGATTTCTTTTATTTGTACTTTATCTTAGTTTTAGGAATTTACAATATTTTCTGCAACCGACAATTGTTAGAATGTTTAGGATTGTTTGTTCGACTAAATAAGAAAATAAATAACTTTTTAAAACCACCACAATTTCTTGAGAGACGATCTTGAGAGTATACTTATCACTCATTACAAGTTATTCGTGCACTTGCGAGCTTTTTATAAAATACAAAATTTGACTATCAAGTATTTGTGCATCAATATTCATCCCAACTGCTCCACCATCAAACTTCCTTGTTAATCCTAACAACAAAGCATTAGTTTAAGCTTGCATAGTTGTTATGGCTTTCACATTTATCACCCCAGCTACTCTTTTGGGATTCATCCTTTCAATAGGCCATAGACAACTGCTAGTGGCCATCTCATCAAGCAATGCAAATGCTTGTTCCTCTATTTTATTTATTAAAGCTCCTCTTACTACAACATCAATGATGGTCCTTGGCTGTCCCATTAATCTATTATAGACACTTTGTACTTGCAAATAAGTTGTTAGACCATAGTGAGGGCATTTTTGTAATAATTCCTTGAAGCGTTCCAAATCTTCATAAAATGTCTCCTCCTCAAACTGTTGAAAAGATGTAATGTTATTTTTAAGCTTAGCATTCTTTAAAGGAGGAAAGTACTTAGCAAGGAAGTACTTAAACAGGGGACAACAATACCACATTGATCCCCTCGTTCTGTCATACCCTCGTGTTAATTAACTATTAACTTGAATATAAAACAGAAACACTAGAAACCAAAATGAAAATCCAAACTAGTATAGTAATATCCAAATTGACATCTGTTACAAGTTATAAAATTCTTCGACAACGACACCAAAAATTTGTTCACGCTAAATCACAAATGCACGAGATGCGTACAAATGATAAGTATTTAAAATACGAATGTTAAACCCACAAGGAATAGTGTAACTTATAAATGAATATCAAACAAATACCACTGTTACTATTTGGACTACGGAAAGGTAATAAGGAAAATAAAACTAAAATACTAAACACCTAAAGTCACAAAATCCCAACAACTAAATATATGAGAGAGAAAACCTAGGAATAATTAATCACCAAATTTCCTAACATATGAATCACTAACATCCACTAAAGCAACTACTAACCAATCATATAATCAATTGATACTACACTATTCATGCATTTCTCTCTCAAATAAACTATATACAATGCAATAATTTAACATAATCACACTCTCACACCAATTAAATTAAAATACAATTCATTAAGACTGTCAATTGTAGATCACATGTTTATGAATCGTACATCTCAACCTAAAAACTATGCATGCTATTCGATCAAGACAAACAAATAGATACTTCTATATAATCTACACAAATGCCTCTATGGTATAATTATTAGCCAAACAACAAATAGCATTCAGACTAGATCGAATAATATAATTGAATGAGAAATCACAATGAAAAAATTAAAAAAATCATCACATGTAGAAAAATGGCTCATAAGACCCCTAGATTAATAAGATTTAGTTACTCATGTCAACAATAACAAAATGTAGAATATTCATTATAGAATCAGATTGAAAAAGAAAAGTAAAGGAAAAGAGTTATAAAATAATCTCTTGTATTACGACACTAATCTCTTCTTGAATCTTCACAAGCTTCAACCCCTTTCACTTGAATTCTTGATTCTTGCTCTGATCTCTTCAATAGTGACTACTTGAGTTTTTGTGTATTTTAAGAATGCTAAATGAGTAAATGAATAATAATCATCATTTAGGACTCTTTTTATCTATATATAGGCCAAAGTAGTTTAGAAAACAAAGGGTCTGGTTCTCAATAGGATTCTGAAAAATTTAGAAAATCATTGCACACAAAAACTTCAAGCATCGCGGCCTAAATAACCTAGTGCTACGACTTGGCCTACTCGTCAATTCTGGTTTTTACAAGTGCCACGGCTTAAACAACTTATCGTTGTGGCCTAGTTCTCTGGGGTTTGATTCTCACATTGACGCACCGCATCTCAGGCCTCTTGGATCATTTTTGTTGTCCAATGACACCGTGGCTCAAATGACTCCCCACTACGGCCTAAAGGTCTTGGGTAATTTTTGTCCTCCAAGCGGGTCTCGGCCTAAATAATCCCACGCTACGGCTTGGCTCTCTCTATTTTTGACCATATTTTTAGCCTAATATGCGTCGCAATCCAAATAATCCCACGCCGCAGCTTGGTATGTTTTTCTTCTGTTTGACTCGTTTTAACTCCGTTTACTTCCTTTCTACCACATTGACATGTTTAGGCATACATTAGACATTCTTATGATATTAAGTACGAAACAAAGTAAATGGTTAACTTAGAGGTAACCAAATAACTCTACTTATTCATGGAGTTGTTATTGGCTAAGGTTTTAAAGTTTATAAACCGATACTTAACCAAATGTACTTATACATTTCTAATACATATATATTTATTATTTTTCTAATTTTATACATTTATAGTAGGGTTATATGTTATTAAAAATCATATATGACCCCCTCATTTTGATTTTTTTTACACATTGTGACAAAGTATCCTTAATTTTATTGAGCAATTGTGATGAATTTTGATTGGATACATGTCTAACTAGATTGTTCAGAATTGGATGGCTATCTAACTGACTAAATTTTGATTGACCAGTGATCCCACTCATCGAAGATGAGTTGGACTAAAATGAAAAATTGTCCAACTGGTAGAAACATATCTAATTAGTTAGATTTTGACTTGCTTGTAATCTCACTCATTGGAACTAAATTGGACACATATCTAACTCATCTTAGCTCCACTAAATAAGTGTCTAGACATGTTAACATCAATATTGGAATTCTTGGCTAATTTACGGACGGGGCAAGTGTTAAGAAAAGACCCACAAACAGTACACAAGCACAAGTGCTTGCAAAGCAAAAACAACACGCTCGAATCTTCTTTCCTACAGTTCCTACACAATCTAGAGTTATAGCTACTCATTCTTTTAATGCTTGTACCCTCATGTACATCATTCCTATCCTTACCCAAGTCCTCTTCTTCTCCACTGCTTCCACAACAAGATTGGGCATCATCCATTAATAGGTTAGTAGCTGGTACTGCATCGTATTCTAATATTGGTCCTCTGTTTCTATCGTCCTTCACCTGCGTTAAAATTTGCTCGTGATTGGTTCGTAGAGCATTAGTTGTGGCTTCATTGGTTTAGGTTAAGAGAAATGTAATTCATAACGTCGATTGTCAAACGGTGGACTCTACCACCGTGCATTGGGGATTTGACTTCACATCATATCTTTGTGGATTTTTGCTTCACAAGTCGATAACATAGCTTGAACATAGTCGCCCAGTCGAGTGAGTGAGATGAAAGCTTGAACGCAAACTGAAGCGATTAAATCAAAGGAAAAGATGGATTCAATCTCTGCCAAGAGAATAGATGTCGAAGTGCAAATGTCGAGAACAAGGAACACTTCTCCAGTGATCTCTTGCTCTTCTTTCGCTATGTTAGAAAAAGAAGGATCCCTAACCGAATCAAAGGACGCAAAGATGTGGGTAATGCAAGGACAAAATAGGGATATTTAATAAATTGAAAATGGGGTGTCTATTTTAAAATAAAAATAATGATATTCCAGCCCATTTTCCTTTATAATCCTTTATAATATATGTATGGTATATGTTTATAATAATTTAATTTTAATTAAATTTTTAGGTCAATTAAGAAGATAAAATAACTTACATTATTGTTTCTGTAAACATTTACTTTAACAAATTTAAGTTAATTTTTTTATCGAATTTTCAAATATTATTTACTAGTTTTTCTTTACTTGAAAAATAGTGCACATAGTTTATGTGTGTAAGAAACTTGGTGTTCTATGTCAAAAAGTTAACATAGTATATGAAATAATCTAAATTCTTATAAATTCATGAATCATCTTATATTTAAGTAATGTAAAATTTTATTTGAATATTTTCAACAAAGTCTTTATAGAAAATATTTTAAAATTATATTATTGATTCTAAATATTAAATCTTATTTATTAATTTAATATTATTATAATGTTAAAATAATTTATTTTTATTTTTAAAATAAATAAGTGTAAATTGTAAAACAAAAATTAACATAAATAAGTTAATTTAGTATTTTCTAACCAACATGTTAGAGATCAATTTTTATTTTTATTTAATGTAGTTAATATTTTAGGCTAAAATTAAATCCATCCGCCCCTATCTATATCTATAACTATGCAGATATTTTGTTGTCTCTAACTTCAGAACAAATCTATATTTTTTATTTTTTTATAATAGGACAAATCTATATTAAGGATTTCAAAAATTAAATTTTTAAAACATTAAATTAAGTTAGAAAAAAAAGTGCATAATAACTTCAATACCAAAGTTGCGCCGTTTAGTATAGGGCACCATACACTTACAAATAGAGTATGACATTGTGGTTATGTTATTCCTTTTACAATATGTTGGTGACTCATTTATTAATTAAATTATACTTAAATATTTTTTATTAAATTATTAACGATCAAAATAAATTTCAAGCCTATTCCGAATACAAATAGATGTAACAAACAAAATAAATAAATCATTCTATCAGTATTATAATTTAAATCAATATTATAGATATAATCAAAATTTAAAAATGACTAATAACACATAAAATTATAGAAAAATCAAATAACATAAAACGCACATTTTTTTTTGTAAGATAAGTTTACTCAATGGGTTAAGATGATTTGTTTAAACAAAGTGTCTCATTTGTATTGGGAACACTTGTCAATAAGATTTTATTTCTATTATTTATAACTAAAATTAGATTACGTGAGATATATTTTTGTGATTGTACGGACAAAAAGGTTCATTCATAAACACGCTTTTATATTTTTGCCCTTCATGATTTTTAAAATAAAATAAAAATATTATACTTACACAATCCTTATACAAGCATGTGTAACTTGAACGAGGTTCGAATTCACACTAACATACATAATAATATTAATGAATAAAGTTAGATGCTCCAAGTTGAGATTTATTGTAAAGTTATATGACAAAAAGTGAATGGTTTATTAGGTAAGAATTTGAGGTACGTTTCTAGAGGTCTGTTCCTTTCTTCTTCTTCTTCATTTTTTTAATCAAGTAGCACAATGGGAGAGATAATATTTATAATTGCAATAGCACCAATTAGGGTTTAAATCTCACTCTTGCTTATGGCAAAAAATATTTATCCATTGCGGCTTTTGTCAAGTATGTTTTAATTTATGCAACTATTTTTTTTTTTTAATTTTAAGTCCAACAACAATTGAAAATGTTGTTACAAAAACATAATATAAAAGTAAGATCAAATTAAATTTTATAGGTGTATATATTATTTTAAATCAAAAAAAGAAAAAATTTAAGACTATATATAAATACTAATTAGCACGGATTAAAATTATAATAATACACGTTAGTTAGTTTAGTTCGTTATTAATAATTTAATCTCATTATAAAATATTAATTTTATTTTAATTTCAAATTAACTTTAAATATTTAAATAATTAAGAGAATAACTATTGCCAAGAAAGATTTTCTTTTGTCTAAGGAAATGTTAATATTTATTGAAGATTTAGCTAATACTCAAAATTTCCTTAAAACAATAGTCGTTCTCAATTTTAAATTATAAAATTAAGAAAAATAAACATCCATATCAAATTCTATTTAGTCGCTGTTCTTTTTCTTGAAATAAAAAAGTTAAAGAAACACTTTAAATGGGAATCAAATTGATTGATTTATTATTTCTCAATTTGTAAACATGCTGAATTTCAAAATTGTATGGAAATATTTTATAGGTCAAACAGTACTTATTGTAATACTGTATAGAGATCATAGGAAATAAAATAAAATCTTTCAAAATTATTAATTTAGAAGGAAATTTTTTTTTTTTTTTTTTTTGTGGAAATTATAACTCACACTATAATTCAAAACAAAGTAAACAAAAGAATAAATTAAGTAGTTAATTTCCAAGTTTATATAAATCTTCACTTTCCACATTTAAAAATATATATATATAAATTATGTATCAGTAATGGCCAATTCTAGTTGCATACTTAAATGTGTAAAATCATTAGGTGTTGCTTGAGGGTAAATACTTGTAGCTTTTCATGAAAGTGTTTAGAATTGCCCATTTTTTAATTAATGATATTTGATGTAGTTTCAAGTTTCAACCCAAGAGATGAGTTTTACATACACCAAAATCAACCACTGGAATATCGTCCTATTGATGCCAATAATAAAGGAAATGACAGATTGAGAATTACCAAGTTTGGACTCTGAAGAGAGACTGAAGAAACCAAATAGCATCTTTCAGTTTTTACGGTACATTTATAGTGTCATTGTAACTTCATGGAATTCAATCCTATACAAGTAGTATCATTAGAAATAATTTAGTGCCTATCATCTAGCACACGATTACAACCAATTGGGTTACGTGGCACCATTGATTGTCTACCACGTCATACAGTCGGGTGCCATAGTATGCTCGATGGTGGGCACCAAATCTTTCATTGTAATGTTCATATCACATAGGCCAATATGTATTGATATTTGCGCAGTGGCAAGGAAGGACTAGGATTCAATTCATCTATTCCCAATTTTGGTGTGTTACTTTATGCCATCAATAATAGGCAAAAACATGGACAAAATGCCCTTTTATGCACTAAAGCAAACATTTTCAACCACTTTTGCCCACGTGATTGCCGGGCATTAGTGGCACAAACACTGGGGCACCAAAGGTGGAATAGGTGAATTGAACTCATGGCTATATATTACTTTTTTGTAAAGTCATCATGGAAAGCTTCCAGTCATATGAATATGGTTAAGGGTTCTCCTCAAACCATACTTGTTTACTGCTTGGTTACCTAATCTAAACCCTTCTCCATAAGCTAATGATGTATCAGACTCAATCTGGTGGTTAAAGAATTCACCAATTTTTTTCTCAAAGTCAGATCGTTTACCCTTCTTTGATGATGTGGAAGATGAAGAAGACGATGATGATACTGATGTTGAAGCAGCACTGTTAGCCGCAGAATATAGCTCAGACTCTAACCACATATGTGCTAAGACTTGGCAGATACCTTCTTCAACCTCCGGACTAAGATTGGGATAACCTGTCAGATACAAGCATAGTTATTTCAAGCTACTAATATCAGAAGGAAAAAGAACAAAAAAAAAAACTCAACGTGGAATAAAGATTCAAGGGTTTATTTGATTTTGCTTTTGAGACACTGTAGAACTTGTGACAATAAGAAAGCTTATATGAACCAAATAGGAAAGAAAAAACTTGATAAAAGTGCTTTTATGGCTCAAGAACACATTTTTTGCTTCCTGAAATTACTTTTGATAGATTAGGTACTTCTGATAGTAAGAGCTATTATGAACTAAATAAGAAAGAAAAATTGTTTGACAGAAATGCTTTTATTGCTCAAATACATTTTATGCTTCTAAAGCAAAAATTATGTGCTTCCTGAATAATCACAAGCAAATGGACCCTAAAGAAGCAGACAAGCACCTTTAAGCCTGAGCCACGCATGCATCATTTCATGAGCAAGAATCGAGCCTGTGAGTAACCTGAGAATACAGAAAGTTTTAAGTCATTTGCATTACAATTCATGACCAACTGAACATACAAGATGATAACATAGTACCTAGGCAGGCCATACAAAACAAGAATTGCAGTAACTTCGCATTTACGGATCAGTCTATAAGGCTCAGTTATCATGTCTATAAACCGATAGCCTGCATCGATCTTTGGCCTCCTTGAAATCTTTTAAATATGATAAGAAATGAATGAAAGTAAGGAAGTAAGAGGTTTTTTTTTCTTAACAGTAGAAAGTGAGATTTTAAAATCAAATTTGTGGAGAACAAGATCCATACTCTGGTTACTGTTTGTTCCTCTGATAAGCAGAGTCCTCTGGTCTCTGCCAAGTGATGATGACCCTGCTCACAGTTGCTAAAATATTTTAGTGAACGTGGAGAAGGACAGTAAAGAAAACAGCATAATAATCTGAGAGTGTGATATTCTAGTGCATCGGAATTTACATTCTTTTCTCCCTCCATGGCCTCGTTCAAAGCTTGTCTTTCGACCAAGAGCATTGGAACTTGCTGCTCCACTTTCATGTTTAAACCCTCATAAAATTCCTGTATTTCAAGGTAAAGTGGCTGGCATTCATGGGTATCCATTATTGCAGAGTCCAAACACTCCAAGCATAGTTTCCGACCATCATCAAGTAACAAATATCTTGTGCCCCTTGGCTGCGTTGATCAGAAGATAAATCACTACTAATTCACAAGAATAAATTATAAGTCATAGTAAAAGAAGTTTCTTGACATGTCATCAATCTAGAAGGTACAACACCGAGGAAGAAAAAGAAGGATTCTTTGTAGATTAACAAACCTCCATTCTTTCACAGCTACAACACCGAGGAGTTCCATCAAGCTCATGAGAGGGACAATATTTCTGTCGCCAGAAGGGATCAACTCTGTACTCTATCCGACCTGCTGAATTTCTTGGAATCTGCAGAGAACCAAACATAAATGCCCTAGAGTTTCAAGTCCTCCATGTAAAGAGAATGACAGATAGAATGCAAACAATCAATGAATATAGCTCATTCTTGCTATAAAGTACACCTTCAAATTAGAATCTAGAAGTAAGCAGCATCAACACTTGGTCAACCGCTCTCTAGTAAAGTGGTAAGGCTAGGTATTGCTCACGAAAAATCCTTGTTTGAGCCCCCACAGCCCAAATCATTGCTTGATAGAAAAAAAGGAATCTATAAAGGTTGGGTTATCAAAGCTAAATGCACCGACTAGCTAGATGTAACACTTTTGGATCAAACTTTGCACATATTATGTAGTCATACTAAACTTTGCTTTTCTAGTGTGTGTGGTCATACATATTTGTTCTTATGCTGTATAAACAAGGGGAAAACCAGCAACTTTGGACGTGCTTGAGGTCATCCAACAATATACAATGTCTTGTCAGTCCCCTTTAAAGCTAAATTTAGATATTAAATAATATATTGGATGAAAGTAACGGTTCAAGCAATTTAATATTATACTCAGAAGTACGCAATGGTAAAAACAAAAGAAAAAGATGAAGATTATGTTATTTGGAATAAAATAATGGTTTTTTTATTCAAATAAAAAAGGTTAAGACTACAATATATTTATATTAAAATAAGATATAGACATATGACTAAAATGCCCTTATTTTAACACTCTCTCTCAAACTAGAGCATATATATTCATGATGTCCAACTTGAAATGAAAAGACATAAATAAACTCTTACTAACAACTTTAATAAATACATCTTCTAATTTTTTGTTTAACTTAATATAAAGAGTACACAGATTTCCTCATATAACTACTCTTATGAAATGACAGCTCACTTCTAAATGTTTAGTTCGTTCATAAAACATAAGATTACTGGCAATGTGAACTGCAATTTTGACAATAGGATTCTTCACTCCAATTTCTAATTCATTAATAAGGTTTTTAATCCACATCAATTCACCTATAATATAAGTCATAGCTCGATACTCAACTTTGGTACTCGAGCAAGGCAACCACATATTGCTTTTTACTCCACATCACAAGATTTCCTCCAACAAAGTGCAACACCCTGAAGTAGATCTTCTATTAGAACGAGAATCTGCCCAATCTGCATCAGAGTAACTTATAATATCAAGTTTTTGACCTTTTTTATAAATAACACCCATTCCAATAATCCCTTTCAGATGTATCAAAATGCGAAAAATTGTTTCCCAATATATTTTCTTAGAAATTTTCCATAAACTGACTAACAACTCCTGCAATATAAGGTTATATCAAGCCTAATAATAGTGAGAAAATTTAATTTTTCTACTAGTTTCATGTATCTCCTTTTAACATCAAAGTCGTTACTACTTGTATCGATGAACTATGAATTCGAATCCATAGGAATATCTAAAGGTTTAGATCCCAACGTGCCAATTTCAATCAACAGGTCTGGCAGATATTTTCTCGGTGACAATACGATACCTTTCTTACTATGGGCTACCTCAATACCAAAGAAATAATGTAATTTCCCCAAGTCCTTTGTTTGAAATGTTTTCTTCAACTTGTTTTTTACTTCTGCTATGCCCTCAACATCACTTCTAGAGACCATGATATCATCTACATACACAACAAGCACTACAAGTCCCACTTTTATTTTTCTTACAAATACGAAATGATCATAATGACGTCTAGAGAATTCAAAGGGGAAAGTAGATTGCTCAATTTATCAAACCATGAACGAGGAGACTATTTAAGCCCATAAATTATTTTTTTCAAACGACATACTAGACCAATCTCCCCCTAAGCAACAAACCCAGGTGATTGCTCCATATATACATCTTGTACATCACCATATAAGAACGCATTTTTAATAACCAATTGATAGAGGGCCCAATCAAGATTAACTGCTAAAGAGATCAAAATTCAAACTAAATTCAGTCGAGCAACAGGGGACAATGTCTCATAATAGTCAATATCATATATTTGTGTAAAACCCTTAGGAATCAAGTGAGCTTTTAAACGCTCCATATGCCCATTAGGGAAATATTTAATAGTAAAGGCCTACTTGCAACCACTGTCTTACCCTTTGGTAATTTAGTAAGTTATCAAGTGCCACGAGATCGCAAAGCCAACATTTCTTCCATTGTAATAACCTAACCAAGATGGGTAAGTGCTTCCTCATAAGACTTAGGAACCGTCATAACAAAGAGAGAGAACACAAAATTACGATATACTAGAGACAGAGTGAAAAGAAAAAATTAGCTAAAGGGTAAAAGGCAATAGTGTGCTGAACTTTGTGTAAGGCAATAGGAAGATGAAGATCATCAACATGAACAAAAGGTGGTGTAGGAGCAAGATCTCAAATAGAAGTCGGTTGAGTAGTGGGCAATGCATTTGCTTGTACATGAGATGTTTGTCGGCGTACATATACTTGTAAGGGCCTAGAAGACGCAGGAGGCCAAGAGGGAACAGACTCAATAGAAACAGGTGAAGGAAGAAGTGGACACGATGTAACAGTTGTAGAGGACATGGAGACCTTCAGGAAAAAGGGAGAAGACTCAAAAAATGTAACATCAACACTCACGATATATTTTTCAGTCTCAGGATTAAAACATCTGTATCCTTTTCAATGCAAAAATATCCGACAAATACACACTTTGTAGAGAGTGAGGATAATTTATTAAGAACTCCTGAATCATTATGCACAATGCATATAGCTGAAAACACAAGAAATATGAGAGAATTTTTCAGCAGAACATAACACAAAAGTTGGAGATTGTCCTCCAAGCTCAAAAGAGGGTAGGCAATTGATTAAGTAGCAGGTAGTAACAATGGCATCACACCAAAATTTCTTTGGAACCTACATCCGAAATAACAATGTGCGAGCAACATCAAAAAGATGCCGACTTTTGCGCTCAACACCACCATTTTGTTGTGTATAAAAACAAAAAAATTCATAAATAACACTATTATTACAATACGAGAGGAATTGTAGAACTATAAAAACTCTAAAGCATTATCAAGGCAAAAAGTAAGCGTAGAAATGCCAAATTGAGTTTTTATTTCATTAAAAAAAATTGAATTACAAAAGAAACTTTTGATCGTTCTTTCAAAAGAAATAACCAAGTAATTCTAGAAAAATCATCTATAAGACTCAAAAAATACATTTACCCTTGAATGTTTGTGACCCAACATGGGCCTCAAATATTAGAGTGCACCAAAGAAAAAGAACTATAACTACGTTTATTGCCTCGAGGTGGATATAAGGATATGTGATGTTTGTGTAGGACCCATTTAAAAAAAATAAAAAATAAAAAAAAAAAAATTGTGTAAAGCCGAAAATAATGGGCTAGCACATGGTTTATTGAAAACCATGGTATTGTAAAAGAAAGGAATAATAATAATATATATATATTACTAACTAAAGCCCATGCGGGTTGAACAAAGTAATTAGAAAAGAGAGAGAAAAAGAGAGAGGGGGAGAGAAAACAGAAACAGAGAAGAAGAGAGTTATCGCAAGAAGAGAAGAAGAGGGAAAGAAGAAGAAGAAGAAGAAGAAGGATAAAAAAACGGTAAAAATATTTTTACAAATATTTTCAATTAGACATAAATTAAGGTAAATTTTAGAAACTTTATCTTTTAATTTCCTTTGGCCATGAATGAAAAATAAATCTGAAAATTTATGTTTATTTGAGTAGATTTTCATGTAATATTGTAGATTTTACTCATTGTTATGTTCTAGAACTCATGCATGAAAATTTTATAATATATTATCAGAATTTTGGGCTGTGAAGTAAAATATTAAGAATTATTTGAATCCATGTGTACATGTGTTTAAACAAAAGAATCCATGTTTGTATGTTTGAAACAGTTTTTATATATGAGATTTTGAATTAATTTTTGATTAAAATAATTATTAAAGTAAAATGTAAATTAAGTATTTTTAAGCCTCAATTAAGTTAATTTTGGGTTTTAATTTTTGTATATATTAAAGACATCAAATACTAACTATTTTAAAGTGTTTTGGAACAATTTTTGAAAATTTAAAATTTATGATTTTTAATTAATCCGAAAATAATTAATAAATTTATTTTAGATAAATAAAAATAATTAATTAAAACATGGAAGTTTATATTATTAAAATTTGATAATAAAATTATATTTTTAAAGTGGAAAATTTATTTTAAACATGAATATTTAATTCTTGATTTTGATTGTTAAAAATTAAGTATATACATGTATTTGAAATTTGTATAAGTTTTGTTGGTAATTGGATTTCTTTAGTAAATTAAGAAATAAATTAAGCTTTAATTTTATTTAATTTAATTGTGATTTTGATTTTAAATTATGGCCAAAGGAAATGAATAAAATAATGGAGTATTTAGGTCGAAAGGGAATTTTAATGATAATAATGATCCTATCAGGTGTATTTGGGTAAATAATTATGTTTGTGAAATTTGTGGGTCATGGAAACAATTTGACGAATTATGGAAATATTTATGTTGGTATTCTGAATAATAGGAATTAAAACTTTTACGAATTCTGGAAAGGAGCATTGTGTGACAGGAGTCGGAATTCAAGTGAGCGGTTCTTCAGGTAGAGTTACTCTAAATTTATAAATTAAATGATATTTAAACATATTAAATATTATAGATGTTATTCTTGACTTTTATGAATAAATATGATAATGAAAAGTCCGTAAAGGTTTTCAAAAAATGTTAATAAGTTTAATGTTTACTTTGCAAAATAAGTTTTAAATGTGAAATGATTATTAATTATTTGTTTAACAATAAAATGTGAATAAATGTATTTGAAATCTGTTCAAAAAGTGTTGCAAAGTTGTGATAATGTATTATGGATTATAAATGTTGGGATGAGTATTTTGGTGTATGTACCTGAGATCATTGTGATAAGGCCGGATGTTGTACCTCGAGGTTTGTGTATAGTCCTGGGACACGGGACTACATCCTGGGACACGGGATTGTAAGTATAAGGGCCATAGTCCTGGGACACGGGACAACTCGTTCTGGGTTACGGAACGAGGGATCAAAGGTGCGTGCATGTATGTTTTTACATGTTGAATTTTTACTGGATATTTAATTGTGATGAATTGGTAATTTATATATAAATATAACAGTTGATTTATTCTCATCCCATAAGTTGTTTGGATTACTTTTTAACTATTAACTTACGGACTTTGATTTATTATGGATGATTTGGTACAAATTAAATTTGAAGTTTTGTGATTATATTTAATTTGCTTTTTCAACAGTTAAATATGATTATATATATAAATATATATATGTTTCATAAGCAACTTATATTTGATTAAATTGACGATATAAATTATTTACTATTATGTTGGAGTAACTCTACTGGGCGAAAGCTCATTCTTTATTTTCTAACTTTTTCCAGACGACGAACAGTAAATAGTTGGGAGCTCTACAAAGTCTTTGGATACGAGCGTGAGTGTCCTATGTTTTGTAACAAAATAATTTAGGATTTGTAAGATTTATGGATGACTGTAAAGTATTATGATTGTCACTCTATATAGTGAGGTGTGATGTGCATGCTTGAGATCATTTGAGAATCGTATATAGATTCTCGTACCGGGCCTACTCTGATAATTACATCTTTCTTATTTTGGTTCCTAGAATGAGTTGGTAGTCATTAAATATTAAATACTTATATAATTCCTTATTTTCACGTCCTTAATCTCATTGGGGCGTGACAAATTTTGGTATCAGAGCCCGGTTTAGATCTCATTGGGGCTAACCAAGTCTTTGGGCTTGGAAAGCTTGACTGATCTTTAAAATGTTTTCTTTTCAGCATGCATCTTACTAATGACGATGAAGGTCAAAGTGCCGGTCAAAGTGTTCCTCCTATTAATGATGAGGAACAAGCAATGCGCACATTTTATCGAGCTTTCCATCATATGTTAAGTAATACTTCTGAAGAACGTGGAAAAGCTTATTATCTGAAGGAATTTAAGAAAATGAGTCCACATTTTGATGGATCACCTGATCCAGATATGGCAGAAAAATGGTTATGGGAAGTTAAAAAGATTTTAAATGCCTTGGAAGTACCAACACAATTTCAAACTGGGGTAGCCTCTTATGCTTTGATAGGAGAAGCTGATTATTGGTGGAACTCAGTTACCCGTAATCTAGATATCAATGCTATTACTATGCAAGATTTTGAAGATATGTTTTATAGACAATTTTTCAATGAGACAGTACGGGCTATCAAGTTGAAAGAATTTGTTAACTTGGTACAAGGAGATAGAACTATAGCTCAATACGAAGCCAAATTTACTCAGTTATCAAGGTTTGGGCTTCACATCATTCCCACTGACAAAGATAAGGCTGACAAGTTTACTAGTGGCCTTCATCCTAGTATTTATGTGCACGTCATGTATTTGGGAATTCGGAGTTATGATGACGTTGTAGCAGCGGCCTACCGAATTGAACGGGCCAATAAAGATGTTATGTCGTCTATGGGACAAACTTACAAGCCTGGAGACAGCAGAGTATTCAGAAGGGATAATAAAAACAGATCAAATAGTGGAACATCTAGTAATAGTTCTACAGGAAGTTCTCGTTTTGCACCATATGTGTGTCATGGGTGTGGTCAACCTGGACATCTTAGAAGACATTGTCCACAACAACAATTTTCTCAGACCACCCAATGGAACACTAGTCAGCAAGTGTGTCATGGGTGTGGTCAACTTGGACATATTAGAAGATATTGTCCACAACAACAATTTTCTCGGACCACTCAAGGGAACACTAATCAGCAAGCAACTAGTGCAACAGGGTCTACACAATTTGGATGGCGTTCATCATTTCCTCATCAACAACAGTCACAATCTCGACCTGCAAGACCAATAGTACAGGGTTCCTATCAAGCTCCACAACAACAACATTTTCAACAACATGGTAGAGGAAATCCACAGCAGCAACAACAGGATAGAGGAAAAGGAAAAGCACCACAAACTCAGGGAAGAGTATATACAATAAGTGGATCACAATCAGCAGGGTCTGACTCACACACAGTGGTGGAAGGTATTATACTTCTTTTTCATTCATGGGCTCGTGTTTTATTTGACACTGGTGCTACACATTCATTTATTTCCAACTCTATTGTGAGATTATTAAGATTAAAAGTAGAAATAATGGAGAGTCCATTGAAATTAACTACACCTTTAGGGATGGCTTCTGAGAAACATTTAATTTGTAGAAATTGTGTTCTCCAAGTAGCTGGACATAAGTTTACTACAAATCTAATACCCTTAGATATGGATTATTTTGATATTATTTTGGGTATGGATTGGTTGTCAAGGTATCAGGCTGTAGTTGATTGTTTTAAAAAGAAAGTAACCATCCTCACAGATAATGGAAGCAAGGTTCAATTTCTTGGTGAATGTGATATAATTTCCTCTAGTTCCTTTCTAAAGTGTTGTTTAGGTGGGAGAAAGAATCGAGATAGTTTTGCTTGGTTGTCAGTGATTGAAAGCAATGATAGATGGGAAGAAAACATTGTTAATATTCCAGTAGTTAAGGAATATTTGGATATTTTTCTTGAAGAATTACCTGGATTGCCACCAAAAAGAGAGATTGATTTTGTTATTGAAATTTATCCTGGAACTGAACCGGTGTCAATTCCCCCATATCGTATGGCTCCTGCTGAGAAGCAAGAGTTAAAGACTCAATTGGAGGAATTGTTGAGAAAGGGTTTTATTCGTCCAAGTATATCTCCGTGGGGAGCTCCAGTTTTATTTGTGAAGAAAAAGGATGGGACATTTAGATTGTGTGTGGATTACCGAAAATTGAATAGGGTAACTATCAAGAACAAGTATCCACTTCCTCGAATAGATGAGTTGTTTGATCAGTTGGGTGGTGCTAGTTATTTTTCAAAGATTGATTTGAGATCTGGTTATCATCAATTGCGTATCAAGGAAGCAGATATACCAAAGACAGCTTTTCGAACTCGTTATGGTCATTTTGAGTTCTTGGTAATGCCATTTGGATTAACAAATGCTCCCGCAGCTTTCATGGACCTTATGAATCGAGTGTTCCAACCCTTTTTGGATCAGTTTGTCATTGTGTTTATCGATGATATACTCATTTACTCAAAAACTCGGGAGGAACATGAGCAACATTTGAGGATTGCCTTGCAAACTTTAAGAGATCATCAATTGTACGCTAAGCCTGAAAAGTGTAATTTTTGGATGAGGGAAGTTAAATTTCTTGGGCATGTTGTCTCAGGAAATGGAATATCAGTTGATCCTTCCAAAGTATCAGCAGTTTTGAATTGGGAGAGACCAAGAAATGTGACAGAAATTAGGAGTTTTCTTGGATTGGCAGGTTATTATCGAAGATTTGTTCAGGATTTTTCTAAAATTGCAACTCCACTTACTCGTTTGATAAGAAAGGGTGTAAAGTTTGAATGGAGTGATGAATGTGAAGAATCTTTCTTGGAATTAAGACAACGTTTGACTATGGCTCCAGTTCTTGTTATTCCCAATAGTGAAGAGCCATATGAAGTTTTTACTGATGCTTCTTTGAATGGTTTGGGCTGTGTACTTATGCAACATGGTCGGGTAGTTGCTTATGGTTCAAGACAACTTAAATCTCATGAGAAGAATTACCCTACTCATGATTTAGAATTGGCTGCAGTTGTTTTTGCTTTGAAAATTTGGAGGTGTTATTTGTATGGAACAAGATTTGATATCTATACTGATCATAAGAGTCTAAAGTATTTGTTCTCTCAAAGGGATTTAAATTTGAGACAACGTCGATGGGTGGAGTACATGGAGGATTATGACTTTGAATTACAATATCGCCCAGGAAAGGCAAATGTGGTAGCAGATGCTTTAAGTAGGAAAACTGGAAATGTAGCTTCTATAATTATGGATGATTGGAACTTGAACAATGTTATTGAAAGCCATAACTTACAGCTGCATGATGATGGAATTAATGTATTCTTATTTAATGTCATTGCAAAGCCTACCATCTATGATCGGATAATTGAAGCTCAAAGGTTAGATCCTAAGATACGAGAAGTTTGGAGTAGTTTAGAAAATGATGAACAAGTTGAAGGTTGGACTTTTACTCAGAATGGAGCATTCAGATTTTTTGGGAGAATAGTTGTTCCCGATAATGACTCTTTGAAAAGGGAATTGCTAAGTGAAGCACATCGATCAAAATATTCTGTGCACCCTGGAAGTACCAAAATGTATCAAGATCTGCGTCGTCATTATTGGTGGAAAGGAATGAAGAAAGATGTTGCTGAATTTGTAGCCAAATGCCTTACTTGCCAACAAGTGAAGGCAGAACACCAAAAACCAGGTGGAATGTTACAACCCTTACCTGTAGCTGAGTGGAAGTGGGATCATGTTACTATGGATTTTGTTGATGGATTGCCACGAACTGTTCAAGGTTTTAATGCTATTTGGGTGATTGTGGATCGACTCACTAAATCTGCACATTTTATTCCAGTTCAAACTTCTTACTCTGCAACTAAGTTGGGTCAATTGTATGTGAAGGAAATAGTTCGGTTACATGGAGTGCCATATTCAATTGTGTCAGATCGAGATTCTAAATTTGTTAGCCATTTTTGGAGATCACTACAACATGCACTAGGAACTGAGTTATCTTTTACCACAGCTTTTCATCCTCAGACTGATGGACAATCTGAACGAGTAATTCAGGTTCTAGAAGATATGCTTAGAGCATGTGTGATGGATTTTGGAGGTAATTGGTCAGAATATTTACCATTGGTAGAGTTTTCATACAATAACAGTTACCATTCAAGTATTAGAATGGCTCCATATGAAGCATTGTATGGCCGACCATGTCGATCACCATTATGCTGGACTGAACCAGAAGATTACGGTGTTCTAGGACCAAAGGATATACAGGATACAACCGATAAGATTCTTGTGATCAAGAAGAATCTTCAAGTTGCTCAAAGCCGTCAGAAAAGTTATGCTGATAAAAGAAGAAGGCCTTTGGAGTTTCAAGTTGGTGATTTTGTGTTTCTTAAGGTACGTCCGAAAAAGGGAGTCACACGCTTTGGACTTAAAGGAAAACTAGCTCCAAGATTTATCGGACCGTTTCAGATTATTCAACGAGTGGGAAATGTAGCATACAAATTACAATTGCCTTCTCATATTTCTCAAGTACACGATGTGTTCCACGTATCAATGTTACGTAAATACAAACCAGACCCCACACATGTTATTAACTTATCTGACATCTCATTGCAAGAGGATTCATCATATGATGAAAAACCATTACAGATTGTGGACTGGAAAATCAGACGACTACGAAGAAGAGAAATTCCATTGGTAAAGGTATTGTGGCAACATCATGGAGTTGAGGATGCAACTTGGGAATTGGAGTCAGAGATGCAAGAAAACTATCCTTATCTGTTTAACTAAGGTAATTATTATTGATCATTAAATTTCGAGGACGAAATTTTTTTTTAGGAGGTGAGATTGTAGGACCCATTTAAAAAAAAAAAAAAAAAAATTGTGTAAAGCCGAAAATAATGGGCTAGCACATGGTTTATTGAAAACCATGGTATTGTAAAAGAAAGGAATAATAATAATATATATATATTACTAACTAAAGCCCATGCGGGTTGAACAAAGTAATTAGAAAAGAGAGAGAAAAAGAGAGAGGGGGAGAGAAAACAGAAACAGAGAAGAAGAGAGTTATCGCAAGAAGAGAAGAAGAGGGAAAGAAGAAGAAGAAGAAGAAGGATAAAAAAACGGTAAAAATATTTTTACAAATATTTTCAATTAGACATAAATTAAGGTAAATTTTAGAAACTTTATCTTTTAATTTCCTTTGGCCATGAATGAAAAATAAATCTGAAAATTTATGTTTATTTGAGTAGATTTTCATGTAATATTGTAGATTTTACTCATTGTTATGTTCTAGAACTCATGCATGAAAATTTTATAATATATTATCAGAATTTTGGGCTGTGAAGTAAAATATTAAGAATTATTTGAATCCATGTGTACATGTGTTTAAACAAAAGAATCCATGTTTGTATGTTTGAAACAGTTTTTATATATGAGATTTTGAATTAATTTTTGATTAAAATAATTATTAAAGTAAAATGTAAATTAAGTATTTTTAAGCCTCAATTAAGTTAATTTTGGGTTTTAATTTTTGTATATATTAAAGACATCAAATACTAACTATTTTAAAGTGTTTTGGAACAATTTTTGAAAATTTAAAATTTATGATTTTTAATTAATCCGAAAATAATTAATAAATTTATTTTAGATAAATAAAAATAATTAATTAAAACATGGAAGTTTATATTATTAAAATTTGATAATAAAATTATATTTTTAAAGTGGAAAATTTATTTTAAACATGAATATTTAATTCTTGATTTTGATTGTTAAAAATTAAGTATATACATGTATTTGAAATTTGTATAAGTTTTGTTGGTAATTGGATTTCTTTAGTAAATTAAGAAATAAATTAAGCTTTAATTTTATTTAATTTAATTGTGATTTTGATTTTAAATTATGGCCAAAGGAAATGAATAAAATAATGGAGTATTTAGGTCGAAAGGGAATTTTAATGATAATAATGATCCTATCAGGTGTATTTGGGTAAATAATTATGTTTGTGAAATTTGTGGGTCATGGAAACAATTTGACGAATTATGGAAATATTTATGTTGGTATTCTGAATAATAGGAATTAAAACTTTTACGAATTCTGGAAAGGAGCATTGTGTGACAGGAGTCGGAATTCAAGTGAGCGGTTCTTCAGGTAGAGTTACTCTAAATTTATAAATTAAATGATATTTAAACATATTAAATATTATAGATGTTATTCTTGACTTTTATGAATAAATATGATAATGAAAAGTCCGTAAAGGTTTTCAAAAAATGTTAATAAGTTTAATGTTTACTTTGCAAAATAAGTTTTAAATGTGAAATGATTATTAATTATTTGTTTAACAATAAAATGTGAATAAATGTATTTGAAATCTGTTCAAAAAGTGTTGCAAAGTTGTGATAATGTATTATGGATTATAAATGTTGGGATGAGTATTTTGGTGTATGTACCTGAGATCATTGTGATAAGGCCGGATGTTGTACCTCGAGGTTTGTGTATAGTCCTGGGACACGGGACTACATCCTGGGACACGGGATTGTAAGTATAAGGGCCATAGTCCTGGGACACGGGACAACTCGTTCTGGGTTACGGAACGAGGGATCAAAGATGCGTGCATGTATGTTTTTACATGTTGAATTTTTACTGGATATTTAATTGTGATGAATTGGTAATTTATATATAAATATAACAGTTGATTTATTCTCATCCCATAAGCTGTTTGGATTACTTTTTAACTATTAACTTACGGACTTTGATTTATTATGGATGATTTGGTACAAATTAAATTTGAAGTTTTGTGATTATATTTAATTTGCTTTTTCAACAGTTAAATATGATTATATATATAAATATATATATGTTTCATAAGCAACTTATATTTGATTAAATTGACGATATAAATTATTTACTATTATGTTGGAGTAACTCTACTGGGCGAAAGCTCATTCTTTATTTTCTAACTTTTTCCAGACGACGAACAGTAAATAGTTGGGAGCTCTACAAAGTCTTTGGATACGAGCGTGAGTGTCCTATGTTTTGTAACAAACTAATTTAGGATTTGTAAGATTTATGGATGACTGTAAAGTATTATGATTGTCACTCTATATAGTGAGGTGTGATGTGCATGCTTGAGATCATTTGAGAATCGTATATAGATTCTCGTACCGGGCCTACTCTGATAATTACATCTTTCTTATTTTGGTTCCTAGAATGAGTTGGTAGTCATTAAATATTAAATACTTATATAATTCCTTATTTTCACGTCCTTAATCTCATTGGGGCGTGACAGTTTGCCTAGCTCACAGGTCTCACATTCCAACTTTGACATACCAGTAGGAGAAAAACCATGAGGTGAAGGAGATGAACAGGAAGATGGCCCAAGCGGCAATACCACTTGAACAAATCATCAGAAAGAATGATAGGCAATTGGAACAGGAGGAATACTATCCAACTAGTAAATTCCATTAATCAAGTGCTCACTATCAATCGCCTTCTTCGTATTAAGATCTCGAAAAACATAATGTGTAGGGAAAAATGTCACAGAACAATTAAAAAATTTAGTTAATTGACTAACAGAGAATAAATTGGCCAGAAAACGAGGAACACAATAATAGAAGAGACTGAACCATCAACCAAAGTAATAGAATTATGAATAGAGGACTGCAAAGGAGATATAAACAAAGAAAACTTACCATTCATATGGAAGTAGCACCTAAATCAATGAATCCAAGGTGACGAGGATGTACTATAAGCAATAGTACCCGACTCAACCACAGTAGCATTCTAAGAGAAAGATGGAAGATTGGGAGCTAACTGGTAAGATTGATGCAACAGTCGATTGTATTCATCTCGTGGGACTAAGATAGACTCATTAGATGGATCAGAGGGCACAATAGGGGTGAAAAAGGGATTAGGAGGCTCAAATTAAGCTTGATGAGCATGTGGGGAGGTTTTTCAAATTTCTACCAACACCTATTAGACCAACAATTAGTTTAACCACAATGGACACAGTAGTGGTCACCACAACTGCAACTACGCCCTCCCCCTAAATCACGCCATCGACCTCGATTATTAATAAAACCACGACCCTTACCAGAGATGGCTAAGGCAAAAGCATCAGGAGACGTCACTAAGGGTGGGGTGGTGCAATGAGGGCCAGTACACATTTCTCGTGAATATACAGAGCGAAGTGAAGGAATCTGATCACCAACCATAATACCTTGTCAAACATGAGAATATTCAGAATCCAAGCCAAATAAAAACTTAACATGAAATTCCTCTTGTTGACACTTAAGAGTATCCAAATCCAACATGACCAGGTGATACAATTTTAGTTCCTCTAATTAACCAGTTAATTGTCTGTAGTATTCACTAACAAACCTTCCATTTTGAGTACCATAAAGTATACCCAAATTCAAGATACATTTTTGCCTTGAGAGTATTGGTCACGTACTGCCTGCCAACCTTCTTTAACAGTCGCAAAAAACATGTAATTTCCTACAATATTAGGCTCCATGCTGTTCCCAAGCCAACTGCAAACTATGGAATTATCTTTCTTCCAAGTTTTAAATTCAAGTATATCACATTCTGGTAGGTTATCTGTCAAATAATAATCACTTTTATTGGCTTCTAAAAAACCACGACTTGAGCGTAGTGTAAATAATTATTATCATTTAGTTTAAACGTCTTAATTTGAAGAGATGAATTATCATATATAGTATGAATTGTAGAACCAACGTGCAAAATAGAGGAAGTCGATGAAGGAGACTTAGCCATTATGTAATTTAATTTTTTTAATAACAAAAATAACAAAAACCAAGTATAATAGCACAAAATTCAAACACCCAAAAAATATACTGAATATATCAGCCAATCAAGAACATATTAGTTATCCTTTAGAATATTAAGGATAAAGAAACAAGTAGCAGTCAAGGATGCAAACTGACATTTGCTTAGGGAGAAAATACTTATCTCCAAGTTGTTGGAAAACCTTTTTTTCAAATACAATAAATCGACAAATAACCATAGAGGATGGTCGAAAACTGCTAGGGAGACCCACGACGGAGGTTGAAAGAGGCGAACAATAGATCTAAGGTGACGAATCTGACAAGGAAGGTTGACAGAAGTCACGTTTTGATGAGTGGGTTATTTGCACGAGTCAAATGGACCTAGGCCTCGCAATTTCGGCAATGGTTAACTCAAGGTCAGTGGTGGTTAGGCCTCGCAACTTCGATGGTGGCTAACTCAAGTTCGGTGGTGGGCTGAGTTTCGACTAGGGAATGAGGAATGGGTGGGCTAAGTTTTCACAAGGCTAGGGGACAAAAGGGGTTGGGTAAAGGCTATGGATGGTGGAGGTGATAGTTGAGGTTAGGGTTGTGGCTGAACAAAATTTAGGTTAGGATTAGGCTCTGATACTATGTTATTTAGAATAAAATAATGGTTTTTTCATTCAAATCAAAAAGGTTGAGACAACAATATATTTATACTAAAATAAGATATAAAAATATGACGAAAATACCTTTATTTTAACAAATTAGATATAACAAAAGTATTGTGCAAACTTCAACAATTGTTCTAACAAACCATCACCATATAGTTAAAGAGTAAATGAATAAGAGGCTCAAAACTTACAAAGTTGCTACAAACATCACATCTTGGACAAGGCTGCTTCTTATAGCAGGATTTGTGATATGGAAGATTGCCAGATGTAGAAAACTGTCACAGATAAGAAATTGCTAAATCAAAAATCCTATAGAATCCCCAAGACATTAAAAAAAACAGAGATTAGAAGAGGGAAAAAAAATTTAGAAAAAATCAAACAGTGACATTTCTCATGCAAATGTCAAAGAACTTAACAAGATTTAGACCTCATAACCCATTATTGGAAGCTTGCAGGCATGGCAACGAAAACAATCTGGATGCCAAACAGCACCCATGCATTTTAAAAACCGCCCATGGCCAATCTTGGCATTGCAGCCAGCACATTTCCTACAAAGTAATATTTAATATTTAGTCGGTAGCAAATAAATCAAATGAAATTTAAGAGTCACCTTGTAATTTGAACCAATTACTATAAATTATGTACTCTTAGAAGGTTGTTAGCAATCAAGTTAGGAGGTGGGCTAACTATTCTTAATTTCTTATATGTTATATTTGACTCCCCTCACTTGATGAGTTTTCTTTTTTAAACACACCTCTCTCATTAGTGGGTTGTATAAAGTATAAATAATTGTGATGAGCTCTCACTTGTAGGCAAAGAAAGATAGTTTTGAAAGCCCGTCAGGTGGAGTTAGATAGAGTGTATGAATGTGATGTGCTCTCATTTATGAGTTGAGAAAATAGTTCTGAAAGCCCATTAAGTGGTGTAAAAAAGAATCCCATTAGCTAACTAGACAATAGATATTTGAAGAGCTCATAAAGTGGAGATAGACTTAAAGTGAGATAGAATTGAAAGAATGAGAGGCCATTTATGTGATTTGTAGCTGCACTTACCTGTATCCATTTCTTGGAGGAGAATAAGTATTCAAGCTTTCTTGAATAGCCTTGGCAAGTTGTTCATCTTCTTCTAATTGAACTTTGGCAGGTTTTTCATCATCATCTGATTGAAATTTCTCAAATTGTTCAGCTTCCTCATATTCAAATTTGGCTAGCGCTTCTTCATCTTCCCACTCAGATACATGATCTAAAGGATAGTTTCAAGAAAAAGAACAGAAGACTAAGAAAAATATCAAAATCTGAAGTAAAATGCAAATGAAACTAATGTTAAGTCCATAATCTCCAGATCTTATTGATAATGCCACTTTATTCATGAAATTCATATAGAAACTACACATTGAGCTATGTAGAAAGTTCTGCAAACCAATAAAGCTTGCAATAAGACATTTCTTATATATGCACACATACTTGCAGCTCTCTTCCTTAATTTTGAATTTAGAAAATATAGAAAATAAATTTTACTAGCTTTTGCAAATCTTAGGTATTGTTTGTTTATGCTTCTAAGAATGTGTAACGCTTTTCCGACAAAAAAAAAAGTGCTTCAAGACAAAACAAGAAAACTTTTGTTAGAAGTGCTTACTATGTGTTGAAACCATTTTTAACATAGGCACAAACAAACAAACAATCCCTAAAACAATTCTTGTAGTAATATATGATGTAGAATATCAAATTTTCACATTTAGGGTCATGAGAACCTTCTTCAATCAACATTTGAATAAATACTGAAGGTCCATTATTGCATCCATGTAATATGTAACATACCAACAACTCTTTTCCCTTTTTGATCTTCTTCTGAAAGGGAAAGTGCCAGAGCACACTCTATTTCTTCTCTTTCTTGTTCAGTCAAGTCATCCTAAAACATAGTTCACCAAAACACATAATCAACATCTTTCGACACCGTAAAGATACCAGCATAATCAGAAAGATGGAATATTTAGAACTTCAGAAGCATGACTTTTTAGTCTTCCCACTGAAAAGCAATATAAAAATGGAAGAGAAAAAAATTGAAGGAAAAAAAAAAAGAAAGCAGTGAACCATAATGTAATAGTAGTCTCAAACAAAATTACCACTGAAATACTCATATCGTTCCAGATACCATCGTTCCTATATCTTCCATGATAACGCCCCTCATGACTGGAATCTTCGAGAATCTTCAGCCAATCCATTAAGATATCCTATCTTATTTTCCTCTAGCTTTGCAGCCTCTTTGTTGTCCTGATACATTCAAGCAGGAAGCATAAAACATAGGTTCAAAATGCCTAGAGTGATTTTATCTATAGTTCATCAAGCCTAATTAACATTCTAACATTTCAATTCTATAAACATAAACTATGACCCGTTTGGCTGCAAAACTCTCTTGATAAAAGTAGTTAAAAAATAGTGCTTTTTCTAAAAGGGGGACTTTTGAAAAAGCACTTCTAGTGTTTTAAATGTGGCCCCACAAACGTTGAAAACACTTCTTATTTCACCGCCAAACACGTGAAACAGCACTTGTTCTTCTAAAAGTGCTTTCTAGTAGTGCATCCAAACGCGCGATATGTTAAACATAAGATTGCAAGTTGCATTACAAGAAGAAAACGGGAACAAAAAAGAAGTACAAAGGTTAGGAGGACAATAAACTGTGGCAACAACTACTATCAAATATCAAGTAGAGAGAGGGAGGCATAAGAAGCAAGAGGAAGAAGAAGGGAAGACTGATAACATCTACTTTGGGATTATGAACAGCAATCTAAAAGGAAAGCACAGTAAAACCATTTATAAACATTCAGAATATCAAAGATAATCATGGACACTTAAATTCAATTGAAAGGGTGTCTCAATCCTACCCCTCATACAAATCAACCCAAAATGTCAATTTAAAATGAATGCACACACTGATAAGAGAAAACCTTTCCCCCAAATCCAATTGATAAACATGAACAAGTCTAGCAACTTGCTAATTTCAGATACCAAAGCAATATATAGACAACATCCGGTTTCAGAAACCCACCTGCAATAGATAAAATTCAGCACACAATTGAATCTGTTGAATCCCAAATCAGATTATATCCTCAATTTCCATAAACGCATAGTTACCATAGAAGAATTAAACAGATAATAAGGATATCTCCTTTCATAACCTTAATAGCTTTCAGGTCTGGAAATGAGTCAAGCTTTTCTTCTTTATTTTTCCCCTCCTTTTATTCTCTCTTTGATAAACGAAGTTGGGTAGGGAAGATGAAAAGGAGGGGACGAACAGTGACAATGGTAGAGTACTTGGATTGGATCCTCAGCAAATGCAAAGTAGAAAACTTAAATAAATAAATAAATAAACAAACAAACAAACAATATCAGCTCTACAAGGTAGTAACGTTTTTGGGAACTTGATCAGCCCAACATATCAAACTTCCTCAAAGCCACCAAAAAAAAAAAAGACGGATTGGAGATAGATGGAATCAGACCCGGTCTAAAGGTTCTTGCATTCAATTTCAATGTGGGTCCTCCAAGATGATCAATTTTCCACCAAACTCCACTAATTGTCAAAAACCAGGAGAGTGGGTATACATAAAGAGAAAAAGTGCAATGATAATTGAGGGGTCATTTCGGAGATCACAATTTGTTTTATAGCAAAATTGTTTAAATCAACGTAAATTAAAAAATATAAATGAATTAATTTAAATTCATTGATTTAAATAATAATAAAAAATTAAATTAAATTAAGAACATTACAATAATATAAAAATAAAAAATAATTATAATTATAATTAATATTATATATTATTTTTTATTTTTTGTACAAGTTAAATCAGTTAATTTATATTATAAAAAATTTGCTATATTTTATATTATAATATATTATTACTATTTATAATAATTACATAAAATTTAAATCTAAAATATTTATTCACTTTAATTTTAAATAATAATTTATTAAGTTATTTTATGTATGGCTTTAAACCTTTTATTTTTAATTTGGTAAGAATTGTAATAACAGATTTGCAATCCAAATAGTAAAATTTTTTTAAGCATTTCTAACGCAAGAGGTTTGAAATAAACTCTAAGCTAAAACAGCTTCAGAGATTGAGGACAATTCATCAATTAAATCCATTAATTTTGTTAAGAAAATAAATTTCAAATAAACAATATAAAAGTCATAGTTCCAAAAGTTACCTAAGGGTGAGTGGTGTGAGATTTATATAAGGAAAACATAATAACCTTAATGCAACCTCACACATAATGACAAAATAAGGGATGAAACTAAACAACATAAATAAAAAAGGCAAAATATAAAATAACAATAAAGAAAGAAAAACATAAAATAACAATAACTAAAGGCAACTTACCTAGGCAGTAATGCTTCTGCATCAGAGTCCCCTTCTTAAAAAAGAAAAAAGAATTTGACTCTAAATTCTCAACAAGTATAAGAGCACCAAGTTGTATCTTCATGGGAAAATTGTGGAAGCTATATTTGAAGATGATGCTCATGTAAATTAGCCATTTGAAAATTGAATTGAGGTGAATTTCATCTGCACTAATCACAAGGCCCAAAAGTAGTTCTCCAAACAAGAATTTACTTTCTTTTATTTTTGTACATATCATGTTGCTTATCAAGGCTTCAAGGAGTGAGTTTCAAATACCCTCCATAATTCATGATTCAAGTCAAAATGTGATCAAAACACTCTCCTGATGGGACTAGTAATGTGCTAGTATACACGCTAATTTCGAAATAGCAAGAGAATTCAAACATGCTAGTAAATCCTTTTCTTGATGGTGTTAGTCATTTGAATTGTTGTCCACCAATGTCTCAAGCCAATAAAGCACAAGTTCCATTCTCCTTGTTACATGATTCAAAGAATTTGGTTTTGCAAGCATCAGAAAAATATCATTCACAAGGACTAACCACTCAAAAGTTATTGAAATCTTCAACCACAACAAACAATCAACTACATAGAATTGTGTTCTCAAGTTCAGAATAATTGCCATCACGCCCCATTTATCAAACTCATTTTCCGTCTTATGCCTCATTTCTTCAAGACTCTTAGAAAATTGAACAAATGCAAAATCAACACTTAGTTTCAACCTTCATGCTTCATAAATTGCAGAATGTAATTTTGTACCCACAAGTGAGATGTGAATATTGTTTGGTTGAGCTTTGAACATCAGTGTAAATAAAATTAACTTGAAGTAGAACTTCCTTCCATTGTTTAGACCTATTTTCAGCTATAAATTCACTTGCGTGCCCCTTCTAATACTCTTTCCCAAAATAGCTACCAAGTGTCATCAACTTGCGCATTAATGATTTAACCATGATTTCCAACTTCATATCATGGATTGGAGCTTGAAACTCCTTAACAAAGAGATTAGAGAATTCTTGTGGTGTTGGTTTAATAATATCAACTAGAGTAACAACAACTGAGGTCTGTCTCTTGGTAATTACTGCCAGTTTCTTGTTGGTTCTCTCGTTAGTTTGTATAACAGCAAGTAAAGACTTTTTATCAACACAAATCACCCTGTCACTTCCATCTTCAACAACAATTTCACCACCTTCAAGCACAATCTCAACAGTTTCATCTATATAAGCTTCATACTCATCAAGAACATTAATCATACAATCTCTTTCAAGGCATTTGTGAGGCCTATGTCCAAGTTCAGTATAATTACATAACTTTTCAAGCTTGGGAATGAGATTTGGGGTTGTACTTGTGTGAGTGCTAGGTTGTTTGACTAATAACTTGTTGGTAATTTGGGAGTTATAAAGAAAAGTTTTAGGACCTGTTTGAATGTGGGTTTTATTTTGGACTTTAGGGGGTATTTGTGTATAAGTGATATTGGCTTGACAAGGCTCAGGATAGGTTCCTGTTGTGGCCTGGCGTTTTTCAAAGCATTCCAGATAGGCTTCAGCTTTATAAGCTAGCTCAACAGCTATTGATAGTTGGTAAATAAACCTGTACCTCAATCTATCTTAAATTGCTTTATTCAATCCACCAACATAATGGTCAGCTTGTTGAAATTCAGATCCAAACATTTTTATTTTAGATTTGAATTTATAGAACTCAGAAGTATATTCTATTACCCTTTGATTTCCTTGCTGACATTTCTCATAATGTTGGTATAAGAGTTCCTCGTAATCAGGGAAAGAAAATGTTGAATTAACATCTTTCTCATGCACTTCCAAGATGTAATGAGATGTTTACCAAGCAATCTCCTCTCATTTTGAATCTTTTCCCACCAGATAGAAGCTCTCCTAATTAACTTATAAGTAACCCATTTTGCTTGCTTATGTTTATAAACCATTGAAGACTCAAAAAAATTATCAATATCTTGCAACCAGTCCAAAAATTCTTCCTTATTAAAATGCCCATAAAAATTAAGAATTGCAAATTCATCCTCGAGTTCTAGATGTTCAGAATTGTTAGCAAATTGGTGATTATAAACGTAATTAGTTTCTTGTGTCTGCAGCATCTTTGCTTTTCTGGCCATTTACAAACAAGTCAATGGTACTTTTAGATTAGAGTTAGGAGTTGTTGCAGTGAATCTCGTAGGTGGATAAGGTCGATGGACTGGGCCATCGTTATTTGAGTCGACTAGGCCATGGATGAGTGATAGTGGGAAATTTTTGGTGGTGACTGGTGTATGGGTAGCTCGAGAGTGGATTCTCTCGAAGGGGTTCTTGGCAAAACTCACGACTGGCCAACCTTTTGGAGAGTGAGTGGGTTCTGGGTGTAAAGCAATGGAGGTTGAGAGGGTGTTAGGGATGATTGGGATGGACTACGAGTTGTGAGTGGTGGTCACATATGGGTCTGGAGGTGTTGCGAACAGTTTCGTGAGAAAAGTCGCGTTGGATCTCATGGTGGGTGTCACAAAATGGCTCTCTGGGTGCTATATCCACTTGTTTCACTACGCCATTGTTTAGGCATTTTTGAAATTCAGTAAGTTGTTGCCCAAATTGAACTATAGATTGACGAACATCTCGCAACAATATATCTAATTACTTTTCGATTCGTTCTCCTAAATTTTTCATTGTAGCACAAATTTCTTTCGTGTCGTGAACGTCGTCACTAACACATCGACTACCATTGTCGGAGTTTGCCATTAGAGCCCAAAAAAATCTTGAAGCTCTGATACCTATCTGACGCAAGAGGTCCGAGGATAAACTTTGAGCCAAAATAGCTTCAAAGATTGAGGATCAATTCATCAATTAAATTCTTTAATTTTATTAATAAAAAAAATAAGTCTACAAAAGTAATAATTCCAAAAGCTACCTAAAGATGTACAATGTGAGGTTTATATAAGAAAAACATAATAACCTCCGTGCCACCTCACACATAATGACAAAATAAGGGAATAAAATTAAATAGCATAAATAAAAAAGGCAAAATATGAAATAACAATAAAGAAAGGAAAACATAAAATAACAATGACTAAAGAAAACTTATGTAGGTAGTAATCTCCTGCATCAATTTGTTTTGGGAAAATAACAAAACTAACACCCCTAAAAATTATAATAACAAAACTAGCACTCCTGTGTTCAATTAAAATTGAACGACAATAATTTGGACTCGTTCAATATTGAACGTTCAATATTATCCGTTCAATTAGAATTGAATGACGATAATTAGACCTATTGAATATTGAACGTTCAATATTTTATGTTCAAATTGAATATTGAACGTTCAATATTAAACGTTCAATTCTAATTGAACACAAGGGGGTGCTAGTTTTGTTATTATAATTTTTAGGGGTGCTATTTTTGGTAATTTTCCATTTGTTTTTAGCTTCTTCTTTTTTCTTTATTTAAGTTTGATTATTTTAATTAATAATATGATAAAATTTTAATAAATTTTGATCTTTAATTACTTGAATTATTTAATTTGTAAATTATAATAAAATTTCAAACAATAATATTAGATTTAAATTTAAATTTGGAAAAAAAATTTATCAAAATATAATAAAATATGTCTGATGTTACCAAAAATTAGATTTAAGTAAAAAAATTATCATATTAAATTTAAATTAATGTAGAATAAAATAAATCACAAAATAATTTTTATGATATTTATTTAAAATAAAAAATAATTAATAATTAATTTATTGTAGTGAGTTTATTTTTAAATAAAATTTGAGAAGGAAAAAAATTAAAAAAGAAAAAGAAGAGGAGCAAGGGTTTTCGATAGAGAGAAAATACTGAGAACATTCCAGTTGAGCAGACTTGTCAGCAAGTTGCAGTGAGTAGTTATGTGTAGTATAATTCTCACTGCACACGTGTGTGGTAGTTATTTTCCTTGGGGTACTATAAGAGGTAATTAGTACGTGTGCTTTCCTTTTTATCTTTGTTTGAAATGGGTCAAAAATTGTGTAAAATATTATTTGAAATTTTGTGTGTAATTTTTTATTAGAAAAGGATTTTAGTAAGGTTTGATATGTTATAGCAAGTTATTTTTATAATTGATATAGGTTTAATTAAAAGTTAATATAAAATTAATTAAAAGTCAATAGAATTAAAATATTAAAAATATGTAAATAATATAATCATCTATAAAAGATCAATAAAAATTAATGTACAATCTAACGTACAACAAATTTAACCTCACCCCTTATTAGCTTCCATAAGGAGCAAGGGCTGGAAATTTTAGCAACAATCTAACTCCAACATAACAGAACATGAATTATTTTTTAATTAAAATTAATTATTAAATTTTTTTATACTTTTTAAAATATTATATTTTTTTTATTATTATAAATAGATAAATTAACTAAAAATCATTTAATTTTATTATAATATAAAAAATATGTAAATTTAGATAAAAAAATATGAATACAAACACGAATATGCAAAATACAATACAACACCATGCATAACCCATACGACTTCCACCATCATACATCATTGAAATAAAGTCAAAATAAAATTTTGAAAAATAACCCTTGAAAATGAAAGTTTAGGTTTGAAAAAAAGGCCAATTCTACTCACATACATATCTAACACTGAATACATACTCTCCAAATATATAAATGATCATTAAAATAATTAAAAATATTATTAAAAAAAAAAATTGTTATTCACCAAATACATCTAACTTCTCTTCAATATAAGGAAACAACCATTAGCATTAACATTTTACCTCACCACCACTACCACCATTATCACTACCAAAACAGTTTTTAATATTAGCCCAAATCATGTAATCATTGAATCTATTATATGTTTTACTTACTTTAAAATAAAAAATTTATACACCTAAATGCTAAAAAATTGGAGAAATTGAGAGAGATATTCATTAATTTTGAAAATTTTGCAAAAAATATACATTTGGTGGACCAAGTGCGTACAAATTTTGATCATGCAGGTTGAACATTTGCATGTTAAAAAAATCGAATGAATAAACTTTCAATAATACATGTCAAACACATGTACAATGTTCAAGCGGATGTGCCAAACATACGTACAATATTCATAAAGGTATCTTGAACACATGTACAATTTTGCATATCCGTTTGAACATTGTATATATGTTTAGCATATATTACCAAACTTTTTTTTTTAACATGCAAATGTTCGGCTTGTCTAATCAAAAATTTATTATTTATACGCATCTAGATCGCCATACCTATATATTTTTGCAAAAAAAAAAAAGCTAAAATTTAAAGTTTATGAATACGTCACTTGATTCCTCCTCGTTTGTATGTCTAAATTTTTTCATTTTAAAGTAAGTAGGAAATATAATTATTGAATGATTATATGATATAAGTTAATATTAGAGGTTGTGTTGGTAATGGTGAAGGTGGTGGTACCGGTGGTAAGATAGAATGTTGATGCAGTTGTTTTCTCACCAATAAAGAGAAGTGGAATGTATTTGGTGAATAAAAATTCTTTTGTTTTTATTATATTTTTAATTATTTTAATGATTTATATTATTGGGATTATGAAATTAGTGTTTGATGTGGGATGTGGAGTAGAATTCGTTGGGCATATGCCAGGTATAGAATTGGACCGTGCGTTGAAGCATCTTATTTAGACCCAAAATTATCTAGGCCCAATATCAGGCTTGACCATCCATTTAGAGGAAAACCCTAACCCTAGACGAGCCTCTACTCTGTTACGGTATAAAACCCAGACACTTGTGTAATCAGCGAGTTGAAGTACCTAATAATTGATCTTCGATCAAGTGTCTAATGATCTGAGAAATTTAGATGAAATAGGGAAAAGGACATAGATGCGAGCCTGATGGTGTCCAACTGAAGACTTTCAAGAGGCATTTGTCCTAGCAATACCCTTTTTCAATTCCTCATCTTCTTCTTTTTTCCTCCAAATTACTTTTTTTTTTTTTTAATTCTTAAAACTTATGATTTAATTATTTCCGTCTAATGAAGGCATAATGACGATAGTCAACCTCTGTAATTTTGTTGTGATGAATTTACTTACCTCCTACTCATACTGAATGTCTTATTTTTTCTGTTGCTTAATTTTATTAAAATAAATTATATGCTCCATCTAAATTTATACAAAAATATTTTATAGCTTTTTTATTAATTTATCATTTTCCATATTGCAGTTTTGTTTTGTTTTTTTTTTTTTTTTTAATTAAATTTCCTATTTGGTCATCTGATAATGAAAACAATTCATTTGAGATTTTGAGTATGTACGATGAATGAGAGAAAAGAAAATGATGGTGGCAGCCATGATGATAAAGAAAAGCAGTACTCTCAAAACTGCTTTGAGACACAAACTATGATTCGTTTCAAGCACTTTTGAGCTGCTCCTCCTTTATCTCTCACTGTTTTATTATGGGTCATTGCAGAACATTTGGTTCCTTAGTACAAAGAATGCTTTTACTAGTAATCAAATAATAATCATAAAAGTTTTGGTTATGATCATGGATAGAGGGCTTTTGTCTTAAATGTACCCTTTAAGGGGTCATTTTTTACTTTTGTACCCATAAGTGTTTTTCTAGCAAAAATAGGCTCTTTAACTTATTTCTTTATTTTCTATTAGTTTTCTTAATATTTCTTTTAAGAAAATTTTCTTTTGTTTTTCTCAAAATTTTTATTTTTATTTTATTCATTTTTATATTTCTGTAAATATTTTTAATTGTTTTATTTTTTTAATATTTCTTTTATTATTTTAATAATCTGGCTCTGATACCAATTTTGGGGCTGAATTTTAAAGTTTCAGTTACTATTAATTCTTATGAGAGAGTTTCTAAATATTCTATTATTTTGAGAAATAATTGTATTTTGTAAAGATATTCTGAACAGTTACAGTTCTGATTATGATTTTCAGTATGTATTTTATTTTGTTCAAGTCCTGAGGATACGAGTTGTTCTTTTAAATATTGGATTTCCTTTTGCTCTGTTAAATCTATTAATTCTAACTTGCTTATAAGTTTTTGAATATTGTTTTTAAACATTTTATCTTCCTATTTGTTCTCGGAATAAATAAAATCCGAAGATTAAATTATCAAATTCTTCTTTGTTTACTTGTACAAAATAATGTTTGAAATAATCTCTTAATATTCTTCCTACTGGATGGTCTATTAATTGTAATATGCTTAAAACATAATCAGTGTAATCACTTAATAAGGTGTCAAACCTTGTAAAATTTTCTAAACATGTTTCATAATCTTCATTATCCATATATTCATCTAATAATTCTAAATATTTTCTTTCAAAGTGTTCTATACTAATCATTATTTTCTGGTTGGATTTCAAAGTTAATTTCTCCTAATTCCTGTTCTATCCAACGACTTAGTTCCATAATTTCCTTATTTTCTTCTATATCCATTTGTATTAATTCTAAACTTGCTTCTAGATCTAAGTGTTCTTTATCCTTTCCTTTTTCCAGATTATTTCTTTGTTCTTGTTTAGTGAAGTAGTCAATTAATCCTTGTAAGTTTTCTATTACTTTTGATCTTCCTGTACTTTTTTCAAAGTTTTCTTTAATAGATGTTTTAAAACAGATAAGTGATTGTTTTAAATATATTGCATCTTTTAACTTTTCCTGATTTTCAGAATATTTTCTATTCTTACTTCTATAGAGAATAGTTTCTGATTTCCTTTTCATGTTTATTCGTTCATTATTCATAATCATGTACAGTTTAAATGAATTTAAACAATATTAATGAAACTTCAAGGAATACTAGTCTCTACCTGTTGTTTTACCTGCTTGTAAATATGGGTCCATCGCGTTCTTCCGCTTCCTTGTTATCTTCTTGTTTCAAAAAATTAAGCCTCACTCCTGGATCAAAGCTCTCAGTTCTCCTGACCTTGCCAATCCTCTGAGATCCGTACTTAATTTTAATGAAAATGGGAAGGATAATTTGGATTTGAAATGGACTCTTTATTTATAAACAGATAATATTACAAACTAGAGAACTAGTAACCTTGAAGAGGTTTTTAGTTCTTCCTGATTTCTAAATACATAGCTTAAAGCTTGAGATGGTTGTGTTGTTTTTTCGTGTATTGATTGTGTCCTGGAATTAATTGTGTCTCCCTTAGAGCTAAAGAGTTCCCTTTTATAGAGTAAGGGTTCCCTATTACAAATGGAGGGAATACACTATTCCTATTTGGCGTCAAGACGCCTTACATTATTGCTGCCTTGAATTATTGCCTTCAGCTGTTGAGGAGGGTCCTACATGTCTGGTTGAGTAGGTTCTGCCGACATTGAGCTGCTACTGGATGAGCTTGTCTCTAGTGGAATTTTTCCTTTGATGCAATAGTTGCATATGTGATCTTTTGTTTGCTGGTTAGCATAGTAGCAAAATGCCAATTTTGTTTCTTCATTTACTTCAAGGTTGCCACTGTTGAAATTTGTCTCGTAAGAGATTACTTTTTCACTGTCTTCATTACTGATAACCGAATTACTTTGGGAAGTAATTATGGTTTTACTTGTATAATAATTTACTTTTATTTCTGAAGAATTGGTAATTCTTCTTATTTCATAATAGATCTGGTTTAGCATTTGTCCTCTTTCGAGGTCCAATTCGCCAGTATTAAATTCCTTTTCTGGTAAGCCCTTTGGGCGAGTTACTTCTCTTTTGCTGCTTGACACACCAAGCTTAATAATATGATATGGACTTACTGGTTCTTCTTGGTTCCAATCCATTAAAGAACTGAAACATCTTAAATAAATAGGCTTTTCTGCAGCCCCGGTTTTTCTTTTGAAATTTCTAATTGCTTTTTTGAAATTATCAGGAAAATATATTAATTCTCTTAATTCATTTCCTGGATATATGTTTTCAATTAATCCTGCATAAAAAGTTTTATAAGTAAAAATTGGATCAGCTCCTTCTAAAATATTAAATTTACTACCTGAGGGAAAATCCTTTTCGGTGGTGTAGAATTTCATATCTTCAATATGTTCCTGAGTTGTTTTTCTGGCAAGGTTGTATAGTCCTAACCATTCCTGTTTTGTCAAGTTTCTATACCTTTCTTTTTCTTCCTCAAAAGAATTATTAATTGGTTCTCTGAAGATTACTGGTCTGTGGATAGTTCCAAGGTTTCTCATTCGACTGGTTCCTGTTGCTGGTTGTTGAACCATTTGGGAATAGTTTTTTCTTACTATTTCTGCTGGTGTTATGAGCTTAGGGACTCTAAAATTTTTATAACTTCCTTCTGCTTCTATCCTATTTGTGAAAGATCTGTGGATGACTCCACTGATTCCATTTACTGCTTTACTTGCTTCTGGCCAACTGGTGTAGATTCCTGGATTAGGTCCATTATAGACTACATAAATTTTTCTTGAGTCTTCCTTTTCGGCTTCATCAGCCCAATTCATTTTTTGTTTTTTCTTTTCTAAATTTTTTATTGGTTCAGGGTTGTTGCTTGCAGTTTCTTCAACCTGCATCTTTCTTCCTGTTGAAGGTTCAGCTTCCTTTTCTTCAGATTTTTCCATATGGAGTTCTAGATTTGTTTTATTTTGTAGTTTCTTTTTGAGTTCCAATACCTCTAGTTGTTCCTTGAGGCATTTGATTTGTGTTTCATGAATCAATATTTCCTTTTTCTTGATCTCGATCTCGATATCAAGTGAATCCATTTCTGTAGATTTTGTTCCTGCAATTCCTGCTGCGAAAAATATAGTTAGTGGTGCTAATTCTCTAGTTAAAGCATCAGCTAAACAATTTTTCTTTCCTGGTAGGTGTTCTACATCAAATTTGTAGTAGTTAAACCATTGTTGCCATCTTATTAGTCTTCCTTGCTTATAATCACCTGCAATGTTAGTCCTTAAAAAATGTCCAAAATTTTTACTATCAGTTCTGATAATAAATCTTGAACTTATTACATATATTGCAAATTTCTTAATGGCTTTTTTAACAGCTAAATATTCCTTTTCATTGCTGTGATAATTTAGTTCAGGGCCTTGAAAAGATCCTGAAGTAAATCTGCAAAGATATTCATCTTTGTCATCAACTTTTGCTTTTAATACTGCTCCCCAATATTCATGTGAAGCGTCTGTTTCTATTATCATTTTATCATCTGGTCCTGGATGATATAGAGTTGGTAAATCTTTTACCTGTGCTTTTATTTTATCCATGTATTTAGTGTTTTCTTCAGTCCATTGCCAGACGTAATCTTTCTTGAGTTTTGCCTGTAATGGTTTTCTCATTTCTGCTAATTTCTTGATATATGCTTCTGCATATGTTAGACATCCTAAAAACCTTTGTAATTGATTTTTATCCTTAATTATACTGGGAAAATTTTGTATATGATTTAATATATGGGGTTGTAAATGATGTTTTCCATCTTCTATTTCTAACCCTAAATATTTTATTTTCTGTTGAGCAATTACTGCTTTCTTTTCTGATAACACTATTCCTGATTTTCTGCATTCTTGTAAGATATTGATAATGTCTAAATAGTGTTTTGATAATTCATTACTGAATACTAGAATGTCATCTATATAAACACAACAAAAATTGTGATATTTTTTAAAGATATTATCCATGTGTCTTTGGAAAATACCTGGTGCTTGTTTGAGTCCAAATGGAACAACTGTCCACTGGAATTGTCCTTGAGGGCAACTGAATGCTGTTAATTTTTGTGATTCATCATCAAGTCTTATTTGCCAAAAACCACTTTTGCAATCAAAACTTGAAAAGTATTTCTTTCCTTTAATTAATGATAATAATTCCTCTTTCTTTGGTATGAAATAACCATCATCAATTGTTTCTTTATTTAAAGCTTTGAAGTTTATTACCATTCTCTTTTTTCCTCTTCTTTTCTCAGCTTCTTTTTCTACTAAGAATGCTGGACTGGAATGTGGTGAATTACTGGGTATAATTACTTTTAATTCCAAAAGTTCTTGAATTTGTTTTTCAAATTCTTCTCTGTCTTCTGGAGTACAAATCATTGGTTTTACTCTTATAACTTTTAAGGGGTCTTTTAATTCTATTCTTGCTATTTCATTAGATCGATTTATGTTTGGATCTAAAGGGTTTTCTGAACATACTGTTTTTAATAATTTTCTTATTCCTGTTAAAGCTTTATCTTCTTGTATTTCATTTAGAAAGGGGTTTTGGTTAACCTCTATGTCTAAAGAAATGTTTTCTATGTAAGGTTTTTGTTTTTCTGTATTATCCTCACCACGTTTTCGCTTTTTATGTTGTGACATAAAAGTAGGTGATGAAACAGTTAATGCTTTCCTAATTTTTGATACATAAATTGTTTCTCCATCTAAGGTTGTTATACTTATTCTGTCTAAATATTGTGTAAATGGTTGATATAGGTTTAGAAAGTTGTTTCCTAGCAGGATATCAACTCCTGTTTCCTGTTGGTAAATTGTAGGTATATGAAAGATTTCTCCTCCTATTGATACGTCTGTATCTTTTAATACCTTATTTAAATTTATTGTAGTATTATTTGCAATTCTTACTATTAAATCCTTTGGGGATTGTTTCCAAAGTTCTTCTGGAAATACATATTTACTAGCTACACACATACTTGCACCTGTGTCAATATATGCATGTAAATGATAATTTTTGTATCCTTTAAATTTTAATCCTATTTTTATATATGTACTATTTGGATTTGTTATACTTAATATTTCATTCATCATTCTGAATCATATTCAGAATTAGAATTGTAGTCAGACTCTTCTGAGTCTGTTATTTCTTCTTCGGTTTCTTCTAATAGATAAATACTACAAGTATCATCTATATCAGATTCCTCTATTGGTTCTAGTTCCATTTTAAAAGCTTCTTCTAATATTTTTGCTTTTTGTGGAAACTCCTTTTTAAATTCTTTTTTATGTTGTAACCTATTTGGGCATTCATTGGCATAATGGCCTTCCTCGTTACAGATCCAACATCTGCATTTCTTTTTTCCTGATGGACAATAATTTTTCTTTTCAGGTGTATAGTACTTTTTTCTTCTAAAATATCTTTTTCTATATGGTTTTCTTTTATATCTTCTTTTATATTTTTGAAAATCTTGTTTTCTAAATTTATACTTTTTGAATTTCTTATATTTCTTATACTTATTATATTTTTTATATGGCTTTATATTACAACCATATTTTCCTGGTACTTTAAAGTCTCTTGCATCGCAACAGACTCTGTCATTTCCTTTTATTTGTTTATATTCTTTTCTTTCTTGACATTTTATTATTATCCAATTTTTGAGTCCTCTTATTCTTGCTCCTAAGGTATCAGGTGTAATTTGTGGATTCCTATTATTCCATTCTTCAGTCATAGTTTTGTATAATGTTCCAGGTAATTTTTTGTAAAACATTTCCTTATAAATTTCTTGGATGGATGGTGATAGTTTGTGATAATACATTTCATATTCACATATGAAAGCATCTATGTAACACATATCACATATTTCCATGTTCATTAAGTGCCATTTGGCTTCTTCTATTTCATGTTCACTAGATTCTGTTATATTCCTTTCTTTGTCTTCTCCTAAAAATTCCTTGTATATTTCATTTACTACTGTGTCTAAGTAATCTCTTCCTGTTGTAGCATTTCCTTGCATTAATAAATGTTGCTGTTCAGGTAGGTTTGAAAACCATATTTTTACGTTTCCTGTCATTTTATGTGCTACTAACACTTTACAATTTGAAGGGTTTGTACTTGTGGATGATGATGTTTGTATAATTACACTCATTCCACTAGCCCATTCATCTAAGGCTTTTTTCCTGTCTCTTATGCAATCTAAGTCTAAAATGTCTGTTCTATAATTTTCATGTAATTCATATTCTGGTGGTATGTTACTTCTGGTTCCCCAGTATAATCCTTCTTCCATCTTAGGTGGTTGTCTTCTTCTATGTATTGGATCAGGTTCTTCTGGTCTATACCTATTTTCTCTATGTGGGTCAGATGTTTCTCCTCTTTCTGGAGTTGATCTTTCTGGGTTTGTTCTGATTATTATTGTTGGTTCCATATTAATTCTTTGAGTTATATTTTCTTGTTCAGATTCATCTTCACTTATTACTGTCATATCATCTTCTTCTTTATTTATGTAAGATTTTTCTTCATAATGTTTTTCTAATTCTTTATCTGTTAGTGTTAATAGACTTACTAATTTTTCTATGTTTTTATTTTCAGGATTCATAAATTGTTCTTCTAAATTTTTTCTGTATTCTTTTAAGTCCATTAGGTTGTTATTATTTGTTTAGATTCTTCTGTTTTTCTTTTTTCATTTTTAGATATTAAAGCATCAGATCTTCTAGGGGGTTCTTCTTTTAATCCTTTTAATGGATCAGGATTTGTTTTATTTCCTTTTGGTATGTTGTTTTTTAGTTCTTGTATATGTTCATCCATAGTATCTAATTTTTCTGCTATAAGAATTAAGGTTTTCATTATAGATATTTGATTATTATTTATGCTTGTTAAACTATTATTTCCTTCTAATTGTGTTTCTAATAATTTTTGTTTTATCATTATTATTTCATTGAGTAGACCAAATCTTTTACTTCCTCAATTTCCTCTTTTAATTCTTTTATTTCTTTATTTCTTTTACTAGCTTCTGCTTGAGTATCTACAAATGTTATTCTTTGTACATTACTTCTTTTTAATGGTATCAGAGGTTTTTCCTTAATATCTAGGTTCCATTCCTCTGGTACTTCATATTCCAATAGTTTTTCTGGATTTTTTATTACTTGTCCTATATCTTTAAAATTTTTATCTATTTCTATGAATTCATTTTGTCCATATATTGAACTATTGTGACTATTTGTTAATGAATATCCTACAAGATAGTGGACTGAAAATGGATGGTTTCCTTCTTTCATTAGATTTCCTCGTTCAAAGTCATAAGCTAGACTTAGTACTTGATTTAAATTTTTATCTTGAATGTTAACAGCAAATCTTGGATATGCTGTGAATTTTAATTTCTGATATCCTAGATTTCCATTAATCATTCCTAGCAAAGCATCTTTTCTGTTTGTTATTCTATTGTCTAATAATGCTAACCTAATTGGTGTATCTATTCCTTCTCTAAAGTGTGCTTTTATTAATATTTGTATTCCTCCTAAATGGATGTATCCAATTTTTTCTCTATCTTTTTCAGGGATTTTTGATAGTTTTTCCATAATAGTTTCTTTATTAATTAGTGGTATATTAAACCTTCCTTTTGCATCTGCTATAGTTATACTCATTTCTTTATTACTTATGCCATAATATACTATGTCTTTCCTTGGAAATAATTTTCTTATTTTTGAGAATGATTCTTCTCTGAATCCATCTTTTCTTTTAAGTTTAATTTTGATTTTTGAATTTCTTCAAATTTCTTTTTACTGAATATCATTTCTTGTGAAAAACATCCTGAAATGTCTTGTGTTTCTATTTCCATTATTTCTTGTATTACTTCTTGATTTTCTATTATTTCTGACATTTGTGGTTATAAGTTTTGTAAGCTTTTACAGAATTTTATTTCTTATGTAAGGTCTTTTGTACTTTTGTTGCTTTTCTGTAAGGGGTCTATTTTTGTAAGAATTCCTTCATAGAGTCTAATTCTGTAGTTTGTCACATAAAAGGGCTTATTTTAGGTGTTTGCCCATGGATAGATGCCCTGAATAATATTTACACAAATATATTAAATTGAGATTATTAAGGATTTTAGTAGTTTTAAAGGACATTTGTCTAAAAAGGTCTATTTAATGTGATAAATATCACATAAGTACTCTTATTGTTTTTTTATTAAAAATAGACTCACGAGCAACGCTCGAACTTGATAGCCGGTAATAACAAAAAAAAAAAAAATGTCGTCCTCCTAAATACTTCTCGTTAGTCATATTAAAAAAAAAAAAAAAAGAAAGAAACAAATACAGAGCCTGAGTTCAGCGTTGGCCCTAATATTTCAAAGCGCCCGTCCCCGCTCCTGGCAACTCTGACGAAAGCACCGACTTTTGGCAACCCCGACGAAAGCACCGCCTCCTGGTAACACCAACAAAAGCACTGCCATTTTACCTTGATTTATAGGTATCTGTTTGTTAATTATGATTTTGTTTTCCATTTTCATTTATTTTTCATCTTCTTGGCTTTTTCAGCTTGTTCTTTGTTGTAAGCAAGTCGAGGAAATTGCAAATTATTGAAAGTATTTCATGACAACGTAATTTATAATATGAATCAGTTGAGAAATCGTAAAGTGTTGGGCATGAAATTTGAAGAGGCGAGGCATTATTAAATATGCTGGGAAATATGTATTTTGCAGTTCTGGTGCATTTGTTCTTAGTTTTTATGTGTTGACCTTTTCACAATTTGGGGCAATTTGAAAGGGACTACATATATAAATAGGGTCTTCATCAAGTGTTGTTGTTGAACGAAGTGTTAAAAGGTATGAAAGCCGAGCAAATTATTGTCTTTGCCATATTCAGTATGTAATTTTTTTCCTTGATAAAAAACATTTTGTTGCAAAAGAGTTCTGAGAACCTGAGTAATAAATTGCGACATTTAGTGACATTGTTGAGTAACAAATTGTGCACAAATATATGGTGTTATTAATAAACACATGTTATGAGACCCAATTTAAATTGTTGAAATTTTTTTTTTATTTTTTATTTTTGGAAATTGAATAAATGTTTGTTGAATTTATTATATATGTGTCACTTTTTTTATAGGCAATGACAAATGAAAATATTGAAAGATTTCCATGTGTTCAACGCGGAGATTACTTTATTGGAAAATTTTCGAACATGTCAACAATGCAAGAAATAGAAACAATAAAGTCCAAGTTAGAAATGTTCGGTTAGAAGAGAGAGTTTGAGGATTTATGCTTTGGTTTTTTATTTACGATGCACCAAATTGAGTTCACAGGACCGTTGGTGCATCACCTTTTGATGCAAGATAGGGAACAAAGCGGCAATGAATTCAAAATTATTTTTAATGGACGTGTCCATCGTTTCGGTTATGAAGAATTTGCACTAATAATCGGTATGATGTTTACCGGTGATGATAACCTTGTCACCGTCGAAAGTCGGTTAAAATATGAATATTTCAGAAGGGATAATGTAATTACAAAATCTAAGTTAATCCAAGTATTCAAAAGGTTAACGAAGAACACAGATAGAGATGATGTTCTTCGATTGTCCCTTAATGTTGCATTAGAGATAATATTGCTGGGGGAACAGAAGTCCAAAGGGATAAATATTTTGTATTTGTGGCTTGTTGAAAATTTTGATAAATTTAACAACTTCCCAGGAGGGAAGGTGGTTTATGATTTCACCATACGAAGGATGAGAAGCAGTATGGTTAATAGGGTAAGTAATGCCTTTGAAAAAAAATAGAAATTGAAGATGAGGCTAAAGAAGTTGATGTTGAGGTTGAGGATAATGCAGAAGATAAGCAATTGAGTAAATCATATCCATCAACATCATATAACGTATATGGTTTTCCATTGGCATTACAAGTATGGGCCTACGAAGCCATACCTGCTTTAGTTGATGATCTTGTTTGCAAACGTTCATCAGATTCAATGCCTAGGATTTTGAATTGAGAAAACAAAAAGCCTAGTCGCTGGTTCAAATTCAAATACTTGAACAGTCTTACTTTAGTACTAATGATGTAACAATTGATGCTTTATTTAATTATAAGTCATAGTAAAATATTATTTGATTTTATTAAGTTATCGTACATATTCTATGACATAGCTAATTGTTAAATGTATTGCAGCTTTTGGTCCTACAAATCTTGGTACCTACTGACAAAGAGAATGACAGTTTGTACTATCAATCAAGTCTAGTTGTTAAGAGAGGAATGCCTGCAGATTTTGATGGTGAGGTTTATCCTAATGTTTGAAAAATTTAGACGAAAGGGAAGGAAAAATTCGCTGAAGAATGTGAACCCTCGTCATCCACCACACCAATTGATAAAGTATAATTAATATCATACAGTATGTAATTTATACTTTGTGATAAATTAGTGTGATAAACTAGTTTTCCTACGCATAACATACTTTTTTTCAATTAATAATTTGGAAATATTGAAAACCATATGTAATTTTATCTTTGTAGGTTATGGAGGAAATCTTGGTTATTAAGCAAGAAGTTAAAGAAATAAAGCAAATGTTGGTAAAAATCTTAGATGTGCTGCATAAGGGAAACATAAATGTCCCTTTGGAAGGTGATGGTGTATTTCATACAGGCAGCCCACTTAGGGTTGATTTTTGTGGTGACATGGACGATGAAATTTGCATGAATGTTGGGTCTCCAATGCGTAAAAATTCCGATGAACATGTTATTATTCGGAGTGAAGAAGATGCAGAAAATGTATCACATGATCAAATGGATGATAAGGATACAAATATTACTTGCCTGAGTGGAGAAGAACAACACCTTCCTATGTCCGAAGGTGTTGCTAAGAATGATAATAGTACTAGTAATGAAATTGATCATGTTGACACCTCGACAATTGCTAATTTTGCAAAGGACAAAAATCTTCAAATTCTTTGTTTAGAAGAAGAATTACAAAAAAAGAATTTAGCAGTAGATGAATACGAAATAAAAAATGCCAAGTCATAGACAATCAAAGGACCTTCATGCCGATGATCCAGATTCCTGTATCATTATTTCAAGTCCAACTGAAACAAAGAAATACTACACAAGAAAGCACAGATCTGTTGGTCCACTTCTGAAATCACCTTATGAAGAATACAAGAAAATTAAAAGAAAGAGAAAGGCATCAAATATAGACCAATCCATGGAGGATATTCTTCATCCAAGCTTGCATGAATATTATAATGTCCACAAGCAACCACAATTAGACAAATACCTTCATTTCATTTCTTGGCTGCATAAATCATTCGCTAGTATAGTGTAAGTTATCAAAATGTATCCCTATATTATGTATAGGTAACATATTTTTCAATATTTGGTTCAATTTAATTATTTAACTCTGGTGGTTTACATTACTTCAGGGATAGCGTAAGTGTCGGTTGCCCGAGTACAGGAAGAACGAATGCTATATGATTTTACCGTCTTTTAAAAAATAAGACCAACCTGTTTAATTCAGTAAGTATTACTATTTTCTTGTAATACTACGTTATAATTCATAATACGAACTTAATTATTGAAATTCAATCCGTGTTCAATATGCATATTGCAGCACATTGACTGTGGTTTATGGTTACTAAGAAAGAAATTCCATATGTATCCTCAGAAGTTTCGTCTTCCCAAGAAATGGTCAACAATGAATTCCTATTTTTTTGTAAGTTAATTATGAATAATGTTGCTAGTGGTAGGTTTTATGTGTAATTTGTTTCACATTAATATCTTAAAGTTAGTTTAATTTATTTTGATAGTATGTTAATGTTATTTTCCATATATGATATATTATCATAGAATGATAATACTACAATGTTTGTACAACATCGTCTATTGGGTCACTTCGAGCAATGGAAGAACTCACAATCCAATCATAAACAGTACGATTGGATTTCAGATACAACTTTAACAAGATATGTCTTGGGATCAATACCTGAATTTGGAATTCCTTGGTATGAGATAGACACATTGTACGTGGTTGTATGTTTCAACGATCACTAGATTGCATTAGAGTTCGACCTAAATGATCAAGAAATACATGTGTACGATTCTCTACCAAAACACATTCGAGATGCAGCATTAAAAAAACATTTGTCCAGCATATGTTTGCTATTCCCTGATTTTATTACCAGTTGTGGGGTTTATGAAAGTAGGAAGCATGGGACAAACTTTAAGTTGATATCGCCTTGGAAGATTTTCCGAAACGTAAGGGAGAAAGTTCCTGTACAGGAATCATCGTAAGTCCTACTTATCAAATATCCAAGATGATAGTTCTTTATTACTCAAATACTTGGTATATTTACTTATTAATAAAGTATCTTCTAATTTCATTTTGCAGTGGTGACTGTGGTATTTATTGTTTAAAGTTTGTGGAATTTTGCGCATCAGGGAATCCCATCTGCAATATTAAAGAAGAATACATCACATTATATAGGAAAAAAATGAGCTACGAGTTATTTTATTCATTAGAGAATGAATTACTAATGCGACTTGTATGGTGTAATATTAAGTACAACAGATCAATGGATATAACAATTAGTTGGGTCATGTAATATTTAAATGTTCCTAGTCTGGATGAATTATATATATTTATGTACTGTTAATTATTTAATGCTTCATTGCTTATATAGGTTAATATATCTTCACTAGTCTGATCTACAAATTTTCCTGTTTCAATACCTCGGCTATCTGTAGGATGACGTCAAGATTCGGAGAAGAAAGTACGTTCATAAACTGTATGTATTTTGCTTTAACTATTGTAGATACATGTGATCTATCTTGTGCATTGTAATTTTATTTCTCTCTTTTATGTCAATGTTGGAAAGTTTATAATATGAAGTTGCATATATAAATAAAATTATTAAGATAATGCAGGTGAGGGTAGTCGGAATATTGAGATGAGTGCATTAGAGGAACACAACAATATATACCAAGGTTCACATAGAAGCTCTTCGGCGACAGATGGCCTCCAAGGACAATATCGTCGTTCATAAACCTGTTTATGTAAAAGGTTTGCTCATTAGGCTATAACTGTTTGGGCTTTCATTAAAAACTTGAAGTGTTCCTTGTCGGCACATTCATTATGTTGTTTTTTATTCTATTTGGTGGTACTTTTTTGCCTGTCTCATTCTCATGGAAGTAACCTTTTTCGAATGTATCTTATTGTTTAGCTTCTAATGTTTGAAATCATTATTAGTATTGCAGGTTTCAAATTTATCAACTTAAAAAAGATGGATTTGGAGGACCTTCTGTTTTCGACAGGTTGTTAATCCCTCATGGGGAAAGCTTATATGCATAATTTGAGCCATATATATAATATTGTTTGTATAAATAGTATTACTGCTTTTATTATTTATTTATTTAGCTTTTTTTTTATGGAGCTATTATTTATTGTTGAAATCATAACATTTCCTGGGCTAGTAGTTACTTACAGTTTCTTCAGAATTTTTAATAGTTATCCTTTTAATTTTACTAATTTTTTTTATGCATTTGGTTATCCTTTTAATTTGCTTAGCTCTTATGTCAAATGGACCTGAGGTTCAATCGTTGAAGCTGCAATCAAAAGAGGAAGCATTCAGGTGATACATACTTTTCTATTACTCTTTTTAGTTTCCTACTTGACTAGTCGAGTTTCAACTAGCCATTTTACCTTGATTTATAGGTATCTGTTTGTTAATTATGATTTTGTTTTCCATTTTCATTTATTTTTCATCTTCTTGGCTCTTTCAGCTTGTTCTTTGTTGTAAGCAAGTTGAGGAGATTACAAATTATTGAAAGTATTTCATGACAACGTAATTTGTAATATGAATCAGTTGAGAAATTGTAAAGTGTTGGGCATGAAATTTGAAGAGGCGAGGCATTATTAATGTATGCTGGGAAATATGTGTTTTGCATTTGTTCTTAGTTTTTATGTGTTGACCTTTTCACAATTTGATGCAGTTCGAAAGGGACTACATATATAAATAGGGTCTTCATCAAGTGCTGTTGTTGAAAGAAGTGTTAAAGGGTATGAAACCCGAGCAAATTATTGTCTTTATTGCCATATTCAGTATGCAATTTTTTTCCTTGATAAAAAACATTTTGTTGCAGAAGAGTTCTGAGAACCTGAATTTTTTATTGACAGGGCTGAGTATGCTATCAATCCGAAAGACGTAAAATTAAACCAGAAGAATTCTACGCCGGATAGTGTAGGTAAATTGACTGAGTCACAAATAAAAGAGAGAATCAATAGGCTCTCTCAAACTCTCACAGACCAGGTATTCTTTTCTTTTTTTTTTTTTCAATTTGAATCATAGTATTCATATTAATCGCATTTTTTTTGAAACACATTATGCAGAACTGAAGGTAGAACTATGTGAGATGGCAAAAGGAAAGGAAAACGAACCCATTGATTTGGATGACATATCTGGTAAACTTGAAAGAGTCTTGAATGTATAATGTTCTTCACCTTAAGAGAATTTACTATTTATTGAAGATTCACATTAATCTAAATAGGGTTGCAGTTGGCTTTGCTATTCATCAATGAACCTTGTGATTTTTATGGGTTGATTTTTATCTTGAATTTTCTTTATAATTATTGTATAGTGTTATAATATTGCGTTAGGGATTTCATCTGTTTTTACCTTGAACTTGAATAACTGGGGTTATATTGACTTCTTGTCCCTACGAAATAGGGTGTTTATGAAATACTTTCAATATGATGTTGCATTATATATATTGATATGTTGTTTTTGTCAACCAATTTCAAATTTGTTGTGGGTTCCTTGATATTCAACGATGTCCTTCTACTAAATTTTTTTCTTTGGTTTGGGATTCTTTCATGGATAAGGCCAAGGGCCTGGGTGCAGAAGATTGTCACACTGCTTTTACTATAGGTAATAAAATGGTATATTCAATTTGTTTTTTGTTCTTGTTAGAAACGCTTATGTAGTATCTTAGAGCAAAAATAAATAAACCTTAATTCTTATGCATTATTTTCCAGGTGCGTCCATCTGTATGTGATATTATAATTTTCTTTAGAAATGGTTATATTCAGGTGTTGAGTCTTATCTTTTGTCTATCAATTATTACTTCTTTTGTAAACAAAGTTCTCATGTGTATACAGGTATTCTTTGCCCATCTCATACTTGCAGATATGGACAAAGAGCTTTAAGGTAAACAAATGGGAAAAAAAATAGAGGAAAATGAGAACATATGATGTTGTACAATAAGTGTGACTAGTTAAAAATAATGTGTTGATGAGAAATATGACTATGGATATAAGGACATTTCGATTATATAATCTTTGAAAGGAATGTCATTTGATATTGACATTGAATTGAATATAATCAAAGGAGAAAAATATATCTTGAAGGATTGCAAGTGATTAATTTGATAATCACTGTCCAATCTTAATCATTCAAGATTTTTAAGATCTCAATATCATTAACCTTTTATTTGAAAAATTTTGGAGAAAAAAAAGGTTATTCAATCATATATTTTATTGAGAGCCAAAAGAAATATATACATAGATCTCATATATGCTTACATAGCAACATTGAGAGTAAAATCAGCAACAATCATGAATCCTTCATATGCTATCTTTACAAGTTAAATTTGTTGATACAATAGCAATAGAGAAACACACATACATATGTAAATATGATGTGCTTGTATAAATTATTAAGAAAATAAAGAAATTTTGATCATATCATTACTAGAAGTAAATATTATATGATGATCATGTACTTGGTTAAGCTATTGTGTTACTATTGTCAATATGATAGTTACAATTTTATTGTATTATTGAAAGCTCATACAGATAAATAAAATTTATTTTGGGGTTATTATATCGTGACGTATTTGAGCTAAATTTTATAATGGACCATGAGCTTTCACAGAAACGAACAAGAGAATATTGATTAAAATTCAATATTTTATCAATATTATCCAGTATATATCCCCCTTTTGATCTTGATGGATAATGATCGATGAAAAAAATACAAAGTGAGCTTGTAACTATTATCTATCAATTTAAATGGTGAATACTTATATGTCTCAAAGATAATGCAACAATATTCATTATTGTTGAATAATATATGAGTTAACACAATTTCATGTATAATCCAATAAAAGGCTTTGAAGAGCTAAAGTATATTGAATTATATTATATATAATTGTGCTCAAATTTCTCAAAGTTGATGAAAAATTTAATATTTTGAATATATTTAGCGATAGTGACATTCGAGACTACAATCAAAATATAATATATAAAGTCACAGATAGAAGCTTAACTTGAAAAGTCTTTTGAAAGATCAATTTTATGATTAAAATTGCACGAATGATGCATATATTGGTTTAAAGTATAATGCCACAAATACATGACTATAAGTCAATATTTGGAAAGCTTCTTCCAATTTATGTCGCATAAAATAAATTTTTGATAGATAAAGTTTGAATAATTATCATGAAGAATCAAAATTAGTTCAGTATGCAATAGAAAGTTAAACGGTTGAGGACTAAAGTCCAAATTTTTCTTTATTCAATAACTATATGTGTTATATATTCCTAAGGTAAAATGTACTTACTATATTTAACAAAAGTTGATAATGAATCTCATGCCTATGAAAAATCATATATTATGCAAATAATATTGTTAGCCTTATCATAAAATATGATATATTTTGAGCTCAATTTAACCCACAAATTTATTAATATTATTATTATTATTATTTTTAATTGCAACTTATATTAGTGGCAAAATAAAGTTGCTTTAATTGCACCGACTCAACACATTGAGAAGACCTATTAATAAATTTAAAAATATGCATTTTGAGTTTTCATTTATATTGAATCCTTTGAAGGGTAAGCAAGCTTATTATATAATCTTAATAAATAAAAATAATTTTTGCCATTAGGGGAGAGAAAAAAGTTAATGGCGTGAAATTATTTAAAATGCATTCATTTTATGGAACGTAAGGTTTAGAAAATTACTCGATAATAGAGTACTATATATTGTCGATGCATTTAGATAGTGAAAAGTTTAGCTGCAAAATGCTCGAGCAATTATTGAAGTTCCTATAAGACAATGAAATGAAATAGCAACAAACATTCATCTAAAATTTGCTAATTATATTAGTGCAAAAATAATATTATTATTGTTGGAATAAGAGTTAATACTCTAAGAAATGATATTGAAAAAGATTATAATTATTGACTCCTATAGAGTCTCAGGTACTTGATATAAAATGATATCATTTCGATGACAAGAGGAATAAAATATTAATATATTAATGTTGTGCAACATATTTTCTATCATTATCTCTTTAATAAGCGAGAGATAATAAAGATTCTGAATAATGTTAAAAATTATTAAATGTCGATAAAGAAAAGTAATGGCCAAATACAAAATATTATTTCAAGCATATATCCATTTACTTATGTACAAAGTGAAATAAATATAATATAAACACGTGAGATGTTCGTTAGATATTTATAAGGACTAGTTGTCCAAGTGCCTAGAAATGTAAAATGTGTTGAAAATACATGAATTTATATTAAATATGATGAGGTTATAAGATACAAAATTTTACTCTCGTATGTATATAATGACTTTAAAATGTGACTAATGCTCACATAATATTATTATATATAGTTACTGATTTAAATAAATTAATAGTACTTATTGCTTATAAAAGCATTAACTTCAAATGTCATTTATTGTTATGATAATTCATATTTATGTACTATTAAAACAATGTGAATGACTACATGAGTTCTAATGTTATCTTCTGCATTCACGTTAGCATTCAAATTTAATATTTTTACAAGCCATATGACTTTGTTATTGATACAAAGTATGTTAATTATTTCATGTGCTCTTAAAAAAAGATATCGCAAAATAAGTAATTATCTTAAAAAGAGATAAATTTATATTGATTTACTTTTTATGGATAAAACATATGCACATTATATATCCAGTTACTATTTGGTTGCATGATATAAAAATTATCTCATACTGTCCTTCATTTTATAATCATTTGTACCATTTAATAAGATAATTGATGCTCAGTGTATTTATTAACATTGATGAATGTTATTAGAGCATATACAAATATTAAACATTTCAGAAGAACAAAATGATGAATTTTATGATAAATTAGATATATTAATTATTATCATTACTGTAGTATGTTTTATAAGTGCAAGGTTTCTAATGATCGACAAAATAAGTTATTTTGTAAAATAACATGTACCTTACAAATTAGTATTCAAATATACTCTTGTTATTAAAGTAACTAGATTTAGCTTATAACTATGAAATTATACTACATATAAAGTCAAGTAACGACCAAGTAGGCTCACTCGATATGAGTTATTAAATTTACTTCAACATTTGAGAGATTGTCATAGTGATGTTAACATGTGCCAATTAAAGGGGCATCTCATGTTGAATGATTGTCATCATCAGGGGAAGCACATTTGTATACCCGTTGTACTCTTTTTCCTTTTCATGGTTTTGTCCCACTGTATTTTCCTGTAAAGGTTTTAATGAGGCAACTTAAGCTTATTATATGAGAATAATGTACTCTTTTTTTCTTTGCTAGTTTTTGTCCCATTAGGTATTTCTAGTAATGTTTTTAACGAGACATATTCTCAATGCATTTGACATTTAGGAGAAATGTTATAATTTGAATGTCAAATCTTAAATATGTTATATCTATCTTATGGTTAGATTTATTTCAAATGAATATTTATTTCTACTATATCATAAATTTATATTTAATTAAAAATAATTAAAGATTCAATATCTATCATATCTTATATTAGAAATTCATATTGTATATTGTAAACTTTATAAATAAGGACTTTAGCAGTTTATTATTTACACAACAATAAATAAAAGTTACTTCTACTTATTTGCTTTTCTCTCTACTTTTCTTCCCTTATTTCTTTAGTTTTATAACATACATAAATTTTTTTCGTTAAAAAAAAATTGACAACTCTATTTCCTCTGCTCTGTCAACCACACTTCTAAATGAGTAAAGTTCACCCTAACATTTGAAGTTTTTAAATGTGGATAAATGTATTATTTTATTTTTGTATCTTTTTAGTTCGAGTATATTAATTAATTAAAAAAATATTCCTAATATCTTTTTAGTTTGAGTATATTAATCAATTAAAAAAATATTCATAGGAGAATTTTTTAATTGCAACATGAGAGAACTCTTAGTATGTGATCATCAAAAACAAATTTGAAGTAATAAATATCTTTATCCTAGGGTTTAGTATACTAGCAGCATATTTATTATACAATATTAAAATTTTTAGTTGTATATTTTTATACAATTATATATTTAATTATAAAATTAGATTATTTTATACAGTATTATGTAAAAAATTTGTACTATCAAAAAGTATAGGTCTAAATCGTATTAGACATTTAACTTATTTTGTTTGAATTTTAAATTATAAAATTATGTGTCTTATATTTTATTTATTTATTTTTATCTCAAATTAAAAATAATTTTTTATTTTTTTAAAAAATGTAATAAAAATATAAAAATGAATTAAATATTGATTTAAAAAAAATTAAAAAAAATTATTTTATTAAAATATTTTATTAATTTTATCAGACTATATTATACGACATGTCACTATTGACCAATCACTGTACATACTAATTATAATATAATTTAATACAGTTTAATCCAATACAACTATATCTAATTAATTTAATACAATATATTAAATATGCCATAATAGTACTTTACAAAATTATAAAATATAACATTCATAAAATTTATAATAACAAAACTAATACTCCATTGAATGTTCAATATTGAACGTGCAACATTGAACGGGTCTAAATTATTACAATTTAATTTAAATGGTATTCAATTAGACGACCATTCAAAAAATATATAAAAATTATCTTTTAATTATAAAAATATATAATTTAAATTTTTAAAAAATATTTTTTTTTTTTTATAAATTTTAAGAAATATTACTTTTTTTTATTATTTTTTCAATATTTTTATTAGAAGTACTATTATGATCTATATTAAAAAATATATTAATGATACCCCTGTTGATATACGGTAGTCTGCACCTCCTTACTGATTACTACCTGTATTAATTAATTGGTATTTTTGGAACTTCTATTTAAATAATTGGTACATCACAAATGTGAAACTATCCTGGTAGCCAAAAATAAAACAGAATCAACAGATGGCATTGGCTCAGCTGAAATGAACCAATCAGAAAAGACCTTATCCTATCCATATCATCTTAGTGAAACCAAAGCAAACAAATAACTGTTCAGGATCTCATTCACTTTCTGGCCCTAAATCACATCTCTTGGTTAGCAAGGGATTCAGAGAAAAGGCAAATTCAAACATGGCAGCCTCACTACAAGCTGCAGCTACTCTTATGCAACCCACCAAGGTTGGAGTCTCATCTCGTGCCAGCCTACTACAACTAAGGTCCTCACAGAGTGTTTCCAAGGCTTTTGGAGTTGAATCAACTGGGTCTAGACTCTCTTGCTCTCTCCAAACTGACTTTAAGGATTTGGCTCTCAAATGTGTTGAGGCCACCAAAATTGCTGGCCTTGCTCTTGCTACTTCTGTTCTTGTTGTCTCAGTATGTTACTTTTCCCAAATCTATATTATTTAACTAGGAAATTACATAAAATAAGAACAACGAAACTAATAACAACAAAAATAAGCACCTAATTGAACAAGTTTCAATTGTTAAGAAAGAATGGGTCTAATTGGACGCCGTTCATTATAGCTACATATAAACAAGAACAAATTAAAGAAGCAAAATTTTTTACTGCAATATTTCTTGATTTCTATTTGCTGGTTTGTAATTCCAAGTATATGATTCAAAGGCTTTTTAATACTTGTTTACATAGCTTGATTATGCTTTAGTATTTCAAGTTAGGGGCATTTGTCCACTGATAGTGTCTAAAGTATCCATATGTATTTTTCATTAATAATAGATGCAACTAATTTGCTTTGTTGGAAATTAGTCGAATGTGGTCGATGCTTGTAGAAATCTGTCAAATTTTGCAACTTCAACCATAATCAACCTGTTTTTTCAGCCTTGTTCCTCTAGAAATTGCAACCACTAGTTAAAAAGGGTCACAAACTGGTCAAGTATTCATTTTTAATAAAAGTCACATTATAATATTATTTTTTAAATGTGATCATTATCAAAAGCCATTTAACGTAGCTTATTTCAAATTGCAACTTGATCATACTTTGTTGTGTGTATCAAGTTGTTGTAAGACGGTCATACTTGTCTCAACTTGGATACCATGAGGCAGGCCTATGTGTTAGTGTTGAATTGGATCTTAAGTTTGTATGGTGAGATGTTGTTGAAATAATCATGGGATGCCTTACTAACAAGTGTCAATTATATTATGACATGTGGACTGTTACATGTGTAAAAATAATTTCCATTCAGAAATGATAACATTCTCTTGGTTTTCAGGGAGCAGGTGCAGAAGGAGTACCTAAAAGGCTAACCTATGATGAAATCCAAAGCAAGACATACCTTGAAGTAAAAGGTACTGGAACAGCCAACCAGTGCCCTATAATTGATGGTGGAAGCGACTCTTTTGCATTCAAACCCGGCAAGTACAATGCAAAGAAGTTCTGCTTTGAACCAACATCATTCACTGTTAAGGCTGAAGGAGTAAGCAAGAATGCTCCTCCAGAATTCCAAAACACTAAGCTAATGACCCGTTTAACCTACACTCTTGATGAGATTGAGGGACCTTTCGAAGTTTCTCAAGATGGGACTGTCAAGTTTGAAGAGAAAGATGGGATTGACTATGCTGCTGTGACAGTTCAATTGCCGGGTGGAGAGCGTGTTCCATTCCTTTTCACTGTCAAGCAATTGGTAGCCTCTGGCAAACCAGGGAGCTTTGGAGGAGAATTTTTAGTACCATCATACAGAGGTTCATCTTTCTTGGACCCAAAGGGAAGAGGTGGTTCAACTGGGTATGACAATGCTGTGGCATTGCCAGCTGGAGGAAGAGGAGATGAAGAAGAACTTAAAAAGGAAAATATTAAGAATACCTCATCTTCAGTTGGGAAAATTACTCTTAGTGTCACTAAGAGTAAGCCTGAAACTGGTGAAGTGATTGGAGTGTTCGAGAGTGTTCAGCCATCTGATACTGATTTGGGAGCTAAAACCCCGAAGGATGTGAAAATTCAGGGTGTTTGGTACGCTCAGCTTGATTCATAGAGCCTTTTACTTAAATGGGTTGGTTAATGTACTTGATTAATTTCTGGGTTTCAGATTTTTGTTACAAGTTGAAAGTTCTGATTGCTAGACTTTCTTTTCTTGTAACGAATTGGAGAAGCTCTTCAAATTATCAATCCTTGTTGTAGATTATATGGCTTTTATGATAAAAGTTTCAAAATTTGAAACCTTGAACTTTCATGGTAATGCCATTGGGGAGCTTTTAAACGAGTGTTGCAATTTACAAAGAAATATGATTAGCATTGGAGCAATTAAAAACTGTACTCAAGTTGCTCTAAAAGTAAATATTTTGCTATGGCAATAGCAATTATTCCCTTACCTGTTTGGAACTAATCAGAGATTCTGAAAGGATCGATTTGTCTCGCATTAAAGGAAAGGTTTTTGGAAAGGAAAATTCAAGAGAAATTTTAAATTTTACTCCCAAATATTCTGTTAAATAATTAAATAACAAATTTATCATTTTTTTTAAATTAAATAATACATATCGCACTCTACATCCCACCTTTTTAAAAAATACTTCTTAAAAAATTTTCATTCATTCCACCCTTTCTTTCTCATTCACCTCGACTTTTATATTCACCATCAACAATTCCAAATCTTAACTCAAAATATTAAAAATATTAAAAGAGAAAGATAGATATATGAAAGATGTAAAAGAAGTGAAATATTTTGAAGTAGATGGGGACAAAAAATAATTAAAATTGGTATATAAATTTTTTCTCTTTCAAATAGCACAGTGGTTTGGTAAGCCTTACCAAACGTTTCATACATGTTCGGCACCTCTACCGATGATTACAAGTACTTTCAGTAGGTTCGTTAGAAGTTAGCAAACGTTACAATTATGTTCAATACTACCTATCGAACATAACAATAAAGTTTGGTACTGTTTATCGAACATAATAATAAGGTTCGTTAACTCCTATCGAACTTACCGATTATTTTGTGTTACCGTTCATTGTTTCCTATCCCGTGTCTCATTTATAATTCTAACTTAAAATTGATTAGTGTGTTGCAGAAAATAATCAAAAAAATAATTTGCAGAAACTGGTTTGCATAAGGGAAAATTAGTCTTTGGCTGGCAGCAGATGGCAGTGTGCCTCGATCAATGGCGAAGCTGGTGGCACAGCAGATGGCAGTGTGCCTCGATCAATGGCGAAGCTGGTGGCACAGGAATGGATTTCTTGAGGAAATAGGCAATTCGGTAGGAAGGTGTTGGGATGTATGAGCTGAGGGATGTTTAGGGTTATATTTGTCATTTCATATTTTTACACTTTTTGTTGTAATATTTTTACATTTAATGGGATGTCTCATAGTGAAATTTGAGATTTCTCCAGAATTTTCTTTTTCGAAAAACCTTGTAAATCTAACAAACGAATTATAATATGTCCTTTTGAGGTTTTTCTAGTCTTGAAAGATCTCCATATTACTGCAGTGTCGTTTGGTCTGTTGGTGAGGTTCTCTTTGAGGCAACAAGCAACAGCTCAGAATGACGCGAGTTGATTATTTTTAAAACTCTTATTTTGACGGGATATTTTATTCCAAGTTGATTTATTTCCTTAGTAAATCTTTACTGTCATGTTTAAAATGGTCTTTAAGCTCTAATAAATAATTAGGTTTCTAACTGTTGGATACGATATAAGGGTCACTTATAGCATTGCCTTTTTTCCACACAAACACACGAAAACTGCACATGTTTATTTTGCACGAAGTTTAGAAGTTTTCTTTCATAATTTTCATGTTTGTATACTTCTTCATTTCCAACATGTGTGTGGTCATGCTTTATTAATCTAGTTTCAATTGAAACTATGAGAAAAACTATGCAGGGTTTTTCCCTTTCATTCTAATCTCATTAAAAAAATTTCAAGGTCAGGCTCATATAAAGTTTCCTAATACAAACGTACTTTCTGAATGTAGACTTAACTTTGTTTTGATTATTTTTCCTTCTGTTGATTTTGTTCCCTTCACTTCCAATTTAGCACTGATGAATCTATGTAGTGGAACAATTGATTGGATTGATTCCATCAATCAAACTATACTAATTGATTTTTTAAAAATTTTATAAGAGTAAAACCAAAAATCATATATATTTGTTTGTATATATTTTTTAAATGCTTATACTTTTGTTTGATGACAATTATTGTACATAGGGCTTATAATATGTGGGGTGTTATGATTCAACGAGAGAATTCATCGACTTTGTAAATTAATCAAATTAATGTATATATGATAGTTAATTATTTATGGTCCAATTATAATATTTATTTACTTGACTAATTATATTATTTGTTTAAATTTTATTGTGAATAGTGCCCAAAACAAGCAGAAGGCTATGAATGTAACTACTATGTCATGCTATTTATGAAAGACACTGTTAACAACCCTCGTATAAATATAACTGAATTGGTATTAATTTTTAATATTTAACTATTATCGATAGTTTATATAATATATGTTTACAATTTAATATAATTTTAAATATTTTACTAAACTTTGTTTTGTATCTAATGTTTGTAGTGGAAGCACAAGTTGCGCTATGCAAATGAAGAACTATTTCAATTGAGGGAGGAGTAGTACATATATGTGACAATGTATATTCGTGGATAGTAGAATATATAAGGTTTTATTTTTATTTTAGCTAATGTATAGTGAGATTATTTTAGATAAATATATATTTTTCATTTTGAGTATAGACCTACTTATGTTTTGAAAAATTAAAAGTTAATTAGTAACTGTAGATGTACTACGAAAGCTTATATATATAGATTTATTAGTATTTATAGTCATGACTATCAAAAATTTAGAGATTACAGATTTATTAATAAAGTCATTGATATTTTATTATTCGTATGGTCAATATATATATATATATATATATATATAATAGAATATATGGAAAACATAATATTTAATATATTTATACACACACACATATTTAGGACGATTATTTAAATAACCGTCATTGAATAATGTACTAGTCGTTATTTTCAAATTTTTTTTGAGAATTTTTATGGCAGTCATTGTCAGTTTACAATGATGGTCATGAAACAACAACCGTCATAAAATATATTTTTTATGACGATCGCTTGTTTTTCTATGATTTTTAATGACAATCATTTTTTATTTTTTATGACTGTCACGACTATCATTAAAAAGGCTTATTTACGATGACACCTGAATAGATGATAGTTGCTGTATTTTTTTTTGAAGCATCATCGTAACTTTACAATAAAAGTTAATGACCGTCTTTAAAGTCATTTTTTAGCTTAGTGCAAGTTTTTAAAAAGTTATTTATGTTGAATTTGTGCTTAAATTTTTATTCTTGGATTTATTTACAAGTTGCTTAGGGTTAATTGCTTATTAGTTTATTATAAAACCCGTTCTAGGACTCATCTTGTACATATGATATTGTGCTAACCTTGTAAGGTAAAAGACACTAAAGTGTGCAGTAACTATTAGACTTAGCAGACTGACGAGTTAGTGCAAGTTAGACACACACGTAGGAGGATTAAGTAAGGAGTGACAACAAGCTAGTAAAGTACACTAAGGCAATATTATTGTGAGGATAGCCTAAGATCAACTTTGTAATTGAAAGTTTGTGTTGACCTAAGTTATTTATTTTTACGTAAAATATTGTGTCAACCTTTATATTTACTGTGTTGTATTTAAATGTAACCTTAATTCTCTATATATATTAAATGAAATATTGCTACAGTAGAGCACAATTTTCAAGGTAATTTTCAATTTTTCATTACTCGCTTAACGACACTGTTTTTACTGGGTCATTTTACAGTTCTATTCTTCAACATTTTTTTTTTCATTTTCTCTGATCTTTTCGAGCACGCTTGTTGATAATCACTCTCTCATTTTTGCAATCTCTCACTCCTTTCTCTCCACATATTGTTCCAAAGTGTTTTGGATATCGTCATAAGCATCGACATTCCAATTACTTGTTTTGATACTAAGGATTTTGTGGTTGTCATTGTACCATCTGAATTTGTAGTCATAGATAGCTTCTTTGTCATCTTCACCATCACCATCGTCATCTCTATCGTGTTCGGTGATTAACACTGCTTTGATTTCGTTATCAGATTTGTCAAGATTTGGGGATCTTACCCATGATATTCGACTTATATATAACAAACCCAACTACAAACGTGAATGAAGTGAAGGAAGTTGTGCATTATAGTTGCAAATTGGTTGCTATAGCTTTTCATCAGTAATAGACCAAGAAATCGCCACCATAAGAGAACTTGATATCATTTTTCTCTCATTCTAGATCTTTCCATTGCTACTTAATCTCTATCTCCCTTTTTTTTTCTTGGTCTCATCGTTGCTGGTGATAAATTATTTTGACCACACCATCACCACCATGATGGCTATGATTTTGAAAAAAAAAAAAAAAACTTTTACAAGGGCATTTCAAAAAGAGATACAGAGAGAGTGAGAGATGAAGATAGAAGGGAAGCAAACTCTTTTTGAAACATATATGTTTTCCTAATCTAGAATTTTCAGCTATCCTTGTATAATGAGATTTTTCAAGTGTATTGTTGACTATAGAACTTTAGCAGATAACACTTGATCCCTTTTTTTTTTTTTTTTTTTTGGGTTTTCCCTCTTGCTTCCAATTTTTTTTCATCTTTTATCTTGACAACTTAAGAATTTACCATTTGGCCTTCAATGGTCAAAAATTAAAAAGTTATTATAGCATTTGTTTGCAATTTTTGGTCTCATTTAATTGATCCTTTTCTGTCGTTGTTGCATACATTTATGTTGAATGTTACATATATTTTTGTTGTTGTATGTAACATGTTATATACACTTCTTTTGTTATATGTAACATATTACATTAATTATATATTTATATGTAACATATAACATTCATATCTAGTAAGGTCGTCGGGATCCAATAAGAATGTAAGATATTTAATCGAACTTTACTTATGTATATAATATGTTACATCTACCTCTATATTTAAATGTAACATGTTACATTCTTATTCGGTAAGGTCGTCGAAGCTCTAATAGGATCGATGATAGTGTCACTGGAGCTCCGATGATATCATAATCGGAGTTGCCAGAGCTATGTTGAGGTTGCCAACGGAGTTGTCGGAGCTCCAGTAAAATTGGAGTGTTGAGAGAGAATTCAAAACTGTGAATTTTGGGGTGTAAAATTGCTAGTTTGAAAAAATTAAAATATTTATCTAAAATCATGTTATTTATGTCAAAAATTGATTAAACAAATATTCATGTGGGCCGTATGTTTAATTAATACCTCAACCCATGAGTTTCCAGTCCAATAGCCTTCTATTAGATAGGTTATTAATTATATATAAAAAGCCTTATGTTAGAAGTCAAGGAATATATATAGAGAAAAAAGGGAAACAGTTGAGAGGTGTGATGATGAAATAAGAGCATGAATAGCTTTATTGGATCTCTTCAAGAGTGACGAAAAAGAGAGAGTACTAAGACATATTGCTCAGAGAGAGGTAGAGAAGAGCAACGACACTATTAGGTGTTAGAGTGTGGCTTTGTTGATGAAAGGACATAGATGAAAATAAGGAACAGTGAGAAAAGAGGGCTAGTTATGGCAGATATGTTTGAGGTTCTTGTAGGTATGAATCTTAATATCTTTTTCTTATTAACTTTTATAATTTCTTTCTATGTTTTTCTCTGAAATAATATGAATTGCAAGTGTGTCTTTTCCATAGAGTATGATTTTTGAACCATGTAAAATCTTGTGTTGTTTGTTCCTCTGATATCTTTTTGCATTTTTTAAAGAACATTTCAGATTTGGTTCTTGAACTAAAATGATTGATTAAAAGTGGAATTTTATATTTTTGGAACCAAAGTTCCCAATAACTAGTATCAGAGCCCATGGTTAGTCTTTCACTGTTATAATTTGTGATTTTTTCCAATTTTCTTTAGAGTTTTTTGAATTTCTTGTTTCTAAATTTTTTTGGGTATTTTATTAATACAAAAATTGCTTCTCGAAAATTTATTTTAATTCTAAAATTTATGTTAAAAATCCTAATTTTTTCGGTTTTATGAATTGGGAGATTTAAATAATATTAAAGAGATTTTTGGTGATTTAAATAGGACTCTTTAAATTTTATTTTGTGTATCTCCTTGGGTGAAATATTTTTGGTTGAAGATTTGAGTAAAATCGTTTTTGGGTGTACCAATTTAATGGAGATTTATTTTCTAATTTTTTGAAAGTGTAAAATTATAAGAGAATAAAAAAATCAATTTGACCAGTTTATCTCCTCTCTATTTATTTAAAAGATATTCATGTCAGTTTTTGAATGAATGTTAATTCTTGATAATCGTTATTAAATTATTTTAATTATTTATGAAAGATTTAGATTGAAAATCTTGAAATTATCAAGTTAAGTTCTATAATTAATTCATGGTGTTAGTGAAATTGATTGTTATATATCTTTGGAGATTTTATTGTGTATATTCTTTTGTTGTCCTTGGTAGGAAAAAAGACACAACATGAAATTTGAATTTTGCATGCAAAATGCATGTAGGAGATATGTCGGATTTGGTATAACCTATTTCTAGTTGACAAAGTCAGCCACGATTTAAGTCGAAATCTAAAAGCAATTAGGTGCTTTCACTATTGTTATGGATAGATGCATAGTGCTATGCCTTGTTATGAAAAGAAAAGATGACTTAATGATAAATCTAAGATTGGATATGCATATATAAAAATTTCAAGTTGTGATAATTGTTGCATTGTTAGATGACTATTATAATTGTAAAATTCGAGTTGTAGAATCTTGGATTGTTTTGATATTTGGATTGATCGTTTCTTGTATGTCCTAATCATAAAAGTTATGTGATGCTGTAAATCCTTAACTAGGTGGTAACCTGTTTGAAAAGGTTGAAAGCATGTGTGATATGAACTTATTACTTGGACTATTATAACATTGTTAGATTTGTACGTTTTGTAGTCTTTGACACTGCATGTTTTGATGTAGTAAAGACTTGTGATAAATAGCACTTTGTATGTATATGGATACTCACTGAATAGTGTTATTGAGCATATTCATCATGGTCTTTGAGTAGTGTTAAGGAAACTCATGTGGAGTTGTGATCCTGTTTGCATCTGTATTTAAAAACTTTCTGTTATGGCATGGATAGTTGACATATTGGTAGAAGAAAGTTGCTGAAATTATTAAAGTAAATGTCTGTTTGATGCTTGTACTGCTAGTATTTTATTTTGTTATATTTTTGGTGTAAAAATAGAGTCTAATATTATTTGTGGGAAGCATACAACTAGAAACTATTTTTGAGTAGTTCATATTGGTTTGTAGGATCCTGGCCAATCCTGATGAATGTAAAATATGATTTGTGTTACTTTTATTAGTCTATGTTGATTTATGATTGATTATCAATATTTCTAATATAGGTTATTGTCGATTTCTTTTTTATCATTATTTGAATGATTTATCGTTTCTAGCTATTGAACACCTTTTAGAAATATGGAATTGATAATTTGTTCAAAATTAGATAATGTTAGAAAATAATTATTGTTTGAGCAATATGATAGAAGTATTACGTGAACATGATATATTTGGTGGGTTGTTAGCTTGTTCTATTATTCTTTTACTAACAATGGTAAAGAGAATGTGTTGCAATTGAGATGGTGCTTACAAGAATAACACTTGAACTTGCATGATTGTAGCTATTAATGCAAGTGAGGTCCATGATGAGCATGAAAGTGCTTTCCAACTTAGTGATAGTACTTAATGAAATGCAATGAAGGAAGAGACGCTATGGTATTTGGGTAAGCCACCTGGAAAGTATATGCATGTAGACCTTAGTACTTGTGTATGACAATTGATGTTGTTTAGATGATTCAGAGTCAACATCTTGTAATGAGTTGTATTTAAAGAATCTAGAATATGGCTTGATACCTTAGATATTTATTGAGATTCATTGTATGAAAATAGAAGCTAATTTTAAAATCCTAAAATGTTGTGAATTTGATGTAGTTGTTTTAGCTTTGTGGAACAAATTAAATGAATTGTATGTATTTATGGTGATGATCATATATTGTTATAGATATTTTTCCTGGTATGTTATAGATATGAAACCTATATGGTGTGAATTGGCTTAAGAGATATAAGCACATTATAATAATTTATTTAATCAATTTAGTGTTAATTAATATATGTATTTGTTGATATATTAATTGTGTTGTTTGTATATAATAATATAGAAAAATTTATTACTTGTTATGCATACTTAATCTATTTTATAATAAATAATTTATAATTAAAGTTGAGCCAATTAAAGTGGTATGCATAGAAAATATGAGAAATATGTTTGTTGCATGATTTATGTATTTGAAAAAGTAACATACTGATAGTCCATGATGATATTTTGCTGACCTGTGAGTGTTTCAATGATATTTATTGTTTATCTTCAATTTAGTATCCCAAAACTAGATGGTGTTGGCAATTTGAGCTCATATAAGTGTAGTGTCATACTTGCATGCTGTATTGTTTGGAATATGTTTTGTTTCATGGTAATTAATGTTGGAATAATTAATGAGTTGTGTTATTTGAATTGGTTTAATTCAAATAGAACTAATTGTTGATTGTTGGTTGGAAAATAAATACTTTTCTATTTAGGTATTAATGGTGTTGATTTGGTGTTTTAAAACTAAAACAGGTATGTGTGAAGAGTTTTGCTTACTCTTACGCTACAAGTGATTTGAGAGGTAACGATCTTTCAAAAGGGATTATATATTTATTATTTTCATGACTATGAGAAATCTAACTTTATTTGCTTGTATGCTTTGATTGAGTACAGTAACTATTCCATAGCATATATAAAACTGGAAGTATTGTGGACTAAAGGCCAAGTAAAGGTGACTCAAGGATTGTGAAGATTTCGGTTGAAAGTTGTAATGTTACTTTACAAAATCAGTGCTCGATTAAGTGTTGTTAAGAAATTAGTAACTAATTTAGGAAGGCTGATTTGCAATTCATTATAAGCATATAGTCATATAGTGTCAAAGTAGAAATTTGTAGAAATATGACATTAAATGGTATATGGACTTCTCTATTATTAATTGGGCCTGATTTGATAATGTAATAGGTCCAACTTATTTGTAGTGTGTACCGGGCTTTTACTATGTTGTATTTAAATGTAACCTTAACTCTATGTATATTAAATAAATACTCGTGTGGGCCATATGTTTAGTTAGCTCTTTAGCCGATGAGTTTTCAATTCAATAGTCTTTTATTATATTTGTTATTAATTATATATAAAGAGCTTTAAGTTAGAAGAGAAAAAAGGAAAACAATTGAGAGGTGCAACAGATCAAATAAAATCATGAACAGTTTTATTGGCTCTCTTCAAAAGTGACAAGAGAGAGAGAGAGCAATGAGGCAGATTGCTCAAAAAGAGGCAGAGAAGAGCAATGACACTATTAGGTGTTATAGTGTGGCTTCGTTGATGAACATATAAAGATGAAAATAAGAAACAGAGAAAAGAGTGCCAATTATGAAAGATATGTTTGAGGTTCTTATGGGTATGAATCTTTGTATCTCTTTCTTATTAATCTATGTAATTTTCTTGTGTGTTTTTCTCTAAAATAATATGAATTGCAAGTGTACCTTTCCTGTGAAATAGGATTTATGAACTATGTAAAATCTTGTGTTGTTTGTACCTCTGATATCTTTATGTGTTTTTTAAAGAACATTTCATATTTAGTACTTGAACTAAAATGATTGATTAAAAATTAAGATTTTACATTTTTGGAATCAAAGTTCCCAACAGATTATATGTGTAGCCACTTTGATGTTAATTTTTGAATTGGTAGTTGTGTGTAGGATCTTTAGATCCATAATATAAACTTTAACAATTACAAATAAGGTGGTAACAGCTTTGTTATGTTTGTGGTCAATGTGCCTTGTTATGGTAGTGGTTTGTTAATCAGGAGAAACTCTTACTTTCTCTCCAATACTTTGTTAGAGTAAAATGAATGTATCTCCCATTGATTAAGAATAATACTAAATTAGTGTTTGTAAATAGCATAAGCCCTACCATCCTATGGGTTAACTTTTTCGAATTGAGTTGCCTATGGTACTTGTTTGGATAAGTGGGCTGTATGCCCATTGATACTATGAGTCCAATGGTACTAATAGGTCTTCAGTTCGTTATGTCTTGATCAGTTCGTCAGCCCAGTAGGCTTGGATGTCTCGATCAGCTCGTCAAGGTTTAGATGTCTCGATCAGCCAGTCTAGTCATTAGGTTTTGATGTCTTGATCAACTCGTCAAGGTTTGGATGTCTCAATCAGCCAATCAACTCATTAGGTTTTGATCTCTCGATCAATTCGTCAATCTTGAAAGCCTTACTAAGTTCATTGTGTAAGTTGTCCATATATCATCTACATTGCATCATTAAGCCCACTATATATCTTGCTCGTAGACATTTTAGGTCTATCCCAACCCATATATTATACTTGTAGTTTGTTCTCCATAGCTTGTTGGTTTTGTGCCAACCTTATCTAAGTCGTTTATTTTATAGGTTGGAGAAGTTATTACTTACTAATGATTATCGATATGTTTTACCATGACCATATTTACTTGATTTGATCCAACATTTTTAAGTCTTTTTTCAAAAGTCACGTCACAATTTGTCGTATCAAGCACCTCACAACAAGTGTATACTCTCAAGTTTATATATATATATATATATCCTAAAACAATACATATGAACTCTACAAATTCCACATTTACTTTGATAAGTGAATGTATGTCTAACTACTTTGATGTTAATTTTTGAATTGGTAGTTGTGCGTAGGTCGTTTAGATCCATAAATTTAAAAATCGCAAATAAGGTAGTGGCAAGCCTTATTATGTTAGTGGTCAATTGTTATGGTAGTAGTTTGTTTATTCCACGTTATCTTGTAAGAGAAAGTAAAAGTGTCTTGTATTGATTAAGAATAATATTAAAGTAGTGTTTATAAATAGCACGAACCCTACTATCCAATGGGTTTACCTTTTCGAATTGGGCTACCTTTGGTGCTTATGGACTATACAAATTGACAACTCTAAGAGAGGCAATGAATAAGCGTGTCTATCTTTAGAATATTAAATAGACCTTACTAAAGAATTCTGAGCTCTATTTGTGCTTATATTATTATCCCATTATTGCTATGAATAAGATTTAGAAGAGCATGGGTTTGTTGTTACTAATGAGTGCTCGAAAAGCACTAATATTTCGTGATTAATTGTGCTTAATTGTTTAAAATATAGATTTGTTATGATTGTTTATTTGATTATTTCAATAAATCTATCCATTCGAAGTCACGGGTATGTTTTAGTGTATTTCAGGTATTTTTAGCATCAAATGAGTCAAATAATGAAAACACGCAAAGACAGAACACTTACGGCGCTCGGATCATGAGTTACGGGCTAAACGAGACAAATATGTAAGCCTTACATAACAAGCCATCACATATGTAAGGGGGTCAACGTGAAGAAATTGAAGACAACGCGCGCCGCGACGAGGAAAAGTCATGCTGCGGCGGGAAGCTATCGAATTTTGACATTATTTCCAATTTTTGTGTTGCGCCGCGGCGAAAAAAATGCATGTCGCGGCGCGCCTATTCCTATGGCAATTAGGATTTGTGTAAACCCTTACATTTATAAATACCCCCTTAGAGCCCCCTTACAACAGAACTCAAACAACTTGTACACAACTTTACACATTACAATTTTGCGACCAAACACTACATTCAATCAGCTTTGGGAGCTTTGCTACACTTAAACGAAGTGAGAGAAACCATTCTAAGGATCCAAGGAAGCCGTCGACAATCGAAGATAAAGCTTTTGGAGAAGAACGTTATCCCATCCATAAGCGGTATTTAGATCTAGGTTTTCTTTGGTGTTATAGAATTCTATTTTTCTTCTTCTTTCGTTGGAGTGTATGTTCACATTTTATTTGTCTATGAATATTAATATAAACATGAGTGACTAATTTCATTATGGATGTTTAGTTTGTGTTGCCATGTTTGCTAGAACTGTGTATGGTGTATATTTTATTGATTTAATACAAACAAATTACTTTTTGATTAAGAGCATGTTTAAATATTTAATTATGAATTATCATAGGCCAATTTGAGATTCGTAGTTAGGTTGAAAGATTTTAGAATTTAGTTATAGGAACGTCTCCTTAACTTTATTCCGAAACACTTAATCAAAGCTTCAATTTAGTGACTTAGTCATAGCATTAATTTGATTGGCATGTTTTTTCTTGCGCGTAATTTGATTACTATTTGATTTACCACAACCGAAGGCAGTTAATTAGTTAATCAACAAAGATATTTACCCCGACCGCAGGCAGTCTCATAATTAAAAGGAAAGCCGGTAATTTTGTTTATATAGAACGTTCATGTTATTTCACCATACCTTTTCGATGCAAGCATGATCAATCAAGCTAAACGTCCATACATCCTCCATTGATCTTCAAATATATCTGAATTGATTTTTAAATTGCAATTTTGTTTTCGTTTAATTGCTCGTACTTTGTTCCCGTTACAAATCAAACACCTTTTTACAGTTTTACTAGCTTTAAGATTCTAGTTACTTAGAGTTTTAGTTTTACTAGAATTCTATTTAATTAGTGTTTTATTTTTATTGGAACTCTATTTAGATTAAGAAGATAGTTATTTAAAACCACTGCAATTCCTTGAGAGACCGACTTTAGAAGTTGCTTATCACTTTACTACGAGTGATTCGTACACTTGCGAGTACACAATTTAACACATCAAGTTTTTGGCTCCGTTGCCGTGGAATTGGCGTTTTGAATAATTTTCTTTTTAACTTTTTAGAGTTTCTTAATTATTTTTATTTGTTTGTTTTATTTGTTATCTTTTATTTTTTTATTTATTTTTTTTTATTTATTTTATTTTTATTTTATTAAAAAAAATACAAAAAAATTCAAAAATTCAAAAAAAATATAGTGCTTAATTTTCCAATTTCACTGCTGCCTTGATCTTTGTTTGTTTTTTATTTGTGCATGAAGGGTAGGAGATCACTTAACAAGGAACTCTCTCCTTTCATTGACAACATTCATAGAGTCAAACACCGATCAAAGGAACTGGATAATCAATTTCAAGAGGAAGAAGTCCAACAACAATTACAAGCAGCAATGGGTGACAACGTAGCTAGGCAGATGATGAACAAAGAGTTTGCAAGACCTATTATTGGGACCGCCACATCGTGCATTCGACTTACAGAGGCGGCTAGGAATTATGAATTGAAAAATATTCATTATTCCATGCTTCCCTCCTATTACGGTATCCCTAATGAAGATCCTTTAAATTTTATGCGTGAACTATATGCTACTATGCAAACCTTTCCACTGCAGGGACTTAGTGAATATCAACTATGCATGAGGTGTTTTCCATACACTCTTAAGGATAGAGCTAAGTCTTGGCTAATGACATTGGCACCCGGTTCTTTGGCCACTTGGGACAATGTTTACAACAAATTTATGGGTAAGTTCTATTCCCATCAAAAGACATCTGACCTAAGAACAAAAATTGCTACTTTTTCGCAGATGGACGGAGAACCCTTCTACGAGGCTTGGGACAGATTCAAATTGCTGTTGATACAATGTCCACATCACCACTTCCCGTTGCAGTTACAGAATCAGTTTTTCTATGACGGATTGACGCTACAATGTCAATTCACAGTTGACAATGCTGCAGGAGAAGCAATGGGTGAGAAAACAGCGGATGAAACTTACGAACTATTCGAGATGTTGGAAACTAATTCCCAACAAAAGAGTGCTAGAGGAAGAAGAGCTGGAGTCCACGAATTAGGCTCCAACAATGAAATGGCCATGCAACTTGCTGAATTAACGAAACAAGTGCAACTTCTCACAACCTCCAATGTTAATCAAATGCCAAAACACGAGGTATGTGGAGTTTGTGGTTCATATGGACACGGAGCTAATGTTTGTTCTTTTACAGGTGATCCTTATACAGGTACTACTGAAGAGTCTAATTTAATGCAAGGGTACCAACCTAGACCTAGGAATGACCCTTATTCAAATACCTACAACCTTGGATGGAGGAATCACCCTAATTTTGGATGGAAACAAAACAATAACCAACCATTTGTCCAAAACCAAACACAAGGCCAAAATATAAACCGACAATTTCCACAAAATAAACCGACCTTAGAGGAAACCCTAAATAATTTCATACAATCTTGTAGTGGAAGGATGGACTCTATGGAAGCTTCAATGAAAAGAGTGGAAATGCAAGTGGGGCAGCTCGCGGAACAAATGCACAAGCAAGAGACGGGAAAGCTACCCAGTCAACCCGAACAAGCCAAAATTGTCACGATTCTTCGGAGTGGTAAGGTCGTTACTAAAAATTTACCTGAACTTTCTAATGATTTACCTTATAGTGCAGGTAACATGGAAGATGACAACAATGCTTCTAAGGAATTGGAGGAAAGAGGTGACAAGCATGTAGAGCCTTCAAAGGCGACAATTGGAGAGTCATCTAATCCACCTACACTACACAAGTCATCGGAGCCATACCGACCACCGATACCATTCCCTCACCGTTTAAAGGACAGTAAGCAAGATAAGCAGTTTTCTAATTTGTTTAACATGCTATCTAAAGTTAATATTAATTTGTCATTGTTAGACGTAATTAGGAACGTACCTTCGTATGCTAAATTTTTCAAGGAACTAAACACTAAGAAAAGAAGGTATGAGCTTAATGAGAGAATAATTGTATCTGAAATTGCTAGTGCGGTGCTTCAACGCAACTTACCCCCTAAGTTAAAAGATCCTGATAGTTTCATAATTGATATTACTATGGGGGATAGGAAAGTGGCTAAGGCTATGCTTGATTTAGGCGCTAGTATCAATTTGATGCCTTACTCGATTTTTTTGCAGCTAGGTTTGGAAGAGCTAAAACCAACAACCATGTCCCTTCAACTTGCGGACATATTTGTTAAATATCCGAAGGGCATGGTTGAGGACTTACTTGTACAGGTAGATAAGCTAATCATACCTGTTGACTTTGTGGTTTTAGACATGCATGACAATCCATCTTTGGACAAGGAGCACACCATTTTTTTGGGTAGACCATTTATGGCCACTACCCAAACCATCATTGACGTCCAAAGTGGAAAGTTGACAATGAAAGTCTTGGGAGAGACTGTTCATTTTAAGGTTTTCGATTCATCTTCGTACCCTTCTATTTCTGCTATTGATGAATGTTCGTTTGTAGAATGTTTAGATCCAATAATTCATGATACTTTTGTGCATGCTAGATTAGATGATAAATTGGAAGTAGCACTTACAGTTGGAGAGGTAGATGACATCTTAGACTATGAGACTAGGGAGTACAGTGAATTGTTAGACAATGCCATATCACTAGATGACACTAGTACACCCTTAGATTTACTGGATGTCCCACACAATGATGAGATTGCTCCACCTGAATTGGAACTTAAGGAACTACCTAAGCATCTAAAATATGTGTTTTTGGGAGAGAATGAAACATACCATGTTATTATATCATCTACACTCACCCAAAACCAAGAGGAGAAATTGATTAAAGAGCTTAGGAAGTATAAAAAGGCCATAGGATGGAGTATTGGGGACATTAGAGGCATTAGTCCGGCAATGTGTATGCATAAGATTAATTTAGAGGATGATGTCAAACCAATTAAAGAAGCGTAGAGAAGACTAAACCCAATCATGCAAGAGGTAGTTAAGAAGGAAGTTTTGAAACTCCTAGCAGTAGGGGTAATACATCCAATTGTTGATAGTAAATGGGTTAGTCTCGTTCATGTGGTACCTAAGAAATTTGGAATAACCGTGGTTAAGAATGACAAAGATGAATTAGTGCCTACTAGGATAATTACGGGTTGGAGGATGTGTATTGACTTTCAAAAACTGAACTTATACACCAAAAAGGATCACTTCCCCCTCCCCTTCATTGATCAAATGTTAGAAAGACTAGTTGAGCATGATTTCTATTGTTTTTTGGATGGTCTTTCAGGTTATTATCAAGTACCCATCGTTTCGGAGGATCAAGAGAAGACCACATTCACATGCTCATTCGAAACTTTCGCTTTTAGGAGAATGTCATTTGGACTATGCAATGCACCCGCCACCTTTCAGAGATGTATGATGTCAATCTTTTCGGACATGGTGGAGAAATTCATTGAGGTATTTATGGATGACTTTCAGTTTTCGGTAATTCCTTTGATGATTGCTTGCATAAATTGACTTTAGTATTAGAACGATGCATTGAATGCAATTTGACGCTTAGTTGGAAAAAAAGTCATTTTATGGTCCAATAGGGCATAGTGCTAGGACATGTCATATCTAGCAAGGGAATTGAAGTTGATAAGGCTAAGGTAGATTTAATTGCAAAATTGCCTCCACCGACATCTGTTAAGGGTATACGAAATTTCCTAGGACATGCAGGTTTTTATAGACGGTTCATTAAGGATTTTTCCAAAATTAGTCATCCATTATGTAATCTATTATCCAAAGACACTTTGTTTGATTTTAATGATGAATGCCTTGTTGCTTTTAATGTTTTAAAGGATAAACTTACTTCTGCACCTATAATTGCTGCTCCTAATTGGTCTTTACCGTTTGAAATCACGTGTGATGCGTCTGATTATGCTATAGGAGCTGTTTTGGGGCAAAGAGTGGATAAAAGATTACATGTTATATACTATGCTAGCAAAACACTTAATGACGCCCAAATTAACTACACCACCACTAAAAAAGAATTATTGGCTGTGGTATTTTCACTTGATAAATTTAGGTCTTACTTGGTAGGAACTAAAGTTATTGTGCATTCGGATCATGCCGCTTTGAGATACTTATTGACTAAACCGAATGCTAAGCCTAGACTCATTAGGTGGATCCTACTTTTACAAGAATTTGACCTAGAGATCAAAGACAAAAAAGGAACTAAAAATGTAGTAGCTGATCATCTGTCTAGGTTGATTACTGAATATGAAAATGTTGAAGGTGAAAGTAAGGACACAATCATTGAAACCTTCCCTGATGAACAATTGTTCACAATAGGTCCAAATCCATGGTATGCTGACATTGTTAACTATCTAGCTAGTGGTATTTTGAGACCTAACATTACTTTTCAGGAAAAGAAAAGGTTTTTCAGTGTTTGCAGGCAATACTTTTGGGATGACCCGTATTTGTTCAAGATATGTCAAGATCAAGTCATCCGGCGGTGTGTGCCCGAAGAGGAACGTGAGAGCATCTTAACTTTTTGCCATGAGCTACAATGCAGGGGCCATTTTGGTGGTAAGAAAACGACCCTAAAGGTATTACAATCCGGTTTTTATTGGCCTACTTTATTTAGAGATGCTAACATGTTTTGTGTGAGATGTGATAGATGTCAAAGGACCGGTAACATAGGTAAGCGTAACGAAATGCCTTTGACGTCTAATCTTGTAGTAGAGTTATTTGACGTGTGGGGGATTGACTTTATGGGTCCTTTCCCCCCATCTTTTGGCTACATTTACATACTAGTCGCTATTGACTATGTTTCAAAGTGAATAGAAGCAATACCCACTAGAACTAATGACGCTAACATTGTTGTTAAATTTTTGAAGGATAACATTTTTAGCAGATTTGGCACACCGAGAGCGATCATTAGTGATGGAGGCAGCCACTTTTGCAATAGACTCTTCGATGGGCTTTTGAAAAAGTACAACATTTCTCATAGAGTGGTTACCCCATACCATCCCCAAACTTCGGGGCAAGTGGAAGTGAGCAACCGATAGATCAAAGGGATATTGGAACGCACAGTGCACCCTTCAAGGAGAGATTGGTCAATTAAATTGAATGATGCCTTGTGGGCATATCGTACAACGTATAAAACTCCAATTGGTATGATCCCTACCGGCTAATTTTTGATAAAGCATGTCACTTACCGGTTGAGCTAGAACATAAGGCTTATTGGGCTATTAAGAGGCTCAACATAGACATGGAATAAGCTGGGGAAAAACGATTACTTCAATTGAGCGAACTTAAGGAAATTCTAGACGAAGCTTACGAAAATGCCAAAATCTATAAAGAGCGCATTAAGCGCTATCACGACAAAGGGCTCCTCGGTAAGTATTTCGTTTTCGGAATGAAAGTTCTATTATATAATTCACGTTTGCGTTTGTTTCCAGGAAAACTTCATTCTAGGTGGAGCGGACCGTACACAATTGCTAACGTACTTCCACACGGAGTAATCGAGTTGCTCAATCCGAAAACGCAAGAACTGTTTAAGGTAAACGGGCATCGTGTCAAGCCATATTTGGAAGGAGACAACAATTTAAACAGCATTAATTTAATAAGTCTCCTCAATGAATAGACACGAGAGCAGCCACGTCTTGCTAAGACGTTAAACTAAGCCCTTAATGGGAGGCACCCATTCGGTATCGCATCTCTTTCGTTGTTTTAATTATTTTTTTTAAGGCAATGAGGACATTCCCAAGTTTTGGTTGGGGGTGGATACATTGCATGTATGTTTTCTAAAAATCCAAAAAAAAAAATTAATTAACATTTAAAAAAAAAAAAACAACGTGCGCCGCGGCAGGGACAATTTGTGCCGCGGCGAGAGACTCTCTGTTTCAAAACAATTTTTCAAAAAAAAAAAAAATGTACACCGCGGCGGGGAAAATTTGTGCCTCGGCAAGGGACTTTATGTCTTGAGCCAAATTTGTGCCTCGGCGAGGAACTTTCTGTTTCACGCACAATTTAAAAATTTTAACCGCGCCGCAGCGGGGAAAAAGTCATGCCGCGACGCGCCTCTGAAAACTGGGCAGAAAAGGGCACTCGTGCATATCAAATTCATTTCAAACTTTCAAAACAAAAATTTTCCCACACTTTCTCTCCTTTTCTCTCCACTCTCCTCTCCAATTTTTGCCCAAATCTTCACCAAAATTGAAACTTTTCTTCACCAATTCATCAATCCAACATTGCTAACACCTTTTCTTCATTCAATTTCATCAGATTTGCTTCAAGAATCAAGTTCCTCTCCAAATTCAAGAATTAGGGTTTCAAGAACAATTTGGGGGTTTTTGCTTCAACACTTCAATTGCATTCTACAAAGGTAAATTCATCACATTTCTGCTTCAATTCAGTATTTATTTCTTGAAAATTGTGAAATTTTATCTGAATTTGGAATTAAGTAAAATTTTGGATAAGAGGAAAGCAAAAATTTTTGGGTTTCTCTGCAATTTCTGAAAATTAGAATTGTTAGTTGAATTTTTTAAGTTTAAGAATTGAAATGGCCCCTAAAAGAAAAGTTGGTGATAATAGTCGATCAAAGGGGAAAGCAAAAATGGTGGAAGATAAAACTTATAACGCTTCTCGGTTTGTAAGCCGAGAAGCGCAAGAGCGGTACGAGGGTGCCGCCAAAAAGAATAAAGGGTTTGTGAATGAGAGAGGGATGGGTTTCGGGCAAGTAGGAGTAATGGGCATTTCGGATATAGTTGAGAGACTAGGGTGGAAGAAATTTGCTTATGCCCCGGAGGCGGGTGTTAGTTCGCTTGTTCGGGAATTCTATGTGAATGTCCCGGAAGCGCGTGATGGAATGGTTTGAGTGAGGGGCGTTGAAGTCCCTTTCAATAGGACTGTGATCAACTTGTACTATGGGTTGAGGGATGTTCAAAATAGCGCGTATGAAACCTACTTAACACAGGTTGATTACGACGAAGTAATTAACACCCTGATCGATGGATACGGTGAGTGGGAATATAAAGGGGATATGGTAAACATTTTTCAAGCCAAGCACTTAAGGACCCATTCCCAAATTTGGCAATATTTTGTTTGCTCTAGATTAATGCCGACTCGGCATTACAGTACAGTGGATTGGGAAAGGGCTATCCTACAATTTGCTATAGAGACTGAGCGGTCCATAGATGTGGGAATGGTGATACAACAAAGAGTGGTGTACTCAGCTGAGCACCACAACATCAGTTACTTCTTTCCCCAACTTATAACCGCCCTTTGTGTCAAACACATAGTCAAATACGACACGGGCGAGGTCTTATTGCAACCGGCTGAAACATTGACTTTCACTTACATGTAACACCTTACAAGCGGAACAAAAGCTTGACAAGGAAGCAGAAAAGGTGATTCTTCAAAGAACGCTTCTACGAAAGACAGATTGGTAAACCTAGAAGCAAAGGTCAATGAAATGCGTCAATACCAATCCCAACAACAAGCATGGTTTAGTGATCACATGAAGTATCAACACGAGTATCAAGGTCTACTCCACCAAATGATTAGCTGCCAATTGACACATAGTGGAATAGACCTCACCCAATTCCAACCACCTCCACAATATCCGGGTCATGACTTCACATTTAGACAACCGGCGGACCAACCCGAGGAGGACAATGATCAACCCGAAGATATGGAGGACTGAGCCTCCTGATTGTAATTTTTCTTTGGTTTTATTTTATTTTTATTTTTATTTTGGACTAATTTTCTTTTTCTTTTATTTTCCTTTATTTTTTATTTTTATTTTTATTTTATTTTAGTTTGGATTGTTTAACTTTGTTTAATGTTTTTCTGTTTTCAATTGCTTTAGTTATAATTTAAATTTGGATTTGAATTGTGTCACATATACTTTGAGATTCAATACATGTTTCATACACACTAATTCTTCATCATGAGAAAAGCGAGGAATAATGAACCGGAGTGTACGTGTAGTATACACAATCTCATACGAAAAGGGGGTAACTTCTCACACTTTTTCTTAATTTCTTTTCCTTTTCTTTTTAACATTGAGGGCAATGTAGAAATTAGGTTGGGGGTGGGAAGAATATTCCATGAGCATGAAATATGACCAAATTTAAAATTTTTAACTTCTGTCACTTGAATTGTGTTAGGTTAGTGTCGTGTCTACTTGAGTCAATCCGAAAGTTTATGATATTAACATGATTGTAATAACGGTGACATATGAGAGAAATTAGATTTTTACCTAAGCAACGAAGCACATAAATGTTAGATTAATCTAATTTAAGGATTTTGTAGTGTATGTGGTAGTTTGCATGGTTAGTATGACTATTTTGATTTGTGTAATGTATGCATGTTCATGATATATTTTAAGTCTCAAAAAGCTCTAGAACTCATTTGAAAACCCATTGAAGCGAAATAATAGAATCAAATCCACCTAGAAAGTGATTTAGGCCATCTTTGGACCGTTTGGACTTTTCCTGTCTCCCCGTATTATTTTATCCATAGTACACCCTTGAACTCAACATTGATATACGTTGTACTACCCTTAGTGATAAGAGTACTCAACGTAATATTTGATTTTCATGAGTAATTATGTTGTATCTATCTTGCTTCATCATAAAAAATAAATAAATAAATAAATAAAAATGATGATGATGATTGAAATAATAAGCAAGAAAAGTAAAGAAAGAAAATCAAGAAAAAAGATCCAAGGAACATATGAATTTATAGGAGGATGAAAGAGAACACTTTGTGCAAAAAGTTGAAAATAAGTTCGTGAAATAAAAAGTACTCTTGTCATATTAGAATATTATTTTCGTACTTTCATAATCACACACCTAACCACAACTTTACAAGCTTAATGAAGTCCTATTGATTCTAGGTAGTTTGATTTCTATATTAGTGGAGATAGATTTCAAAAATGAGCATATGGAGGTTGGAAGTGCAAAAAGAAATTCTCATTCATATTTTACTTGCACATTTATGAGATATTAAGATGTACTATATGAATATCATGCATGACACGGTCAAATAGTGTAACTAACGGATTTTTGATTTGATTGGTTGTTCAAAATTTGATTACCATGATGAGTTTGATGTTTAGACTGTTTTTGAGCTTAAGTGATTTTTAACTATTTTGTATGTCATTTATTGTTAACAATTTTTGAGACATATGCATGGATTGATTCAGGTATGTTTAGAGTATTTATTAGTTTTGAGAGTCGTACGATGTTTGTGGGTGTCATCACTGAAAATCCTCACGAGACTATAACTCGTCCACTAGGGCCATCTAGGGGTTTAAAGGCTTGTTGCATACGCTAAATGCAACCGTGACAATCTACCGAAGTGATTCTGGTTAGTTTAGTTTATTCGTTTTTATTCTAGTTTTTAGATCGCTTCACTTGCTAGAGACTAGCAAGAAGCTGGTTGGGGGTTGTGATGAGTGCTCGAAAAGTACTAATATTTCGTGATTAATTGTGCTTAATTGTTTAAAATATAGATTTGTTATGATTGTTTATTTGATTATTTTAATAAATCTATCCATTCGAAGTCACGGGTATGTTTTAGTGTATTTCAGGTGTTTTTAGCATCAAATGAGTCAAATAATGAAAACACGCAAAGACAGAACACTTACGGCGCTCGGATCATGAGTTACGGGCTAAACGAGACAAATATGTAAGCCTTACATAACAAGCCATCACATATGTAAGGGGGTCAACGTGAAGAAATTGAAGACAACGCGCGCCGCGACGAGGAAAAGTCATGCTGCGGCGGGAAGCTATCGAATTTTGACATTATTTCCAATTTTTGTGTTGCGCCGCGGCGAAAAAAATGCATGCCGCGGCGCGCCTATTCCTATGGCAATTAGGATTTGTGTAAACCCTTACATTTATAAATACCCCCTTAGAGCCCCCCTTACAACAGAACTCAAACAACTTGTACACAACTTTACACATTACAATTTTGCGACCAAACACTACATTCAATCAGCTTTGGGAGCTTTGCTACACTTAAACGAAGTGAGAGAAACCATTCTAAGGATCCAAGGAAGCCATCGACAATCGAAGATAAAGCTTTTGGAGAAGAACGCTATCCCATCCATAAGCGGTATTTAGATCTAGGTTTTCTTTGGTGTTATAGAATTCTATTTTTCTTCTTCTTTCGTTGGAGTGTATGTTCACATTTTATTTGTCTATGAATATTAATATAAACATGAGTGACTAATTTCATTATGGATGTTTAGTTTGTGTTGCCATGTTTGCTAGAACTGTGTATGGTGTATATTTTATTGATTTAATATAAACAAATTACTTTTTGATTAAGAGCATGTTTAAATATTTAATTATGAATTATCATAGGCCAATTTGAGATTCGTAGTTAGGTTGAAAGATTTTAGAATTTAGTTATAGGAACGTCTCCTTAACTTTATTCCGAAACACTTAATCAAAGCTTCAATTTAGTGACTTAGTCATAGCATTAATTTGATTGGCATGTTTTTTCTTGCGCGTAATTTGATTACTATTTGATTTACCACAACCGAAGGCAGTTAATTAGTTAATCAACAAAGATATTTACCCCGACCGCAGGCAGTCTCATAATTAAAAGGAAAGCCGGTAATTTTGTTTATATAGAACGTTCATGTTATTTCACCATACCTTTTCGATGCAAGCATGATCAATCAAGCTAAACGTCCATACATCCTCCATTGATCTTCAAATATATCTGAATTGATTTTTAAATTGCAATTTTGTTTTCGTTTAATTGCTCGTACTTTGTTCCCGTTACAAATCAAACACCTTTTTACAGTTTTACTAGCTTTAAGATTCTAGTTACTTAGAGTTTTAGTTTTACTAGAATTCTATTTAATTAGTGTTTTATTTTTATTGGAACTCTATTTAGATTAAGAAGATAGTTATTTAAGACCACTGCAATTCCTTGAGAGACCGACTTTAGAAGTTGCTTATCACTTTACTACGAGTGATTCGTACACTTGCGAGTACACAATTTAACACATCAATTACTACTAATATATATGGTTATATTCAGCTGGGATTTTTGTGCAAGAGAAAAGAACAAGTTACCAGAAGTATTTAAAGGGGGTGAATCAACAATTTGAACATAAATATAGAAATCAGAAATATTTTGCTACCATGAAAACATTTGATGGGGGATTAAAAAATGTTGCAGGCTGAACCACTGTCTTTATATTATATTTTCCACTTAATATCCTACTTTGTAGGAAAAGATGTGAAAATTTGAAATGATGCTGTAACAATCATAGATGCAAATAATGCAGATTGCTAAATGCATTAAGAGATCCATGAAAGTACTCACTTTATCACCAGTTCTTTCGAGATTAGATACCGAAAATTATAGTTACGAGGAATCCACTCAATGTTCTTGCGGGATTTTCCAAGCTGACATTTCTTAACACTTTTCCTTAGTGATTCAGGCAAGTTCTGCTGGATCATCTCTAATACACCGGCAGGGCATAAACCTGAGTCTTTTGCAAATGACTCAACTAACTTGGGTAGAATAAGTTTATGGTCTTTGCATATGTTAAACGTAGCTCTAATGTACTCCTCTTTTGCAGCTTCCAGCTCTTGGCGTACTCTCTTAGGTGTATAGACACGAATCTGAAATAAAAAAGGAACATCTTACATTCTTCAACAAAGAAAAACATTAACTTTGAATTTTCCATTTCTTTCTCTTATTTATTGAACTTTGAACTCGAAGGGCCACAGTCTAATCGAATGTTCAGAGTCTTAGGGTAGATGGTTAAAATGAACAGTTTCTATCTTTGAAAGTTGATGGGCATATAGTTGGTTTTCTTGTGTTCTGTTTAGGTTTGAATAATAATAAAAAAAGTTGTCACCAAGTTCACAAGAATGCAATGTCTAAACATTAATGATGCAAATGACATTAAAAAAAAAAAGAAAAGAAAAGAGTAATGATGTACCGCAGGATCAGAGTGGCTTCCTGTACAAAGTGCAAAATGTAGAAGTGGTTCTGGATTGTCAACTGCATATGCTTGTCCTTTATCTCCGCGCTTGAATTTAGCTCCAGGAGAGAGCAGCAGATGAAGCCACTACAAGTAGAGGCAAGTTTATGAGATAAAACATCACAGTACAGACATGAGTAAAAATAGCAACTTCACAATTTTCAAGAAATATGGTGCCACAAGGCTTGCAATGATTGGCGTGAGTGCATAATTGTGTACATAGTTGAGTGCAGATAGCATTCCTCGTTAAAATATATGAAGTACTGTAATCTACCTGTCCTGGACGAGACATGTGACACCCCAGAATACAGCTCCGAATGGCGTCTGCACTGATCACGTGACCCCCAATATTATATGAAACCTGGAAGGAGCAAGAATGAAATACAGAAACAAAACAAAACTCCTTTTTCGTTGAGGATGAGACAAACTCTCTTACCTTCAAAAGTAAGAAGACCCTCTTCACATTGTTTTGCGGAATCCCATAAGACAAAAATGCCTAGTTATAAAACAAATAATTAATTACATGCCACTTATATAACCAATCAAAGGAGTCAAAATTCAAAACTGTAAATTTTACACATTTACTAGCAAGAACAATTACATGCATCACTAAAGCATTATGAACGTTGATCCAGAACGCTATCTTCTCGTCATGTTTCAATTTTTTTGGATCTACTTCCTCTAGTCTACGTATTAGTGATCTGCAACAAAGCTACTCAGTAAGCAAAGTATATAAACTGCAGAAGAAAACATAATCATGTAGATATAATCTCACATGGATCATAGAAAAAATAATTCATTCCCAGAAGTACCAGTTAATAAAGCTCACCTATAATCTTGAAGCAAGTGTTGAATATCCCCCAACTCTCGACTCTCTCTATAAATCCATGGCACTTCAATCATTGTGCTGTAGGGTCCACTAAACTCTTCGAGTCTTTCTGCATGAAAAGGATTGTCTAGCCTCACATCGAAAGAAGAATAATTCCTGAAATTCAGACTGCACAAATCATGGTCTCTGGGAGAAAAACCACTTGCTGATGACAAAGATGAATTGGGTGATGAAAGGCCATTATGTGCCAAGAGAGGATCTGAAAGCTTGCAGAATATAGTTGACATGCACTTTATCATGTCCTCAGAAAGTCTATTTGGGGTCTCTGGAAAATGATTGGAAATGCGAGTACCAAGATGCTCTGCCAGGCTGATTATGTTTGATGAAGCATTCTGAGCATGCTGCAAAAAAGCACCAGACAGTAAGAATCAAAATGACAGACATGAAGAATCTGATCTATCCGCCATCAGGTTGTTGAGGTAACATTTGTTTCAAGCATGCTAATTCTATAAGGTTCGAACTTACAGTAATCATGCTAACAAAATAAGAATAAGGTTCAATTTGCTTATGATTCTGTTAAAATTAATTTTCGAGACGACAAAGCAAAAATGAGCCTTCTAAAACTTGAAAAGAGTTCTAGATATTTATTTTTTGTTTGATTCAAAAGTTATTTTTAGCCATCAATAGTGCTGTTACATATTCTTAGAAGAAGCAACGAAATAAGCTAGCACAAAAGAGAAACCTCCGAATTCTCCACTCTTAAAAGTAAGCAAAAGCATCATTGGGATTAAGCAATGATATATTTATACAGGCTAACAACACAGTTAAAATACTATAGTCAGCAAGAGGGAAAAAAAATAGATATTCAGAAGATTGAGCCTGGGAGTTACCTCCAACATGGACAGTGGTTGGGAATGACGTTCACGTGCAACTTTAGCCAAGGACTCTGCTGAAGGTGAATTTCTAGTGGGTAATGTGGAATGCTGTGACAGTGAAGAATGACAACATTGTACACTAGAATCTAAAAATGTCTCCTCTTCTCCAATCCCATTAGTTTCCCTTGGTGGATTTTCATGTGACTGAAAACTTGATTGAACTGCTGGAGTTTCCCTCTTTGATAGCCTTTTAGGTTCCTTAATGTCCAACAACTTGTTTCTAGGGGTAGTAAGAGGCGATTTTAAACTTTCGTGCTTGGCAGAAGGAGAGACAGAGGATGGTTGTCCATCAAATGCTTTTCGATACAATGAGAGCAGATATTGTTCCAAATGCACAACTTCCACTTCTAAAACTGCAATCTCCTTAATTAATTCTGTGGCTGGCTGGAATCAGATACTAGGAAAGTTAAGTTGGAATTCAAAAGAAATAATGGCTTGAAAATGTTAAATGACAAGTCATAGAGAAATAATAAACACTAATCCACAAAAACTCCATTTTCAAACAAGAAAATAACAAACAAAATAAATGTAAAAGAGATCGATTTTGTATCCCCTATTGCAAAAATTGAAGCCAAGAGACTACCTTTGGCATTGCAATATCATGAACATTTGCATCATAATTGTTGGTAGACCTATAGCCCAAAGCTTTTTCTAAAGCACATCGAACCTGAAACTGGTCTTGCAACCTTTTCTCAAGAAGCAGAATCTGCACATAAGAATAAATAATCAATAACAAGCACAAATCTTTGCCTGCTTACACTGTAACTTAAAGGTCAACATAATGTGTTTATAGTCAGTGTAAATCTGAATGATGCAAAGACTAATTTTTTTTTTTTTGGGTTTTGGTATACCTCTTGCTTCATTGAGTTATGCATTTGTGATTTAGGAGACTCCTTATTCCCGGATACAACACTATCCATCAAGTGCTTCATATCCTGATTCCAGATAAGAAACTCCACAAATTGTCAATTCTTGTAAGAAAGTCATAGCAGTAGTAGACTAGTAGCTGAGTTGATGAATTAAATACAAGTCCAAAATTTGCATCTTACTAACTAGGAAATCTGCAATACAAGTCTCTTAGTGTTTGACTATGTGTAGACCAAGTTTGACTGACTAGAGTTAAAGAAATTAACTTTATAATATACAGCTGAAATCATGATTCGCTGGTAAACTTTTTCATCATATAATTACCATATAGGATATGTTTGCTTTTATTTTTCATATTTAGTCTCACATTAAAAATTACTTGTCACCTAAACCAGAAAATTGTCAAAAGACGCGTTATGAGAGCACATTATCTTGAATCCGTCTTTGATTTGGGGTTACCCAGTAAAAGTGCTTCAGACGGCAACAAAAAAAAAACACTTAAGGACCAAACAGAAAAAATTTGTCAGAGGAGCTTTAAGGATTAAGAAAGCAGATTTCATGCTTAAACCCCTTTTTTTATGAAACCACTTTTGTCTAAAACAGCTTCGGTCTAAAAGCGCTTTTGCATTAAGCAAACAAAGGCATAAGATGGGAAAGAAGAATAAGAAGAGCAGGTGAAAACGGTAACTTTGAGTTTTAGACTCTTGCTGATGATGAAATTAAGATCTCTTAATACTACTGATAATTCTCAATAATTTATATTCAATGAAATATAAAGCATGAAAATTTTAGAATTTTAGTCATGCAACAAAAGGGTGAAAAAGATTAATAATTACCAGTTTTTCACGATTAGATGCTTCTGCTGGAGTATCCAAATCGTCTAAAATTATTTTCTTTTCTGGAAAACTGCCAATGCATATGAAGGAATTCAAAGAGTTAATAAATATTGATTGAACTTCACAGCATTTGATGGTTCCCATTCCTTTTCCTGGCAATTTCTTAACTCTTAACTCTGCTATCCATTAAAGAGCTCAAACAACAACGTATTTACCCCAAACTCGTCACGTTCCAAAGAAAGATGGAAAAAAGTGATTGAAGAAGCTAAAATAGACCAAACTCTCAAAACCATAATTAGCAATCAGTTACGAAATTGCATTCTCAAAACGGCTATTCATTTACTTAAAAACACAAGTACCCGGGTAAAGGATAGCTACCTCTTTGAACGCTTGTGTTTTGGCACTTTGAATCGCAGCATTTTACTATCTTCGCCACTCTCAAATCCCATCTCTAAAGAAGCCTAAAAATGAAATCTTTTCAGAGGTAAAAACATTTCCGAGGAAAAGAAAAAAAGAAAAAAGAAAAACGAAGGCTGAAAACAGAGCAAAGTAGAGTTACCATATGTGAGAGATAAACCAACCCACTAATCCAAAATACCATATGGGTTCTTGGTAATATCTCTTAACATTTCCAAGCTTCACATGTGTTTTTACATTTTAGCATGCCATAGCTGCTTCCAGGAAGTACCCACAAAGTGATCATTTTTCCTGCTAAAAGGCTCTGAGTCTGAACATAGCAGAGAGCCGAAATAGTTTTACAAAACCCACTCGGTCACTCACTTACATATACGACTGCAAAAAGATTTGGCCTTTTGAGTCGTGAGCTTCTCTTTGAAGCTTCTCTTAGTGTAAATCTACTGGCCTTTCTGATTGAGGAGGCTTTTTTTTTTTGTTAAAAGAAGAAAGCAAAGCCGGGAGCTTTAATGGAAGATGTTGTTGGAAAAAATAAATAGTAACGAATATACCAATATTTGAAATATACTGTGATATATTGGTCGGATTGAATCGTAGACTAGGTCACTTTTTTTTAAGACTTTCGTAGCTCTACCAAAGTATGCAAGGAGTAATCAGTTCGTCGTCCTTAGAATAAACAACTTAGAATCTTAGTCTGTTTCAAAAGTTTTGAATGATTTTTGTATTGAAAATGTAGTTCTGGGTTTCTATAATAAAATATTGTTTATGGAGAAAAGAAAGTAGAGAGAGCTCGAGAGAGAGTTTATGTAAGGAAAGAATGTTGTTCTCAATTGTGAAAAATTAAGAGTTTCACTACTCTATTTATAGCTAAAATTCGCAACTGATTTTCATAGAAAACAAAAGGATAAGAGTGTGCAATGGTCATTAAAAAAAATGGTAAGTAGTGGGATTGTGTGTGAGTGCGATAACTAGTTCCGTAAGATTCGGTATAGGAGGATAGGAACGAAACAATCAAAAAATAATGGTCACAACATGGCGATTCGGTTTGGATAAGAACAAAATTTTTGACCGTTGAAATAATAGTTTTGAATCTTTGCAATAACTACGGTACTATCGCAGTAGATTAAGACAACTAGTATAGATCTTTCCCATGAAGGAATCTCAACTAACAAACTTCTTAACAAGCATGCTTCTTCACTAGCAATAGCTAGTGTTAACATTTCAACCAAAATTGTTTGTTTCTTAGACTTCCAAGAAACAGTTTCAACAGCAATACTAAATATATAGCCGCTAATTGCTTTGGAGTCTTTCGAAATAGTGTTTCAATCAGCATCGTTGTATCCTTCTAGAACAATGGGAAATATCTTATAATGTAACCCAAGGTTCATTATTCTCTTAAGTTGCCTCATGACCCTTTCAATTGCATTTCAAGCTCTGTACTAAATCTACTAGTAAACCTACATAGTACTCTCACAACATAAGATATGTTTGGCCTAATGCAGTCAGTAGTATAACATAAGCTACTATTGATGCTTGCATACTCAGTTTGTCTAACACCATCTCCGGTATTCTTGAACAACTTTACACTAAGATCATAAGAAATACATACAGGTTTATAGTTAAATTAATTATATTTCTTCAAGATCTTCTCAATATAATGAGATTGATATAAAGAAAGTTCATTTTTAGACCTAATAATCTTTATTCTAAGAATTACATTCGCTTTTCCAAGATTTTTTTATGTTAAAGTTAGAACACAGCAAGTTTTTTACATTATTCACAACATGAATATTTGAAACAAAAATTAGCAAGTCATCTACATACAAACATATAATAGTGCAAATGTCATTTTTAAATTTATAATAAATGCATTTGTCATTCTCATTCATTTTGAATCCATGTGAGATAACTAGATTATCAAATTTTTGATGCCAATGCTTAGGTGTTGTTTAGATCATAAAGAGATTCCTCTAATTTGCAAACTTTGTTTTCTTGACCAGGGACAACAAAACATCAAGTTAGTCTATATAAATCTCTTCTTCTAAATCACCATTTAAAAAGGCAGTTTTAGCAATCATTTAGTCTACAACTAGATCATGAATTGCAGCAAGGGAGAAAAGCACACGTATGGAAGTTATTCGTGTGACTAGTAAAAAAGTATCAAAGAAATCTATGTTTTCTCTTTACCTATACCCTTTGGCTACAAGACAAGCTTTGTATTTTTTAATAGTACCATTGGATTTTAATTTCTTCTTTATTATCCATTTACATCCTATAGTTTTACAACTATGGGCAAGTCAACTAAATGTCAAGTTCTATTAGACTCATGAGAGTCAATGTCATCATTTATGACTTCTTCTCATAAGTTGACATCTAAAGAAGATAAGACTTCTTAAGAGTTTGCGGATCTTCCTATAAGGTATAAGCATAAAAATCAGATCCATAATCCTTAGAGGTTCGATCTTGTTTACTTCTCCTAAATTCAGTGTCTAATTTTTCATTTTGTTCACTAGTTCTACTTATGGGCAAACTACTAGAAGACAAGCCCCCACTATTCTTCAATTTAAAAGAAAACATATGTTTATAGAAATCCGTATCATTTGATTTTATAACTACATGATTATTCAAGTATAAATGTATAAGCTTTACTATTCACAACATATCTTATGAACACACATTCATATGCTCTACTAGCTAGTTTATTTCTTTTAGGATCAAGAGATTCTAACATAGGCTAAACAACCCCAAGTTTTAAAATAAGATAAGTTAGGTTTCTTATTTTTCAAAACTTCGTAAGGTGAAATTTTACTTGTAGATTTAAGTACTCTATTTAGCACATAAGAAATAGTTAATAAAATTTCTTCCCACCAATGGAAAGCAGCACCAAAATTTTAGTAAAATTGGAACAATTTATTCAATAAAAGTTTTATTTTTTCTTTTAGTTTTGCCATTTATTTCAGGAGAATAAGGTACAATTTTTTTTATGAATAATTCCATGAGTTTTATAAAAATCATTGAAAATACTGAAATCATATTCAGTGCCTCTATTACTTCGAAATATTTTTATTTTTCTGCTAAGTTGATTTTCAATTTCAGTCATAAATATTTTAAACATGTCAAACGCTTCACTTTTATTTTTCATAAGTATATAAGTTTCCATGAGTTTTATAAAAATCATTCAAAATACTGAAATCATATTCAGTGACTCTATCACTTCGAAATATTTTTATTTTTCTGCTAAGTTGATTTTCAATTTCAATCATAAATATTTTAAACATATCAAATGCTTCACTTTTATTTTTCATAAGATAGATATACATTCATTTCAGGAGAATAAGGTACAGTTTTTTTATGAATAATTCCATGAGTTTTATAAAAATCATTGAAAATACTGAAATCATATTCAGTGCCTCTATCACTTCGAAATTTTTTATTTTTTTGCTAAGTTGATTTTCAATTTCAATCATAAATATTTTAAACATGTCAAACACTTCACTTTTATTTTTCATAAGATATACATAAGAATAGTCTGAACAGTCATCAATAAAATTTATAAAATATCATTTTCTATTTCTTGTTAAAATATCAGAGTGAATTAAAGTTTAATGGTTCAGATTTTTTAACTACTGATTTATGTAAAGTTTTGGTTATTTTAGCTTGACTGTAAAAATTACATTTTTCAAAATCATTTAATGATAATTTAGAAATTACTTCTAATTTACTCATGTTCTTTATTATATGTTTATTAACATGACAAAGTCTAGCATGCCAAATATTAAAAGAATAGAACATATAAGCAGCAGAAAAGAAGCCTTATTAATTTCAATATTCAACTTTAACATGCCATCAGTGGCGTACCCTTTTCCAACAAATACATTATTCTTAATTATTATATATAAATTAGCTCCTATAGTTTGAGTAAACCCAGCTTTGTTGAGGAGATAGCCCGAAACTAAATTCTTTCTCATCTCAAGAGTATACAGGACATTCTTCAAGATGACAGTCTTTCTAGAGATAAAATTGAATTATATCTCACTAGTACCAACAACTTTAGTGGAGTTGGAGTTGCCTAACAGCAATTTCTTATCCTCAAATTCAGAATAGGACTTGAACATGTCACGATATAGCAAACATGGAGAAAAGCACCATGTCCACCCACCACCCCTCAAATCTACCAACAAAGTTGATTTCAGATATTATAACAATAAGCAAATCTTCTATAAGGTTTATTTGCGGGCCAGGACGATGCCTGTTCTGGCAGCTCTTAGCCAAATGGCCAGACTTGTTATAACTATAACACATGAATGTGTTATTTCTTGAGAGGGGTTGAGGTCCATTTCGTGCAGGATTTATGTTTCTATTTTGGTTGTTACGATTCTTGTTATTATTGCGATTCTGAATTTCATGTTTCTTCCTTTAGATTTCAGAATTACAGAAATGGATTTCTTATTAGCACTGTTGTTTGAGACAACGAGTACTTCGTCGTTTTGATCTTATTTTTGGGCTTCTTCCTTTATGCGTAGACCGGTTATGAGATTATCTAGGAAAAATTTCTTAGTTTTATGTCTAAGTACATTCTTAAAGTCTTTTTATGTAGGGATAATTTATCTATAATACAGTAACTTAAAATTGTTTATCTAAAGTCATACCTTCAGAAGTTCTTTCATGTGCTATCTTCTACAGTTCATGTGACTGAGCTTCCACAGATTTGTCGTCAGTCATTTGGTATTTCAAGTATCTACTGACAGAATACTTCTTTGTTCAACTTTCTCAGTGTCATACTTCTTTTGAAGTGCATATCACATTTTCTTAACTGACTTATCAAAATTATAGTAGTCATACAAATCATCAACTAAACCATTAATAATAAAGTTTTTAAATAGAAAATCATTTTTCATCCAGGTGTTTAAATCATTAGTTGTAGTTTCAGTAGGAAGTGTAGGCAGTGTTGGTTTTTAGGTAATAAGAACAGAAGCGACCTTTTTCATTGTTAAGAAAAATAACATTTTTTGTCTCCATTTTTTAAAGTGTAGTCCCTTAAAATGAAATGGTTTGTTCAAATCAGCAGTTAAGATTTCAGTAGGCATGATAGACAAATTCGTCTTAAAATTGTTGCTGTAGATAGGAAAAAAATAAATGGAAACGAAGTTACCGATATACTGAAATATATTGCTTGGGTTAAGTCGCAGACTATGTTACTTTTTTTAAGACGTTTCACGACTCTACTCTAAAGCATGCAAACAGTAATCAGTCTCATCGTTTCAAGGAAAAAACAGCCTAGAATTTAAATCTGTCTCGAACTTTCAATGCACTAGTGGAAGACCAGAATACTACACCTGTAAAATAATGTTTCTTAGAATTGAGAAAATAAGTTTTGAATGGTTTATGTATTGAAAATGAAGTTCTGGGTTTCTGTAATGGAATATTGTTTATGGAGAAAAGAAAGTAGAGAGAGAGCTCGAAAGAGTTTATGTGAGGAAAGAATATTGTTCTTAGTTATGAAAAACTGAGAGCTTCACTGCTATATTTATAGTTGAAATTCGCAGCTGATTTTCGCAGAAAACAAAAGGATAAGAGTATGCAACGGTCATTAAAAAACGGTAAGTTGTGGGATTGTGGGTGAGTATGATAATTGATTCTGTAAGATTCGATTTGGGAGGATAGGAACGAAACGATCAATCACAAAGTGGTGATTAGGTTTGGATAAGAACAAAATTTGCGACTGTTGAAAAAAATAATTTTAATAAATAAATTTTTTTTCAAAATATAAAGTGTCACCTCACCTCACACACAAGCACTCGCGTTCGGCCGGCCAGGTGGACAGACGATAGCGGAGTTCGCGCATGTAGATGGATCCATAATTGCTTAGATCCTCTCCCCTTCTATAAAAATAGGTGTCCTTTAAAACCCAATCTCAAAATAATATAAAAAATATAATGTGTTATAAAATTTTTAAGAAAATAAAATTATATATTTTTTATCATTATTTTTATTTAAATTCATAATATTTTCCAACGTAAATAACTTTCCTAGACTCGTCATGCTAAACTGTGGCAGACTCAAATGTCCAAACGTCAAAAGTAGACAATTTGCCTCTGGCAAGTTATAATTACGGTGGGCAAACTAAATTTAAAAATTTGATATAATTTATTATATTTAAATTTGAATGATAATTTTTATATAGTAAAGAATATAATTTATTTGAATTTAGGTCATTTAGATAATATAATTTATAATTTATTATAATGTGATTCAAAACAAATTATTATTAAAATTATAAATAAATATATTATTTTATTTTTTATTTATTATATTTAAGTATTATATATGACATAATAAATTATTATTTTAGTTTAAAAAAATAAATAAATATTAAATCATCTATAATAATTTAATAATGTTCAAAATTATATTTTTTTTATTATTTAATTCTCTTAGCTATGACTATAAAGAAATAAATTTTACTATAAATATATCAATATAGAATTTAAATGTTAATATATATTGTATTTTGTATATGATAATAATTCAAACATAAGTTATAATCTCAATCCGACTTTATGACAATATTCAAACATAAATTATAATCACCTTATGACAATAATTCAAACATAAGTTATAATTTAACTTTATCCGATCCAAAAAATATGACATGCTTGAATTCATATTGGTTTTAATTGAATCAGATTGAATTCAAATTATAAATATTCAAATATGTTTTGAATTGGATTAGATTTGAATTTGTAAAAAATAAGTGGTTTGAATCCTCTACTCAAACTTAGTTATAACTTAGGTAAGGTTTAAAACATTACAAGTTTGCCATTTATTTCAAAAAAATTAGTAAAGTTTGATTAATCATATAATTATAGACTAATGCAAAAGATATAGAAATTTGTATTATTTTTGCATAGATATTATTTAAATTTTTTTATGTGTTAATATTATCTAAAAAATTAAATAATTTTTTTAATTTTAAAATAATTATAATACATGATAAAAATATAAACATAATAAATGTATAAATTGATACATGATTAAGTGATTAGCATGTTTTTCTTACTAGTGATATGTCTATTGTGAAACTAAATTTTTTACAATAATCGATCAAATCATGTATGTATGTATGTATGTATATATTATTAAATAAAAAAAAAATATAAAAAGTAATCCTTAGATCCTTAACCTAACTCTATATGACTTCTCAATACTTCCGTAAGCCCCATCAAATAAGAAAATAAGAGACCCAAGTTTAGCATTGTTGTCGATGTTTCAGATTTTCATTTCATGCAATTTATGCTTTAACTTTTTTTTTTTTTTATAGTAAAAAAGAGGCTTTAAAATTCTATTCTTTTTATTAATAAAGAGAAAACACACTCACATATTTATGTGAGATTCGAACTTGAGTTCCTGATGGAAGGTGGGATTATGAGTCTTACCACCTGAACCACAAAAGATTTCCAAAACATCCAAATTTCAAGCTTGTCTAAATAAGAACCCCATTTTTCGTCAAATTAATGCCCTCACTTGAGTTACAAGTTTACGTTACTTGAGTTGCAATTTATGTTAACTTGATACAAAATTAAATAGTAAATAGTAAATACATGATATTTATTTATTTATTATTTGGAAGAAATCAAAATCTTTTTAGATACTACTTTTAATTAATTATTAAAATATAAAATTTAATATAATAATTGTTTAGCTATTAAAAATAAATTAAATTTTTTTTAATAATATAAAAAAATGAAAAAAAAAATACTAAAATACAAAATTTAATCTACCTATTCCAATCCAACTTAATCTAACGTGTTTAGTTTAAATTAATTTTATAAATTTTATTAAATCAAATCGATTTGTATCTTTTAGTTTTAATCTAAATTAATTTAGAGTATGTACACCTTTAGAAAGAACAAATCACTGGAGATAAATTTATAAGGAAAAAAATGAAAGACAAATAAAGAAAAAAAAAAAAAGCGTCAGTATTCACTGCATACAAAAAAATAAATAAGAACTATTTGGTGGCTGATGTGATCTATGGTGAACAGTGAATACTAATGTTTAAATATGGGTGAAGGGTACATTATAATATATATATTTTTAAAAATAATTTAATTTAATAATTTTTTAATTATAGCATTTTAATCTTATATATTTTAATATAAAATATGCAATATAGTTTACTTTTTATAAAAATTTTAGAACTAAAATATACCGTATTATATGAAACTATACTATTTTAATTAAAAATATAAAATTAAATTACTCATTTATTTAAAATTATAAAAATTATTAGTGCAATTTATTCTTTAAATATTTATAAAAATAAACAGTAGTTTTTATTTTTTATTTTTTAAGAAAATAAACAGTGGTTTTGTAACTGCTAACGTAAGAAAATATTATTTTAAATCATCAACTCAATTTCTAGATTCTGACAAAAAAAAAAAAAAAATCTAGATTCTCTTTTCATGTTGGGAAGCAAGTGGAGTTGGGTCCATAACCCTTGTCCTATATCAGTAGGCTGAGGAGTTATTTATTAATACATATCCAAACGAAAGCATGTCATTATTATATAAAAAAATTCAATTTATTATAAATTATAAAAAAATTACTAAAAATAATACAACTAATATTTATAATAATAAAATTAAGTACCTTAATAATATTAAATATTTAATTTAAAATGTAATATAACGTTAAACATTAAACGTGTCTAAATTATCGTCATTCAATTCCAATTGAATGAGTGTTCAAAGAAGAACAATATATTAATCTTTTTTTAATTTTAAAATTTTAAGTTTGAACACAAAAAGTGCTGCTATTTTTATTATTATAAATTTTAAAGGGTGTTATTTTTATTATTTTTTTTCTAAATTATAAGTAGTATAGTAAAATATAATTAATAAATACAATTAAATTTATGTAATTATATTTAATAAAAAAATTATTATATTATTTATGATCATAATGAAATTGTGATATATAAAAATATTGTTGCTATAAAGAAGGGAAGAATTGTTTCTATCACTTAAGTTTTTAATATACAATTATTATTGATATAAACCAATACATTAATATTAATCTAAGATCAATGTATAACTGTTTTCGATAGGCATGACTTTTGTGCCTTGTTGCGAGAGGTTTTTTTTTTTTTACAAACTTATTAATCACTTGTATAAAATTAATTATTTCTATTTTTTTTTAATTTATGTATTTATCTCTCCTAAAGATCATCACTATATATTTTAAAACTTATTTTATTTATATTTTAAATTTTTTTTTTTGCAATGCTCATTTAAAAAAAAAATTGAGAGAAGACCTAAAATTTTTCCTCCATTAATCAACTTAAGTTTTATATCATATCAAAATTTATAAAACCATTAGCTACTAATTCTCAAAAGGTGTCATATGCATCAACATCAGGTTACACTCCACACATTTTTTTTTTTTTTGGGGTCTAAAAGCTTGTCAACACAAAAGAATGGCAAAAATGGGTTGCACATTTTTACTGGAAATTAAACCTCTCTCTCAGAGGCTTAAAAAAGTGAGAAGCCATGTATATCTAAATAGTTTTACTTACAAAGAGTATTTATTATTTATTAGTATATATATAAAGGAGAGTTTATGAATTAATATTTATTTAATATTTTTGTTTGATAATTTTATAAATTTAATAAAAATGTAATAATTTTAGAATATGTAATTCTTTCTTCTTCTAAAAATTTACACTTATTACTTTTGTACCAAAAAAAAAAATATATAGTTCATTTTTTTTGTTTTACAAAATTTTTGCTTACTACTAAAATTCTTTATTTCTTTACTTTTGTATAAAAAAAAAAACATTGTTACTATATTTTACCTTTTAAAAAATATTATTTTACTTTGATGGCTCAATTTTATTTTTTATTTTTCTTATCTTATTTATTATTATTATTATTATTATTATTATTATTATTATTATATAAAGTAGAGTTAATTTTATTCTATTTATTTATGTTTGGTATTTTTATTTTATTTTATTTTATTATTTATTTTCTTTATTTATATTTGATATTTTTATTTTCTATCCATCTATTTTCTATATAAAAAGGAGAGTTTATTTTCTTTTATTTATTTATGTTTTTATCTATCTATCTATAAAGAAAAGTTTACTTTCTTCTATTTATTTGTGTTTGATATTTTTATTTATTTTATTTGTATTTAATATTTTTATTTATTTATTTATTTTATTTTCTATCTATCTATCTATAAATGAGAGTTTACTTCCTCCTATTTATTTATATTTGGTATTTATATTTATTTTATTTTATTTTCTATTTATTTGTATTTTCTATTTATATATTTTTTAAATAAAAAATAGAGGGCTAAAAAAAATAGTTTGTAACCTATATAATATGAAAACATATTAGTATATAGGTATTATTTTTTTAGTAGTGTTATATGTATTAGGTTGTTATATATATTAAGTAATATATAATAAAAATATAATTAAATTATACCAATTTAAAAAATAATTATTATATCTAATTTGTAGAACTAAAAAAAATTAAGCATCATGTTACTCTTTACAAGAATGCAATAAAGCTTTTCTTATAAAAATGAGGCTTTTACGGGATAATTAGATCTTAAAATAATTTTTATTGCCATTTTTTTAACAATTATATATTTTTATGATTATTTAAATAGTAAAAATGTTTTTAAAAAAAATTGTGAATTTTTTTATTAAAAAAATTTAATTTGTAAATAAATAATGGCAGAAGTAAGTAAAGTGAATAGATAATAAATAAATTAAAAAATATCGAATGCATGACACGAACCTAAAGAACGAATTTTCAATTTTTATGTACTAACTTTCTGACAGATATTATTATAAAAATAAAAAATAAACTCATTAACAAGCATGATGGGAAGTGAGAAATATGCATTATATTTATTTCAAATCAAATCATTTTTCTTTAAAGCTAATTATATATATATATATATATATATATATATATATATATATATATATATGCGAATTGTCCTCCATAAAAATAATATTTATTTAATTTTATTTGAGATTTTTTACATTTGATAAAATTATATAGTAGTCAATATCAAAAAATTCTCATAGAAGTAAAAAAATTATATTTAATTTTTTTATTTTCTAATATATATTTTTTATTTTATTTGATAATTTTTTTATATTTTTGTTATTTTGTTTGATAATGTCGTTTTGAAGTTGATGTTAAAGGATATACTTATAATTGCATAAGAAAATAATATCATATTTTATGAGTTTTATTTGTTCTCTATATATAATTGAGTTTGTTCATTTTCTAAAAAAAAAAAAAAAAAAAAATGTAACATAATTTTGTACTTATATTTGTACCCATATTAATTATAATAAAACTTTTTTTTTTAATTTTTTTTTAAAATGAATAACTTTTTTCATTTTAAAAATTAATTTATCACTTGTTACACCATAATTAATATAAGTATAAATTTATATGTCTTAGCATTACACTTTTATCACTGACAAAAAAAAGCAATACTCTTCTATCAGATCATTTCTTGTCACAGTAAAAATATGTATATATATGAGTATTAGTTAAAGATTTTTTTATTGTTCAATTTTAAATAATATATAATAGTTTAAGTAGTTATTTTTATGAAAACATTATTTATTTTATAAACAATTTGTTAAATAGTAAAATTTTTTTGATATCAGAAGTTGAACAATTTAAATAGAAGATATTTTTTAATATATTTAATTTATTATGCATAATCTATTACATTTAAAAAAAATATATGACATAAATTTCACTTAAAAATATAAAAAAATTGTAATTCGAGTTTCAATAACAAGTGTGTGAATATAAATTGTATAAAAATATATATAAGGGAGGACTTGCAAAACTAGTATTTACTAAAAAAGGGGGAAAAAAGAGAGAGCAAAAAATGGGTCATTTTTATTTCCATGTTTACTTTTTAAAAATATAAAGAAAAATGAATAAAGACCCAACAAATTTTGGGATAATTTTCATTGATTGATTCCCTAAGCCCCTTTGGTATTATTTTCCTTTTTTAAATTCATAATGTGTAATTTTATAATTATCTTTATTTTAATATTTTATTTTATTTTACTATTTATTATCACTTTTAAGAAGAATATATAAGTAAATTAATATTTTTATTTCAATTCGTTACAATTTTTGGTAAATATATAAAAATATTTTTTTTTTTTCGTTTCCTATTCATTCCAATTGATTTTTATTTTGATTTCAGATTGATTTATATTGCAGATTAATAAATGTACCCAAAATTCAATGTTAAAGAATGGTAACACTTATCTAACTTAATTTATTTAGATTCCCGTAATCTCTAGCTTAGTCTATTTGAGTCACAATAGTCTTAGTGAAAAAGTATTTTCTCAAAAACAAAATATTGTTATTGATGTAAAGACAGCCTAGTTGGCAATGGGCATTATGCGAGGAAGTAGTGTCACCTCGCTGCATAGTAAAGTTCATGGTTTGAAGCTTGGGGTTATGCATATCAATGTTAAGCTTGCAAGCGACACCCTCTTTGTTAGCTTAGGATTGATAGCCTCACCTAATTTTCAATGATTCAGACAAGATATGTAATCGATGTTCACCTTAATGTTTGTAGTGATCCTCCCTTTTGGTGAGATTTTTTTTTTGGACAAAAAACAAAAAAGATTGTTGCAACTTTTCAACCTAAATTGATTTCAGTATTGTCAATGGTTATGTCAATGAAATTAATTCATGAGTTAAACTTAAAACTATAGAAATTCAGCCCGGTATTAATCATGAAATTGTGCAATGCAATTAAAAACAAGTTATTTTGTGGGTACTAATTCAATACAAGTTTATGTATAATTGTTGCTTTTCTAAAAAGGGGACTGGGTATCGAGTAATACCTTAATTTTCTTAAAAGGTATATATAAGTACTAAAATTTTATGGAATATATCAAAAATTTTGTTGCTTTTAAATAAGTACAGTTTAGTAAAAAATTACTATAAAATGACAAAATTGACCAAATTATGAAGAGATAATTGTGTTGTTTTTATTTTTGACTCTTACCTTATTAATTTTTCTTCCAAAAATAGTTATATATGTGTTACTTATTTTACCACCTCCTCCCTCTTATTTTCGTCTTTCACTTTATTTTTGTTGCTAAAATTATTCTTCCCATTAAAATTAGTACTAATTTTTACTTCATTTTTTTTTCTTCTAAAATTGTTCTATTTTATAGTAAAATGAATAAACATGAGTATTTTTATTTTTGTGGAAAATTTGTAGTTGAGTCCTGATATTGAAAATGTGAACAAATAATATTTTTATTTTTTTGTTTAGGTTTGTTTTATGCAATTTTTTTTTATCATTTTAATTGAGTACTCTATTTTATCTGAAATTTTTCCGTAAATATTAAATTCATTCTCGATTAATAACTTTTTTGTTGATAAAAGTATACTTTTATAATAAATTTTGGTACATTCAGAACTTTTATCCGCCTAAAAAGGGATGAAAGTTGGGGATAAAAGGGACATGAGATGCCTTAAAGGTAATAAGAATTTTTGTGAGGTTTGCATTTGTCATTCAGCACCCAAGAGACTATTGTTTGTCTTGTATCCACAGGAATAATATATATGCCTGTTACTTGACCTTTTCTGATAATCATACAAGAAAAAGATAGCAGGGTTGTTGCGTTTCTGGACTCTCTCTTTGTCGTTATACTCAGTTACTCACCAACCTACTGTTTTTTTTTTTTTTTTTTAAATTATACTCATAAATACAAATTAATAAAAAAATATTTTTTATTTCTTAAATAATTTTCAAACTTATAAAAAAAATGCTTATTCGTACTTTTGAGTTAAAAAAATATTATACTTAAATAATACTTTTTTCTTACAGTAATAAATGAAAAAAACTTTTCTGGACAATAAATTATTATTATTAAATATTATTATTGTTATTAGTTATTATTAATAATATAAATATTGACTAATCAAATTCAAATTATCGATTTTATAGTTCATACAAATCTAAAGCTTTTGGTTTCTCTATTCATACAAATAAATAAGAAAATTTTCACAAATATTACATCTAAATATATTGATTAATATACTATTTAATAATAAATTTATTAATTATAAAATCTATATGAAAAGATAAACTTTTTATATCAAACTATAATAATTGACATAGTTTGAATTTGTGACTTAATATAAATAATGATCAATCTTATTTGCCATCATTAAGTTAATCGCTCTAAAAATAATTAAGTTTAGAGTTAGTAACTAATTTATTTTCAATTATGACCATTTATATTAAATTTATTATTTATATTAATATTATTATTTAAAAAATCATATAATCACATAATATTTATATTAAAATATATACCTATTAATACCATATTTTTTAAAATTAAACGATCATACTCAGATTTATACATTTTTATATTTTTATCGTGCCACATTATATGCAGAATTTTTAACATACTTTTATATGAAATTAAACATATTATATCCATACAAAAATTTATTCAAATAATAAATATCGCATATTTTGCTAACTATGTTAACCGGACATATGATACAAATGAATTATGAATTTTACGATAGCAAACTTTTTATATTTAAAAATACTTATTAAATTATTTTAATACTAGTAATTGTTGTTTTGAAAATAGGAGTTTTCTTTTCATTGAAAATTTCCATTAAATCAATTCTTTATTGATTATTTTGTTCGGGTTGTAAAATGGATGAGAGGGTTGGGTTCGGTTTAAATCATTTAGGACCTATCATGTTTAGGCTTAACTTGAGCAAAATTCATTTAATAAATGAGTCAAAATATGTCAGCTCTTTTATAATCTAACTCATTTAACCTCAATAATACATTTTAAAGTTTAAGTTAAGGTTAACTTGATAAGTTATAGTGCAATTTTTATTATTATATCGTAAATGAGTCAATTTATTTATTATACAATTCTTTTAACTTTAATTTGATCATCTCATTTAATAAAAATCAAGACAGATTAATCCGTTTATAATCCAACCTATTTAACATCCAACCAAAATTTTAATTTTTTGTGTTATTGTGACCACATGAGTTTATGTGAAACAACAACAATAATACTACTATCCTTGCCATGTGATTCCTCGGTTGGTGTCAATAAAAAGACAAACTGAATACTATTTTTGGATTTTTTTGATACTATAATTAAGTTCATAAATTTAATTTTTGTCTCAGTAAATAAAGTTTGTTTGACCTAAAATCCAACTTAATTTTTAAACATGTAGAATATATTATATAGACAACTTCACAGCGCCAAAACTATTCCAATACAGACAATAAACATGCCTCATTCAAAAATGATGATGTTGAGTTGCATTGATAATATATATACATTTTTTTTTTATAGAGAAAATTGTCATTAAGTTTCTTTAGATTAGGTCATTTATATCATTTGGTCCCTTAGATTATAAATGATATAATTTGGTCTCTTAAATTTAGAAAAATGGGCTAATTAAGATCAAAATACATAATTTTAATGATTTTTTAATTAAAATATTATTTTTAAAAGGTAAAAGAAAAAATTATATTATTTTAAATATTTTTGATATTCAAATATTAATTTAAAAATAATATTTTAATTAAAAAATTATTAAAATTATTTATTTATTTCTTAATTAACTTTTTTTTTCTTCAAAAATTATAGAATCAAATAATATAATCTAAATAACTGGGTCTTCTCCCCCTCTTCTTTAAATTCAATTTTAAAAAAAGAAAAAAACAAAGAGAGACAAGAAGAAGAGCTAAACACAAAGACACTATTATTAATATTTTAATTTTAATTGAAACTTTTTCTTTTTCCAAACAAGCTATTATTTCTGTAATAATTTCACATGAATGATTCAATGATGATAATTGGGTAAAAAAATTTCATTTACTTACTTTTTAATATATTTTGTTTATTATTAAAATATTATTCAATTACAATTTGATCCAAGCCTATTTTAAAATACATAATTTAATCTCTGATGTATAAAAAAAATTATAATTTAGTACTTAATTTTTCAATCATGTGATAGTTAATTATAATGTCATTAAATATATTTAACAAAAAATTGAGATTTTGGACTAAATTTGTTAAATTTAGAAAAGTAATTACAAACTAAATTGTGTGGGTTGAAAGGTTAATGACTAAATTATAAGATATTAAATAGGCTAGGGCCTAAATAGATAGATAAGCATTTTAATCATAAAAGTAGTCAATTTAAACAAAAATATAAAAAATAGTGAATTAAAAATTTTCATATAACTTTAATAGTTAAATAATCGTCTTTCAAAGGAAAAAGGACAGCAAGCGTCTATTTGTTATTAAAAACGTATATTTTAATCTTTTTTCTATTGAAAAGGGTCAAAAGGCTCTTTGTTTTTTGAAAAATGTCACAAAAATGACCACATGACCTTTTTTAAGGGACAAAATAGGCATTATAAAAATAATTGCTAGAAAAAAAATAAAAAATAAAAACAATCGTCCAACTTTTGTTGTCCAACTTCTAAATTGTTCATCTCACCGATCGTTGATATCAATGTCCCTATTTTACACCACTGGCAAGTGTAGCTTCCCCAAATGTTGAATATTTAAGTCCAAGTGTTCCCCACCCTTGCTATGTTGGAATCATAAAAAAAACCAAAAAACTCAAAATTGTTTATTGGAAAAGAGAGAATAATTATGGAAGAGTTGAGTGGCAGGAATACTTAGGCTTAACTAATTGGCGGCTGGGAAGACTACACTTATTGGAGGTGTGAAATAGGAATGTCGTTATCAGCGGTCGGTGAGATGAACATTGTAAGTCTTGTAAGCCTTTTGAGTATTTGTTGGCGTTTTCATATGCAAAATACGAAGTTTATTTTATTTTACTTAATATTTTTGCCTAGCTCTATGTATTACACTTTATTGACGATCATTATTGTACACACTCACGTAGAATTAAACACTTCTTATGATTGTATGTTACACACACTATAGAGTGGATGGGAGTATGAAGTTTGCTTGTTAAAGTATGTTTTTACTTGCATTTGATTTTAATTGTTGGTGGGTATTTGTGGATTTTCAAATTTCTAAGTTTTTCCTTGAAAAACTCAATTTTTAGTGGCTCTTTAGGGACTTTGTTGGGGTCCTGATAGATGGCTTGTTGATGTGGTTAGCGAGGGGTCCGTGAGTGTGCACAAGGTGGATTGTGGCTTGTTGGATGTCGCTGAGGTGGTCAGTGAGATCTCACGGAGATGTGTGATGAGAAGGCTGTTAAGGGTCAGCATGGGTACCATAAGTTAAAAATCAGTTGTAAATACCCATTATCTTGTTCATTTCTTACCAAAGTTTTGAGAAAATTTTTAGTAATAAAAATTATGACTTTTTGGAGAAAAATATTCTTGAGCTATTTCAAATATTTTACAAATCAAAGATCATTAATACAACGAGTGTTTTTTTTTGTATTTGTGATTCAGAGTCGTGTTAAATATTAGATTGATACTTGGAGAAATTATATTTAAACGGTGTTTTCCGTATTGCTAATACATTGAGTGTTTTTCTATATTGGGATACGAGGCAGAGTTGGAGGTGGAGAAATTATTTTTTTAAATGAAGTTGTTGTATCAACAATACATCGAGCACTTTTATGTATCATTGATATGAGGTGATTTCTTTTAAAAATTATTCTTGGGCGTGTATGTTATTTTATTTAGGATTCACACTTTTTGATTGCAGGTATTTGTACCACACTATGTGGTGGTGTGGCTTTGGAGATGAGCTAGATTATTTGTGAATCAAAGTAGCTATGGAGACAGTTGATGAGAGCATCATAGACAGTTAGGACGAGTGGTCCCAACTGATAGAGGTATAAGCATTTTACCTTATCAAGTTGGATTGTTTATTTTCATTTAGTAAATTTGTTTATTGAGTGATTTTTTTAAGTAACTCGTGGATGTTACCACTTAAGATTGAAGCCTAAGTGGGTTTACCACGTTGTATTGTCATATTTTTGTGCTTTGCTGCATGAGTTAGTACAATCATTGTATTTTTAGTGTATGTGCCAACATATAAAGATTATGTTGTGATTGGAAAGCTTCAATTGTTTTATTCTATTTATCCTATTTGCCTTATTGTATTTTTGTTATTATGTTCATATGTTATCTATTGTTTCCATTGTCTGTATGAGAGGGGAAAGTCTTAAGGTGTTTGTATCACCTTGACTTGGTAGTTTGCTGGATTCGAGCTCTTTCAATTAGTATCAGAGTTGGTTTACCCTTTTTGGGCTTAACTGCTATTTTGTTGATATGTTTTCTCGTACTTTCACACAATTACTTTTCACCTGAATGGATTCCAGTGAATGAAGTAATGTAGGTAGACCTTCCTTTCTCAATGGGAATAGCTATGCATATTGGAAGTCGTAGATGTGAGCCTTCTTCTAGTCTAAGGGAGACTGTGTTTGGTATCAAGTAAAGAATAGCTAGATGCCTCGTACGAAAACTCTAGAAGATGGAAGCTGATGATAGAATGGAAAAAAGAAAAAAAGCAAGGAGTGCGATTGGAAAAACAAAGGGCTGTATGCACTCTCAAGAGCTATCACACCAAAAGAGTATCGACAGATTTTATCCTCCACCACCTCTAAAGAAGCATGGAATATCTTAAGATAATGCATGTGGGTACTTTTACCGTAAAGAAATCTAAGTTGATGTAGTTGAAAAGAGATTACAAACTTCTTTAGATGGAGGAAGATGAGACTTTTGATAGCTTCCACGGCCGCTTCTCAAACATTATTAACACTTCTTACAATCTGGGCCATCCAATTGACAAAGAACTTCAAGTTGAGAAGATTCTGTGTAGTCTGCCAAAGCATTTTTGGAAAAGGTTATTACCATTGAGATTGCCTTCAAAGAAGAACCTTTAAAGGTTAATGCGATCGTTGGTGATCTCCATGCTTCTGAGATACATCATCTTCTTCCCAAAGAACTCACTGAACTGATAAAGGAAAAAGCCTTGACTAAAGACTATTAAGAGTCAAAAGGGCAAAGAAAGATCCCTTGTTGAAAGTGATGATGCATCTAGCTTGGATGAGAAATAATTTGCTTTGTTGGAAAAACTGTTCAAGAAATTTATCAGGAGCAAAAAGAACACTCTAGGAAGGTCGAAAAAAGAAAGCTCTAGTCGAAGAGATACAAGAGTCAAAGTTGAAGACTTTGAGAAGAAGAAGAAGAAGAAGAAGAAGAAGAGAGACCTTAGTCTAGAGGTCAGGTTGGTTAGATCAAATGTTATGAGTGGGAAAACCTTGGACATATAGCTACTTAGTGCCGATTTAAAAAGTGACAATCTGGAAAGAAAGCCATAGTGGAAGAGGATACTATTTCAGATAGTAGCCACAGTTCGGAAGATGATGAAAGTAACTTTATTTCTTTTATGGCAACTAAAGTCGATCCTCCCATTACAACCTCTCAATATTCCAAATTTCTTGATGAGGATGATCATGACAAGCTCTTCGATACTTATAACAAGTTTCTTAGGGAGCCCAACAAGATCGAAAAGGGCTCGAAAAAGGCTTTGGATAGCCTTGAAAACAAAGAAAAGGAGCTGTGTGCTCTAAGATCTAAACTTGAAAAAAAGTATACTCACAACCAGGACAATGATGATCTCTTTAAGAATTGTGAGGTTATTCAAAAAAGGTATAACGATATAGTTGCCGAGGTTGAAGCTAATAAATCAAGAATAAAGTTTCTTGAGTAATCTTTGAAGAGTCTTCAAAGTACAAAAGATTAGTGGATAGTTAGTCCAGATCTATCAAAAGAACAAGTGGAGAAAATCTCACTTCTATAAAAGGTGGAGATTCTTGAAAGTGAAAAGGCATATTTGTTTCATGCCTTTTCTAAAATAAAAGAGGAGTTGTTAGCTCTTCAAAATAAAGTTAAAAATGCCAAATTTCTTAAGGCATCTATTAATAAAAGGATGAATTCCTCGCTTATTTAAGTGCAAAGAAGTCAGATCTCAAAAAGGAGTTGGAACACTCTAGGTCCATTGTTAAGAAACTTCTGATGGGTACTCAAAAGTTGGACGAGATTTTGGTTGGAATCAAGGTGCCTCGGTGACAGATGCGAGTTGGGTTTCACTGATGATTGTGGTATCTTTCCTTATTCTAAGTTATACTTCTTCTCAAATCATCCAATTTATTTATGCTACTACTACTAGTACTCTCTTCATCAAACTGATAACTGAAGATACTTAACAAAAGATAGTTGCTACTAAAGGTAAAATTAAGGTTCCGACAAAAGGTAAATCGTAAGTACTGTTTCAGCCAGTCTCTTCTAGCAAGGTGAACACCTCACATCCTGCTTCTTCTTCTCATTGTGACGGTGATGGTCTATTTCCACTACCTACACGTTTCATCCCCTCTTGTCATCACTATAGTGAGCATGGGCACATTAGACATCACTGTGAAAGATTAAGTTCTCATCCTCAGATGAAAATCAATGTAGGCACTTCTACCTTCCATTCTCCTCGTCATGTTACTCTGTAGAAACAAAGACCCAGTTTCTCTTGCTCTCCCCCTCGTACTTTCCATATTTGCAATACTGTTGTACACCTTGCTAACTAATGTTCGAGATATGTTTAAAGTAACTTTAGGAGATCTCCCTATTGTTCTTGTCATTTTGACTAATCAGGATATAGCTACTGTGGTTCATCTAAGAATTTTCAATCTAGCCACATTATGCACTAGCAACAGAGTGAAGAAAGGGATAAACTTTCTAAAAGCCTATCTAGTCGCATGTATGATAACCTCTCGATGAGATTTTTGAGAATTTTTAAAACAAAGAACTCTTGAGTGGCTTATACTCTACATGCTCATATACACCAGATATTACATTATGATCCTGTTGCCCCTCATCACTTCTTTTCTAGATAGAGGGATGCCAATTGATCACACAATTTTTGGGTTCGTCAGTTTGATTTGAGTTATTTCTTCTTTTGTCTCTCTTTCTTGTAGTATTTTATATATGTGTGTTATTTTTGTTGATATTACCTTAAAACCTTATTTGTATATATTTTTTTTAATGTTTATTACTTTTTATCTTTGCTAAAATAAATGTTTAAGATAAAAATTAAAATTTTCTGAAATCTTTTAAGGTTTGTCCTCTCCTTCCTCACCCCTAGGGTTGCTTTCCGTGCACCCTCACGTGGGTCTCTTTGACCACTAACTGAGGTAGTATTTTACACACTCGAGAGAACCTTGCCGACCACCTCTACGAAGGGCTCACGAACCATACCGATCGCCTTTATAAACACCTTCCTTTAAGTTGTTCAAACCACAAATTTCCAAATACTTCTTACCTTCAAATACTTCTACCCTTTATCTTTCCTACCTACTTTCAAACCCCCTAAACACTCTTACCCCACTTCCTTTTAAAAATAGCCAAGAAAAGCAAGAGATCTCGCACCATTCATGATGAAGATGCCTCCATTTCTCAGTCTAAGAAGAACACTCCTTTCATCTATGAGCGCTCAGTCCACATTGGCTATCTCTGTACTCTTACTTACTCTTACCTTGCTTTTTTTGAAGAGCTATTATGCAATACATCTCCATCACACCCCTCATTTTTCTATCTTCTTTATCATGAGGCGACGTGATGTTACATTCTATCGAGATAATATCATGGACCTTTTATCTCTCTCTGCTGTTGCAAACTGTTCATAGATTTTACAAATGCACTGATCAATATAAAAGTGATAAGTATTTAAAGATAGATTTTTTGTACCTATGAGGATTGAATTAATAAGGAATAAAGTACTGAACTACAATTACACTAAATTACTTAGGCTAAGAAAAATTGATAGGTAAAAATAATAAAAATAGCAAAATAAAATATATACAATATTTGATCCAAAATATCCATGCTAATTAATTAAGAGTAAAAAAGTCCAAAGATTCCACTATCCCTCAACTTCCCACACAAGATTAATTTACCATTCAAAACAATTCATGATATTTTTTTCAATAAAGGTTATAGTTAGCAGTTTTCAGTGAGTGCACCGAGACATCCCAACTAGGTTGGCACCTCCTTAGCACCTTCTTCATGAAACCGCTCAACTATTAATATTATTAAATAACAATAAAATTTAAATTACAAATAAATGTTCTCAACAGAACCTGTAATTAGGTTTGTTGTTAGCATCTGAATGGATAAAAGAGGTAGCGAAAGATGGGGCATTCCACCACCAAGTCGCTGTACATAAACTAGGAGCTCTAGAAGCTAAACTGTCAGCTGCAGCATTACCCTCCCTGTAAATATGTGAGCAGTGGAACTCCATGTTGGTTATTTTATCTAAACAATCCGCCCAAGCAGAATACCATCTCCAAGGTATCGAAGAAGATCGAGTATGAAAGAGAGCGACAACATATGTTGAGTCTGATTCCAACCATAGTCGCCTCCATCGAAATTGATATGCATATCTCACCGCCTGAATGGCTGCCGCTAGTTCAGCCTCAAAAGCATAAGATACTCCAAGTGGAATACAGAAACAACCCTTAACAAATGATCTGGAAGTTCGAAAAACACCTGCACAACCAGATAATCCTGGTGCTCCAAAAGCAGCACCATCTGTATTAACTTTTATCCAACCGGAAGGCGGTGGCCTCCAAATGACCTCTATAATCCTTGGAGCCCGTCGTGGTATGCCTTGTATTCGAAGACGCTTAAGTACTTGTAGGTCATCCACAGTATTTCTCATGGAACCACTCTGTGAAAGACTCGCTTCACGAATAAAACGCCATACTGTGGCAAATGCTGACCTCAATGTTGTCTTTTTGTTGTTAAACCGATAATCATTTCTAGTATTCCAAATCACCCAGATTACTGAGACAATTCCTGCTTTCCATAAATTAGCGAGCTGTGATATGATACTTGATCCAATTCATGATATGATACTTGATCCAATGCCCTATTCATGATATGATACTTGATCCAATGCCCTATTCTAGCATGTCATTTCTCAAATAAACTATATGCATTATTATAATCAACTTAATCCCCCATGTCACATGTCATGCTAACTAGGTTGCATAATACTCATTAGGATTGTATTTATGGACCACATACATAAGAATATGTTTAGAAACTATGCATGTTATTCAATCAAGTCAAACCATATTAGATACTTCTCTCCAAGCTGCCTAAATAGATTTCAATGGTATAATTGCATACAAATTAGATTAAATAAAGCATCGCATGTCAATTAATCCTAACTAATAATTAAATGATCTCTCTACATTCATTACCTAATTATATAACTATTCATGCCAAATTGTAAGTGCACGAGTGTACAAGTGATAAGTATTTCAAGATCGAGTTATTTACCCATGAAGATTGGATTAATAAGGAGTTGAGTACTGAACTATAGTTACACTAAATTATTTAGGCTCAAGAAAATATATAGGTAAAAATGACAAAAATAATAAAAATCTAATAGGTACTCTATTAGATCCAACACAACCACACTAGCTAATTAAGCACAAAAGAGTCATAAGAATCCAATATCTTAAGCAATTGTCAACAAATTATAGGATCAATTCACTCTAATCTATTCATGCATTTCTTTCTTAAGTAAACTACAAACAATATAACAATTTAACCTAATCACACTTTTATGCCAATTAGATTACACTACTATTCATTAATATCGTTAATTATGGATCACATACACAAGAATCATACCTCTTATCCTAGAAACATGTATGTAATTCAATCAATACAAACAATTAAATACTTATATCAAAGATACCTAATTGTCTCTATGGTATAATTGTTAATTAGACAATTAATTGCAAATAAATTAGATTGAATAATATAATTTAATTTTTAATCAAAATGGAATAGAAGAATAAGCTAAATAATTATATAAAAATATTGAGTTAAAAAGAATCATAACAAAAAAATTTAATTAATCATAAACATATTCAATAAAGTTCCAAAATAATGAAAAAATATAAGAGAATAGATAAAAATACAAAGGAGAAGAGAAAGTTAAAACTAATCTTCCAACTGTCATCCTAAAAATCAATCTCCACCAACTGTCACCTTAGTGGACCTAAAGTCAACACCTTCAATCTTTAATCCTTTTCTTGATGTGCCTCATTCTCTAAACTATTGCCTTATTATCTAAATATTTAAGTTATTGGTGGAATGTGGTGAATCAGTTTGCTTTGCTGCTTAAGAGTTATATTTATAGGCTTAATGTTGTAGGTTATAAGCAATTGTAGCTCAAGTAGGAAATATTGTCTAAATATGAAACTAAATCAAATAGGATGTTGAAAATTTGGCACTTTCTCACTCACATGTCAACGGGCACTGCGACCTAAGATAGTGCCCACCGCAGCCTAACTTCTTTGACAATTTAGGACAACTACATGCGCCATGGCCTATGTAGCTTCTATCCATGGTCCAGTGCTCTCGGGTTGAATTTTTCACATTCTGTTTTGTGGCTTGAAATGTTGTGTGCCACTAGGCGGGATGCAACTTAAATAAGTGCTTGTCGCAGTACAATGCTGGCTACTTTGATTTGTGTACCTTTTTGCTCATTTTTCCTCAGGTTGCAACCGTTATACTTACATTGACACAATTAAATAAATATTAAGCCATTTTAAGTCCAAAATAAGACCAATAGCAAGCCTAAAAGTGGTTAAATAACTCTACTTTCATAAAGTTATCACACCACCAAACTTAACTCCTTACTTGTCCTCAAGAAAAGCCAAAGCTAAACAATGAAGACAAACCACTAACCAATAAGGTATAATATTCATAAACACATATCCTCTTGTACATGCATGTTTAATAAAAATTATTCCCTCAAAGGTTGTGCAATCATATTATAAAGACGTTCACATGCCATTAATTAAATTTCCATCAATACAAGTGTATGCAAGTTTTTTTGATGAAATAATTTGTGTGTGTGTAATACACATGATGTCATCTATTGCACTCATGGAATCAACTTATATAGTATGCTAATAGATTAAGTCTTAGAATACATTTATAAGTCTATTTTTCTCACCCCTCTCCACTAATGTAAATAATACATTTAGCTAAAGATCAAAAGAGCTTGTATGCTTGTAATGATAGGCTTAGTTAGGGGTAGATAAATGGTGACATTTAGGCTTATTTCACACCTTAGCTTGCTTTTTAGTTATCATACAACATGTAAGAAATAATTGAGCTTTTAGTTTGATGTTTTAGTGCACCCTATCACTTCATTTTTATTCCTTTATTCTAAATTTTTTTGTAACTTCACAACACCTCCAAACTTTTTTTTTTTGAATTATTCTTTTTATTTCCTTTTTGTTCATAGGGATGGTGTTGTGAGTTATTTTTATTTTTCATATAGTGTGCATTACATTTCACCTTATTCTATAACACAACACATGATTTTTATTTTCACACAAGCGAAGATTGTAAGGGCAAAGGTAATACACAATTTTGGTTAGGCTTACATATGGTTTAAAGATATGAAAGGTATTATTTAGGCTTAAATGGGTGACTAAAGACACAAATAATGGGTAGCTTGAAAGATTCAATCGATTCAAATAAAGGCCTAAATCACTTCCAAAGCTAAATATTATTTAAGATTTTGCCTCAATCAAATAAATTCTAAAGCATCGTAAACTTCATCAATTAGCATAACTCACACCAAATTTCCTCCCAATAAGAACTCCAAAATCAATCATGGCATTTGCATAAAGTGAATCAATAAAAAATAAAAAAATAGCAAGCATACACAAGATTAATGTAGGTGTCCTAATAACATGCTACATTTCATATCATAGTCATGACAACCAATTCTATTATTGGGTTCATATATTTCATATCAAGCATATATGTATTTAGATTCTATATGTTCATCAATTTCTACTCAATTATTAAAATATCCTAATTTTTTTTAAAAATGGTGACTAATAACAAAAGAAAAGAACGGAGTTCCTCTCCCACACTTGACGTACATATTGTCATCAATGTGCAAAATATAAAGAGAGAATAACATAAAAATAAATAGGGTAAAGAAAAACTCCCTCAATGATGCCATGATCTTCACACTTGATATGTTCATGTAAGCACCATTGTTCCCTCTCTTGCTTTACTTACCAAAAGCAAAATCAAATAAAAAAACTAATAAATAAAGTCAAGAACATAAAATTTCATTTACTTGGGTTGCTTCTCAAGAAGCGTCACATTTTAAGTCCTTGACTAAACCATTCTTATCCATCAAGGTTGATAATAAACATAGTATTCCATAAACAATCGCTTATTGATTTTTATGGTTGCTTATTGGGTTCCAAACTCTCTTCCTTTTCCTAGAAGCATCTTGACCCAATTTCAGACTTTGAAGGTCTCCAACAACTATATCTTGCCCAAAGGCTGCATCAAATAAAACAGTTGGAGCTTTTTCATTCAACTTGTACTTCTCAAACTCACCCTTAAAATCCCACCAATAGTTATCACCGACTTCCCTAGGGAGGTCCTTGTCTAGATAAATATTAAAAATAACCTTTAATTCTTAATGCTCAGGGTGATCTCCCTATTTTGTATATTAAGGTGAAGCCCTTCGATTATTTCTAGTGGTGTGTCTCAAATGATAGAAGTCTTTCTTTCTTCCTTTTTGTTTACTACATACTTCTAAAAAATATCCTTAGGATCATCTTCTATCACATGCATAGGATCCTCCATACTCTCTACTATCTCATGTACTTCACCCAAATTATAAAAATTAATCTCATGGTTGGGCCCTTTTCCTCTATAGTTAGTTTGATATTTCTTTCATCAAACAAAAAGCTTTAGTTTTCGGTGAGGTTGCAAGATGTAAGATTGATTCCCCCAATTTGAATTTTGATAGTATGCATATGGTGGGTTCAGATTGGTGTAGACATTGTTGTAGGTGACATCTCCTCCATTCCATGTATATGTATGCATTGGATATTGTACGAGTTGAGTAGATATGTAGGATCTCAACTTGAGAAGATCAAAGTGTTATTGTGGAGAGAGCACTTTCACAGTACTAGCCCGTTCAATGTATGTTATGAGATTGGTTGCTTTTTCAATTATCATCTTTGCATCCATAAGCCTTTGATGTTTAAAAAAGCCCATCACCTATCTATAAATACAAAACTAAAAGAAAAAAAATATTATACAGTAAAAGATAAATAGGAAAAAAATAATAAAAAAATATATTATTAAAAAGCAAAAGTTAATAAAATATTACAGAAGAAAATAAAATAAAAGAAGTAGCAAATAAAAAAAATCAATTAATTATGATAAGTATGTTTAAATTAGTGAAAACCTATGTTTGTGAAAAGAAAAAAAAAGAAAAAAAAATATTTTTGTATATATATATATATATATATTGAATTTTATGCCTAAATTAGTTTTGGTAACCCTAGTAACAATATCAAATGACAAATTAATTCCAATTTTTGGCAAGGGAGTCAAAAACTTGTTTACGCTAAATCACAAGTACATGTGACGTGTATAAGTGATAAATATTTAAAGATCGAGTTGTCGTACCCAAGATGATTGGATTAATAAGAAGTTGAGTACCGAACTATAGTTACGCTAAATTATTTAGGCTATAAAAAATAAATATGTTAAAATAAGAAAATAATAAAAACCTAATATTTACAGTACTGAATCCAATACAACCACACTAACTAATTAACTACAAAAGATTCATAAGAATCCACTATCTTAAGCAATTGCCAACAAGTTATATGATCAATTGACTCTAACCTATGCATGCATTCTTCTTTCAAATAAACTATGCACAATATAGTCATTTAAGCTAATTGTATTTTCATGCCAATTAGATTATAGTACTATTCATTTAAAAAGTCAATTATGGATCACATGCATAAGAATCGTACCTCTAAGCCTAAAAACCATGTATGCAATTCAATCAAGACAAACAATTAAATACTTATCTCAAAGATATATACCTAATTGTCTCTATGGTATAATTGTTAATTAGACAATTAATTACAAATAAATTAGATTGAATAATATAATTTAATTTGTAATCACAATAGAATAGAAGAATAGCTAAATAATTATATAAAAATATTGAGTTAAAGAGAATCTTAACAACAAATTTAGTTAATCATAAACATATTCAATAAAGTTCCAAAATAATGAAAAAAATATAAGAGAATAGATAAAAATGCAAAGGAGAAGAGAAAATTAAAACCAATCTTTCGACTGTCACTCTAAAAATATCTAAAAATCAATCTCTACCAACTATCACCCTTGTGGACCTAAAGTCAACAGTTCAATCTTCTATCCTTTTTTGGATGTACCTCATTCTCTAAATTATTGCATTTTTCTTTAAATATTTAGGTTAGTGGTGGAATGTGGTGAATCAGTTTGATTGACTACTTAAGAGTTATATTTATAAGCTTAGTTTTGTAGGAAATTGAACCAAATATGAAGTTAGAAATTTGGCCCTTTCTCAGGCACATGTCAACGTGCGCCGCAACCTAAGATAGTACCCACTGTGACCCAACTTCTCAGACAATTATGGACAACTACGCGGGTTGCAGCCTAAGTAACTTCGAGCCGTGGCCTCGTGATCTAGGGTTGAATTCTCCATATTACGAGCTACAGCTTGAATTGTTGTGCACTATGCACACTGCTTGCTATTTTGATTTGTGTTTCGAGGTGCTCCGCGGCTTAAATAAGTGCCGCTGTTGCAAAACACTGGCTGTGCTAATTTTGTGTCCTTTTTGGCTCATTTTCCTCTATTTGCTACCGTTTTACCTACATTGATACAATTGAACAAATATTAAGTCAGTTTAACCATTTCAAGTCCTATACAAGACAAATAGAAAGCCTAGAAATGGCTAAATAACTTTACTTTCATAAAATTATCACTTGCTCAATAGGAAGTAGTAAAAATAGATTATTGAAATACTACAAACCATAAAGGATGAAAATAAAATTAATTCATTGCATAAATAAGTTGAGTTTAAGAGGATCCTAACAACAAATTTAGCCAATTATAATCACATACAATAAATTTAAACAACGAGAAAATTACAAAAGAGAAAATAAAATACAAATGGTAGGGAAGAAAATATACACCCAATCTCTTGGCGAATACTAACTCCAAACCTTCAATCTTCAATCCCTCTCTTAATGTATTTCTCTTTAAATTTTCTGCCTCCTTCTCGAAAGACTTTGTTTAGTGGTGGAATGTGTGAATCATTTGCTTGGATGCTAAAAAGTTGTATTTATAGGCTAAAAGTGGTTTAGGTCTCAAACAATTGTAGTCCAAATGGGAAATTGGAATTCTGGCAATATTTCATGTACATGTCGACATTCGCCACGACCCAAAGAAGTGTGTGCTGAGGCACAAGGTGCTCGAACATCTAAAAGTTCGCATGCTGCAGTCTAAGTGAATGAGCACCGCGACCCATTGCTCTTGAGTTGCTCAGTGAAGTATGGGCACCGTAGCTCAATATTTCCTCCACCGTGGCACAGACTACTAAAGTTTTCTATGTTATCCAAGCACACCATGGCTCAAATAAGTGGTCGTCGCTGCATAAAGCTAACTGTGCTGATTGTGTCCCCTTTTGCCTGTTTCTACCTCTTGACCTACATTGGCACAATTAGACATAAGTTAAGTCATTTTAACCATTTTAAGTGCAAAACAAGACATTAGCTAGCTTAGAAGTGGCTAAATAACTCTACTTTCGTAGGATTATTACACCCTCAAACTTAACTCTTTGCTTGTTCTCAAGCAAATCTAAAGGTAAACAATGAGAACAAACACTAAATAACATGGGTAGAATATTCTCAAACACATTTTCTCTAATGCATGCATATTTAACACAAAGTTATCCCCTTCAAATATTGAATAATCCTATGACAAAGAGGTTCAATGCTATCAATCAACGACCCATTAATACAAGTGTATGCAAGATTTTTGATGAAATAATTTATGTGTATTCTGCACATAATGTCATACAATTCACTCATGAAATCAATTTATATGAGCATGGCAATAGATTAAGTCTTAAAACACATTTTATATATCTACTTTTCACACCCCTCTCCACTAATGTACATAATGTATTTAGCTAAAAATCAAAAGGACTTTTCATACTTGTAATGTTAGGCTTAGGTAGGGTAGATAAATGGTGATATTTAGGCTCATTCTATATCTTAGCTTGTTTTTTATTAATCATTCAATGTGTAAACTATTCATGCTAAACTGCAAGTACCGAGTCAGTGTACAAGTGATAAGTATTTAGATCAAGAGTTGTCGTTCCTATCAGAATTGTATTAATAAGAAGTTGAGTATCGAACTATAGTTATACTAAACTATTTAGGCTAACGAAAATAAATAGGTAAAATAACAAAAATTTAATACTTACACTACTGGATCTAACACAACCATACAAATCAAATTAAGCACAAAAGAATAATAGAAATCTACCATCCCAATCAATTACCAAACAAATTATATGATCGATTCACTCTACCCTATACATACATTCCTCTTTGAAATAAACTACATACAAAATAATAATTTAACCTAATCATACTCTCATGCCAATTAGATTACACTACTATTTATTAAGAATGTTAATTATGGATTACATACACAAGAATTGTACCTTTTAGCTTAGAAAACATGTATGTTATTCAATCAAGGTAAAAAATTAAATACTTCTCTCAAATAACCAAGATTGAATAATATAATTGAAAAAACAATCACAATAAAATCAAAAAACAAACTAAATTATTATATAAAAAGACTGAGTTCAAGAGGATCTTAACAATAAGTTTAGCTAAATTAAATATTTAATGAAATCTCAAAACAATCAATATAGACAAGAGAATAGATAAAAATACAAAGGAGAAGAGAAAGTTAAAACCAATCTTTTGATTGTCGCTAGGAAAATCAATCTCCATCAACTGTCACCGTGGTGGACCTAAAGTCCAACACCTTTAATCTTGAATGTTCCTCCAGATTTGCCTCTTTCTCTAAATATTTAAGTTAGTGGTGGAATGTGATAAATCTCTTTTGTTTGGCTGCTTATGAGTTGTATTTATAGGTCATAAGCAATTGTGGTCCAAGTAGGAATCATGGTGCAAACAAAAAACTAGTCCAATAAGAATGTTGGAAATTTGGCACTTCCTCATGCACATGTCAACGCGTGCCGTGACCTAAATGAGTGAACGTTGCAGTCCAACTCCTCAAAAAATCTAAAAAACTATGCTTTCCTCGACACAAGTGAATGCATGCCGTGGCCTGAGGCTCTCAGGTTGAATTGTGAGTTATGCGCGCTGCGACATAAAATTATCCTCTACCATGGCATAAGTCTCGCCGAAATTTTTTGTCATCCAATCACACCGTGGCATATTGTGGAATAAAATAGTGATCGCCCTAGCACAATGCTTGTGCACTAATTGTGTCCCTTTTTGCTCTGTTTGTTATCGTTTTACCTACATTGGCTTAACTAAACATAATTTAAGGATTTTAACCATTTTAAGTACTAAACAAGACAAATAGCTAGCTTAAAAGTGGCTAAATAACTCTACTTTTGTAGAGTTATCACACCCCCAAACTTAACTCTTGACTTGTCCTGAATCAAAGTCAAATCTAAACTTTAAAGAAAAAATCACTAACCAACATGGGTTAAATATTTACAAATACACTTGTCCTAATACATGTATATTTAATAAAAATTATCCCCCTCAAAGATTGTACAATAGTATTACAAAGAGGTTCACATGCCATCAATCAATTTTCCATTAATACAAGCGTATGCAAGATTTTTGATGAAATGATTTTTGTGTGTGTTTGTGTGTACTACACATGATATCATTCAATGTATTCGTGAAATCTACTTATATGACCATGCCAATAGACTAAGTTTTAGAACAAGTTTCATAAATCTATTTTTCACACCTCTCTCTACTAATGTAAATTATGCATTTAGCTAAAGATTAAAAGGGCTTGAGGGTAGATAAATGTTGATATTTAGGCTCATTCTACACCTTAGCTTGCATTTTATTCCTCATGCAATTTGCAAGTTACAATTAAACTTAAATTTGATGTTTTAGTGCACTCTATCGCTTTATTTTTCATTCCTTCATTCCACATTTTTTTGCAACTTCACAATACCCCAAACTTATTTTTTGAATATATTCTTTTTATTTCTTTTGTTTTTTTTGTTTATAAGGATGGTGTTGTGAGTTATTATTATTTTTATATAGGGTGCATTACATTCCACCTTACTCTATAACACAACACATGATTTTATTTTCACACAAGCTAAGAATGTAAGGGTAAATGTAATACACAATTTTTGTTAGGCTCAATTGGGTGACTAATGACATTTACATAGTTTAGCTTGAAAGGCTCAATTAGTTCAATAAAAGCCTAAATCATTCTTAAAGCTAAATACTATTTAGGATTTTGTCTCAAGGAATGATCAAATAAATTCTAAAACATAGAAGACATCATCACATGGCAAAACTCACACCAAAATTTCTCTCAATAAGAATAGCAAAATTAATTATGGCATGTGCAAAAAAAAAAAAATGAATCAATTCAATAAAAAACTAGCAAGCATACACAAGATTCATGTAGGTATTATAATAAACATGTACAATTCCTCATCTTAGTCATGATAATTAATTCTATTATTGAGTTCATATATTTCATATAAAGCATACATGCATTTAGATTTCATATGTTCATCATTTGCTACCCAATTTATTACGAAAATATCCTAAAAAAATTAAAAATTATGACTAATAACAAAAGAAGGGAACGAAATTTCCTCATCCACACTTGAATTGCACATTGTCTTCAATGTGCTGAAAACATTGAAAAACAAAGATAATAAGTTAATAGGGTAAAGAAAAACTCCCTCAATGATGTTATAGTCTTCATAACTTGATGCATTTATGTACGCACTATTGTCTCTCTCTCTTGCTTTATGCACCTAAAACAAAAAACAAAGAAAACTAATAAAATCTAAAACATAAACATAAAATTTAATTCCTTGGGTTATCTCCCAAAAAGAGTCACATTTAAGGTTATTAACTAGACCATCATTATCCATTAAGGTGGATAATAAACATAGTATTCCATAAACAACCACTTGAAGGTTTTTATGGTTTTTGGGCCAAGATCATCAGTATTTCTGATGTGATAAATTTAGTACTCACAAGTGTACGAATCACTCGTAGAAAGTAACAAGCAAACCACCGAGGTCGGTCTCTCAAGGAATTGCAGTGGTTCTAAACAACCTTTTTCTTAATCTAAATAGAGTTCTAAAGCAAGTAAAACTAATTAAATAGAGCTCTAGTAAAACTAAAACTCTAAGTAACTAGAGTCCTAAACCTAGTAAAACTGTAAAAAGAAGTTTGGTTTTGTAACGAGATCAATGGTACGAACAATTAACGAAAACAATAACGTAAATTCACAATCAATTCAAGTAGATTTGAAAATCAAAGGAGGATGTATGGACATTTAGTTTGGTTGGTCATGCTTGCATCGAAAAGTAATGGTGAAATAACATGAACGTTCTAATAAACGATTTTACCAGCTTTTCCTTTTTATTACAAGAATGCCTACGGTCAGGGTAATTCTCTTTGTTGATTAACTAATTAACATCCTACGATTGGGTATATCAAATAGCAATCAAATTATGCGCAATGAAATTTATGCCAATCAAACTAATGCTATGACTAAGTCACTAATTTGAAGCTTTAATTAAGTGTTTCAGAATAAAGTTAAGGTGACGTTCTTAAAACTATATTCTCAGATTTTTCAACCTAACTATGAATATCAAATTGGCCCATGAAAATTCATTATTAAATATCTAAACATGCTCTTAATCAAAAGGTAATTTATTTATATTAAATCAATAAAACATTCACCAAAAACAATTCTAGCAAACATGGCAACACAAACTAAACATCCATAATGAAATTAGCCGTTCATGTTCATATTAAAATTCATAGACAAATATAATATGATCATACACTCAAAGAAGGAAGAAGAAAGATAGAATTCTATAACAACAAGGAAATCCTAGATCTAAATACCGCAAATGGATGGGATGATGTTCTTCTCCAAAAGCTTGATCTTCGATCGTCAACAGCTTCCTTGGATTCTTAGAATGGATTCTCTCGCTTCGTTGAGTCTGGCAAAGCTCCTAAAAACTGATTGAATACCTTGCTTGTTCGTAAAATTATTGTGTGTAAAAGTTGGAGTCTAGAGGGGTTATTTATAGATGTAAGGGATTTACACAATTCCTAATTGCAATAGGAATAGGCGTGCTGCGGCGCAACACAAAAATTGAAAATATTGGTAAAATCTCGAGAGCTCCCCGCCGCGGCATACATTTTCCTCACTGCGGCGCGCGTCGCCTTTCCTTTCTTCACATTTACCCCCTTACGTATGTGCTTGCTCGTTATGTAAGGCTTACATATTTGTCTCGTTTTGCCCGTAACTCGTGATTTGAGCGCCACAAGTGTTCCGTCTTTACGTGTTTGCATTATTCAACTCATTTTGACGCTAAAAATACCTAAAATACACTAAAACATACCCGTGATTCCGAGTTGATAGATTTATGAAAAATGGTCAAATAAACAATAATAACAAATCTATTTTTAAACAATGAAGCGCAATAAACCACGAAATATTAGTGTTTTCCGAGCACTTATCAATTTCTTCTTGGATTCCAAAGCTCTTCCTCTTAGTTAAGGCATCAAGACCCAATTTTAGAATTTGAAAACTCCTAACACCCAATTCTTGCCAAGTCAAACAAAAAAGTTGGAACTTTATTGTTGAGCTTGCATTCCTCAAGCTCACTCTTAAAATTCATCCAATAGGCTTCACTGGCTTCTCTAGAAACGTCCTTATCTTGATATATCTTAAAGGTAACCCTTCCATTTTTGATGCCCATGGTAATCTCCCTATTGTGTAAATCAAAGTGAGGCCTTTTGGTAACTACTAATGGTGTGTCCAAAATAATAGGAGCTTTTCTTTCCTCCTTTTTAGCTACAACATTCTCTCCAAAAAATTTCTTGGTTTCAGTTTCTACTACATGCTTAGGTTCCTCCATACTTTCCACTAACTCATGTACTTCACCCAAACTAATTGTGTCTTCATGGTTGGGCTCCTTGTTCTCTATGGTTGGATTGATATTTATGTTGCCAAATAAAGAGCCTTTTGGTTGGGTGATTTTGTAAAAAAATTCCTTTAGTTGCTCCCCCATGTCATGATCAAGCATTTTCACTTGTTGTTCTTCAACTTTTAATTTCTTTGTGAGACTTTGTATCAATTCCTACAAGATTTGGGATCATTAATTGACTCTTCCTCTTGTGGGGGTGATAGTGGATTATGGTATTGTTCCATTGCATATGTTGGCCATGTAGAAGATGTTTTCTCTTGATTGTAGCTTCATGTGTTGTAAAATTGACTCTCCCAATCCGAATTTTGGTAGTATAAGTGTGATGGGTTTGGATTAGTGTAAACATTACTATAGGTGTGGTCCCTTTCATTCCATGTATAGGTATGCACTGAAAATTGTTCGAGTTGAGTAGATATGTAGGACATCAACTTGAAGATATCAAAATTTTCTTGTATGAAGAGCTTCCTCATAATACTACCCTGTTAAATATATGCTTAAGGTTGGTTGCTTCTTCAATTGTCATTCTTGCATCCATAAGCCTTTGAAGCTAAAAAGAGTCCATCACTTAGCAATAAATACAAAATAAAAAAGAAATATTATACAACAAAAAATAAATAAAATAATTACTAAAATAAAAAAATTATGTTAATAAAAGGAAAAAAGTTAATAAAATATTATAAAAGGAAATAAATAAAATAAAAGCAAATAAAAATTATTTTTGTATTTTATGAGTTTTTTCACATAAATTAGTTTTAGTAATCCTAGTAACAATATTAAATCAAAAATTAATGCCAATCCTCAGCAACGACACCAAAAACTTGTTCATGTTAAATCGCAAGTGCACAAGATGCGTATAAGTGATAAGTATTTAAAGATCGAGTTGTCGTACCCACGGGGATTAGATTAATAAATATTTGAGTACCGAACTATAATTACACTAAACAACTTAGGCTAACGAAAATTGATAGATAAAAATAACAAAAACTTAATATTTATACTAATAGATCCAACACAACCACACCAATCAAATTAAGCACAAAAGAGTAATAAGAATCCACCATCCCAAGCAATTACCAAGCAAATTATATGATCAATTGACTCTACTTATGCATGCATTTTCTCTCTCAAGTAAACTACACACAATATAATAACTTAACTTAATCACACTCTCATGCCAATTAGATTACACTACTATTCATTGGAAACGTCAATTATGGATCGCATACACAATAATCATACATCTCAGCCTAAAAACCATATATGTTATTCAATCAAGACAAATAATTGAATACTTCTCTTAAAGGTACCTAATTGTCTCTATGGTATAATTATTAATTAGACAATTAATTACAAATAACCAAGATTGAATAATATAATTGAAAAAGCAATCGCAATAGAATGGAAAAAAAAAACTAAATTATTATATAAAAAATTGAGTTTAAGAGGATTCTAATAACAGTTAACTTAATAAAATATTTAATAAAATCTCAAAACAATGAACATAGACAAGATAACATATAAAAATATAAAGGAAAGAGAAAATTAAAACCATTCTTTTGACTATCACTCAAAAAATCAATTTTCACCAACTATCACCATAGCGGACTTAAACTCCAACACCTTTAATCTTGAATCTTCCTTTTGATTTGTTTGATTATCTAAATTGATGCCTCTTTCTCTAAATATTTAGGTTAGTGGTGGAATGTGGTCAATCCCTTTGATTGGCTGCTTATGAGTTGTATTTATAGACCAAGAATTGTAGGTCATAAGTAATTGTAGTCAAAGTTGGAATCATGTTACAAACAGAAAATTGATCTAAATAGGAAAGTAGGAAATTTGGCACTTGCTCAAACACACGTCAACACGCGTTGCAGCCTAAATGGGTGATCATCATGGCCCAACTCCTCGAACAATTTGGAAAACTACACTCGCTGTGATACAAATGAATGCACGCCGTAGCCTGAGGCTCTCGTGTTGAATTGTTAGTTATGCATGTTGTGGCACAAAATTATCCTCCATTGCGGCACAAGTCTTGTTGGAATTCTTTGTCAGCTAGGCGTATTGTGTCATATCGCAGCTTAATATAGTGACCATTGTGGCTCAATGCTTGTTGCACTAATTGTGTCCCTTTTTGCTCTATTTACTACCGTTTTACCTACATCGGCTCAACTGTACATAATTTAAGTCATTTTAACCATTTTAAGTCAAAAATAAGACAAATAGTTAACTTACAAGTGGCTAAATAACCATACTTAGTTATCATTAACTACAGTTGAGTTTTCAATTTGATAGTTTACTGCACCCTATCACATTATTTTTCATTCCTTTATTCCACATTATTTTTGTAACTTCACAACATCTCTAAACTTATTTTTGAATTTATTCTTTTTATTTCCTTTTAGTTCACAGGGATGGTGTTGTGAATTTTTTTTAAGGGTGCATCACTTTTCACCTTACTCTATAGCATACACATAATTACATTTTCACACAAGCTAAGAATGCAAGGGTGGTAATACACAATTTTGGTTAAGCTCATATGAGGTTTAACGAAACGAATGATATCCCATTAATCTAAAATTGGTGACTAAGGACATATACATAGGTTAGCTTGAAAGACTCAATCGGTTAAATAAAGACCTAAATCACTTTTAAAGCTAAGCGATGATCAAATAAATTATAGAACATGAAATATCTAATCACATGGCATAACTCACACTAAAATTTCTCCCAATAAAAATAGCAAAATTAATCATGAGCATGTGCATAAAGTTGAATCAAAATAATAAAAAACTAGCAAGCATACACAAGATTAATATAAGTATTTTAATGAATATGCTACATTCCTTATCCTTGTCATGATAACTTATTCTTTCATTGGGGGTCATATATTTCATATCAAACTTACATGCATTTAGATTCCATATGTTTATCGTTTTATACCAAATTTTTATAAAACTATCCTTAAAAAATTTAAAAATGGCGACTAAATACAAAAATAGAGAACAAAGTTTCTTCCTCCATACTTGAATTTCATATTGTCCTCAATGTGCAAACTACATAGATGAACAACAATAAATGAATAAGGTAGAGAAAACTCCCTCAATGATTCCATAATCTTCAAAACTTGAAGTATCCATGTTAGCATCATTGTCTCCCCTATTGCTTTATTTACCTAAAACATCAAACAAAGAAAACATAACAAATAAAGATAAACTTTTAATTACTTGAGTTGCCTCTCAAGGAGCATCACATTTTAGGTCATTGACTAGACCCTCCTTATCGATCAAAGTGGATAATAAATATAGTATTCCATCACCAACTAGCATCTCTTTCATTCTTAATGCTCATGCTAATTTCCCTATTTTGTGTATCAAAGTGAAGCCCTTTGGCAATTGCTAGTAGTGTGTCTAAAATGATAGAAACATCTCTTTCCTTCTCTTTGGCTACCACATACTCCTCCAAAATGTCTTTGGCTAGCTTACTACTTTCAAAGCTAAATTCTCAACCTCCTACCGCCATCTTCCCAGCTTCTTGACCTCTAGGAATCCAATATTGGCACTCATCATGACCCTAATAGTGATAAGGGAAGAGGAGAATCTAGAATTTTTATACTTTTGATTATATTTTTTCTTTCTTTTCTTAACAAATCAATTTGTAATCAAACTTTTCTATTAATAAAAGGTGTTTCTTTGTTGTGTGCTTATTTCTGTTTATTTACTTATGCTTTATTTCCTCTTTGCATTTGTTTCATAAGTGTATAGGATTTTTACGTATTGTATGCATTCTCTTCCTCATACAGGGTTGTTCCTTTGACTTTCTATGTCAAAAAGAGAGAGAAGTTTGTACGTTGCACAACATGTGCACTTCTATTTATTAGATTGTTTGGAATGTAGGTGTAGGTTTGCATCACATAATGTAATCTAACTTGCATACATTCAAGGGGAGTGTTGTATGAAGTTAGGGGGAGTTTGTTTATCTACTTGTGTTTAGCCTATTGTTGTGTACCTGTGCGGGGGTAACATGATATTATTTGGTTAGAATACACATATGTCTGCATGATACGTTTAAGAGTATGTGTTTATTTTGTATGTGCAGGATATAGATGTAACTATGGATCTTGAAGCTTCGTTGGAGATGGAGTGAATACTTCTCTTAAAGGTACCTAATTGTCTCTATGGTATAATTATTAATTAGACAATTAATTACAAATAACCAAGATTGAATAATATAATTGAAAAAGCAATCGCAATAGAATGGAAAAAAAAAAACTAAATTATTATATAAAAAATTGAGTTTAAGAGGATTCTAATAACAGTTAACTTAATAAAATATTTAATAAAATCTCAAAACAATGAACATAGACAAGATAACATATAAAAATATAAAGGAAAAAGAAAATTAAAACCATTCTTTTGACTTTCACTCAAAAAATCAATTTTCACCAACTATCACCATAGCGGACTTAAACTCCAACAACTTTAATCTTGAATCTTCCTTTTGATTTGTTTGATTATCTAAATTGATGCCTCTTTCTCTAAATATTTAGGTTAGTGGTGGAATGTGGTCAATCCCTTTGATTGGCTGCTTATGAGTTGTATTTATAGACCAAGAATTGTAGGTCATAAGTAATTGTAGTCAAAGTTGGAATCATGTTACAAACAGAAAATTGATCTAAATAGGAAAGTAGGAAATTTGGCACTTGCTCAAACACACGTCAACACGCGTTGCAGCCTAAATGGGTGATCATCATGGCCCAACTCCTCGAACAATTTGGAAAACTACACTCGCTGTGATACAAATGAATGCACGCCGTAGCCTGAGGCTCTCGTGTTGAATTGTTAGTTATGCATGTTGTGGCACAAAATTATCCTCCATTGCGGCACAAGTCTTGTTGGAATTCTTTGTCAGCTAGGCGTATTGTGTCATATCGCAGCTTAATATAGTGACCATTGTGGCTCAATGCTTGTTGCACTAATTGTGTCCCTTTTTGCTCTATTTACTACCGTTTTACCTACATCGGCTCAACTGTACATAATTTAAGTCATTTTAACCATTTTAAGTCAAAAATAAGACAAATAGTTAACTTACAAGTGGCTAAATAACCATACTTAGTTATCATTAACTACAGTTGAGTTTTCAATTTGATAGTTTACTGCACCCTATCACATTATTTTTCATTCCTTTATTCCACATTATTTTTGTAACTTCACAACATCTCTAAACTTATTTTTGAATTTATTCTTTTTATTTCCTTTTAGTTCACAGGGATGGTGTTGTGAATTTTTTTTAAGGGTGCATCACTTTTCACCTTACTCTATAGCATACACATAATTACATTTTCACACAAGCTAAGAATGCAAGGGTGGTAATACACAATTTTGGTTAAGCTCATATGAGGTTTAACGAAACGAATGATATCCCATTAATCTAAAATTGGTGACTAAGGACATATACATAGGTTAGCTTGAAAGACTCAATCAGTTAAATAAAGACCTAAATCACTTTTAAAGCTAAGCGATGATCAAATAAATTATAGAACATGAAATATCTAATCACATGGCATAACTCACACTAAAATTTCTCCCAATAAAAATAGCAAAATTAATCATGAGCATGTGCATAAAGTTGAATCAAAATAATAAAAAACTAGCAAGCATACACAAGATTAATATAAGTATTTTAATGAATATGCTACATTCCTTATCCTTGTCATGATAACTTATTCTTTCATTGGGGGTCATATATTTCATATCAAACTTTACATGCATTTAGATTCCATATGTTTATCGTTTTATACCAAATTTTTATAAAACTATCCTTAAAAAATTTAAAAATGGCGACTAAATACAAAAATAGAGAACAAAGTTTCTTCCTCCATACTTGAATTTCATATTGTCCTCAATGTGCAAACTACATAGATGAACAACAATAAATGAATAAGGTAGAGAAAACTCCCTCAATGATTCCATAATCTTCAAAACTTGAAGTATCCATGTTAGCATCATTGTCTCCCCTATTGCTTTATTTACCTAAAACATCAAACAAAGAAAACATAACAAATAAAGATAAACTTTTAATTACTTGAGTTGCCTCTCAAGGAGCATCACATTTTAGGTCATTGACTAGACCCTCCTTATCGATCAAAGTGGATAATAAATATAGTATTCCATCACCAACTAGCATCTCTTTCATTCTTAATGCTCATGCTAATTTCCCTATTTTGTGTATCAAAGTGAAGCCCTTTGGTAATTGCTAGTAGTGTGTCTAAAATGATAGAAACATCTCTTTCATTCTCTTTGGCTACCACATACTCCTCCAAAATGTCTTTGGCTAGCTTACTACTTTCAAAGCTAAATTCTCAACCTCCTACCGCCATCTTCCCAGCTTCTTGACCTCTAGGAATCCAATATTGGCACTCATCATGACCCTAATAGTGATAAGGGAAGAGGAGAATCTAGAATTTTTATACTTTTGATTATATTTTTTCTTTCTTTTCTTAACAAATCAATTTGTAATCAAACTTTTCTATTAATAAAAGGTGTTTCTTTGTTGTGTGCTTATTTCTGTTTATTTACTTATGCTTTATTTCCTCTTTGCATCTGTTTCATAAGTGTATAGGATTTTTACGTATTGTATGCATTCTCTTCCTCATACAGGGTTGTTCCTTTGACTTTCTATGTCAAAAAGAGAGAGAAGTTTGTACGTTGCACAACATGTGCACTTATATTTATTAGATTGTTTGGAATGTGGGTGTAGGTTTGCATCACATCATGTAATCTAACTTGCATACATTCAAGGGGAGTGTTGTATGAAGTTAGGGGGAGTTTGTTTATCTACTTGTGTTTAGCCTATTGTTGTGTACCTGTGCGGGGGTAACATGATATTATTTGGTTAGAATACACATATGTCTGCATGATACGTTTAAGAGTATGTGTTTATTTTGTATGTGCAGGATATAGATGTAACTATGGATCTTGAAGCTTCGTTGGAGATGGAGTTAGTATCAAGATGGATATGTTGCTTCATTAAGATGGACAAAACACTACAAGATGGATGCACTTGGAATGTAGGTGTGTTTGGGGTATCTTGTTTGTGTCGAAGTTTATTCACGGGAATGAACTTCTTTATGTCATCTTGATGAATATATTATGTTTGACACTTGTCTTGTATAAGTTATGCAGTATTTTTTCACAAAAAGTCAGAAAGGGAGATTGTAAGTATAGTAAGCCCTTTAAGTCTTTGTTGGTGTTCCCATGTGCAAAACATGGAGTTCGTTTTATTTTACTTAATTTTTTGTCCAACTCTAAGTATTGTACTTTACTTGCGATCAATATTGCACACACTAGTAGAATTAAACCCTTTGTATGATTGTATGTTACACACATCGTAGGATAGTTGGGAGCATATAGTTTGTATATTAAAGTGTGTTTTTACTTGCATTTGATTTTTGTTGTTGGTGGGTATTTGAGGATTTTCAAATTTCTAATATTTTCCTTAAAAAACTCATTTTTTAATGACTCATTGGGACCTTGCTGGGGTCCTCACAGGTGGCTTATCAAGATGGTCAGGAAGGGATTTATGATTGTGCACAGGATAGATTGTGGCTCATTGGACTTAATTGAGGTCTTGCATGGGGCACGCTGAGGTGATCAGTGAGATCTCACGGAGGTACGTGGCAAGAGGGCTACAATGGGTTAGGGAGGGTACTGAAAATTGAAAAAATTAGCTATAAATTCCCACTCTCTTTTCTCATTTCTTACCCAAGTTTTAAGCAAACTTTAAGTGATAAAAATTCTGACATTTTGGAGAAAAATATTCTTGAGCTATTTCAAGTATTTTACAAATCCAAGATCATTAATAAATCATGTATTTTTTCGTATTAGTGATTCAAATTCAAGTTAAATATCAGTTTGATATTTAGAGAAATTATTTTTAAAACAAAATTTTCGTATCGCCAATACATCGAGTATTTTTTTGTAATAAGATACAAGAGGGAGTTAGAGTTAGAGAAATTATTATTTTTTTAAACAGAGTTGCTAAATCAATAATATATCAAGTATTTTTTTGTATTATTGTGGCGAGGTGATTTCTTTTAAAAATCATTCTTAAGCATGTGTGTTATCTTGTTTAGGATTTACACTTTCTAATCACAGGTGTTTGTAGTACACTACGTGATGTGACTCTAGAAGTGAGTTGGATCCTTTATGGATCAAAGTAGCTATGGAGACAGTTGACGAGAGTAACATATATAGTAAGGATGATGGTCCCAACTAATAGAGGTATAGGAATTTGACCTTATTAATTAGTGTTTATTTTCATTTAGTGAATTTGGATGTTGAGTAGTTGCCTTAAGCAACCCGTAGATGTTACCACTTAGGATTGGAGCCTAAATGAGTTTACCTCGTTATATTGTTGTGTTTGTATGCTTTGCTGCATGAGTTAGTATAATTAGCGTATCTGAGTATAGGTGCCAATATATAAAGATTATAATGTGATTGGAAAGTGTTTATTGCTATATTCAATTTATGCTATTTGCCTTACTGTATTTCTGTTATTATTTATTTATCTGTTATCTGTTGTTTATATTGCCTATACGAGAGAGGCAAGTCCTAAGGTTTCTGTATCATCTTGACTTGGTAGTTTGTTGGGTTGGGACTCTCTTAAACATTTTGGGTTTTTCAATTTTTGTGATGGCCGGCGACCTGTGATTGTGGTGCTAATGCCATTGTTGGGTAACAGAGGAATTCTGGTTTTGACGGTGAGGACGTTGGACAGAATGGTGATCAGAGACGATAGTGCTGGGCTGATACTAGATGACGGTAAAAAGGGCAGCTGTTTTAATTTTTTTAAAAATTTCCAACAATTTATTTTTTATAATTACCATTTTGCCCCTATAAAAAGTTCATATGGTTATTTTTATGACATTTTTGACTTGTATAAACTTTTTCAAACATGAAGGGACTTTTATTACATTTTATAATAATAGAGAGACTAAAGTCTAATAACCAATGAGCCTATATGACATTGTTTCTATTTTTCAAAATATAATTCAAAGATGACAATGTCATGTTATGCCGTTACCCTGACATATTAATTTACAACTCCCTGTAAAATTTAGTTTATTGAAGACTTATTACAATGAAAATTAAGATGACACAATGATAACAAATTTTTACAAGGGTTTCATAGCTTGATATACTTTCAAGATATATATATGCATATTACATATGAAGCACAGTTTTTCGACTGGGGTGGTAAAAGGAGACAGATTAGAAGTAAATAAGAAACTAATATTAATATTATTTCTACTTTTTTGTAATATGTGATCCGAATTGGTTTTAGATTGATCATATCATTATAGTAGTGATGTGATAAAATAAGACACTAGTCTAGACAAAGTAACTTCAACAAATTGAGGTACATGTAATGATATTCTTAACTCAATAATTTTTTTTTTTTACAATTCTTACTTACTTTTGAAATATAAATTTTGAAAAAGTTGATTCTTAACGCTTGGCCGGCTCCCCTCTAATCAAGCCTTACTTCATCCCCTGCCATGCCTAGGTCATGCTCAGTCCCTCTTTTGTGGTCGTGCACTTTGCCATGATGATACTTGGGATACCAACTTTCCATCTTAGTCAAGACATTCAAGTGTCAATTGTCCTAAGTCAATGTACCCCAGGAGAAAAACTAGACCATCTATCCTGTCAAAGCAGTCCAAGCGACCTAGTGGGCTTGTGCTGGAAACTAAAATAACCAGGTAAGGATAAAACCATTTTATTAGTCCACATCAACATTTGAAAAATTAAATGGTACAATCAGTCAGGTAAATCTTTATTAAATGATTCGTATTAATGACTTAGATATTTAAATTAGTATTTAATAATTTAAATATTAATTAATATGAGTTATTTGCTAAAATTACATCCAACAAAAACCTATAAATAGATCCTCATAACTTGAAATGAAAGGGATAATCTCATCCTCAAACTCTCGAAATTATCTATGATCTTAATCATTTATCCCAAAAAATTAACTTAAGCATTAGATTGGATACAACAGCTCACAGTGTTGTTCCTTCTGACGTGTTTTCTTTACTGATGTGCATGATCGAGATGCCAAGAAAGCAATGAACACAGAAATTTACTTCACTTGTAAGTTTACAGGAAAGTTTTTGAGTGCACCACTATACCACGTAATACCACTTACGTATTATAATTTAATGGTCTTTTTGTAGTTAATGAAATCTAATTGATAATCCAAATTTTATCCACCTAAGTGATTTTGGTGCCCCATTGGTACTAAATAGAATTATTCAAAGTTTAAAACACTTACAATAAATTACTTTCATAATATATACAACAAGTGATTTGGAATTTACTAATTGATTACTCTAAAAGTTACGAGTCTTATACTTTTATTGTAAGCCTTATAAGTCCCTTTGTGTCTTTATTGGTGTTCATGTGAGTAAAACATGGAGTCAATTTATTTTACTTAGTGTTTTTGTCTACCTCTTTTTTTGCTGCTTTGCTTGTGATCAGTATCGTACACACTCACATAGATCTTAATACCATCGTATGTTTGTATGATACACACACCAAAGATGCACATGTTTCATAGGCAATCCAAGAGCGATAGGCTTTGTCCTGCATTTACCTGTGCTACAATGTACGTAGTTTTCCAAATTTTGTATGGCAATCTGTAGCGCTCACTATTTTAGGCCACGATGTGAGTTGATTTTGTGCATGAGTAGTGCCAAAATTTCAGTTTACTATTTGGACCAGTTTTCTATTTGCACCATGATTCCTACTTGGACAACAAGTGCTAATAACGTATAACTCTAAGCCTATAAATACAACTTCTAGCAGCCAAGCAAATGGATTCACACATTCCACCAATACCTAGCAGTTTAGAGAATGAGAAAAATCAAGAGCAAGAGTCAACATTGAAGGTGTTGGAGTTTAATTCCACTAAAGTGACAGTTGGCAGAGATTGATTTACGGAGTGATAAGGGGGGATTGATTTTATCTTTCTCTACCCTTTTGCATTAACTTGTTCTCTTGTACTAATTGTTTGAAAGTTTATTGAACATTTTGTGAAGCTAAACTTATTGTTAGGATTCTCCTGAACTCGATCTTTTTATATAATAATTTAGTTTATTCTTCTATTCCATTGTAATTGCTTTTTCAATTATATTATTCAATTCTAGTTAGTTGTAATTAATTATCTAATTAATAATTATACATAGAGGTAATTAGGTATCTTTGAGATAAGTATCTATTTTCTTGTCTTGATTGAATTACATGCATAGATTCTAGGCTGAGAGGTACGATTCTTGTGTATGTGATCTATAATTGACGTTCTTAATGAGTATTAGTTTAATCTAATTGGCATGAGAGTGTGATTAGGTTAGATTATTATATTATGTTCAGTTTACTTGATAGAGGAATGCATGTTTACGGTAGAGTTAAGATCATATAATTTGTTTGGCAATTATTTGGGATGATGAATTCCTATGACTCTTTGTGCTTAACGTGTTGGTGTGGTTGTATTGGATCCATTAGTGTAAGTATTAGGATTTTATTATTATTTTTTACCTATCTTTTTCTTACCTAAATAGTTTAGTATAATTATAGTTTGGTACTCAAATACCTATTAATCCAATCCTTACTCTTAAAAATACTTATTACTTATACACTGACTTGTGTACTTGTAGATTTAGTGTGTCAACCTCGCAAAGGTCTTGCCAATGGCTCTATGAAGGGTCTATGAGTGTGCATAGAATGGATCTGTGGCTTGTTAGACCTTGTTGACAGTTCGCTAGGGGTTCACTGAGGTGGTCAACGAGGCCTCAAGGAGGTATGCAGCGAGGTGTCGACAAAGGGGTCGGTGATGGTCCGGGAGGCTAAAAAATTAGTTATAAATGCCCCCTCCTCTCTCTTATTCATTACACCTTTCTACACACTTTCTTATCATCTCTCTCACTACTTCCATATATTTTTCTTACACAGTATATTTGGTATCACATATTTTTTCAAATGATTGAAAAAAAATTTAGTTTGTTTGAAAAATTATTTTATAATTCCCGTATCACTAAAACGTTGAGTGTTGTTTTGTATTAGTGATTCAGAGGTGATAATTCACTTGGAGATTTTTTTGAATTAAATTTTAAAAAGGAGATTCTGTATTCTCAATACATCTAGTGTTGTTTCTATATTGAGATACAAGGTGGTGGTAAAGTTTGTTAAAACTATTTTATCAAATGAAGATTTTATAATAACAATATATCGAGTGTATTTTGTATTCTTATTATGAGGTGGAGACTCTGTGTCAACAATATGTTGAGTATTTTTTCATACTATTGATACGAGATCTAAAAGTTATTTTTTGGGAAAACAACATATATTTTGTATAGGCATACTATTATAGGTATTTGTATCACACTGCATAGTGGTATGGCTCTTGGGGTGAGCTGGATCCAGTAAGGATTAAGTAACTATGGTGACAGTTGGTGATAGTAGCCTAAGTAATTGGGACAGGTGGTTCCTGATTGATGGAGGTATTTAGCATATTATCTAATCAAGTATGTATTAACTATTTATTTTTATTTAGTGAATTTGACAACTGAGTGGTTGCCTTAAGCAAGCCATGGATGTTACTACTTAGGATTGGATTTTAAGTGGGTTTACCACGTTATATTGCTGTGTTTGTATGCTCTATTGCATGAGTTAATATAATTTGAGTATTCTCGGTATATGTGATAATATATAAAGTCTATACTGAGATTGAAAAGCATTTGTTACTTTTATCTTGTTGTCTGTTTCCTATCTTGTCTGCTTATCTGTAAATTACTTGTCATTTGGACTTTACTTTTCGTTGCTTGTACAAAGGGGCAAGTCCTTAGGTGTCCGTATCACCTAGACTTGGTTGTTCACTGAGTTGGGACTCTTTCAATTAGTATCAGAGAAGGTACACCATTTTGAGCTCAACTGATCCGGTGTTGATATGTTTCTCATACTTGTCACACAATCACTTTTCACTAGGATGGATTCTAATGAAGGGTGGAATGTAGGTAGACCTCCACTTCTCAATGGGCATAACTTTACCTATTGGAATTCTCAGATTCGGGCTTTCTTCTGGTCGTTGGGTGACTGTGTCTAGTTTCAAGTAGAGCATGGATGAATGCCTCCCACAAAAACTCTTGAAGATGGAACAATTTTTCCCAAACCTATGATTGAATGGACTAAAGAGGAAATTTGTGAATGGGATTGGAATAGTAAAGGATTGTATGCACTCACTTATGCCGTTACTCTTGAAGAGTATTGACGAATTTATGCTTTCCCTACTTTAAAGGAAGCTTAGGATATTGTAGAAATTACACATGAGTGTACCTCTGCGGTGAAAAAGTCCAAGTTGATGAGAATTAAAAAGGACTAGAACTTCTTCAGATGGAGGAAGATGAGACCTTTGACAACTTCTATGGCTATTTCTCTAGCATCATCAATACTTTTTACAACCTTGGCTGTCCAATTGATTTTGTGTAGCCTTCCTTTCCGATTCAGAGAAACATTTATTGCTATAGAGACAACATTTAAGGGAAAACACCTTAAGGTAAATGAGATCGTCGATGATCTCCAAGATTTTGAATTACACCACCTTCTCCTAAAAAGAACAACTACTTTGGATAAAGGAAATAGTCTAGCGCTAAAAGTCACCAAGACTCAGAAAGGGAAAGAAACCTCTTCTGTTAAGAGTGGTGATTCATCCAGTTTGGATTAAGAGGAATTGCTTTGTTAGCAAAGTAGTTTAAGAAATTCTTTAAGAGCATGAGGAATAGTCCTAGTAAGTAAAAAAGGGAAAGCTTTAGTAGAAGAGATTCTAGAGCAAGAGTGGAAGACTTTGATGAAGAAGATGAGAAACCTTAGTCGAGAGGTCAGGTCAAACAAGTTAGGTGTTACAAGTGTAGAAAACTTGGACACATTGCTGCTCAATGTCAATTAAAAGAACGAGAATCTATCAAGAAATCCATAGTGGTAGAGGTTACCATTTTGGATAGTAGCCATAGTTCAGACGAGGATGAAAGTAACTTTATACTTTATGGCACTAAAGATGATTGTCCCACTATGACCTCTCAATCTTCCAAATTTCTCGATAAGGATGAGCATGATGAGCTCTTGAGAATTAATGAATTGTTCAAGGAGCATATTAAGACTAAGAAAGCTCAAAAGAAGGCTTTGGATAGCCTTGAGGATAAAGAAAAAGAGCTAAGAGCTCTTAAAGCTGATCTCTCAACGAAACGTGAGGTTATTCAAAAGAGATACAATGACATGGTTATAGAAGTTGAGTCAAACAAGTCTAGGATGAGGTTTCTTGAACAAACCTTGAGGAAACTCTAAAGTACTGTAGATCAATGGATAGTTAGTTCAAATCGTTTTGAAGAAAAAATTGAAAACATCTCACTTCTAAGAAAGAAGGTTGAGATACTGGTAAGTGAAAAGGCATATATTCTCATGCCTGATAGGAAAAAAACAAGGGGTTGTTAGCTATTCAAGATAAAGTTAAAAGTTTGGGCAGTTCTGACATTTTTATGAGGCATATATTAATGATAGGAACACTTTGTGTGACATTTTTAGTGTATTTCCTTACTCATTTGGTTATGCTTTAATCTTAATTGTGCTAGTTTTGGCTTAGCTTGTTGAAATAAGTCCTTAGATGACATTGGTGTGCAAAAATGAATATAAATGAAGTTTTTGAGCTTTCCTTGTTTATAGTAACTTTCCTCTTATAAGAATGGAACTTTCATTTGCTTATAAATTCTTAATTCTTTTGTAGGAAATTTGCATTATCATCATTTAAAATTGAGAGTTTAGGACGTGCTACACCTAAAAGGAAGGAGTGGAGGCCAATAAACAATCAAAATTAGAATAAAACTCAAATTGCAAGGAAACTAGAATTCTGCCAGATTTCGTAGTCCAAATTCGCGGGGCTCTACCAGACAGCTCAGAAGTCCAAAAATCATAAATGAGGTGTCATTGGAAAGCCCTATGTGTCTAGTTTCCAGAACATCCAAGAACTTGATCATATCTATTTTGATGGCTGAGATATTCCTGTTTTAGTGATCGAAGGTCAGTCTGGCCGTAAACTTGAATTCAATTTAAAGGAGCACATCAAGTCCCACATCGAAATTGAAGCAAAAATTAGCAAAATAATTATCCTATATAAGAGGTTTTAGTCCCACATTGAAAAATGAAGAGAAGATAGGCAACCAATGCTCCTATATAAGGAGCAAGGCTTCACCTCTCAAAATCATCTCTTCATTTTCATTAACCTTGGAGCAAAGGATTATCATCAAGACTTCTCAAGCTTCAAAAGTGTAATATTTATGTTTATTGTTTTTAATTATTTTTGTTATTGTATTAAAGTTATTTGTTTTGGATTCTTTTATTGGAAATATGATCTATTTTCTATAAGTCTTGTTTATTTTTATATTTGATTAAAACATGAAATTGGATTGTTAATGATATGTAGTTATGAATTCATGAATTATGATTATGTGTAAGAATTTTCACTCTAATTTAGATATGTAGTCTTATATGGTTCGAAACATATAGGATTTATATATCATTGTTAGTTAGTAGTACTACATATGAACGTTTTCTATGTGGTGGCGAAAAGTATCATATTGCTTATTAGGATTCTTATAGGGCGATCCTTATGAGGTTCTAATCAAGAGGTAAAACTTGTAAAAGTGTGTTTGAAGATTGCAAGGTTATTATTTATGGTTTGACATCCATAGTCTTAGCTTGTATTTGAACTATATTCATGAAAGCATAATGATTTACTTTGATTTTTACATGGTTAGACGTTTCTGCTATGTTTAAGCCGGGTAAAATATCTAGGTGATGGACGTTTCCTAAATCTTAGAGACTTTAGAAGAATATGTTGGGTATTTGAGGTCGTTGCCCTTATACTCAAGGGTTTGATTCTTATGCATGCTTGTGAGAGTGAATTTGTTGCTATTTGTCATGACAATCTAATTGAATGTTTGATTATCTATGGTTGTGTGAATGGAGATGATCACTTGTATATAATTTTTGTTTTGTTTTTAGTTAATTAGAAACCAATTACAAATCCCATAAATTATTGTACACATTGTATATTTGTGAATATTTATTATACTAACACTTATTGTAGGTGTCCCTTCAGTCCTCGGTCCCTAACGATCCCTTATTTGTCCATTACTACATTGATAGGGTTATTGATATGCAAGTAATTGCAGGTCTATCAATTAAGGAAAATGATGAACTACTCACTATTTTGAGTGCAAATCAGTCTAAAATTGTGAAGGAGTTAGAACACTCTAATGCCATTATTAAGAAACTTCTTATAGGTACTCAAAGGCTTGATGATATTCTTGTTGGCATCAAGGCATGCCGTGACAGACATATACTTGGTTTTACTAATGATGGTTGTGCAGCAGCTTCTCACTCTGCTCTCTCTTTGTTAAATATACTTTTACTACTGCTCTTCTTTTCATTAAACTTGTTGTCGAAGATCCTTTTCAAAAGACTGTTGCTATAAAAGGTAAACATAAGGTTAATATGAAAGGTAAGTTACAGCTGTCGTTCCAGCCAGTCACTTCTAGCAAAGTGAACACCTCACCTTTTGCTTATTATTCTCATTGTGCTAATGACGGTCTATTGCCATTATCTATACTCTTCATCCTCTTTTGTCACTACTGTGGTGAGTGTGGGCATATTAGACCTCACTATAAGAGGTTGAGTTCTCATCCCCCTATGAGACTCAATATAGACACTTCTATCACTCCCTTTCCTCCTCGTGTTACTCCTCGGAGATAGAGACCCAGTTTCTCTCGATCTCTAGTTCATTCTTATCATACTTGGGGTACTGTTGACCATCTTGCCTACTAGTGTTTGAGATATATTTGGAGTAGTACTAAGAGATCTCCCCCTTGCTTTTCTTGTACTGACTTATCAGAATGTACCTACTATGGTTCATTTGAACATTTTGTTTTTGGGTGTATTATGCACTGGTGAAATAGTGAAGAAAGGGCAAAACTTTCTAAAAGCCCTTTTAGTCGCATGTATGACCGCTCGACAGGTTATTCAAGAATTTCTAAAAGAAAGAACTCTTGAGTGGTTCATACTTCACATACTCATATGGACCAAAGATTACATTCTACTTCTATTGCTCCTCATACTTCTTTTTTAGATGGAGAGATACAGTTTGATCACACTATTTTTGGGCGTGAATTAATTTGATTTGAGTTATTTCTTCTTTTCTCTCTCTTTCTTGTAGCATTCTTTATACGTGTTTATTTTGTGTTATTTTTTCTAAATAAATTGCTGCATCTTTTCTCTAAATTATGTAGGTTAGTGGTAGAATGTATCCTTATTTAGTTGCTTAAGAGTTATGTTTAGGCTCATTGTTGTAGGTTATAAGCACTTGTAACACAAGTAGGAATCATGGTTTAACAAGGAATTATAGTCCAAATAAGAAATTGAAATTCTGGCACTTTCTCACGCACATGTCAACGCACGTTGTGGCTTGTAATTGTTTGTGACACAACTAACTACTCGGACAATTCTGGACAACTACGTGCACCTCGGTCGAAGGCTCTAGAGTTGAATTCTTCACATTACGTGCTGCAGCCCTAATATTTCACCACCACGACCCCAAGCTCTTAGTTGTTTTTGGTGTTTTGTAGCACCCTGCTCAAAATGGTCACCGCCATGGCCTTGATCACCCTATTTCTAACCAAACTTTCAATGCTATACGCCCAACATGTTTTTTTTTGTTTTGACTCATTTTAAATTTGTTTACCGTCCTTCCACCTATATTGATATAATTAAATGAATATTAAGCCATTTTAACTACTTTAAGCACAAAATAATGCAAATAGTTAGCATAAAGTGGACAAATAACTCTACTTTTGTCGAGTTATTACACCCCAAACTTAATTCTTTGCTTGTCCTCAAGCAAAGCCAAAGCTAAACAATAAAGAACAGACACTAAGCAATATGGGTAGAATATCTTCAAACATCTTTTCGCTAATACATGCATATTTAACACAAAATTATCCCCCTCAAAGATTGTACAATTGTATTATAAAGACGTTTACATGCCATCAATTAACTTTCCATCAATACAATGTGTGCATGATTTTTGACAAAGTGATTCATGTGTGTGTGAGAATTGCACATGATGTCATCCAATGTATAAGCATGTCAATAGATTAAGTCTTAGAACACATTTCATAAGTATATTTTTTACACCCCTCTCCACTAATGTAAATTATGTATTTAGCTAAAGATCAAAAGGGTTTTGCATACATATAACGTTAGGCTTAGGCGGGGGTAGATAAATGGTGACATTTAGTGTCATTCCATACCTTAGCTTGCTTTTCTTAGTCATCATACAATATGTAAGACAAAATTAAGCTTTCATTTGATGTTTTAGTGCACCTTATCATATTATTTTTCATTTTTTTATTCCATATTTTTTTACAACATCACAATACCTCCAAACTTATTTTTTTGAGTTAATTCTTTTTATTTTCTAGTTATAGGAATATTGGTGTTGTGAATTTTTTAATATTTTTTTTAGGGTGTATCACACTTCACCTTACTTTATAGCACAATACATGATTATATTGAGTTAAGAATGCAAGGGTAAGGATAATACATAATTTTAGTTATACTCACATGTGGTTTAAAGACACGAAATGTATTTATTTAGGCTCAAATAAGTGACTAAGAACATAAATCATAGTTAGCTTGAAAGGCTCAATCGAATTAAATAAAGGCTTAAATCACTTCTAAAGCTAAATACTATTTAAGATTTTGCTCAATGGATGATCAAATAAATTCTACAACATGGAAGACATCATCATATGGCATAACTCACACAAAATTTTCTCCCAATAAAAACATCAAAAATCAATTGTGTCATGTACATAAAAATGAATCAATCCAATAAAAAATTATCAAGTATAGACAAGATTCATGTAGGCATCCCAATAAACATGCTAAGTTCCTTGTTCTAGTCATGACAACGAATTCTATCATTGGGTTCATAGATTTCATATCAATCATACATACATTAAGATTCCATATGTTCATCAATCTCTACCCAATTTATTACAAAAATAACCTTAAAAATTTTAAAATGAAGCCTTCCGAAAATTTCTATTGGTGTGTCTACAATGATAGGGGCTTTTCTTTTCTCCTCATGAGCTACAGCATGTTCCTCAAGTGTGTCATTGGGTTCATTTTCTACCACATGCTTAGGATCCTCCATACTCTCCACTACCTCATGTACCTCATTGGATGATTCTTCCTCTTATGGGGGTGGTTGTGATTGTTGGTGGTATTCCATTGCATATGTTGGCCATATAGAAGGCATTCCCTTTTGATTGTTGCTCCAAGAGTTGTAAAATTGACTACCCTAATCCAAAATTTGATAGTAAAGTATGGTGAGTTCGAATTAGTGTATACATCATTATAAGCAATGTCTTCTCTATTTCATGTATATTTATGCATTAGAGTTGTACGAGTTGAGTAGATATGTAGGATCTTAACTTGAAAAGATCAAAATATTCTTGTATAGAAAGCTTCCTCAAAGTACTAGCCCATTCAATGTATGCTATAAGGTTAGTTGCCTCCTCAATTGTCATCCTTACATCCATAAACTTTTGAAGCTCAAACGAATACATCACCTATCTCTAAATACAAAACTAACATAAAAAATAATACAACAAAAGATAAATAAAATAACTAAAAAAATAAAAAAAGTTATGATAGTAAAAAAAAGTTAATAAAATAGTACAAAAGGAAATAAATAACTAAAAGCAAATAAAAATTGTTTTTGTAATTTTTGATTTTTTAATTCTTAAATTAGTTTTGGTAATCCTAGTAATAATATTAAATCACAAATTAATGTCAATTCTCCTACAACGGTACCAAAAAGTTAGCAACGTTAAATTTACAAGTACAGGAGTTAGTGTACAAGTAATAAGTATTTTAAGAACAATGGTTGTCGTACCAATAAGGATTGGATTAATAGGTAATTAAATATCAAACTACAATTACACTAAACTATTTAGACTAAGGGAAAGATAGGTAAAAATAACAAAAATCTAATGTTTACACTACTGAATTCAACACAACCACACTAATAGTGGCGGAGCCATAAAAGTTTTTTAGGGGGTTGAAATTTAATTTTTTTTGTACAAAGTAGAAAATTAGTAGGAGTTATAATAGACTATACTCAATTTAATTTTAAAATTTTTCATGTCATATTATAATAGAGACATAGAGTTAGCACTAAAAAAATATAGAGTTAACACATTATAATTAAATTATAGCAAAGAAAAAATATAACAAGTTAATAATTATTAGTATCGTTCTTGAATAAAATAAATTTATTAACTAAAAAATTAAGCAAATAAAAAGCTTAATCAAACAAATCAAAATTTATAGCTGTTAAAAATAAAACTAAAATAAACATATAAAAATATAAAAAATAAAATATGATTTAGAATTTTAAACTTAAGACTATATTTAAAAATATATGTTTATAAACAATATAAGACTTACTAATAATAATAAAAATAATAAAATTTTTAGATAAAAAACTTTAAATAAATTTTAAAAATATTATTAAATTAAAATGTCAAATAATATTATATTAAATAAAATTTAAATTTGAGTTGAAATAAAATATAATAAATATAAACTTTGAAAGCTTTAATATGAATACTTATTTTTTTAATTTTATTTTTATAATATTTATTTTAAAGTTAAATATTTAATTTTGTTTTGGATTATCACATTTAAAAAGAATTTTTACATAGTTTATAACCATAATTTTATTTTTGTTACTAATATTTATCAAATATATATATTTAACCACTTTATTTATAATTCATATAATTTTCATCCACATATTTATTAAAAAATGTTAATATATGCCAAAATATGTAAATAAAAATTAGACATAATATATTATTATAAATAAAATATTTATTTAATACTAAAAATATACATGTAATTAATTGTTTGTAAAAAAGTTGGTAGGGACAGCAACCCTGTCCAGCCCCATAAAGCTCCGCCCTAACACACTAATACGTTAATCACAAAGAGTCACAAGAATCCATCATTCCAAATAATTGCCAAACAATTTATATGATCAATTGACTCTAACCTATGCATACATTTTTCTCTCAAGTAAAGAACACACAATATAATAATCTAACATAATTATACTATCATGCTAATTAGATTAAACTACTATTCATTAAGAATATTAATTATAGATTACATATACAAGAATCGTACCTCTTAGCCTAGATATTCAATAAATCTAAAAAAAATTGAATCAAATACAAGAGATTAGAGTAACACAAAAGGGTAGAAAAATATAAAATTATTCTTCGTTCACTTTGAAAATCAATCTCCTCCAACTGTTACTTTGGTGGAACTAAATCCCAACACCTTCAATGTTAAGTCCTCCTCTTTCTATGCCTAATTCTCTAAACTATTGCCTCTTTTCTCTAAATTATGTAAGTTAATGGTGGAATGTGTGAATCCATTTGCTTGGATGCTAGAAGCTATATTTATAGACTGAGAGTTGTAGGTTACAAATAATTGTAGTCCAAGTAAGAATCATAGTGCAAATAGGAGACTTGCCCCAGTGGGAATGCTAGAAATTTGGCACTTCACGTATAAGAAAATAGGATGTGTCGCATCCTAACATAGTGTGCTCCAGGGTCTCTGATTGCCAGTGTAAAAATGCGGGCCGAGGCACCAATAATTCTCCATTGCGACCTAAATAATTCTCTTTTGTGGTGCCAAGCTCCTTGTGCTGATTTGAGTTCTTTTTTGCTCGTTTTTTCTCTATTTGCTACAATTCTACCTATTAACACAACTGAACAAATATTAAGCCATTTTAACTATTTTAAGTGCAAAACAAGACAAATAGTGAGCTTAGAAGTGGCTAAATAACTATACTATTATTCTTACCATGGTGGCTATTACACTTGTCAATGTGTTTAGCAAGGGCTCTCCCCTTGATCAATGAAGTTTTGGTGAGGTGGTAGTGAGGTCACTAAAAACTTAAGGATTTTCTATAAATATCCCTTAAATCCAATTTTTTGATTAAGTAGAAAACTCTGGCAATTTGAAAATTCAATATTTTCATAAGGAAATTGTTTTCTATCTTCTGGATCATTAATAAATTGAGTGTGTTTATATATTAGTAATTCGTTGATGAGATTTTGAGATTCTATATCAGTGATACTAGAAAAGACTTTTGTGAAAAATGTGTTTTGTGGGTTAACTAAAATTGAATAAAACACCAAGACTTAGATTTGTATGATAGGTACATGTGTATGGAATTTACCCTAACCCTAGGCTTTTGACTATATTAACCGTTGGTGATTGTACCACACAACATGGTGGCAGGGCTTTAGAGAATAGTCGATCCATTCTTGGATTGTTGTTGCTACAGAGACAACGAGTGATAGTAGCTTAGGCCCAGTTGAGCATGGCTCCAACTAATAGAGGTATTATCATATATTTCTAGGCTGTAAAGCATTGATTTACATTTAGTGAATTTCTTGTTATTGAGTGGTTTCCTTAAACAACTTGTAGATGTTAACACATAAGGACGGTACCTGTATGGGTTTACCTTGTTATATTGTTGTGCATGTATGATCCTCTGTGCTGTTAATACAATCATAATTTTATTTGAGTATGCACCAACATATAAGGATTTGATTTTAATTGGAAAGCTTTTATTTCTTTACTACTTTCTTGCTAGTGCATGCCTTTTATCTTAGCTGGATAATTTATTCTAGTTGTTTCTTTCATATCTTTTTACTGCCTATTAAATTATCTTTTTGATTGTTTTTCGTTGCTTGTATGAGAGGCATGAGTCCTAAGGTCCTATGCGACCACTAGCTATACCTTAGGATTTAATGAATAAATAAGGTAATTATGAATAAAATATGTCATTTTTTATTCAAAACTTATAATTCATCTTTTACATTTGATGAACACTATTTTGAACCTATTATTTGTTAGTTTTTAAGTATTTATTTCATGATTAATTTCGGTCTTACTTTGATTTGGAGGGAATTTTCATGTTTTGTAGGTTCAAGCAGGTGTGAGATGAATAGTGGAGTTAAGTGGTCAAAAAGAGCAAAAAAACGTAAGCCTTATGTTCGGAATCAGCAAATGAGTACGGGAACTTACAAGGCTTATACAACAAGTTGTGCCGCAGCAGGAAAATTTGTGTGCCACGACGGTTCATTCTCTGGTTTTACTATGGGAGCCAAAAATCAACATTGTGTTGCGGTAGGTAAAATTGTATGTTGCGGCAGGTAATTATGTGTGCTGCAGCCAACCTTCCATTTTTAATCTCACGCCACGGCAGAAGGAAAGGTACGCCACGGTGGGACAGTGATGAACACAATTTTGACCTATGTTTTATTATGTTTTTAAGCATTCATTTTATGTTTTATTTTATTATTTTCGTGTTTTGGAAGGTATTTTTGTGTTTTGTAGGTTTTTGGACTCTTAGAAGAATATTGGATTGAATGACACAAAAAGAGAGAAAATGGAGCAACAAAAGCTAGAGAATGTAAGGCTTACATTGGAATTCAAAAATTATGTAAGGGTTACATACAAGACAAAAGCAACACGCGCCTAGGCATGAAAAACCTATGCCTAGGCGGGGAGGTTTCTGTTTTCTACCATAGAGCCAAAATTCAACTTGCGCCGCGGCGGGCAAAAACCTGCGCCGAGGCGAGAGTGCCAAAACTGCCCAGAAACCCTAAAACGCGTGTTCCACTTCATTCCTCCAATAAATACCACATTATACCTCTCCCAAACACAAGTCTTCACACCAAATTTCTTCCCCACCTTAGTTGCTACTGCAGCAAGGGTTTTCCACCCAAAATCAAGAGGAGACCCTCCATTGTTGAAGCTACTCCAAGGATTTGAGAAATAGGATCAATCAAGTTCAAGGACTTGGATCTAGAGGATTCATTAGGGTATCTTTAGTTGCATATATTTTCTTCTCTGATTTTGTGGCTTGCCTCCATGACTAAATTGATTGACACCAATTTAGTTATGGTTGGCTAATTTATGTAATTTGGATTTTAGTATTGCTTCCAATGATTGGAAGAACAATTTTATAATTCAATAATATTTAAGTTTTGGATTTATTTCTTGTTCATGTTCTTAATATTTTCTGATTATGAATTAATGGTGGACCAAATCTTAGTTTGTAGTTAGAAAGAATATTTTAGAATTAGGCATTAGAAACGCCATCTTTGCTTAATTGTGCATTATGAATAAGAGTCTAAATTGATTGCATTGATTTGTGTTAGTTTAGGTGGTTAGAATTATTTCCTTGAGCTAATTTCGATTGATTAGTTAATGATCCATATCAAAGACGTTAATTAGTTGATCGTAGTGAAAATTGCCATTGATTTGGGATTTTCTAGGTTTAGCGGAAAAATCATTAAATCTAACTTTTAATTGAATGCTTAATTTGTTTTTTCCATGAATGGATAGCGAACTAAAATTTCCATTTACATCCATCATCCCCACTTTGGTTGTGATTACTTTTATTTGAATTTTTTTAGTTATATAATTAATTTAGGAATTTACAGTCTGTTCTACAACCCGACAATTGTTAGAATGTTTAGGATTGTTTGTTCGAATGAATAAGAAAATAAATAACGTTTTAAAACCACCGCAATTCCTTGAGAGACGATCTTGGGAGTATACTTATCACTTATTACAAGTGATTCGTGCACTTGCGAGCTTTTTATAAAATACAAAATTTGACTATCAAGTTTTTGTGCATCAAGTTTTTGGCGCCGTTGCTGGGGAATTGGCGTTTTGAAGTGTTTATTTGTTTTCTGTTTAGTTTGTTTTTCGTATTTCTTTATTTTTATGATTTCTTTTTATTTTTGTGATTTTTGTTAGTATTTGTGTTTTGCTTTGTTATTTTTAGTTTCTTAAATGTTTTTATTTGTTTGAGTCATTTTTTTAGTTGTTTGTTTTATTTCTTTTTTTTTTTATTTGCTTTTTCTGGAATATATTTGGTGCTTTGATTTCTTTGTTGTTTTTGTTAGTATATGAAAGGTACCATTCGTAGACTATATCAACATATTCAAAAGAGCACATAATCAGGCTGGATACTGATATGTAAGAGCTAGAAAATATGGAGGTATGTGGTATTTGTGGTTTACATGGACATGATGCTAATGTTTGTGCTTTTGCAGATGATTTCTATACCTCTACCAACCGAGATATCGATCTTAATGAGGAATGTCACCCACCTTGGAATGATCACCCATCTTGGAGTGATTCCTATACTTATATTCCCGAGTTGGAAAATCACCAAAATTTTTATTGGGAAGCAAACACTAACACACCCTATGCCTCATACCCATATTTCAATCCTTATGACCTACCCATTCACCCTAAGAAACCAACCTTGGAGGAGACCTTGAATACTTTTATTCAAGTTAGCATAGAAAACCAAGAGAGACATAATCAAAGGATGGATTCCTTAGAGGACTCTATGATAAGGATTGAAATGTAAATTGGGCAACTAGCGGAACAACTTCTAGTACAAGAAGAGTTGCCCAATCAAGATGAGCAAGTAAAGGATGACATAATCCTTCAAAGTGGTAAAGTTTTTAATGATATTTATTTTTCTGAAATTTTTGATGATTTACCACTTTGTGTAGAAAATATAGATGGGGAGCAAGCAATTCTCAAAGAAGGTCAAGTTGAGAAAAATCAAATTCTACAACCTTCTAAGGAGAACAAGGAGGAATTCTCTTTACCTCCTTTACCACTCAAAGAACCAAAGACTTGTACGTTCCCAAATCTTTTTCAACACCACCTCAAGAAAGTGTGTACTGTGCTTCATAGGAAACAACTACCGAGATGGAAAGATACGCTTAATAACATACTAGCTCGGAAAATTGATGTCACACACTTCAAGATTTTTGATGATGGTGGATAGGAGTGGATTAGCAACGTCTTGCTAAGACATTAAAGAAAGCGCTTGGTGGGAGGCAACCCACTATTTTAGGTAATCTTTTTCTTTTTCTTATAGTTTAGTTAATTTTTCTATTTGTTCCTTTTAAATGCTTTTCTGAACATGTGCGTAGTTGAAAACATTGAGGACAATGTTTAGTTTAGGTTTGGGGGTACAAATAGGTCCAATAAAAACTTTTTGATATAAAACTATCACGCCTTTTTGTTAATTTAAAGTGAGTAATTGAATCTTTATACATGTTTTGTTTCATTTCTTGTACGTATTCAAGGTTAGTTATAAAAGTTGATTTTTGTTCATAGTTCATACTTCATGCTTTTTAATATTGAAATTGAGATGAACCCAAATTTTGTGTTTAAGAATCAAATAGTGGAGACTACCTTGTGAGATGATTATTGAGCCATTAACGTTTCATTCTGAGAGTTAATCATTATTCTACTCTTTTAAACACTTTTCTTATTATTTCAAATTGTTAGAAGATCTCTATAGATTTTTGCATTGAATGTTAGGATTTTCAACATCTAATGAAGAATCATAGATTTAATTGTATTGCTTAGATTTAATGATTTGAGTAAAGTTTTAAGTGTTTGCCTATTTCATTCATGCTTAACTTTAAAAGATATAAGGGAATTCCTATAGCCAACACAAATGAGCCAAAAGTTGCCTTTCACAAAATACACATGTATTTGGGTCAATAAAAAAATAGTAAAAAAAAATTATTGTGACCCTAAAGTTCTTCAAATGGTGAAATGGTTAATACAAAAAAAAAAAAAGAGGAAATAATTTCCCTTAAATTCAATGCATTTTCATTCATTCTAGGGCATATACTTGAAGTTTTTGCTTGAGGATTTTAATTGATGTATGATAATAGTAATGTGATTCCTTCATAAATCCTATCATTTGATTCCTTTCATGAGATCAATATTATGCACTTTTTGAGCCTTTCTTGTTTAATCATATGCGAATCTATTAGCTCATTTCTTTACATAACTTCTATTTGCATATACTTTGTTAAGTGTTTGAACCCATAGGATCAATGTACTATTAAGAGTGAATCTTGTGAGGAATAGAGTTGAAGCGAATTCAGATTCTTAACACTAGGTTTAAGGGAATTAATATTGATATATATTTTTTTAGCATTGGAGTATGCACTTGTGATGCGAAACTGATTTGCATGATGAATCCTTAATGTGTTAAGATGATTGGATAAACTTATGTATGAGCGTCGATTATAAACTGAGAATAAATTGAAGCATGAGAAATTTTGTTGAATTAAGTTTGTAGTTTTTACTTGTAGTAGTGTTATTTGTCGTTTTAATTTTTCTTTTAGTTGGATGTTTGTGGGAATCATCACTGAAAACCCTCACGAGACTTTAACTCGTCCACTAGGGCAACCTAGGAGTGTAAAGGCTTGTTGCATATGCTAAATGCAACCATGCCAATCTACGGAAGTGATTTAGGTTAGTATAGTTTAATTTTAGTTTTGCTAGAAGACTAGCAAAATGTAGGTTTGGGGGTATTTGATGAACACAATTTTGACCTATGTTTTGTTATGTTTTTAAGCATTCATTTTATGTTTTATTTTATTATTTTCGTATTTTGGAAGGTATTTTTGTGTTTTGTGGGTTTTTGGACTCTTAGAAGAATATTGGATTGAATGACACAAAAAGAGAGAAAATGGAGCAACAAAAACTAGAGAATGTAAGGCTTACATTGGAATTCAAAACCTATGTAAGGGTTACATACAAGACAAAAGCAACGCGCGCCTAGGCATGAAAAACCTGCGCCTAGGCGGGGAGGTTTCTGTTTTCTACCATGGAGCCAAAATTCAACTTGCGCCGCGGCGGGCAAAAACTTGCGCCGAGGCGAGCGTGCCAAAACTGCCCAGAAACCCTAAAACGCGTGTTCTACTTCATTCCTCCTATAAATGCCACATTATACCTCTCCCAAACACAAGTCTTCATACCAAATTTCTTCCCCACCTTAGCTGCTACTGCAGCAAGGGTTTTTACCCAAAATCAAGAAGAGACCCTCCATTGTTGAAGCTACTCCAAGGATTTGAGAAAGAGGATCAATCAAGTTCAAGGACTTGAAGCTAGAGGATTCATTGGGGTATATTTAGTTGCATATATTTTTCTTCTCTGATTTTGTGGTTTGCCTCCATGACTAAATTGATTGGCACCAATTTAGTTATGGTTGGCTAATTTATGTAATTGGGATTTTAGTATTGCTTCCAATGATTGGAAGAACAATTTTGTAATTCAATAATATTTAAGTTTTGGATTTATTTCTTGTTCATGTTCTTAATATTTTCTGATTATGAATTAATGGTGGACCAAATCTTAGTTGTAGTTAGAAATAATATTTTAGAATTAGGCATTAGAAATGTCATCTTTGCTTAATTGTGCATTATGAACAAGAGCCTAAATTGATTGTATTGATTTGTGTTAGTTTAGGTGGTTATAATTATTTCCTTGAGCTAAATCCAATTGATTAGTTAACGGTTCGGATCAAAGACGTTAATTAATTGATTGTAGTGAAAATTGCCATTGATTTAGGATTTTTTAGGTTTAGCGAAAAAATCATTAAATCCAACTTTTAATTGAATGCTTAATTTGTTCTTTCCATGAATGGATAGCAAACTAAGATTCCCATTTACATCCATCATCTTCCCCTTGTTGTGATTACTTTTATTTCCATTTTATTTTAGTTTTTGATTTAATTCTGAATTTACAATCTGTTCTTCAACCGACAATTGTTATAATGTTTAGGATTGTTTGTTCAACTGAATAAGAAAAAAAATAACGTTTTAAAACCACCGCAATTCCTTGAGAGACGATCTTGAGAGTATATTTATCACTTATTACAAGTAATTCGTGCACTTGCGAGCTTTTTATAAAATACAAAATTTGACTATCAAGTTTTTGTACATCAGACAGTCCCTGTTTTGTATACTAGCCTAGAATTTAAACCTGCAATGCGTCAAGATAAAACGTGTGCTGCGGCCCGCGTACCAGATTAACACTTACACGCTCAGATTTTTATACACTTTTCCACACTCTTAACCTAACTTATAAATACAACACAAAAACCTCTCCATTAACCTAGCATGAACAATAATCGTGAATAGTAACACCCCTCTTTTTCGTATTTTTGAGAGAGAAATCCTCCATTAGTGATCCTTTGTTGAAGCTCCTTCAAGAATCAAGAGGAAGGTGACCGTCCAACCTCAAGAAGCTTGTTTTAAAAGTGAAGTGGGGTATTGTTATTGCTTGAAATTTCCTTTCCCATTTGTACTTCTAAGAATGCTTATTGTAAAAAAAATATTCATTTAGATTTTATTATGAGTAGCTAAACCCTTTTGTGTGTGGGATTTTAGTGAAGGGACTATGAATGGATGAATATATATGTGGTTAATTTTTATTAAATTGATTTATTTCTTGCTCTTTGTTCTTAATATCTATGTTCATGGATTATTATTGATCATTTTAGTTGATGAATTTTAGAAAACATATTGGATTTAAGCATTAGAAAAATCATCTCTTGAGCATGAACCTAATTTAAGTGCATTGATTTCTCTTAAATTAGGTGATTAAAATATTTTTCTAGGGGTTTGTGCTAATTAACCAATTAACGGTATGGATTAAAGAAGCTAATTGGTTAATTAAGGAAAAATCTCCATTGATTTGGAATTTTTTAGGTTTAAGTTAGAAATGAATTGATAAATTTTACTTGCTTAATTGTAAAAATCACATAAACTACTTCATTCATAAATAGTTTACTAGCTAATTTCCCACATGCTTTCATCAAACCGTTTCGGCAAAAATTTTCGCTCGTTATTTTACTAGTTTTACGATTTTACAATTTTAACAGTCGTTCCATCAACAAGCTTTTATTAGAGTGTTTAAGACTTACTTTTGCAAATAATTTTTAAGAAACAATTGACACGTTTTAAAATCACCACAATTCCTTAAGAGATCGACAACTTTTCTTATCACTTACTACGAGTGATTCGTACACTTGCGAGTACTATATTGCAACATTCTCACAGATTGATGGAGAACCTTTTCATGAGGCGTAGGATTGGTTCAAATTGCTTCTAATTCAGTGCCCACACCTTCATTTTTCATTGCAACTCCAAAACCAATTTTTCTATGACGGATTGACATAGCAATGTCAATTCATTGTGGACAATGCCGCAGGAGGAGCTATGGGAGAGAAGACTATGGTAGAGACATATGAGCTATATGAGATGTTGGGTGACAATTTTCAACAAAAGAGTTCTAAAGGAAGGAGAGTTGGAGTAAATGAAGTAGCTCAGGGTAATTAAATGGTAATACAAATTGAGGAGCTAACTAAGCAAATTGCACTCCTTACCTCCAAGAATACACCAACTTAAGAGGTATGCGGTATTTGTAGTACTAATGGGCATGGTGCTAACACTTGTCCATTTGTTTGTGATTCTAATATAGGTACAAACCAAGATCAAGCCAACGCTATGGAAGGATACCAACCCCGACCAAGGAATGATCCTTATGCTAACACTTACAATCCGTGTTGGAGAAACCATCCAAATTTCTCTTGGAAGGGAAACAACAATCTGGTCTATGCTCATAATCATTTTCAAAACAACCCTTCCAATAACTTGCAACTCACTCAACCAAACAAGCCAACTTTGGAGGATAACTTGAATGCATTCATTCAAGATAGTCGAGACAATGATATGAAAAGTACTCAAAGGTTAGACTCATTGGAAGCTTTCATAAAAAGGGTTAAAGGCCAAGTTGGCCAATTAGCGGAGCATCTCAGAAGGCAAGAAAAGGAAAAATTGCCTAGTCAACTCAAGCAAGCGAAGGCGATTACATTCTTTCGAAGTGGTAAGATAGTCAATAAAAATTTACCTAAAATTTCTGATGATTTACCATTTAGTGCAGGAAACATGAAAGAAGACAATGCAATTTCCAAAGGGAGTGGTGAGACAAATGATAAGCTTGATAAGCCTTCCAAGGAAGCAATTCGAGAGTCATCAACCACTCCTCAATTGCACAAAACATCGGAGCCTTACCGACTACCAATACCATTTTCACACCGTCTCAAGGATGATAAATAGGATAAGCAATTTTTTGACTTATTTAATATGGTTTTCAAAGTTCAAATTAATTTGCCTTTGCTGGATGTAATTAGGAATGTGCCATCCTATGCTAAATTTTTCAAAGATTTGAATATTAGGAAAAGAAAGTATGGATTGAATGAGAGAATTGTTGTGTCTGAAATTTCAAGTGCGGTACTTCAACAAAATTTACCACCAAAACTGAAAGATCCTGGTAGTTTTAATATTAACATCACCTTGGGAAATAAGAAAGTGGTAAAAGTTATACTAGACTTAGGTGTAGGTATTAATTTAATGCCTTATTCAATTTATTTGCAACTAGGTTTAGGAGATTTGAAACCTACAACTATGTCCCTTCAATTAGTTGATTGATCTGTTAAATACTCAAAGGGGATGGTTGAGGATTTACTTGTACAGGTGATAAGCTTATTATACTTGTTGATTTTTTTGTTTTGGATATGCAGGAAAACCCATCTATGGACAAGGAACATACTATTCTTCTTGGTAGACCATTCATGGCCACTACCAAGACTACCATAAATGTCCATAGTGGAAGCTTAACTATGACAATTTTGGGAGAAACTGTTCATTTTAAAGTGTTTGATTCTTCTACTTTATGTTCTATTTCCACTATTGATGAATGTTCTTATATTGATCATATTGATACTTTTGTTCATAATATCTTTTTGCAGGATGAGATGACGGATAAACTTGAGTATGCCTTAACTATTGATACTAGTAAGGAGGGTTTAGATGAGGAGACTAAGGGGTATCTTGAGTTGTTGGATAGTACTTAGCCATTAGAAGAGCCTAGTATACCCTTAGAGTTACATAAGACACCAATTAGGGAAGAAATCACTCCACCTAAACTTGAATTGAAGGAGTTATCTAAGCATCTAAAATATGTGTTTTTGGGAGAGGATGATACTTATCTGGTGATTATTTCGTCTACTTTAACCCAAACCCAAGAACATGAACTTCTAAAAGTGCTTAGGAAATTTAGGAAAGCCATAGATTGGAGCATTGGTGATATTAGAGGTATTAGTCCTGATATGTGTATGCTTAAGATTAGTCTAGAGGACAATACCAAACCTGTGAGAGAAGCTCAAATGAGACTTAACCCTATTATGCAATAGATGGTAAAAATTTAAATTTTGAAACTTTTAGAAATTGGGGTTATTTATCCTATATCAGATAGTAAATGGGTTAGTCTGGTACATGTGGTTCCTAAGAAATCTGGGATTACCATGGTTAAAAATGATAAGAATGAGTTAGTGCCTACTAGGATGATTACAGGTTGGAGGATGTGCAATGATATTTGTGAACTCAATTTGTACACGAAGAAAGATCATTTTCCTCTTCCTTTTATTGATCAAATGCTAGAACGTTTAGCAGGACATGATTTTTATTATTTTCTGGATGGTCTTTCAGGTTATTACCACGTACCCATTGCTCCGGAAGATCAGAAGAAGACCACAGTCATATGCCCATTTGGGACATTTGCCTTCAGGAGGATGCCATTAGGTTTGTACAATGCTTCCGCCACATTCCAACAATGCATGATGTCAATATTTTCAAATATGGTGGAGAAATTCATTGAGGTATTCATGGATGATTTTTTTTTAATTTTTGGAAATTTCTTTGATAATTGTTTGCATAACTTGACTCTTGTGCTTAAACGATGAATTGAATACACCTGACACTTAGTTAGAAAAAGAGTTATTTTATGGTTAAACAAGGCATTGTACTAGGACATGTCATTTCCAGTAGAGGTATTGAGGTAGATAGGACAAAAGTTGATTTGATAGTTAAATTTTCACCTCCCATTAACGTTAAGGGAATTAGGTGCTTCCTAAGTCATGCCGGTTTCTATAGGAGATTCATTAAAGATTTTTATAAAATAAGTTGTCCATTGTGTAATTTATTGGCTAAGGATGTTTCCTTTGTGTTTGATGATGATTGCCTTATTTCTTTTACTACTTTGAAAGGAAAATTGACTTATGTGCCTATTATCATGACACCTAATTGGTCATTAGCGTTTGAGATAATGTGTGATGCTTCAGATTTTGCTATTGGGGCTACTTTGGGGCAAAGAGTAGGTAGATAAGCATTTGCATGTCATTTACTATGCTAGTAAAATTCTTAATGATGCCCAACTTAACTATCCGACCACTGAAAAAGAATTTTTGGCTGTTGTGTTTTCTTTAGATAAATTTAGATCTTATTTGGAATGATCTAAAGTCATTGTGCATTCGGATCATACGGCTTTGAGATATTTGTTGAGTAAAGCGAATGCAAAGCCAAGATTGATTAGGTAGGTTTTGATTTTACAAGAATTTGACTTAGAGATCAAAGATAAAAAGGGAACTAAAAATGTAGTAGCTGATCACCTGTTTAGGTTAATTTCTGACTTTGACACTACAAAGAGTGGCAAAAAAATTGATATTGTTGAGACTTTTCTTGATGAACAATTGTTTTCTATAGGCCAAAATCCTTGGTATGCTAACATCGTAAATTATCTTGCTAGTGGTTTGTTGAGGCCTAACATTTCTTTTTAGGAAAAGAAAATATTTTTTCATATTTGCAGGCAATATTTTTTGGATGACTCATACTTGTTCAAACTTTGCCAAGATCAAGTCATCCGAAGATGTGTGCTGGAAGATAAGCATGGAAGCATTTTGGCCTTTTGTCACGAGCTTCATTGTGGAGGACATTTTGGTGGTAAGAAAATCGTCATTAAGGTACTCCAATCTGATTTTTATTGGCCTACTTTATTTATATATGCTTAAAAATTTTGCATGCAATGTGATAGATGTCAAAGAACTGGGAATATAGGTAGACATAATGAAATGTCTCTGACATTTAATTTAGTTGTTGAATTATTTGATGCTTGGGTGATTGACTTCATGGGTCCTTTTCCCCCTTCTTCTAGATTTGAGTACATTTTGGTTGCTATTGATTATGTGTCCAAGTGGGTAGAGGCTATACCCACTAAAACTAATGATGCTAATTGTGTTGTGATGTTTTTGAAGGATATAATATTTAGCAGGTTTGAAACATCGAGGACGATAATCAACGATGGGGGAGCCACTTTTGTAATAAGCTTTTTGATGAGTTATTGCGCAAGTATAACATCACTCATAAAGTGGCTACTCTAGGGGTGGCTCGTCCTTTAGGCCAATGAGACGACTGCCTTAGGCCCTTGATTAGATAAGACCACCATTTTTTGTAATGCCTATTATATTTTTAAAAATAAATAATTTTATCATGAATCATCTCTACAATTCTGAAAAATAATAATTAAAATAAAATTTAAGAAGATATTAATTTAAAAAATTTATTGTAATTAATTCAATATTATTATGATGAATATATTAATACACAATTTTTATTGCTATAAAATAATACATGAGTTATTTATTTTGTACTTTTAAATAGTTAAACTTTATTAATAATATTATTAGATAAATTTATCATTAATGAATAAAATACATGTTATTAATTAATAATAAAAAAGATGAATAATTGTTCACTCTTAATTTTATTATATAAAGAACAAAAAATATTACATTTCTTAAATCAGAGTATGTATTCTAGTTTCTTAATAGTCTTTAATTTTTCTCAATTAATTGAGATTATGCAAAACAGGAATAATAACAAATAGACATTATAAAAATATCGTCTTCTTCTTTTTTACGTTTTATTATAGACATGTCTTATTCTCTTTCTTAAGTGTCTTTTCTTATTCCTAAAGTTTAAAACTTATATTATTTATATGTTTGTTTTATTCAAATTTTAGATATAAATATTTAGTTTTATAGACAATTTTAAAGTTTTTATTTTATTCTAAAGTTTCGAAACTCTCAGTTTTATTCTATTATAATCAAAATAAATTTAATTCTTGGTCAAATAAATACATAAAAAAATAACTTTTAAATATATATTTATTAATTTAATTTTTATCATTGATTGTTTATATTCAACATAAAAAATATTTTAATATTATTAATCAATTCTTATCATCCGATGAAAATTTGATTTATAAAAAATATTTGATGCCTTATTTTTATGTTTCACCTTAGGCCACAAATGTTCTTGAGCAGCTCTTGGGCTACTCCATATCATCCACAAACATTCAGACAAGTCAAAGTTAGTAATCGTCAAATTAAGGGTATTTTGGAACGTACGGTGTGACCTTCAATGAAGGATTGGGCTTCAAAGCTCAATGATGCATTATGGGCTTACCATACGGCATACAAAACACCTATTGAAATGAGTCCTTACCGGTTGATATATGGAAAGGCTTGCCATTTTTTCGTTGAGCTAGAGCATAGGGCATGTTGGGCAATCAAGCAATTGAATATGGATTATCAACAAGTGGGAGATAAATGCTTGCTTCACCTTGATGAGCTTGAGGAGATTTGGAATCAAGCTTATGAGAATGCCAAGATTTACAAATAACACACCAAGCGTTACCATGACTAAGGGCTCAATAGTAAGTCTCTCTATCCTGGAATGAAAGTACTTTTATTTAACTCTCATTTTAAACTTTTTTCAGGAAAGTTTAGATCAAGATGGAGTGGGCCGTACTAAATTGTTGAAGTTTTTCCCCATGCAGCTGTTGAGTTCCTAAATCCAAAGACTCAAACAACATTCAAAGTGAACGGATACTGTGTGAAGCCTTACTTGGAGGGAGTCGTTCATAATGGGGATGTGGAGTGCATTGAAGTGCATACTCCTTAGCCTCAAACATTGCTTGCTAAGACAATAAACTAGGCACTTAGTTGGAGGCAACCTACTATTTTAGGTAATATCTATCCATTCTTTTACTTTAGTTAGTTTTCTATTTGCCCCGTTTAAATACTTTTCTGAACTATTGCGTAGTTGAAAACCTTAAGAACAATGTTTAGTTTAGGTTTGGGGGTGCAAATTAGTCCAATAAAAAACTTTTTGAAACAAAATTATCATAATTTTGATCAATTTTTTTATGAATACTTGAGTCTTTATGCATTCCTTGTTTGATTTTTAAACATATTTAAGGTTTGTTCTAAAAGTTGGTTTTAATTTATAATCTTTGTTTCATGCTTTTGATGTTGAAATTGAGGTGAACCTAAAGTTTGTATTTAGGAGTCCAATAGTGAAGACTACCTTGTGAGATGATTATTGAACCTTTAACTTTCCATTTTGAGAGATATATTTTTTTCTACTCCTTTAAACACTTTTCTTATTATTTTAAATTGTTAGATGATCTCTATAAGATTGCATTAGATGTTAGGATTTTGAACATCTATTGAAGACTCAATATAATTAATTGCATTACTTAGATTAAATGATTTGAGTAGAATTTAAAGTATATGCTTATTTCATTCATGCTTGACTTTAATAAAATGTGGGGATTTTCGCACACAAAAAAACCCACAATTTGCCATTTACAAAATACACATGTATTATAAAAAAAAAAATATTGACCCTAAAGTTTCTTAAGTAGTGAAATGGTTATCACGAAAGAAAAAAGAAAAAAGAAAAGAAAAAAGAAAAGAAAAAAACAAAATAAATTCCCTTAAAGTTAAGGCATTTTCATTCATTTTAGGGCATATACTTGAAAATTTTGTTTAATGATTTTAATTTAGGCATGAGAATAATAATGTGAGTTCTTCGTCAATCCTGTCATTTGATTCCTTTTATGAGATCCATATTGAGCACTTTTTGAGCCTTGATTGTTTAATCATATGCGACCCTATTAGCTCATTTCTTTACATAAATTCTATTCGCATATACTTTGTTGAGTGTTTGAACCCATAGGATCAGTATAATTTAAAGAGTGAAACTTGTGAGGATTAGAGTTGAAGCGAATTTGAATTTTTAACACTAAATTTGAGGGAACCAAAGTTGATATATTTTTAGTAATGGAGCTTAGATTTGTGAAGTGAAACTAATCTACATAGTGAATCTTAATGTGTTAAAATGTTGGATAAACTTGTGCATAACTCTTGATTATAAATTGGAAAGAAACTGAAGTATGACAAGTTTTGTTGATTTAACTTTTTAGTTTTGCTAATTGTCTTTTTAATTCTAGTTTTGCTTAAGGACTAACAAAATATAGGTTTAAGAATATTTGATGAATACTATTTGGGACCTATTATTTGTTAGTTTTTAAGATTTTATTTCATAATTTATTTCGAATTACTTTGATTTGGAGGGTATTTTCAAGTTTTGTTAATTCAAGCAAGTGTGAGATGAATAGTGGAGTTAAGTAGTCAAAAAGACCAAAAGGACGTAAGCCTTACATTACGAATCAGCAAATGTGTAAGGAAACTTACAAGGCATGTACAACAAGTTGTGTCGCAGCAGGAAAATTTGTGTGCAACGGTAGTTCATTCTCTAGTTTTACTATGGGAGCCAAAAATCAGCCTTGTTTCGCGACAGGTAACATTATGTGTTGCGGCAAGTAATTCTTTGTACTGTGGCCCACCTCCCATTTTTAGCCTTGTGTCGCGGCAAAAGGAAATGAGCGCTACGGCGGGACAATCTCTGTTTTGTATACTAGCCCAAAATTTCAACCCGTGCTGCAGTAGGATAAAACGTGTGCTACGGCCCGCGTACCAGATTAACACTTACATGCCCAGATTTTTATACACTTCTCCACACTCCTAACCTAACCTATAAATGCAACAAAAAAATCTCTCCACTAACCTAGCATGAACAGTAGCTATGAATAGTGATACAAACCCTCTTTTTCACATTTTTGAGAGAGAAATCCTCCATTAATGATCCGCTATTGAAGCTCTATCAAGAATCAAGAGGAAGGCAACCATCTAACCTCAAGAAACTTGTTTCAAGAGTGAAGTGGGGTATTGTTATTGCTTGTAATTTATTTTCTCTTTTGAACTTCTAAGAATGCTTATTGTAATAGAAAACATTGATTTAGATTTTATTATGAATAGCTAAACCTTTTTGTGCGTGGGATTTTAGTGAAGTGACTAAATGGTTGAATATATTTGTGGTGAATTTTTTATTAAAATGATTTATTTCTTGCTCTTTATCTTTAATATCTATGTTCATGGATTATTATTGATCATTTTAGTTTATGAATTTTAGAAAACATATTGGATTTAAGCATTAGAAAAACCATTTTTGCTTATTTTTGCACTCTTGAGCATGAACCTACTTTAAGTGCATTAATTTATCTTAAATTAAGTGATTAAATTATCTTCCTAGGGGTTTATGCAAATTAACCAATTAACGGTCCGGATCAAGGAAGCTAATTGGTTAATTAAGAGAAAATCTCCATTGATTTTGGATTTTCTAGGTTTAAGTTGGAAATGAATTGATAAATTTTACTTTACTTGCTTAATTGTAAAAATCACATAAACTACTTAATTCATAAATAGTTTACTAGCTAATTTTCCATTCGCTTTCATCAAACCGTTTCGGCAAAACTTTTCACTCGTTATTTTACTAGTTTTACGATTTTATAATTTTAACAACCATTCCATCACACGCTTTTATTAGAGTGTTTTTGATTTACTTTTACAAATAATTTTTAAGAAACAATTGACACGTTTTAAAACCACCATAATTCCTTGAGAGATCGACCTCGGAGTTTGCTTATCACTTGCTATGAGTGATTCATACACTTGCGAGTACTATAATTTGTACATCAACTTTACGCATTTACGTTGTAGGCTAGAAGTACATAAAGCCTTATGCTTTTATGTTGGAGGTAGAAGTATGCAGACCTCGTATGGTATGGCTTCACTCTACGCTCAAAAACAACTTTACGCTTTACGTAGGGGGCTAGAAGTACACAAACTCCATGTGGTTCGACTTCACTCTGTGTCCTAGAGCGACCTTAAACTTTTACTCTTGGTGTAGAAGTACATAGACCCTGTGAGGGTACAAATTCACTCCACGCTGAGAAGTACTTTATGCTTTACGTCGGGGGTTAAACGTACATAAATCCCATAGGGTATGGCTTCACTCCTCGCTCAAAAGCAACATTACACTTTTACACCAGAGGATAGAAGTACGCAAACCCTGCGTGGTATGGATGCACTCCATGCTCAGAAGCAACTTCATGCATTATGTTGGGGCTAGAAGTTTGTAGACCCCATGGGGTACGACTTCACTCCACGCTCAAAAGAAACTTTATGCTAGGAGTTAGAAACGAGTAGACCCTACGGGATAAAACTTCACTCTAGGCTCAAAAACATTTTTTGCATGTCTTTGTCGATTTACCATATTCTAGACGTCAACACAAGAGTGAAGTGGCATCAGCATAAGTGTTTGCTTGCCACACTTTGACTTTCGCCAAAAGTTTGCCAAGTAAATGGGCTGGGATTCCTTAAGGCTCGTATAAGGATTCCTAGGGCCTTATTGTAAATTTTACTCTAGAGTTTTCCATTGCCTAAGAAGTATTTGACATAACGCTTTGCAATTTTTTGAAAAGTTATGTCTAAAGAGACTAGAATTTAAGTGGCTTCGTGGTGACCCTCCTATCTTTACTAGGAGTTCCCTTAAATGTAATGTTCAAGCGAGATTAGCCTACACAAAAAAGAAAGAAAAGACGACATTAGGAAACAATCAGAAAAATATAAGAACCTTGGGAAAAAGTTTGAGGGATCAGTCAAGTCTTCTGTAATATCATGGCTCGTGGCCTAGAGATCATTGTAAAGAGCGAAGAGAAAGTTGAACACTTTTTTCTAAAAAAAATTGCAAGGAAAAGCAGCAAAGAGTTTAAAACTCTGGAACAAAAAAGGGATTGTAGGAGCCACACGTTGCTATGCTGGCAGGATAGTGCTACCAGTTAGGCCTCAAGGCAAGGTCGGCTAGCCACCGTCCACCCAAGGCGTGGTCGACTAGGCACCAATCCCCTATTCAACCAAAATCCACCTCTAGAGTCGTTTACTTGACTAGGGTGGAGATGACTAGTTAGCCATCCAATCAGGTCGAGAATGGGGCATACTCACTTCCTAGCGTTTGTGTTGCTTTTTTTCCCATCCCTGCTCCTTTCCATCTTGTTGCACATTCCTCGAACTCTTTTGCAACCATGCAGTGGTTTCAAAACTTGATGATTCTATGCAAATGCTTTGACTATTGGACCATCACTCTACTTCCTAAGTTTAGTCTTCCCAAATGACCCACTAATAGTTTGCAAGGCCTGCATTCGATGGCAATTCCTTTTAAAGACTTTCCAGTGAAGTGAAGAAAACTTGCACAAGTCCAAGTAACAAGATTAATGCTTGCCATCCTGCAAGTGCAGATTAACATGGTACACAAAATTTGTATAGGTATGGGCTAAACGCTAAGCATATTGGTGGAATGCTAGTGATGCATGCCTCACCACCATTTTAAGGAAACATGTTTATGTAAAATTTTGAATATCCCTTTAGTTACCAAGTGATTGAGAAATAAAAAGAAGAAAAATGATGTTAGACTCTTATTGATACTAAGATTATTTTGAGAGTAAAATGGCTTACATAAAATAAATTCAACAATTACATTGTGTTAAAAGTAAACTAAAAACAAGGAATTTCCTAAGAACTAAGGACTTAAACATCGTTAGGAAACTCCACATAAAGGGGGAAACTCGTTAGGAAATTTCCTAGGTCCTATCACTAGCATGTGTCCCATTGGCTTCCTGGAAGTTGCCACGAATCCTAATAGTTGTAGGAGTAGCGGTTGTTGGAGTGACTGATGCTAGTCAAACAACTGGGTCTCTAGAGCCCCACTATCTGGGTGTTGTCATATTCTTCATGTTCAACTGTAGCCACTATCAAGTTTGAAAAGTAGTTGACTAGATGCATGATCCAAGGAAAACTATCTTGATCTTCCTCTTTGCAGACTCAAAGCATGCGCCTAGGAAACTTCTGTGTTAGAAAAAAGTCTTTCGAGTCTAAGTACTCATTTACAGCCTTTTCCCCAACTTCCTCATTCTGGCTGAACTCTCTTCATTTGTGTCCTCCAACATCTTGTGAAGCTTAATCCCCTCAGATAACTTCTCTTGAAGTTCGTCCTTAGTGGCCTCAATTGCAGCTTGTGCCTTCTCTTCAATTTCCTTTTAAGCACTTGCTCTTTCTAAAGGACCTACAATCCTTAATTTCTCTAATTTTGCTTGTAGCAACAAGCAGGGGTGTTCCAAAAAATCTAATCATCCAATCAATTTGATCCAATTCGTAAATTTTTGAACGGTTTCGATCTAATGATCGGATCAGATCGGATTGAAATTTTTCCAATCTGTTCGGTTCGGATTGGATAGCAAATTTTACTATTTATCATCTGATTCCATCCGATTCGACTGAAAAAAATAAATATATTTTAAATTTATACACATGTCATATTTTTATTGATAACTTTTATTTATATTATACACCACATTATATACAAATACAATAATAAAATTAAAATATTTAAAATATTTTTTTTATAACAAAAATAATACAAACAAAACAGTGAACTATGATTTTGTTTATTGTTTGAATGAATTGTTAATTTTATTTAAATGAATATTGTAATTGATATTGTATTATTTTATTTTATGTATGTTTGAAGATTTTCAATTGAACTTCAGCATTTTTATTTGATATTTTAACTTTTTAAGGTTTATTTTAGCTTAAATATGTTTATGTAACATAAAAAATTTAGTTTTTATTCAAAAATATTAAAATAGAGTTAATTAAGTTTATTGATCGGATTAATCGAATCCAATTCAAATAGATTGCAGATCGGATTTGAAATATTATCGGATCGGATGCAGATTAGGATGTTTCAATCCGACCATTGGATCGGATCTAATCGAATGAGTATAAAACTAGCGGTTTCGATCCGATGAACGCCCCTAGCAACAAGGTAGAAACCTAATCCTTCTCTTTGTTTGTTTTGTCTTTGATAACCTCTAGGTAGAAAATATGAGCCATCGCCTTTGCATGCATCTCATTAGCAGCAACTTTGATCTCCTGGGCTCTCTTTTCTAAAGGGGCTATGTTCTCTCTCTTTGGCCCTATTTCTTCAAGATCCACTCTGTGTGGCAAAGATAGTTAAAACTGGACAAGTGGTAGTGGATCCACAATTGGGATCAAGACATCCTCAAAAGAGGGTGGGACTTGGGAAACCACAAGCATGGCATAGAAAACAAACACTTGGGGATTGGGGCTGTCACTTGGCCCAACCTCTTTCTTTAAGGACTCGACCTCCTGCTCCAAAAGTTGCGTCTAAACGTTGGGTAATAAACTGATCAGCATTGGAGTGGGAAGGTTTTTATGCTGCAGTGTGTTAAGAAGACATCTCTACAAGCAAAAAAGTTTCTTGAATCTCATAATAGCTAGATGTATCTATAAGTAAGTTGCTAGGCAGATATTGTACCTTTGGGATGGGGTAGGTCTCTGGGTGGAGGAAGAAGGGTGGAGACCCAAAAAAGCCAGGTGCTTAGGGATTAGGAGACATTCACATCCCCTGTCAAAAGATGAAAGATTGTATAACTTCTCGATATATGCCTCAGCGTCCTCTGAAAGATTAGGGCATTTCCATCTGGATGCAAACAAAGAGTAAAATGTTAGCAAAAAATTCTTTAAGTAAACTGTCAAGAGCATTTGAGACACTATTCATTCGAAGTAAACTAGGTCGGTGTAGGGTTGAGATCAGGACATAATATATCGTAGTCACCAAAGGTCACAAACCATGACACTTGTTAACCTTCGTTGGATTTGGGAATTCCTTCAATCATCGTGGCACCGATATGGACACACTGAGAACCACCTACCTGATACGGACTGGATATAGCAGACATACCGAAATTCCTCCAAAGTAAGTTCTCTCTTTATGACACAACATGAAATCAAGATTTGTCAAAAGTTATGGGGAACTGGCTAGAAGGAACCTGGGATCTATCCATAAAATATCTCATTATTAGAGGGAATAATAATCTCAGACCAAAAAAGAGTTGGTCTATAAAGATGATGATCCCACCTGGTGGTGGATTACTGGGCCTAGTGCTGAAGTCAAAAGCAAGAAAAATCATCTTGATGCTCTTAGGAATTTTGAAAAGGCTCTGTAGATTGGTAGCAACATCCTTTGTCATAATTGGCACCATGGAATCCATTTCCTAACCTGAAATAGGAATACCAATAAGGATATGATTTGTTATGGTAGAACTAGAAGTGCCAGTTGAAGTGATGGAATTGCGATGCAAGGAAGAGTAAGGAAAAACCTCAAAAAATTACTTCATCTTTGGTCAAGATTGGATCAAGAATAGGGCTTTCAAAATGAATTGGCAAATTTTCTCGGCTCCTTGAATAGCGGCTCGAGCCACCCTTGGCAGGTTGGTTGGGCTGGTCCTGGACACCAGGATGGACTAGATCTCTTTGTTTGGCTCAGGCCTCAATTATTAAATGGACGAGTTATGATAGGCTTGGAGGCTTGGGTTGGTGCTGGATAGATGGATGGCATGTTCCTAATCAATTGAACTACTTGAATCGGGTATGGTCAGACCAACTCTAGAGTCACCATGGTCGGCTGGTTAACCCAGCAGTTGCACGATCAAGCCTCTTCCATTCGTGTTGCACCATGTTTAATGATGTCAGGTTGGGGCTGACCATCTTTGGTTGTCTCTCTACTGTGTGCTTTTTCCCTGTGTCCAAAAATCTATGCCACTTGTCCTATAGTCTAGAGCTATCTAAATCATGTGCACGTTGCTGTTGAGATTCATTTTAAAATAAAAAAGTAAATAAAATATTAAATAACATAAATCATTCTCAATAGGGTAAAAATTATTATATTTAATTAATATTCTTTTCTGTCGTAAATTCATGTAATCTGTGTAAAGCAATATAATTCAGTTAAATGTTCAAACAAAATATTACATTCTTCTTTTTTACATGGTATCAGAGCAAGGTTAGGTTCTGTAAATAAATAAAAAATCAGAAATCTAACCATCAAACCACCAAATATCGTCCACCACCAACACCACAGACAGCCACCCAAACCAACAGCCCACTACCACCCAAATCGCCCAAAATCAAAAACCAGCCACCCATTGCCACCAATTTGTGAATAAAAAAAATTCAAAAAAATAAAAAAATCACCCAAATCAGCCACCCAAACTCACCAAATCACCACCCAAACCACTACCATACCCCACCCATCAAAACAGATCCACCACCAGTCCTTTCATCCCTCAAAAATCAAAATCATCAACCCCTTTACGCCACTACAAGAAATCGATAGCCCACCACCACCCAAACTTGACACCAAACCCCAATCGAAAACCCATACCCATACCCACGGCTTCACGCCCAGCAGATCCCAACCATTAGATCAACACCAGCCCACAACATCCACCGTCCACCACCCAAAATGGACAGCCCACAAAACCCGAAACCACCAGATCCCTAACTCTCGCCGAAACCTACACGCCTCCCCATTGTCTCAACCAGAGCCGCACCCAGTGTCATTGAAGCCTACAAGCGCCGCGCCCAGCGTCATTGAAACCCACCAGTGTTGCAGCCATCGTCCTCACCCACCCGGTTCGCCCACCAGCATTATTTCCTTTTTTTTTTTCTTTCTCTATAAGCTCAATCAAAGCTTATTCACAGTATTTAAAAAAAAAAAAAAAAAAGGAAGGCAAAAAGAAAAAAAAAAAAAAGATCAAATGAGTGACGGAATTGAATACTTCGGCATCAAATCTGTCCCGATTATTCGAACCAAGACAACAAATGATATTATTGACAAAGCTTCGACATTGGTAAGGCCTTAAATATTTCTACATCTGCTTTGAATAATACATGGATAATTGATTCTAGTGCAACAGACCACATAACAAATGATGTAGACATGTTTCATCACTTCAACCCTTTACAAAACAATTTGTCTCTATTGCAAATGGTACTTCAACCCCAATCATTGGGGAAGGATCTTTAACTCTAACTGCTACATTAAAATTAGAGTCTGTTTTAGTTGTTCCATCTTTAGATTATAACCTATTGTCTATTTCTCAAATAACCACTGCATTATCTTGTGTTGTAATTTTCTGGCCTGATTGTTGTGTGTTTAAGGACATCAAACTAAAAAAAAGATTGGTTGTGGTACTTGATGGGAAAAGCTATATTACTTAGATTTAGACCCAAAGAGTATTGAAAGCCCACAATAGGCACTGACAGTGGTTGGTTCTGAAGAAAGAGAAAGGAAAAAAATATGGTTATGGCATCGCCGTTTTGGGCATGCTTCTTTTGGGCATCTCAAAAGGTTATTTCCCAATTTATTTTTAGCAGTTGATGTTTCAAGTTTTCTGATGAGTGCTCGAAAAGCACTAATATTTCGTGGTTTATTGCACTTAATTGTTTAGAAATAGATTTATTATTTGTTGTTTATTCGATTAATTTCATAAATCTATCCATTCGGAATCACAGGTATGTTTTAGTGCATTTCAGGTGTTTTTAGCGTCAAATGAGTCAAATAATGAAAACATTCAAAGACGGAACACTTACGGCACTCGGATCACGAGTTACGGGCTAAACGAGACAAATATGTAAGCCTTACATAACGAGCCATCACATGTCGCGGCGGGGAGCTCTCGGGTTTTGACATTATTTTCAGAATTTGTGTTGCGTCGCGGTGGAAAAAATGTATGCCGCGGCGCGCCTATTCCTATGGCAATCAGGATTTGTGTAAACTCTTACATCTATAAATACCCCCTTAGACTCCCCCTTACATACAACTCGAACAACTCGAATACAACTCTTACACATTACAATTTTGCGACCAAACACTACATTCAATCAATTTTGGGAGTTTTACTACACTTAAACGAAGCGAAGAGAAACTATTCTAAAGATCCAAGGAAGCCATCGATGATCAAAGATAAAGCTTTTGGAGAAGAACGTCATCCCATCCATTTAGCGGTATTTAGATCTAGGTTTTCCTTGTTGTTATAGAATTATATTTTCTTCTTCTTTCGTTGAAGTGTATGATCATATTTTATTTGTCTATGAATATTAATATGAACATGAGCGCTAGTTTCATTATGGATGTTTAGTTTGTGTTTCCATGTTTGCTTGGAATTGTGTATGGTGTATATTTTATTGATTTAATATAAATGAATTACCTTTTGATTCAAGAGTATGTTTAGATATTTAATTATGAATTATCATGGGCCAATTTGAGATTCGTAGTTAGGTTGAAAAATTTGAGAATCTAGTTATAGGAACGTCATCTTAACTTTATTCCAAAACACTTAATCAAAGCTTCAAATTAGTGACGTAGTCATAGTATTCATTTGATTGGCATGTATTTCCTTGCGCATAATTTAATTACTATTTGATTTACCCCAATCAAAGGCAGTTAATTAGTTAATCAACAAAGAGATTTACCCCGACCGAAGGCAGTCTCGTAATTAAAAGGAAAGTCGGTAATTTTGTTTATATAGAACGTTTATGTTATTTCACCATACCTTTTCGATGCAAGCATGACCAACCAAACTAAACATCCATACATCCTCCATTGATCTTCAAATCTATTTGAATTGATTGTGAACTTGCGATATTGTTTTCGTTTAATTGTTTGCTACCATTGATCTCGTTACAAACCAAACTCTTTTTTATAGTTTTATTAGGTTTAGGACTCTAGTTGCTTAGAGTTTTAGTTTCACTAGAACTCTATTTAATTAGTATTTTACTTGCTTTAGAACTCTATTTAGATTAAGAAGAAAGTTATTTAGAACCACTGCAATTCCTTGAGAGACCGACCTCGGAGGTTGCTTGTCACTTTTCTACGAGTGATTCGTACACTTGTGAGTACTAAATTTATTACATCATTTTCACTGTGATATTTGTGAACTCTCACAAATTCATCGTGCTTCATTTCCATTATGATGGAACAAAAGTCCACTTCCATTCATGACTATTCACTCTGATGTCTGGGGTCCATCTAAAGTTACTACTTTGGGTGGGTCACGGTGGTTTGTAACGTTTATTGATTATTGTACAAGGATGACATGGTTATGCTTGATGAAATCTAAGAGTGAAGTGAACTCGTTATTTCAAAGGTTCCATAAAATGATTGAAACTCAATATCATACAAAGATTCAAGTTCTTTGGAGTGACAATGGTGGGGCATACCAGAGTACTGAGTTTCAACAATTTTTGGAGACACAAGGAATGATTATCACACAACTTGCTCCTACACACCGCAACAAAATGGGGTGGCAGAGAGCAAGAATTGACACTTGTTGGTCATGGTTTGAGCTTTGTTAATTGAAGCCCATATGCCATTATCTTATTGGGGAGAAGCACTTACTGCTGTAGCCTATTTATTTAATAGGGTCCCCTCTAGCACCATCAATTTCAAAACACTATTTCAAACCCTAACAGATGTAGTTATTGCCCCAAGTGTCTCAAATTTACCCCCTTGTGTCTTTGGTTGTGTGATGTTTGTACACCTACACAAACATCTAAGTACCAAACTAGCTCCTCAAGCATTGGGATGTGTTTTTGTTGGGTATGCTAGTCATCAAAAAGGATATCGATGTTATCATCCCCCATCTCAAAAGTTATTTGTCATAATGGATGTTGTCTTTCATGAAGATACAATGTACTTTTCTTAAGCTAAATCTCAAGGAGAGTACTAGAAAGAAATTTAAACTCTCGATTATGATGGAAGTGAAAACCAAAATGTGAGCAACTTAGATATAAGTGGCATAGCCTTGGATTAAACTGTTGATGACTCATAGACTGAACCGAATCAAGCAATATATGAATTAGATTCAAGTGGTACGACATTAGATCAGAATGTCAATGGGAACCAAATAACTAAAGAAATAAGTGATGAATACCCCATTGACGAACTGAGTACTTCTCAACTTGAAATCGAGCCATTGGATAGTATAGTTTCATCTCCTGTCAATATATCACACTAATTGTTTACTGAAGTTGTTCTTGAGCCAAACAGAAGACAGTTACCACAATGTCACAAAAGAGGTATTCCTAAACTCACATATGAACCCGAACTTTCTAGTAAAGTAAAATATCCCATGAGTCACTATGTGTCTAACCATCATTTGTCAAAATCAAACATGTCATTTGTGAATCAATTATCTGTTGTATCTATTCCTAACAGTGTGCAGGAAGCTTTAGCTGACCTAAAGTAGAAAGCTGCTATGAATGAGGAGTTGAGATCCTTACAAACAAACAAAGTTAGGAACTTGTTGATCGCTAACCAACAAAGAAAATTGTTGGATGTCGATGGATTTTTATAGTGAAGTACCGAGCAGATGGTACGATTGAACGTTATAAGGCAAGATTGGTGGCAAAAGGATACACTCAAACATATGGGATTAACTATACAGAGAATTTTGCACCTATAGCAAAAATGAACATCGTTCGAGTCATGTTATCCCTAGCTGTAAATCTAGATTGGCCATTATATCAGTTCGACGTAAATAATGCTTTTTTACATGGAGATTTATTTGAAAAAGTATACATGGATCTCCCATCAGGGAGTATGATATCAGAAATTCATAATGGAAAAGTGTGCAGATTAAAGAAATCACTGTATGAATTAAAGCAATCTCTAATAGCATGGTTTGGCAGGTTCATAAAGTCTATGAAAGAATTTGGCTATCAGCAGAGTAATTCAGACCATACTTTATTCCTAAAGAAACAACATAGTAAGATCACTATACTTATTGTATATGTGGATGATATGATTGTAACAGGAAATAATCCTGAAGAAAGAAAAGCTCTTCAAAGTTATTTGTCTAGAGAATTTGAAATGAAAGACCTTGGTTCTTAAAGTATTTTCTTAGGATCGAGGTTTCTCGATCAAAGGATGATATCTTTTTATCTCAAAGAAAATATGTCTTTGATCTACTATAAGAAACTGGTATGTCAACATGTCAACCAGTTGATACACCAGTAGAAGAAGGTCTAAAATTATGTGTTAAATCCAACTAAGTACCAGTTAACAAAGAAAGATACCAAAGACTTGTAGGGAGGTTGATGTACTTATCTCATACTAGACCAGATTTTGCTTATGCTTTAAGTATTGTCAGTCAATTTATGCATAATCCTGGAGAATAACATATGAATGCAGTTATTCGTATTTTGAGATATCTAAAGTCTACTCCTGAAAAAGGAGTATTATTCACCAAAAATATAAACTATCAAAGTATAGAAGCATATACTGATGCTGATTGGGCTGGTGATAAGGGTGACAAGCGATCTACTTCTGGCTACTTCACCGTTGTAGGAGGTAATCTTGTGACATGGAGAAGCAAGAAACAAAATGTTGTAGCTCGCTCAAGTGCAGAAGCTGAATTTAGAGGTTTAGCAAATTTACTTTGTGAGACGCTATGGCTAAGACTTCTCTTACAAGATTTGGGTTTGCCTTCTGAACAACATGTCCAAATATTTTGTGACAATAAAGCAGCATGTGATATTGCACATAATCTAGTTCAACATGACCGTACAAAGCACGTCGAGGTAGACAGATTTTTATCAAGGAAAAGTTGGATTGAAAGATTGTGGAATTACTAAAGATTCGTTCAGAAGATCAGTTAGCTGACATTCTCACCAAAGCAATCTCAAATTGAGTGTTCTTAAAATTTTTAGACAAGTTGGGCATGTGGGACATGTATGCACCAACTTGAAGGGGAGTGTTGAGATTCATTTTGAAATGGAAAGTAAATAAAATATTAATATGGTAGAGATCATTCCCAATATGGTAGAAATTATTGTATTTAATTAATATCATTTTCTGTCGTTTTATTTCTATTATAAATTCATGTATTTTGTGCAAATGAATACAATTCAGTGAAATATTCAAACAAAATATTACATTCTTCTTTTTTACACTTGCATTCTCTTGTAAGGTGATTTCCTACTTTTAGAATGAGAATGACGGATGGACAACTTGTTAGTACAATGATGGCATGGCATTGTGTAGAAGGGCCTTGCTACAAGTAAGTAGTGAAAGAATTATTCTACAAGAACTTTCTAGTCAACCAACTTGGCCCCATTAGTGATAAGTATGTTAAAAAAAATTTGTTCTTCATGTTCATGCAAATTCAAAGTAAAAGAAAGTTTTGGTATGCTTACTATGCACTTAATATGAACTCCAAGTGTTTTTCCAAAGCCACAAGATAGAGCTTAAATTGTTGATTGATTTTATTTGGTGTGAATGAATTGATAGAGACTTGACATATATATAGGGTTATAAGTTCAATGTCAACCATTCAACCCAGATATGATATAAAGGCCAATATTTGCATAAAATAATTAATATCTTGAGGAGATAAATACTGATTTTTTTAATTAATTTTGTGGCCTCCAAGGAGCTCAAGAGTTGCTTGTTTTTTGTGAAACTTTGACCAAGCATAACTTTTCAACCGAAACTTCTATTGGAAAACAGAAACCACCATTGGAAAGCTCACTGACTCAAGATTGCTATTGTCTAGTCAAATTAGGAAATTTTTTTTCATAAATAAAAAATATCAAGCATAATTTGTTCATGTTACCAAATCTCTAACTAATGACTAGACCTCCTCAGCTGCCAAAAATAGTCAAAGAGGCCTAAGAGCCTTTTGTTGGAGGGACAAAATGACCCAAAACATGTGGTGCTCTCTGATTGATTCGCCTTATCGTTGACTGGTCCAAAGATGCAATCATGATCTAATCAACATATTCTCCGAAAAATTTCATATAAGATAATTCTTGATATGGAGTAAGATAATCAATTTATATCTAAAAGATTAATATCGAATATCTAATATCCGATATTAAAATATGATTTTTGTATTTTTTGACTTCATAAATTCAGTTATAAGGTATGCTTTCTCTTATACTCTTTTACAACTTCAATTTTTCTCATTATAGAGAGCTTATTTAGGCATTAGAGTGATTTTGACACTCCCAATGTCAATAATTCTTGTTTTTTTGTGATTACAAGACAATGTATTGCTGAATCTTTGCTATTTAAAAATTGGCTTCAATATTATCAATAAGTACCCTTAATGTTATTTTATTTTCTCAATTAAATTAGAAATATAAGAAAATTAATTTTATATTTATTTCAAATGTATTGTACAAATTAATTAAAGAAAAAAAATTAAAACTAACAAAATAATTTAATAAGTATTTTAGTTGTTTTTATATATTGTTAATTTTTTTTTTCAAATAACTATTGACTTACTTAAGTGGTATTAGCTTTTGAAAAGGTAAGTGGTTTTAAATATCAATTAATTCCAACAATTTTATTTAGCATCACTTATATAATAATAATTAATTTAAATAAAATCACAACTAAAATGGACAACTATAAAATAATAAAATAATAATAAATATCAAATTTTTATAAGATAAAATAACATGAAAATTCTAAATATCAATATATTATCATATATAATTAAGAAAATCAAATAATATAACAAAAGTAAAACAAATTTAAAATAAAATTTATTAACAAAAAGTTGTCTTCCTATCTCAATCAAAATCTCTAATTATTTAAATTACAAAATCTCTCTCTCTCTTTCTCCTCATACAAAACTCGTAACTTCAACTAAAGTAGCGTTAGTTCAAAATATTTATTTGAAAATGAATTTTTTCTTTCCCTTCCAAAACCTTTATATATTATTATTATTTTTCAATACTTTTATTAGTTTACTTTAATGATTTTTGATAAAAAATAATTTTATAATTTTTAAAATATATCAAGAATATAAGAATTTTTTTTTAAACTTATCCGGATAAGATATGTACTTAACTAATATCAAAATAGAGTTCATTAATACTATTTTTAAAATTGAGACCTCCTTACTATAGTGGTTATTGGTATTTATCCAACCCAAATAAATAAGAGTTCAGATATTTTATATCAAATTATTTGTCATTTTTCTGTCCTCCAATTATAGAGCACCTAGTGTAATTTTTTTTTATAAAAAAACTAAGTCTTGAATAAAATCTATTACAGTCAGGCATTAACGTTATTATTATAATTGAAGCGATATCTCCATTAGAGAGAAAAAACAAGAGTAAAAAAGAGATTTTATTTATATCTATTTATATTTATAATTTTATCATTTAAAAATAATATAAAAAAAATTGAGTTAATTATTTCTTTTGTCCAGCTCCATTATAACTTCCATATTAATATTTCACTTGGAAGTAGCAAAATTGAAAAATTTCACAAAAAAATGAAAAATAAATAAATAAGAATTAAGACTAAAAACTTCAATTTTTATATTTATACAATTATATATTACTTTTTAATAAAACTACCACAACTCATATTTTTAAAATTAAAAATAGAACTAATGAAGTAAATGCATATCATATTTTGTTTGGTCAAAAAGAAAAATTGATTATATTACCCAAAAAAAAAAAAAAAATTGGACACGTTCAACCGGTGATAATAGAAAAAAAATAATAATAATTTAGACAATAAAGGAAATAATTATTCCTTTTCCTTTGTACGTTTGCTTATTTTAACATCAAGAACATCAATTTTTTGTGTGAGAATGAATTTCTATTATTCTATAAACGAGAAGAATATAAACTTATTATTTCTTCAAAAAAAAAAAAAAATGATTTACTGCACTTTTTATTAAAAAAATTTAAAATATATTAATCTTTTATTTTTATTTTTATAAAGGAGTTTTAAAGTCCTATTCTTTCTATTAATAGAGAGAAAACACACTCACACACTCAGGTAAAAATTGAACTTGATTTCTTAGTGGAAGATTGTGAGTCTTACCATCTGAATTACAAGAAATTTTCAAAATTATGAGTTAAGAAATTTAGATATAATTTAAGGTCCACCGGGAGACATATATTAATCTTTTTTGTAAAGATAAAAAGTATTTTTGAAAAATTTAAAAAATATAAGATAGGTTAATTTTCCTACATAATATACCCAACATAAAAACATAAATTTATTACATTTATTTTATAATAATAATAGAATAAATGGATAAGAATTATAATTTATTTTTTTAATTTTTTATTCTAAAAAATTTCAATTCTATATACTGAACATGTAAATATTAGACAGAATATTTGAACTTTACAAATAAATATCTAGTCTCAGACCCCACGCTAAATTTTCCAAAAAGGCCCTCGACTTTAGAGTCGGCTCACTCACGCAAAAGAACACCATCGAACCTTCTCTTTCGATGAGCGATTAAGCTAAAGCTATGTGTCTCATACACATCATATCGCCTATCCACGACAAATCTTCAACCCAATTTATCAATTCAAAGTTCACCCATAAAAATACCATAAATAAATAATAATAATAATAATAAAATAAAAACCAGTCACCACCACCAGAGACCCCCAAATACCATTTTATTTTCAGATTTAATATAATAATTAGTTTTAATTTTTTAGGTGCCCCGATAATAAATAAAAATTTAGAAACCCCAAATCCCTCTACGGAAACAACCTTTAGAATCGCGCTTCAGAATCCCATAAATCAAGTCTTTCTCTCTCTTAACTTAAGTTTCTCAAATAGATTAAACCAGTCATGCCCTCACAACCCAGTTATTTAGAATAAGAATAGATCTACTTTTAATAGGTCTTTATCATACAATCAAGTACCACAGAGACAAATCACAAAATACCCAAAAGTCACCATACCATACCATTTCTTTGTAATATTTTTGGTCACTTTTTTTATTTTTTAGGACCCAAGACATGCCCACCTTGCCAATCTTCCCCATCACACACATCTGTTACTAGCACAAAATAAAATAAACACAAAACCCATAAATTTAACCCTTCAACTTCTCTCACCCTAAGGGGGGCCAAAAAAAAAAAACAAAAAAAACAAAACAAAAAGTTGATCTGTGTGCTATAACCTTCCGTGTTTTCTAAAGGTACATTACAAACACTTTCTCATCTATTTCTCTGTGACTCTGTATTTTGGCTTGAACATTTGTCTATGTCTAAGTCTATCATTATTATAAATGTCACATTTTTATTTTATTTTTGCTTTTCTCTGCTGTCAATTTTTGCTGACCTAGCTAGCTCATTCTCTGTATATTATTAAGACCCATAAAAAAACAACATTTGAAAATTTGTAACTGATAACTTGAGAAGAACAACCAAGTGCGACCCATATTTGATTCGAGCTTTAAACTTCTAAACTTTATGATGAGATTTTTTTTTTTTTTTTTTAAAGACATATTGGTGTTATATTTGGTGCATAATTTTATGATTGGAGATCTAATTTTTATTTTAATGTGGACACATTTTTGCATGTTCCCGATTCGTACTGGGGTTTTTTGTTACTCTGGATTAAGATAGGGTTTATGTTTGTTTATCCTTATGGTACCAAATTAATGTAATTATTATTATCATGGGATTTTAACGAATTTCTGATCTGGGTTTAGTTAATTAGGGTTTTGTTCCCCATTTTAACGAATTGATTGACCTAGGTTGTACATTAGTTTTGGTGTGGGATTTTGAAGAATTTGTTGTTTGCAATCCACACCTACGCCAATTATCTCGATTGGCTTTTGACTTATATCACATAACTTTATCATGAGGTATTATTCATTGTTTCTCTAGTAATCTTATTGATTTTTCTTATTAAACATTGGGTAGATTTGTTTTTAAAAAAAAAAAAAAAAAAGTTTATTGAGTGCGTGTCCAAACTTCCCCAGATATATGGACTATACATTTTACCTCTGAAAATAAATTAAGAAGTCTTAGGCAGCTTTGGATAAGATATTGTTATTAAAAAAAAAAAAAAAAATTCTTCTAACTTTTGTTATTTAATTTGTTTTTGGACAAATCCTTTGTTATTTAATTGATCAACATTCCATAAGAAACATTTTAAAGTTGAAATTAAATAGTTAAAAAAATTGTTGAATGTCAGGTTATTCCATTAACGTGGGCTTGTAAAGATTGAAATATGTTCCAAAACTCAAGGGAAAAAAACTGAAGTTAAAGTGACAGCTTATGTTACACAGATTTTTTATTTTTTAATATTGAGAGTCATAAATTTTTAAATACACATATATCCAAGTGTTAAATATGCTCATTTTTTTTTTTTTTTTTTTTACACATCCACCAAATTAGAGTATTTGACTACTTACGTCCATATCTATGTTATCTTGCATGGAAATAAGTATTTTACGAAAAATATGAAGAACTGAAGCAACATACATCACATCAAAAAATAAAGATCATGCGGCAGTTAAATATTTTAATTTAATAAATAAAAGATGCTGTTGTTAATATGTGCTTAGGTTTGTCTAGAGATAAGAATAAGAGATGGTGTTTTTGGATTTCACTCATGCTTGGCCTTATGAGTGTGTCAGACACTGATGGTAGTATCTTCGGGGAATCTTGTAGAAAATTATTTTCCATAAGAGTAAGAACAACTTAGTTGGTTCTTATTATTTTTACCGAAAAATCAATTTTGGTATGGAGTAAAATAAAAATAAATAAAACTTTCTTGAGATAAATTATAATTTTTGTATGCAAATAGTTGATCCTTGAAATGAAATAAAATATCAATACCCTTGTTAAATGAATGCGGTGATTGTATTTTATGGATTATGGTGAGAGGTGCTTCATGCTTGGCTGACATTAATGGATACTAAAACAAAATTTCTCTAATGTGAGCTTACTGACATCTAAATTTTGGTAAATTATTTGGAATGCATTGACCAATCAGGTTGGTAACTTTTATGGTCATGGTTCATAGGATAGTGAAGCATGAATTTGACAATGGAAAATATGAGCAACCATCATCCTTTTTTCCTGAGTTACGTGATTTCTTCGATTTTCTTGAAGTATCTTGTTTAAGCGACATGACATGGAAATTGTGTAGGAACTTAACACTCCAATTAGGTAGAAATTTAGAAATAATTAAGAAAGATAGGCATGCCTGGTACCTAGAAAACATATATATATATATATATATATATATATATATAGTACTTTTTTGGCAACAGTATTGATTTGGGATTTCTTTCAAGTATGGTATTTTATGGATAGTGACTAACAATGTTATGGTAAAATATGCTGGGCAGCCGACTTAAGTATCAAAGCCTGGCTATTCCGGTATGCTGCTTATTAATCAGGTATTCTATTGGCTTCTTCTCTAAACAAAGTTTCTATTCCAACTTGTGGACTACAATTTCCAATTTTCATGCTACTGGCACTTAGCTTTTGAAGAGTAGTTTTGGCCATTAACCTAGTTCATAAATCATAATATTTTAAACTTGTGTATTTCATTGTGGTCATACAACTTCAAGGTGTACAGCCGATAACCATCCTTTTGAGGGTGACAAGTCTTATTATTTTTCTTCGAGTAGTTTAATAGTAAACATCCTTTTAATTGTTTACAATCTTGCTATTCTTTGCTCTTTTTCATTATAGAAGCATAATGTTTGACATTAGTCTTCAACTTGTTGTAGATTAGTGTTATATTCACCTGACATTCTTTTTTCTGAATTTGCTTTTTCGAATACAGGCTCAAGGATGAAAAAATCACTGTTAACATATAGAACAACGGCCGTAATAAAATTAGAGTATAATCATGGAAGTGCTTCCTTGTTCTGGTGTTCTGTATGCTGGAGAGTCTGACTGTCCTCAGCAAAGTTCAGGGATAAGCTTTGGTTGTGACAAGGAATCTAAAGGTGTTGAAAATAGAAAACAAGTGCAACCGGTGGAAGGTAGAATGGATGACATCATGCTAGATGTGGAAAGGCCTCTAGTAGGAAGGCATAATGGAGGTCAAGGAATAGTTGGTAAATTGCCAACTTCAGAAGGCAATGGAGATTCTCACGATAGTGAGGCAGATGTACGGAATTTATTTTCTGACTCGCCTGCATACTATGATAATGCAAATATGCAGAACTATTGTGAAGACACTTGCTTGCATTCCGAGAATCGTCATCTTATTATGGATACAATTGAAAATGAATTGCCAAACACCTGTAGGGAAGGGGAATCATCTCCATTAGATTGTACCTGGCTAGAAGAGGATGATTCCGTGGCTGTGTGGGTCAAGGTATGCTTATTGTTTTCATTTTTAACTTTTTTTCCATAACTTAAACCAAAGTTTCTCATGCACTCTTTAAGGTATGTGTAGGTATAGAATGTTTCTTTGCTAATTTTTTCTTTTCTTTTCAATTTTATTGTTTCGTGATTGCTGTGGACTACTTACTCTAAAATACATATTCTACATGAGGAAAAATTATGAGGCACTTTGATGATCAACCTCTACCCCGCTTTTTTCTGTTGACCTACATTGGTAGCTGGTAATATTACTTGCTGACTTTTTTCCCCTTTCATATTTCATACTCTGTTTCTACAAATATAGTGGAGAGGAAAGTGGCAGGCTGGTATCAAATGTGCAAGGGCAGATTGGCCTTTATCTACTTTAAAAGCAAAACCTACGCATGACAGAAAGAAATATTTTGTTATTTTTTTCCCACATACAAGGAATTATTCTTGGGCAGATACGTTACTTGTTCGTCCAATCGACGAATATCCACAGCCTATTGCATATGAGACACATAAAATTGGTGTAAAGATGTTAAATGACTTGACTGTGGCTCGCCGGTTCATCATGCAAAAACTAGCAGTTGGTATGCTCAATATTGTTGATCAATTTCATACTGAGGTATGTGATCCTTATTTGACTAGGAAGCTTGTACAGTTTCATCTTTAAAGCTCATCTTGATAACGGATAGCTCAAACTTGTGTAGGCTTTGACAGAGACTGCTCGAGATGTTTCAGTCTGGAAGGAGTTTGCTATGGAGGCTTCTCGTTGTAGTGGTTACCCTGACTTGGGAAGGATGCTTCTGATGCTACAGAATGTAAACTTCTAGCCTTGGAGATTGTTTTGGAAGTAGTCATAGAGAGAAAAAATATATTTGATTTTTGATTTATTATTATTATTTGAATTATAAATGCCTATGTACCATGTCCTCATTGACAGTCTATATGTACTACTATTTTTTTTGCTGTTTTCCCCATAGTTCTCATCGATGCATACTGAAGTTGTTTAAAAGCTTTCCAGAATTCAGTTTAATAGAGCTTGAACCCATGACATTTAAGCTTTCCTGAAAAAAAATAAAAAAAATTTCAAAAAGCTTTCCTGAAATTTTGAGGTGAACAATTTATTTGTGTTTTCTTTCAGCAATTTTTTTTTTTCCTGATTATGCCTTTTGTCTTACTCATTCATTTTTAAGGATGCATAGCCCTTTGATGACAGTAGCATGTTTAATTTGTACAAAGTTATGTATATGTTTTCATAAGCTCTTGAATGTATGTGAGCTTCTAACTGGCGAAAATTTATTAAATTGATTTTAGAAGATTACTCTAGACTTTAAGACTATCTTGGTTCTACTCTTCATAAATTGGGATTTATCTTATCATAATTACTGATAAAGAATATTAATATATTCCTCCACAGATGATATTACAGCGCTACCTAAAGATTGACTGGCTAATTAACTCACTTCCAACATGGGTAGAACGTTGTCAGAATGCACACAGCGCTGAATCTATTGAAATGCTGAGAGAGGTATGTGTTATAACTTAGCTGATTATTTTTATGCTACGTTTTTTAGTGCTGCATATAGTAGATTATCATGCAAATGTAATGAGAAGGTGCAGTTCACCATCATATCCCTTCAACGTTTCTAGTCCATTTTTATCATTATATCCTATGCAGCATTACTAGGCTTATTGTCTCTTTTGATATGCTAAAGTCAAATCAAAAGTGCGGTAATATACTAAAATAACCCAATTAGCTATTACTGCCACTGTTTTCTACTTAAACATGGAGTGAAGAATACAATAACTGGCTTATAACTTCTGCTTAAATTATGTGTGCTCTTTTGAAAAAAGATCTTCACATGGAATGTTTGGACGGACTATTAGTTAATGCAGCTCTCTTTCTTGTTCAGGAGCTTAGTGATTCGATTCTCTTGAATGATGTAAGTTCTCTTAGGGATGCACCAGGGCAGCCTACTTTAGGTTCTGAATGGAAAACCTGGAAGCATGAAGTTATGAAATGGTTTTCTACGTCTCATCCTGTAACCAGTGTTGGAGACTTGCAACAGCTGGGTATTGATGGTTCCTCGAACACAAGTCTCCAAGTTAGCAGGAAAAGGCCCAAGCTTGAAATTCGTCGTGCTTCCCAGGTGGAAAGTCAAGGTTCAGATCAAGTGATACCTTTTGAAATGGATTGTGGACTCTTTAGTAATCGAGATAGTGCAAATGCTGATAGAATATCATCAGAGCCACGTGAAGAGGAAGATTCCAAAGAGGTAACTGCATCAAGGCAATCACCTGATTTTGTAACTGATAAGTGGAATAGAATTGTAGTTGAAACAGAAAATGAGAAGGTGATACAAACCAAAGATGTGGCATTGACGCCTGTTAATGAAGTGGCTGCGATAAAACCATTAGATTCTGGGATTAAGAGCCGGCAGTGTATTGCTTATATTGAATCTAAAGGAAGACAATGTGTGAGATGGGCTAATGAGGGTGATGTTTACTGTTGTGTGCATTTGTCGTCTCGTTTCATGGGCAACACTCCAAGAGCTGAAGGAGCTCTTTCCAATGATACACCCATGTGTGGAGGGACTACTGTTCTTGGCACAAGATGTAAACATCGGTCTCTACAGGGGTTCTCTTTTTGTAAGAAACACATTCCCAAGAATGAAATGATGAGTGCTTCAAGTTCTACCGATAATAACCTTAAGAGAAAATATGAAGATAACATTTCTTGTCTAGAAACCACAATTAGTAAAGAGATAGTTCCGTTTGGAGAATTTGGAAGTCCTCTGCATGTGAATCCTCTCTCGGTCATGAAGGGTGATGTCTTGCAAGGAAAAAGAAACTTAGTTTATAAGCCTGAGCATCCTCCCAAAAATTGTGATAGCACAGAGCTTCTGCACTGCGTAGGTTCCTGTTTGTGCGAGAACATCAACCCTTGTTTGGAAAGTCCAAGGCATTTCTCATTATATTGTGAAAAGCACCTTCCAAGCTGGCTTAAATGTGCAAGGAATGGTAAAAGTAGGATAGTATCAAAAGAAGTGTTTGTAGATCTTTTGAGGGGTTGCCGCTCCCAGGAGGAAAAGTTTCACTTGCATCAGGCGTGTGAGCTTTTCTACATGCTTTTAAAAAGTGCATTGTCCTTACGAAACTCAGTACCAAAGGAAGTTCAGTTTGAATGGGCCCTGTCTGAAGCTTCCAAAGATTTTATTACTGGTGAATTTTTTCTGAAATTGGTTAGCAGTGAAAAGGACCGACTGAGAAGGATTTGGGGCTTCACAGCTGAAGAGGAGGCAAAAGCTCCCTCTACTGGCCCAGAACCACCAGCTCAGTTGCTATTGGTGAATGGCGGAAACTATAGTAATGACAAAACCATTAAGTGTAAACTTTGCTCACAGGAATTTTTGGATGATCAAACTATTGGCAGTCATTGGATGGACAATCATAAGAAGGAAGCACAGTGGCTGTTCAGAGGATATGCCTGTGCTATCTGCCTCGATTCTTTCACTAATAGGAAAGTCTTGGAAACTCATGTGCAGGAGAGACATCATGTGCAATTTGTAGAGCAGTGCATGCTTCTCCAATGTATTCCATGTGGCGGCCATTTTGGGAACAGTGAGCAGTTATGGTTGCATGTTCTCTCAGTGCACCCTGTTGATTTCAGGCTTTCGAATGCAGTTCAACGTACCATGTCTATTGGTGATGAGTCCCCTAAAATGCTTGAGATGTGCAATTCTGCTTCTGTGGAGAATACTGAGAACTCAGGTGGTTTCCGGAGGTTTGTTTGCAAATTTTGTGGTTTGAAGTTTGATTTACTTCCTGATCTGGGTCGACATCATCAAGCTGCTCATATGGGACCAAGTTTACTCAACTATCGACCTGCAAAAAGGGGCTTACGTTATTATGCGTACAGATTAAAATCTGGAAGACTTAGCCGCCCTGGATTTAGAAAAGGTTTGACGGCAGCTTCATATAAAATAAGGAACAAGGCAAATGCTGCCATCAAAAAGCGCATCCAAGCTGCAAAGTCGCTTAGCAGAGGGAGAATAAGTGTACTACCTAATGCAACTGAATCAGCAAGTCTTGGTAGCCTGGTAGAATCTCAATGCTCAACTGTGGCCAAGATTTTGTTTTCTGAGGTACAGAAAACAAAACCTCACCCCAATAGCCTTGACATTTTAACTGTTGCTCGCTCCACTTGCTGTAGGATCAGTCTTAAAGCATCTCTAGAGCAAAAATATGGAGTATTGCCAGAGCGTTTCTATCTGAAGGCAGCCAAGCTTTGTAGTGAGCATAACATTCAAGTAGATTGGCACCAAGATGGTTTTGTTTGTTCTAGAGGTTGCAAGTCATTCAAGGATCCATATCTGTTGTCGCCCTTGAAACCTTTTCCAAATGGCTTCACATACGACAGATCTGCATGCTCTCTATATCCTACGGATGAAAATTGGGAGATAGATGAGTGCCACTATATCATTGGTTCACATCCCTTGAGACAGACATCTTCTCAAAATGTTACTATATTGTGCGGTGATATAAGTTTTGGGCAGGAAATGGTTCCTGTGGTCTTGACAGTAGATAATTGTATATTGGATTCTGATCCCATCCTTGTGGGCCATCCTGAGGAGCAAAATTTTATACATGACATTCCTTGGGACAGCTTCACTTATATTACAAAGCCTTTGCTTCATGATTCTTTTCCTCTTGATATGGAGGTAACTCATTCTTGACTGTCATCTGGAATGGATCATATGGCTTCTACATGCGTCCTTATTCTACATGTGTTATTATTACTTTATTCTACATGTGTTATTGTTACCTGATTACGTATTAGGATCAAGAAGCAAAACATTCTTGTACCTATGTATAATTTTCATGAAGCTGACTGTATTTATTCTTTTGTATCCATATCTACCCTTCCTCTTGCCTCTTTCAATCTCCCAGACATACAACAAATGCTATGTGCTTTCCTGACCATCATCCTTGTGCATATTCTATACAATTTGACTAGATTAAAAATTTCAACACGTAGATATAAAGCCCTTGTCTTCCTGCTGTTTCTTTCCCTTCATCATTGATTTGATCTTTTCTACACTTTATCTGCAGAGTTTGCAATCGGGGTGTTCCTGCTCAAATCAGACATGCTGTCCAGAAACATGTGATCATGTTTACCTCTTTGATAATGACTACGATGATGCAAAAGACATTCATGGGAATCCCATGTCTGGTAGGTTTCCATATGATGATAATGGCCGGATTATCTTGGAGGTGAGTAATTCAGTCTATCATTAGTTTTCATTTAATTCCTATAGTTGCTAAGATTTTTTTATGATACAATACCTTAGCTACTGGATTACTTGGCCCTTCCTATCTTTATAGTAGTTCTTGACCTGCTTTTTTAATAGGCAGATGCTTATCATCAGGTTGGTCTCACTTGAAAACATCATTGTTTTAGAAGGTCATGGTCATGGAGTTACTTGTTTATTTAGTTTTTGTTAGCTTGGAGATCACTTGATTAGTGGTGTACAAGTATTCTTTTTAAGCCTTATTTTGATTCACAATCTCTATATATAGAAGATTGATGATGGGCTTGTCCATATGAATAAATTGCTCCTTGGGTTTTCCCTCTTGTTCCAAGTTTTCCTGATCAAGTCTGGCATTTTACTGGTTTTTTCACAACTATGCAGGTAGGATACCTTGTTTATGAGTGCAATCAATCCTGTAGCTGCAGTAGATACTGTCCCAATAGGGTTCTGCAACGTGGAGTTAGATCTAAACTAGAAATATTTAAAACAGAAAAAAAGGTAATGGTTTTAGTTATTCCATTCTCTGCAGTACCCTCAAACTGATTCATTACATTGATTACAGGGATGGGCAGTCAGGGCAGGTCAAACAATCCTGCGTGGTACATTCATATGCGAATACATTGGTGAGGTTCTTGATGAACAGGAAGCTGACGAGAGACGCAAGAGGTTTCAGTTTTCAATTTTCCTGTAGTCATGTTGATTCTATTTCATTTTTCTCAAGTTATTTTTCTTTAGTAACATCTATCATCCTTCTAATTTAAAGTAATGAATATTTTCTTCTCTTTTTTCTTCCTGAATTTCCCATTTTTAAGCTAAATTCTTTCTTAGAAGTCTTCTGTCCTTTACCAAGGTTTTAATGATGGACATCAGATGTCTCATCATTTTTTGACCATACTGTCATAGTTATTCAACACTTTTTATCTTTATTTTCTTTTTCTTTTTTAGTTAAAACTTAAGAGCCCAATGCATGTTTCACCTAAAAATTTCCTTTTAGATTGAGGAAAGTTATTTGTTACTCCCCAGAGTATGTGACGTGTATACTCCCAATCAATTACACTAGATGGTCTTTTGCTTTTATGTAAAAAATAACAAATTTCAAGAAAGAAAGTGTTTGAACTAAACATTAATGTAATTGGGTGAGTACCACATCAGCTATTCTCCAATAGCAATCAATAATTTCAACCTTGTGAGTTCCCACAAAGTCTATTTTCCTGAAACTTATTAAGACGTTGGAAATTTGATTTCTGCTGCTAAAAGTATCAGTTTGTTGGAGTCATGTTTGATAACAGTTACGATTAATGATTTTAATTTATGATTACATAATTTTTTTAATATCTTATTCATCTATATATATTTTTTCAATATCTTAAAGAATTAAGTAAACGTTTTGGTCATTATTTATTAGTTTTATGTTTTTAATATTTTTCTTTCAATATTTGTCCATAGAAACGTTTCGACTTTATTTACTCTTTATAAAACATATTTAGTAGAATTTAAAAATTCAAGAATTAGAAATCTTATTGATGTGGATTGGGAATGAGAAAATAAGAGGGTGATACAAAAGGGTTACATAGAAAAATTAGGGCTAGGGGTCGAGAAGAATTCAGAAATAGGGCAAGAAATATAATGACTAGGGAGAATATAAATGGACAAAACTAGGGGAGAAACTGATAAATAATTCACAACTCAACTCTTATTCAAACAATAAAATATCCTAGTTGGATAAATTTTAACTCGTTTAAATATTAATATTGTTATTCTCATCACTTATTGTAAAAGCTTTTAAATATTAATTAATCATGTCATATTTTGTAAGTGATTTCTAAAAATATTGAAAAACCATCATATAATTGATACAAAACATACTTGATTTAGTAATCACTTTAAAATAATCATAAATCGTAATCATTTCAAACATTTTATCATATGTTAATAATTTTTTTGCCTTTTCAACTGTAATATGCTTTGTCAGAGAGAAAGGAGACAGCATCAGGAATTTTAGGATAGTAAAATTGATGAAAGTATTCAATCTCCGTATGAAACTGAAGTCTGATTTGATGACTCCATATTGTTCATCTCAAATAGTTTGACAACAATTAAAAACATAATGTGATAATGACAATAAATCTTAAAATGATCAGAGAACACTCCTATCAAATATAAAGATCTATGTCCTTAACATTCCAAATCAATAAAAGTTTGATAACATCCTTAAAGAATAGCGTCCTATCTTGCATTACATACCACTATCTCTTATCACCATGCCTTAATGAAATGGATGCCAAAATGAGGTTTCCATTGATCTAGAGCTTACTAGAATCCGAAATACATTTGCTGTAATCTTCTATTAATTCAATTCTGCTGTGTCTTGAGGGGCCGTTGTGGATTTTCAGGTATGGTGTAGAAGGTTGCAGCTATTTATATGAAGTGGATGAGCATGTCAATGATATGAGTAGATTGATTGAGGGACAAGCCAGATATGTGATTGATGCCACCAAGTACGGAAATGTGTCACGGTTTATCAATCACAGGTTAGATAAAACTAGCAGGCTCCACCATTTAAAATTATTTGTGATCTTGTTTGGACTGCACCAAAACTTTTGTTCAATTTGTATTTATCTGGATCAAACGGTTAACAACATTTCTCTACACACTGTTGCTTTTCAATTTGGGTTTAAGTTTCCAGAAATTTGGTGAAATTGGCCCCAAAATTGCTCATTTCGATAATGTCTAGCATGTACATAATAACTTGTGTACAACCTTACATAGTAATCATTACATTTGTAACGTACAAGTTGTACATAATCAAATCAACAGGCGATTTTGGGGCCAATTTTACTTGAACTCTAAAAACAAGGTATTTTGGGCCGCAAACTCAATGATTTAATGAATGTTGACAATGTAAGACAAGGTATCCAACACATTTATTCTAATCGGGCTAGACTATACTGCAGCTATGTATATCTATCAAAAATTTTTATCCTCTGTTGTATAAATAACTAAGTTATTCAATTGATCTCATTTTTAACCCTCCAGTAAAAAAAAAAAAAAAGACATTAAGTTATAAAGAAAATAAACTTTTATATATATATATATATATATATTTTTTTTTTTTTTTCTTAAAGGGAATTAAAAATGAAACTATATATATTAAGAGGGTTATGCCAAACAAGTAAACCTATAATTATTTAAGCTCTCTTGTATTTATGAATTTTATCAGTATTTAATACGCTTTCATCCCTGATTGTAATTCTGGAACCTATTCACATAAGAGTTAACAGTTATCATTCGACAGTTAAGAAGAGTCTTAAGAATGGCTATTGTTAATCTTTTACTTTTGTGATAATTGAACTGATGCCCTTTTGGGTTTAGGGTCTAGCATCTACTTCTACTGAAAGTATTGGTTACTTTTTTTTTTTTAAGGAAAGTATTGGTTACTGAATAAAGATAAACATGGAAAAACATGTGAGATTAGGATTTGTTGCCCAACAATATCTTTTAAGTTCTTTTACATGGCATATTAGTTCCTCGTCATTTACTTCTGAAATCTGTTGATTCTTCTGTAGTTGTTTGCCGAATCTTACAAATCACCAAGTACTCATAGAAAGCATGGAATGTCAGCGTGCTCATATTGGCCTCTATGCAAATCGAGATGTAAGCAGTCTCAATCTCTCTCTCTCTCTCTTCCTCTCTGTGTGCACATTTATGCTCGTGTATAAGTTCGCACCCTAGCATTTAGATCAAATGTTTGTTAATATTGTTTGGGGTGGGAGAACATAGGTCGTACAAGATCAGTTAAATTCAGTCTTTCTTTGCTGTCTCTTAGAACTCACTGTTATTCTATAATATGAGCAGATAGCTTTGGGTGAAGAACTGACATATGATTATCGGTATAAGCTTCTGCCTGGGGAAGGATATCCATGCCACTGTGAAGCTTCCATATGCCGTGGCCGCCTTTATTAAACCTTTGATTGACATGATATTGAATCTGCCTCCCCCATACACAATCTCGTGCTTTTCCCGTCTCTAGGATATGGGAGATTTTGATGCAGCGCACACCTCTTATTGGCATAGAGGCAAAATTTTCATGCTGTATCAGGTTCTAATAGCTTGTCAGAATTCGCGAAAAATGTTATGATCATCCAGTCATGATTTTGTTCCTCGGCAGCATGTATATGGGCATTATTTCAGGTAGCTGTGTTTATGATTTTATTCCTCAAAATTTAGACTGGAATTTTTTTTCCCCATGTAGTTTGGAAACACATTTTACATGCAAATATTGAAACCATCCTGGTTTAGCAAATTGTAGATTTTTTTTTTTTTTTGTCAAAGCTGCATTGTAACTTTCTGCTGGAAATGGTATATGACCATATTTTTTCTCTTCTATGGAAAAGGTTGTCCTTGGGTTGCTCAGACGGTCCTGAGCAATGCTGCTGTGAGGCCCATTTATTGTTTTTACGATGTGAGACCAAAATTTTTTGGGTTCATTCAATTAAAGTTCTTTTACTATGACAAAGTTCATGAGAATCATAAGCCTTCTAATCTCAAAATGGTTAAACTAAAGGGCAAATTAAACCTATAGTTTTTAGCAATTTTTTTATTGTCTTTTATTAATATAGAACTTTCATTTTTTTAAGAGAATTTTGATATGATTTTACTGTAATTAGTTGAACTGACTCAACCTTGCAGGATAGATAAAGCAAAACTTCTGTCTCATCTATCTATTTATCTTCAAAAGTGAATAAATTTCATTAACAAAACCAAATACAATTTTAAAACTAGGTAAAATAATAAAGATCTACACACTAAGAGCCTAACACACCAAAAAATGTACTAATCTTGAAACAGCCAAAAGAGCCACTCAATGAACACGTTCTTTACCTTATCAAGCACATAAACTCACGTAAAAGCTGCTCCTTTTGTATGATAATTAAATGCAAGTGTCAAGTGCTAATATATGACCGAATGGTTGAAGAAATAACTCCTCCATCACTAGATGTCAGCACGTGTTGATATTATTTTTTTAATAAACTATTTTATTAATTTTATTTTATATTAATAATTTTAATTTCTTATGTGGTAGAAATTAAATTTTATTCTTAATAATTTGTTGTAGCCACTTGTTAAAAAAAATAAAGTTTTATTAATAATAAGTGTAAAAATAAAGAGTTAGTTTATTAATAATAATAATAATAATAATAATAATAATAATCTATTTACATATATTTTAAAATTAAGATAGTGTTTGTAAATTTTATCTAATTTTGATATTAGGCATACTTCAAGTTTTGTCCACCTTTTTCTATATTATATTTCTATCTAATTGAGTCTACAATTTGAATATTTCTATTGCAATTTTTTTAAAATCAAGTATAATTTGAATATTTGTATTGTAATTTTCTAGTTTATAAGAAAAAATGAATGGTGCATACTTCTTTCATTATAAATTAAAAGTTTTGTTGTGAAAGAAATTCTCTCTTTAAAAAAAATTATAATATCTTATTAGGGAAAAATAATCATCTTATTTGAGAAATTTGTATTTGTATCTTGTTTAAAATTTTATAAAATTAAGATAAAGGTTAAATATTTTAATAAATTACTATTGATGTTAAACTAAAAACACATAAAAAAGTATTTATTTGGTGGGTTTTTTTAATTCACAAAATAAAACCATTATAAATGAAATTTATTATTAATAGAATAATTACAATTAATATTGTCTTTCATATTTTATTAATCTATTTTACGATTAATAAAATAAAATAAAAAAATTTATTTTCTTTAGCCCGTCTAAATTATCTCATATAAAGTAAATTTAATAAATTTATTATTAGTAAAAAAAAATTCAAAAATTTAGTAAAGCAAGAGAAATAATTATTTTATACATGAAAATCTTAAATAAATGTTTTATGTTCTTAAAAATATACTTGGTGTCCAAAAGATATATAATTATTAAGAAAAATTACTTTTTTAATGCAAATGATTTTAAATTATGAACCCTATCTTAAAAAGTTTCACAAATTAAATTAAATTTTTAATTTTATGTAGCTATATAAAATTTATATAGTTATATAAAATTATTATTTAAATTTTAATCAAATTTATACTTAGGTAAATAATTATCTCACAATAATTTACAATTATTATTAATTCATATAACTTATTACGTGTAATTTATTAATATTTAATTTTTTTTTTATGCCTTTTATTATGTTTGACTATTTGACTTTTGTAAATAAAAATTTAATTTTATAACCACAAAAAAACAAAACATAAACCTAAAACAAATATATATAAAATATAGAATTAATAAGTGATATTTTTTGTGAAATTTTTTTATCAATCTTATAGGTACAATAACTCTTGTTCTGAAATTATTTATCATTTGTATACTAATTACGTATATTTGCGTGACTCTAAGCGTGTCAATAATAGAGAATAAGAATCACATAAAATTCATTATAATTGTAAAATAAACAGATAGAGAGTTTAGAACATAAAATAAAAAAAAGATAGAGTAAATAACATTGATAAAATTAAGCAAAAATTTAATGTCACAATAAATTAGTAAGGGCTAGTAAATTTATTTAATTTAATGTTATTATTTATATCATAATAATTTATAATTATTGTAACTTATCAATTTTTTTTGTTATAACGTTATAAAACACCACATAAATTTATTAAAAAAATCTCTTTAAAACATAACAATTATCAATAATATTGTAATAAGTAGACAACAATTAATAAATAATATTTTTTTATAAAATTCAATGTCATAATAAATTAATAATGTCTAGTAAATTCAATTATTTATTATTATTATTATTAATATCATAATAATTCACAATAATTATTAATTCATATTATCAATATTTAATTTTTTTAACTTTTTATTAATTCAATGTCATAATAAATTAATAACGTCTAATATGTTATTTTGATATTGAATCATACCATTTAACTCATGGAAAATACAATTATTTAATTCTTTCATTAAAAAAATAATTTGTTGTGGCTTTACATACAGTTCCTTATATCTTGTAAAAAATAATAAATAAATACTATCTTTTATGTCATATTTAAATATTAATTAAATAATTAATATAAAAAAATGGAATAAATGCTTATTCAATTGATAATTTTATTTTTATAAAAAAATAATTGATAATTTATAACAAACAAAAGTAACTATAATTTAGTCCTTAAATATTATATTTTATTCATAATTTAGTCTCAATTTTTAAATATTTTTATAAATTAGTTGAATTTCTTAATTTTGTTACTCACTTTACATGTTAAAGTTGAAAATATTCGGTCACTTTTATTAAAATTATACTCTAAACTACTTTTAAAAATTAAAAAATGATATTAATCATTTTACCACTTGTGATTTGTCCTAAATACTAAATTATTCATTTATTGTATGTATTTTAATGTAATTTATATTTTATTTTGATGTGAATTTATTTATTTACTTTTATAATTTTTATTCCTTGATATTGTCTTCAAAACAATATATTTACTTTTTCAGAGCAAACCTCTCAACCATAAAAACAGCAAATGAAAATATAAGAAGAGTAAGACTACAACAATGGAAAAAGAAAAAGACCTTCAAAATAATAGATAAAACTAAATATAATCCAAAAAATAAAGATTAACATTATTTGCTAATAACATTCATAAAAAGAAACGAGGAAACATTACTAGCACATAAATAATGGTTTGTCTCACAAAAATGTCGAACTAAACCAAAAACTTGTACGCACACACCAAACTCATATATAAGTGAACTAAACAGTAATCACACAATTAACGTATATAAACTAAAAAATATAGATAAATTTATTTAACAATAATAATAATCATAATAATAATCATCATTATCATAATAATAATCTAATGATAAATAGTAATAACAATAATAACAACAATAATAACCGTTATAAAGTTAATTGTAATAATTTTAAAAATTATTTGTATTATATTAATTTAAATAATTATCGATTTTTAATTTTTAATTGAAAACAATAATAACATCTTAAAATTATAGGAGTTACAAAGATAATTATTAGATAATAAAAACTAACTTTATTAATACAAATGTTACACATTAATACTAACTTTATTAATAATATTAGATTTTTAAAATAAAATTAACTATATGAGTTACAACTTGTAATTATAATTTAAAGAATTATAATCATTAGTTTATCTATAAAAACTAATTATGATTATTGTTTTAATAGATATAATAATACAATGTATATAATTTGAATAAGTCAATAAATAGAAAAAAAAAATTATTTGCATAATTAGAATTAATATTATTTTTTATATTTTATTATGGCTCATGTTATAATTGGGTATAAAAAATATTAAATTAATATATAATATAATAGTGTATTAAATTAGATGATATTAAAAATGTTAGACAAATATAGATGAGATTTTTTAACAATAATCATAATCATAATAATCTAGTGATGAATAGTAATAACCATAATAATAATTATAATAACCGTTTCAAAGTTAATTGTAACAATTTAAAAAAAATGTCCGTACTATATTAATTTAATAAATTATCAATTTTTAATCTTGATAGATGACTATTTTTAATAAATTATCTATTTAATAACAATAATAATAATTGTAATAGCCATTACAAAGCTAATTGTAATAATTTTAAAAATTATCTTTATTATATTAATTTAATAAATTATCGATTTTTAATTTTAATAGATGATTATTTTTAATAAATTATCGATTTTTAATTTTTAATTGAAACATTAAATCATTACAAGCTTAATTATATTTAAAGTATTTGAAATAAATGTTTATAATAAATATTGACGTATTTTGTTTATATAAATATTTTTAATAAAATTGTGGAGTATTTTAGTTATTACTTGTGCTAGTTATATAGGATATTAAGGATACTATTGTCTAAGTATTAATATGAAGGACATTTTATTATTTAAAGCCAAACTCCCCTCATTTAGAGTTATAGATTAAATATTGTTTTCACACCATAACCAAATAAATTCTAAGCTATGAATAATTGAAAATGATATATATTTTTTTTATAAAAAATTACTAGTGCAATCAACAAATTGCTGCCTCAAGTTAGCTTTGCACGATGCACTGCCTCTTAAATGCGAATGTTGTAGATTATAAGAATAAATAAGTGTATTGAGACATTTCCGAGACATTCTAACTATGAGTATATATCAACACTTCTATAACACCCTCATCATCAAGTTCATTACCTACTACTTTTATTAAATAAAATAAAAAATGATAAATCTGAAAAGTAAGAAAAATGATGTCCTATAATGACAATCAAAGACAAAAATTACCTACTACTTTTATTAAATAAAATAAAAAAATGATAAATTGGAGAAGTAAGAAAAATGATATCCTATGATGACAATCAAAGACAACATGCTGCAGGAGGGTGAACCCTTTTAGTGGGATGGGATCTACACCTACATGATAAGAAATTATCTATTTTGGTTTATAATTGTTAATTCAATAGGCTCTCAACCATGACTCATCAATTCATTGAGACCTCACAACTTTGCTTATAGAAAGAAACCCAAAATGTGTTATACTATGTAAGAGAGAACACCTCTTATAAGTATAGGAAATATAGTATTGAATAAACAAGAAATTGTACTTTGTATATAAATCGAAACAAATAAAAATTATATGAATATTATAAATCGTAATTTAGAAAGAACATAAAGATAAAATTTTACCTGACACTGGTGTTTGAGATGAAGAAAAAACGATCTCACAAAGATATAACAATATACAAACATAAACTGTTCCCACTCACTATTTTATACCCACTTTCTATCATACTGAACCTAGTTCTAGAGTATAAAATTTTCTTAAAATGGAGGAGTTTGTTGTTGGAAAAAATTTGAGAGAGATGTTGCTGATTTTGTTGTGTTATTTCTCTCAATTCATAGTCAATTATATAAGCATCCAAATATTATTGGAGAAGAATTGTTGTAGTAATATGGCTATTAAAATTGCTATAACAAATGTCTACCATTTAGTAGTTGTTAAGCTGCTGAAATTGAAGGAAAATAAAATCTACATGTAGCAAAATGTTACACAAACTTACCTATTATATGAAAGCAAATGCTATATAAATTTATAAAGCATTAAGTGTTAGTTTTTTCATGTGAAACAAATATCAAACAACCACATTTTCCTTCTTAATGAGTGAACTTTAAGACTCAAATTTTCATTTATCCTAAAATTATTTTGAGCATTTTAAATATATGTTTTTGAAGCCCTCGATAATCCAAATCACTTACAATTACACATTTATACCAAATGGGTCTCACTCAAAATAATGTCTCAAAATGACATTTATTCATGAGTTAAATACCCAATTTTCCAACAATAAGCATATTTCCAATTAACTACCTAAAAATATGAGACATGTGCAAGCACATTACATCATTCAACCCCTTTTAGGAAGCCTTATGCCCTCGTAAGGACGTAAGCCTACACGGCCCAATTGGGTCATTACTCTGATACCTTTTGATGTAGGAGGGAGAAACCTCTTTAGCAGTAGGGTGAGACCCACTCTACTTGGTACTAGGTTGGCCGCTTTGGTTTATAACTGCGAGTTCAGCGAGTTCTCAACCATGATTGTGCAACTTTGCTTCTAGGAAAAAGTCTCAAAACGTGACATACCATGTAAGAGAGAATATCACTTATAAGTGTTTTGAGACGGATCTTGCCACATGTAGGGATATCTTTGGAGTCCCCTAGCTCTTACGTGTTTTATCCCTGGCTAAGTTGAATAGATTTCTTTCGCCTTTCCCTAGCCTCAAACCTAAGACCTAACCCTTAAGTACTCAGACTCCTAGAAGCTGGTACCATCTGGATGTTTTGAGACGAATCTCGCCACATGTAGAGATATCTCTGGGGGTCCCCTAGCTCTTATGGTGTTTTATCCCTGGCTAGGTTGAACAGATTTCTTTCGCCTTTCCCCAGCCTCAAACCTGAGACCTAACCCTTAAGTACTCAGATTCCTAGAAGCTCGTACCATCTGGGCTATCGAGATCCGTCTCAAAACATTAAAAGGCGCCCTTTTTGTCATCGGAGTTGTCCTCCGGACTCATGAATATCCCCATTGGTCCCAGCTCTTATGGTGTTTTAACCTGGCTGTTTAACGGGTTTCTTTCGCCTTTCCCAGCACTCAAACCTAGGACCTAGCCACTTAAGTCCACAGTGAGTGTTGTTGGTACCATTTGGACTATAGCCCAGATGGTACTAGCTTCTAGGAATCTGAGTACTTAAGGGTTAGGTCTTAGGTTTGAGGCTGGGAAAAGGCGAAAGAAATCTGTTCAACCTAGCCAGGGATAAAACACTATAAGAGCTAGGGGACCCTTAGAGATATTCCTACATGTAGCGAGATCCGTCTTAAAACATGCCCAGGTGGTACCAGCTTTTAGGAATCTAAGTACTTAAGGGTTAAATCTCAGGTTCGAGGTTGGGGAAAGGCGAAAGAAATCTGTTCAACCTAGCCAGAGATAAAACACCGTAAAAGCTAGGGACCTTAAAGATATCCCTATATGTGGCGAGATCCGTCTGGGGGGCCATATAAATTTTGTTTTAACTAATAAAATTTTGCCACTTTATTTATAATGATTACAAATGCATAATGAATAGTATTTTCCAACATTCTACAAGTGCATTTCATTCTCTATAAATGTGGGAGCAAACAAATTCCATGCTGACAAGATTTTTAGCCGAATAGAATTGCCTAAGTAAAACATAACTGTTGATGGTCTAAAGTTAGTAGTGTTCCATATGACACTACTTTTTGGTAGTGTACCAAAAAAGTGCATCTTCGTTTGATATAAAGGTTAAATTGGCATCCAACATGTAATCATCATTGAGGGCAAAGAAAAACACTGTCTAAAACTCAACAAACATGTGCTATCTTTGCTTGACACAAGACTTGTTCACCATATTCAACCAAAAGCCAAGAGAAAAAAGAAAGGCAGCAATCATATCCTGAACTTCCATAGTCATAATTCTACCTTTGAATAAATTGACAAGCTTTTATATTCACGAATATATGCCAATTATAAACATTTACGAGTCCACAGTTGACAGTTCTAAACCCCTTTTGCCTTTTGAGTCGCCCACAATCATTTCGAATTCTCAATGAATTTTCTATGTAACGTCAAAAGCTCCTTTTAATATAATCATGTTTATGGATATTTGTTTTACCTCTAATTCTAACAAGCTCTAACCCCAATTCAAACAAAAGAAATTATGGGGTTATAGCAGTGAGAAAAAACACTAATATAACTCTAAATTTTATATTTTAAGAAATTTTTAATATTATATTTTATATATTGTGGTTAAGGTGCTAATAAGACTTTATTATCCTTTTAAATTTAAAAAAAAAAGTTTTAAATTTTAAATTTGGTCTTGAGTTAGTATTTTCTACCTTGAGTTCATTCAACACTAGCAAGATTAATGAACCTCACCAATCTCATCGTTTCCGCCACATCCAAAGGGTGCCGATCGATTCAACTAAAAAAATATTCAATCAATTAGCAATTCAAGAATTAAACTCAAGTATGAACTTCAAGCCATATATTCTTTGGGTACGTCAATTAGCAATTCAATGTGATTTGAATTATGTTCTTATGGCTAGTAATTTTCAAATGACATTAAATATCTCTAATCAGTATAATATAATAGTTCTACGTACTAATCCATTCACATAATATGTGGGACAACCTCTTACATGTGAGATTTACAAAAGTATTAATTACGTGAAAGATGAGTCCTGGCAACCATTGTAATGAAAATATTTTTTAACAAAGAGGAAATTACTCCTCGAAATTTTAGGATTTTTAATATCAAATTTTTCATGTACTAATTTACTTTTTATACGGATGGACATAATAACAAATAAACTATCCTATCCGACCACATCTAGCCAAGTCGAACTGAACTAATTTTTATGTTTTATAGGTTTAAATAGATTAATTTTGATTTTAAAAATATAAAAAAAAAAAAATCAACTTTTGTATGGTCGGTTAAAGGTTTAAAATTTATAAATGAGCAAAACAAACTTATATATTACCGATACATATAGTTATTTTTTAATTTTATACATTTATAATATATATATTATATATATTTATGGACATCAAGTTAATTTTTTGTGTTATATATTAAGAAGGTAAAATAACTTATATTATTTTTCTTTAATATTTATTTTTATAAATATTTAATATATTTAATAAAATCTAAATTATTTTTCTTCAAATTTAAATATTTTATTCATTTTAAAAAGTTATTCTCTATTTAAAATTTGTGCACAATTCTACTTTAAATTCTAATGTACAACTTTTTTGAGCTAAATTGTTAATTAAACATTCAATCATTTATTAATTTAACATTAACATGTGATAAATATAATTTAAATTCACTTTAAAAATAAGTAAGTTCAAGCTACAAACCAAACATATTAAACCACATAAATAAGTTGGTATAATGTTCTCTAACTGATATTTTACATATTATTTTTAATTTTTAATTTAATTAACCGGCTCCTAGTAATACTCTTTTAATATATGGAAATTGAAATATATATATATATATATATATATATATATATATATATATATGAGAGAGAGACAATTAGTTATACAAGTGGTTAAGATCCAAAAACGCGATCTCGTCAGTTCACCATCGCTTACGCCTCTCCTCTTCTAATGGACTCTTTCAGGCAACGATTGAGCAACAAACTTTGTGAGCCAAATCCAAGCAACAAGCAATTAGAATCCAAATCGAGAAACATTAATTGAGCTAAATGGTGGCCCAAAGTACCGTTTTCCATGGCCAAATCCAAGAGATGGAGTCAATTATTGCTCTGGTCTTCATGTTAATGGCCTATATTGAGTTCAGCAATGCTGCCACCTATTGTTGATGTTTACTGCCTAATCCAATATGATATGTCATCTAACGTTCCTTTTGGATCTCGCCTCGCTTCGCCTTACTCAACCACCCTTCTACTTCTTTGCATTTCCTCCTAGCTCTGATCTCTCTCGCACTGTCTTCATCATTCCTACTCCCTAGCTCAATATCTCCTTTATTAAAGATTTTGGGCCTTCTAGGTTTTCAGTTGGAGATCGTTTAAAACTACTGGTTCACCTCACACTGAATGCGATCTCAACCACAACTGCTGGAAACATGAACTCTAAGCTACTCCAATAGCGAATTTAGAATTCTAAACGAGGAGAGTCACTGTTAAATAACAAAATTTATAAAAAAAATAAACTAAATATTAGAACTAAATGAATTAAAAATAAATTTTTTGACAAAAAAACATTAAAATGTGGGGTTTTTTTTTTTTTTTTTTAAATTTTATTTTATTTTAATTAAAAAAATTGAACTTAAACATAAAATTTCAGCATAAAATATTTTTAATTTAAAATATGTGCTCAAAAATAAAATTAAAAGGGAGCATTATGTATTAAACATGATCAATTATTCATAAAATTTATAAAATTTTACACGTAAAATTATATTTTCATCAAGTGAGGTGGGGCACGTGCCCCCCTTAATTAACACAAACATCCACCCTACCTTTGACTCATAAAAATCGAGGTCATCAACAACGAGTAGGAGAGATACTTCATTCTTTCTTACTCTGTTTTGTCTCAACACTAATTTATCAAATGGGTGGGTTGTATCAGGTTTGGGTTAACCCTTTTAATATTCGATATGTATAAGCTTGACTCAAACTAAACCTATTTATTAAACATGTTAGAAAGTGCAATTCTGATTCAATCCGTTTAATAAATCTGTTGATCTGTTTGATCTATTTAACCCGTTTAAATATCAAATAATATATATTATATTTTATAATATAATATAAGAAAATTTGAGATGTTGTATTGAGTATCAACATATACTTATGTAATCTATTAACATAAATTTTAATTATAGTCAAAAAATTAAATTAATTTAATTATTATTTTAAAAATAAATGTTAAAATATTAAGTAATATAAAATAAAAATAATATTAATAATTATAAGTATTGTGATACATCAAAGCTAGGGGTTAAAGTCACAAGTAGTAACAAAAACGTCTAACAAAAAAATATATAATAAATTCTTTAAGTAAAAACTTGTTTTAAGTATAAAATAAATAATAAATAATAAATAATCCAAACATATAAAATTAAACTAAACAACATATTATTATAAATTAATAAAAATATAAAAATAAAAGATGAAATGAATTTAAACATCATCATAAGAATATTTCAAAGCACAAACCTACAAAATAATTAAATGAGAAATAATTACCTACATATCCTAATAATTTTAGTTATTTACTCAAGTTGCTTATATGAGTTATGGGTTACTCGATTAACCCGTCATGACCTAATTTTTTAAATGGATTAAACGGGTTAACTTGTTTCTAACCCAACTCATATCAGCTCAATTCAGACCTAGCAATTTTGTGGGTAACTCGTCTTGAGTTCGTGGGTTGTGTCAAAAATTATCGACTATACTCAACACATAATGCTTACTACTTAGCTTCTCTGAGGGGTTGTTACTCTCTAGAATCATCTTCCTATTTAGACTTCATCTAGTAGAGCCTTGTTTAAAATATGTGTAGGTTCTGCCTCAAATTGATGTCATGGCTTGCATCATCAATAGCCATCACTCAAGACCTCCAGCCATAACTTTAATGGAATCCCAATTAGTATAGCTGCAAATATTGAATAGAGTGGGACAGTGCATCTTTCTTTGAAAATGAAGCTTTGAAGTTAATGCATCCAACACCTCCCTTTAAAATATTGTAGCATGCTCACCAACTAGTTAAGGAAAATTGCTGCAGGAATTTCTCTAGAAATAGAGAAGAAGAAGAGCAACATAAGGAACTTACCTCAAAGTTGAAAAGCTGATAAAATACCACAGTAAAATCTACGCTGTGAGAGAAAAGTGAGGTATTCCTGCAGAGAGTGAAATATACATGCATAAATAAAATAGTGAGAGATTTATCACACATTTTTTAGTATAAGAGATACATTTTGTGAGTATAATATTGTAATACCTCAAGTTTAGACATAAACTTGAAATAATTGTTGTACTCACATTTTGATATAGTGGAAGTTTTTTGGAGTTACTGATGCACAAAAACTTGATAACCAAATTTTGTATTTGTAAAAGCTCACAAGTGCACGAGTCACTTATAGTAGGTGACAAGTATACTCCCAAGATCGTTTCTCAAAGGAATTGCTGTGGTTTTTGAAAGAGTCAAATGTAATCTAAAACGTGACACTAAAAATAAATCCTAAACACTCTAATCAAAGATTGGTGTGAAAGTGGTTGCTAAAAATATAAAAATAAACAAGAAAAATAAAGTGAATGCGTGAAAGTATCACTGAAAAATAAGATGAACGAGTGTGGAAAATTAGGTAGTGAACTAAGCATGGATAAATTAGTTTATGTGGTCTCCTCAATCAAGCATATTAAGTGAATTTATTGATTTTTTTCACTAATCCTAGAAAATCCCAAATCAATTGTAATTTTCCCTTAATTAACTAATTAACTTCTTTGATCTGGACCGTTAATTAATTAATTAGCATTAATCTTAGAAAAGGTAATTCAATCACCTAAATTAAGACAAATCAATGCACTCAATTTAAGTTCATGCTCAAGAATGCCCAATTAAACTTAGATGGCGTTTCTAAAGTTCAATCCTCAAATAGTCTCAAACATTCATAACTAAATTGGCCAAAAATAATTAATGAATGTAGATGTTAATAAACAATGAACATGAAATAAATCACTTAAATAATAATCAAACCACATAAATAATATCCATTCAAAGTCACATCCTTAAATTCCCACACACAAGGGTTTAGTTACACATGATCAAACTCAAATCCAGATTCTTCATTATAAATGACATAGAAAGAATTCTAATGAGGAAAAGAAGGATTACAAATAAGAATCTACCAATTTTCACTCTTGCAACAAGATCCTTGATGTTGGATGATCACCTATTTCAAGTCTCTTGATGAAGATCCAATTGAATAGTCTTTGATGAAGTAAGTTCTCTCCCAAAATTGTATGAAAAACCTGAATCTGGTACTGTTCACCCTTGGAGTCTCGTGTGTTTGTTGTGTTGGAGGCTGAAAATATGTGTTGGAGGCTGGAAAGAATCGTTGGAGGCTGGAGTTCATACTTGTGTTCAATTAGGTTTTCATATATGTAAGGGTTTCCCAAAGAGCATGTGCGTGTGTGGCTGGGGGGGGATTGCAATCCGTGCGCGCGCGCCGCGGCGCACAATGCTTTTCAAAATTGCGAACCAAAGAAGAAACCTCGTCGCCGCGGTGCACAATAATGATGCCGTGGCGCGCAATGTATGTAAATGTATGTACATGGTATGTAAATGACTTTACATACTTTGCTGATTCTCTCGCCGCGGCACATGATTCCTTCACCGCGGCGGGCAATGTTTTCATGATTTTCCAGGATGCAACTCGAGAGCCTCTCGCCGCGGCATATGGTTTCTTCGCCGCGGCGCGCCTTGTATGTAAATGTATGTACATGGTATGTAAATGACTTTACATACTTTGTTGATTCTCTCGCCGCGGCATATGATTCCTTCGCCGTGGTGCGCATCTTTGTGATGGTATGTAAATGACTTTACATACGTTGTACATACTTTGCTGATTATGTAAATACCTTTACATACTTTGCTGATTCTCGATGTAAGGCTTACATTTTAAAACACTTTTGCTTCACTTTTGCTCTCTTTTTCCACATTTCTTCCCAAACCTACTTTGATCTACAAAACAATAGAACACCCTCCAAAACAAGATTATATCGAGAATAAATGCAAAATAAACACTTAAAAACATAACAAATAGTAGGTCAAAATAGTGTTCATCAAATACCCCCAAACCTACATTTTGCTAGTCCTCAAGCAAAACTAAATCGAAAAGACAAATAACAAAACTAAAATTGAAGTTAACAACACTTGTCATGCTTTAGTTTCTTTCCAATTCATAACCAAAATTTTACACACAAATTTATCCAACATTCTAACACATCATGGTTCACCATTTAGATCAATTTTGCTTCACAAATCTAAATCCCAATACTAAAAACGTATCAACATTGATTCCCCCAAACTTAGTGTCAAGACCGATCCTACGGGTTCAAACACTCATCAATGTATATGCGAATAGAAGTTATGTAAAGAAATGAGCTAGTAGATTCGCATATGATTAAACAAGAAAGGCTCAAAAGTGCATAACATTGATCTCATGAAAGGAATCAAATGATAGGATTTATGAAGAAATCACATTACTAATCTCATGCCTCAATTAAAATCCTCAAGTAAAAATTTCAAGTGTGCCCTAGAATGAAAATGTTTTGACTTTAAGGGAATTTATTTCCTATTTCTCTCTTTTGTTTTTTTTTTTTTATATTGTGTTAACCATTCATACTTGAAGAACATAGGGTCATAATAAGCTTATTATCTCTTCTTTTTTTTTTTTTAGACCCATATGTCATTTGTGAATGGCTACTTCTTAGCTCTTCTTGTATTGGGTATAGGAATTCCCATATATTTTTTTAAAAAGTCAAAAACGAATGAAATAGGCAAACATTTCAAACTTTACTTAAGTCATTTAATCTAAGCAATTCAATTAAGCACATAATTCTTCATTGAATGTTTAAAATCCTACCACTCAATGCAAAAACTTATAGAGATCATCTAACAATTTGAAATGGTATGAAAGGTGTTTAAAAGAGTAGAAAAATATTTATCTCTCAGAATAAAACGTTAAAGGCTGAATAACATTCTCACAAGGTAGTCTCCACTATTCAATTCCTAAACACAGGATTCGAGTTCATCTCAGTTTCAACATCAAAAGCATGAAACATAGATTGCAAATTAAACCAATCTTTATAACAAACCTTAAATATTTTAAAAAATCAGATAAACAATGCACAAAGACTAGTTATTCATCAAAAATTGACCAAAGCATGAAAATGTTGTTACCAACCAAAAATGCAAAACGCACCCCCAAACCTAAACTAAATATTGTCCTCAAGGTTTTCAACTACACAATAGTTCAGAAAAGAATTTAGGAAGGGCAAACAGAAAAAACTAAACTAAACTTAACTAATTTAAAAGAAACGATAGATAATACCTAAAACGGTGGGTTACCTCCCACCAAGCGCCTAGTTTAACATCTTAGCAAGACGTTGCTCATAGCTAAGGTGCATGCAGTTCAATGCACTCCACATCTCCATGGTGAACCACTCCTTCCAAGTAAGGTTTTACACGATGTCCGTTCACTTTGAAAGTTGATTGTTTGTCAAGATTGAGTAGCTCAACAGCTCCATGTGGAAAGACTTCCACAATCTTGTATGGTCCACTCCATCTTGATCGAAGCTTCCCTGGAAAAAGTTTAAGACGAGAGTTAAATAAAAGTACTTTCATTTCAGGATAGAGAGACTTACCAACGAGCCCTTTGTCATGATTACGCTTTGTGCGTTCTTTGTAAATCTTAGCATTCTCATAGGCTTCGTTCCGAATCTCTTCAAGCTCATCAAGTTGAAGTAAGCGTTTTTCACCCGCTTGTTGATAATCCATGTTCAGCCACTTGATTGCCCAATAGGCCTTGTGCTCAAGCTCAACGGGCAAATGGCATGCTTTGCCATAAATTAACCGATATGGGCTCATCCCAATAGGTGTCTTGTATGCCGTACGGTAAGCCCATAATGCGTCATTTAGCTTTGAAGCCCAATCCTTTCTTGAAGGTCGCACCGTACGTTCCAAAATACCCTTAATTTGCCAGTTACTCACTTCAACTTGTCCCGATGTCTGTGGGTGATATGGAGTGGCCACTTTATGTGTGATGTTGTACTTTTTCAACAATCCATCAAAAATTTTGTTGCAGAAATGGCTCCCTCCATCACTGATTATTGCCCTTGGTGTGCCAAACCTGTTAAATATTGTTTCCTTCAAGAACTTCACAACACAGTTAGCATCATTAGATTTAGTGGGTATAGCTTCTACCCACTTGGACACATAATCAACAGCAACTAAGATATACTCAAAACCAAAAGAAGGGGAAAAGGACCCATGAAGTCAATCCCCCACACATCAAACAATTCAACAACAAGATTATATGTCAGAGGCATTTCATTACGTCTACTTAAATTACCAGTCTTCTGACATCTATCACAGCGCATGCAAAAATCATAAGCATCTTTAAACAGTGTAGGCCAATAAAAACCAGATTGAAGTACCTTAATGCCGGTTTTCTTACCACCAAAATGTCCTCCACAATGAAGTTCATGACAAAAAGTTAAGATGCTTGCATGTTCCTCTTCCGGCACACACCTCCGGATGACTTGGTCTTGATAGATTTTGAATAGATACGGGTCATCCCAAAAGTATTGCCTGCATACATGAAAAAACCTTTTCTTTTCCTGAAAAGAAATGTTAGGCCTCAACAAACCACTAGCAAGGTAATTTACAATATCTGCATACCAAGGGTTTGGACCCACAGAAAATAACTGCTCATCAGGAAAAGTTTCAACAATAGCAATATCTTTGTCACTCTCAGTAGTGTCAAAGTCAGAAATTAACCTAGATAAATGATCAGCTACTACATTTTTCGTTCCCTTTTTATCCCTGATTTCTAAGTTGAATTCTTGTAACAACAAAACCCACCGAATTAGTCTAGGCTTAGCATTCCGTTTACTTAACAAATATCGCAAAGCAGCATGGTCCGAATGCACAATTACTTTAGATCCTACTAAATAAGATCTAAACTTATCAAGAGAAAACACAATAGCCAAAAATTCTTTTTCGGTGGTCGAGTAATTAAGTTGAGCGTCATTTAGAGTTTTACTAGCATAGTAAATTACATGCAAACGCTTATCTACTCGTTGTCCTAAAATAGCCTCTATGGCAAAATCAGACGCATCACACATAATCTCAAAGGGGAGTGACCAATCAGGGGCCATGATAATGAGTGTAGAAGTTAGTTTTTCTTTCAAAGCATTAAAGGCATTCAAGCAATCATTATCAAAGACAAAAGAAACATCCTTAGCTAACAGATTGCATAGGGGACGACTTATCTTAGAAAAAACCTTAATAAATCTCCTATAAAAACCCGCATGGCCAAGAAAACTCCTAATTCCCTTAACATTAATGGGAGGTGGAAGTTTAGCTATTAGATCACTTTTTGTTCTATCCACCTCAATGCCTCTACTTGAAATTACATGTCCTAATACAATGCCATGTTGAACCATAAAATGACTCTTTTCCCAACTAAGAGTCAAGTTACAATCAATACAACGTTCAAGCACACGAGTCAAATTATTCAGGCAATCATCAAATGAATTTCCAAAAACTGAAAAATCATCCATAAATACCTCTATGCATTTCTCCACCATATCCGAGAATATTGAAATCATGCATCGTTGGAATGTGGCGGGGGCATTGCAAAGACCGAAAGGCATCCTCCTGAAGGCAAATGTCCCGAATGGGCATGTGAATGTCGTCTTCTCCTGATCTTTTGGAGCGATGGGCACTTGGTAATAACCTGAAAGACCATCAAGAAAATAGTAAAAATCATGCCTTGCTAAACGTTCAAGCATTTGATCAATAAAAGGAAGAGGAAAATGATCTTTCTTTGTGTACAAATTTAATTTACGAAAATCAATGCACATTCTCCATCCCGTGATCAATCTTGTGGGCACTAACTCATTTTTATTGTTCTTTATCACAGTGATCCCAGATTTCTTCGGTACCACATATACCGGGCTAACCCATTTGCTATCCGCAATAGGATAGATAACCCCAACTTCCAAGAGTTTTAAAATTTTCGTTTTCACTACCTCTTGCATAATAGGGTTAAGTCTCCTTTGGGCTTCTCTCACAGGTTTGGTATTGTCCTCAAGATTTATCTTATGCATACACATGGTGGGACTAATACCTCTAATATCATCAATGCTCCATCCTATGGCTTTCTTATGTTTCCTAAATATATTCACTAGCGCTCATTCTTGGGTTCTGGTCAAGGTAGATGAAATTATGACCGGATAAGTATCCTCCTCACCCAAAAATACATACTTAAGATGTTTTGGCAATTCTTTCAACTCAAGCTTAGGTGGAGTATTGTCTTCCCTAGATGGGGTTTTGGGTAACTCTAAGGGTGTACTTGGTTCTTCTAATAGTTCAGCATTATCTAACAACTCTAGGTAACCCTTAGTTTCATCATCCAATTCCTTCTCTATCCTATCAACTGTTAAAGCATATTCAAGTCCGTCCTTAACTTCATCCTGCAAAAAGGCATCATAAACAAGATTATCAATATGGTCAATAGAGGAACATTCATCAATTGAGGATATAGAAGGTAAAGGGGAGGAATCAAATACTCTAAAATTGACAGTTTCCCCCAAAACTGTCATAGTTAGACTTCCACTATGGACATCTATAATTGTCTTAGTAGTGGCCATAAATGGCCTACCAAGAAGAATAGTGTGTTCTTTGTCCATAGATGGATTCTCCTGCATATCCAACACAACAAAATCTACAGGTATAATCAATTTATCAACCTGTACAAGCAAATCCTCTACCATTCCCTTAGGATATTTAACAGATCTATCAGCTAATTGTAGGGACATGGTAGTGTGTTTCAATTCCCCTAGATCTAGTTGCAAATAAATTGAATAAGGCATTAAGTTTATGCTTGCACCTAAATCTAACATGGCTCTTACCGCTTTCTTATTTCCCAAAGTAATGTTAATGTTAAAACTCCCGAGATCCTTAAGTTTAGGTGGTAAACGTTGTTGAAGAATTGAACTAGAAATTTCAGAAACAACTATCCTCTCATTTAAACCATACTTTCTCTTCCTAGTATTTAGATCTTTGAAAAACTTTGCATAGGAAGGCACATTTCTAATAACATCCAATAAGAGCAGATTTATTTGAACTTTAGAAAGCATGTTAAAAAGATCAAAAAATTGCTTATCCTGTTTATCGTCCTTGAGACGGTGTGGAAACGGTACTGGTGGTCGGTAAGGCTTGGATGATTTGTGCAATTGGGGAGCGATAGATGACTCTCCATTTGATTCCTTTAAAGGTTCATCTTCCCTAGCCTTGGGTGCATCACTCTCTTCGGGTGTTGCACTACCTTCTTCCATGTTTCCTGCATTAAAAGGTAGATCATCAGATATTTCAGGTAAATTTTTAGTTACGATCTTACCACTTCAAAGGACCGTGACTGCCTTCGCTTGCTCGGGTTGGCTCGGTAGTTTTCCTTTTTCTTGACGTTGGAGGTGCTCCACCAATTGACCTACTTGGCCTTCAAACCTTTTCATCGAAGCCTTCAACAAGTCTAATCTATGAGTACTCTTCATTTGATTTTCTCGACTAACTTGAATGAATGCATTCAAGTTGTCCTCCAAGCTTGGTTTGTTTGGAAGAGTAAGCTGTGGATTGTTGTTGTTGATTAGATGGTTGCTGTTGTTATTTGGATGGTTTGGGAAGTTATTCTGAGCATAGCCTTGATTGTTATTTCCCTTCCAAGAGAAGTTGGGATGATTTCTCCAACCGGGATTATATGTGTTCGAATAAGGATCATTCCTTGGCCTCGGTTGGTATTCCTCCATAGCATTAGCTTGCTCGTAACTTGTACCTACATTTTGATCACAAACAAATGGACAAATATTAGCACCATGTTCGTAAGTACTACAAATACTGCATACCTCTTGAGTCGGTGTGTTCTTGGAGGTGAGGAGTGCGATCTGTTTTGTAAGCTCCGCAATTTACATTGCCATCTCATTTCCCGGAGTTACCTCGTTAACTCCCATCCTCCGTCCTCTAGAGCTCTTTTGTTGGGAATTAGTACCCAACATCTCATATAGGTCATACGTCTCATTAGTGGTCTTTTCTCCCATTGCCCCTCCCGTGGCATTATCCACAGTAAATTGACACTGTTGTGTCAACCCGTCATAGAAGAATTGATTCTGGAGTTGCAACGGAAAGTGATGGTGTGGGCACTATATCAGAAGCAATTTGAAGCGATCCCACGCCTCATGAAATGGTTCTCCGTCCATTTGAGAGAACATTGCAATTTTGGTCCTTAGGTCCGCAGTCTTTTGGTGGGAATAGAATTTTCCCATGAACTTGTTGAACACTGCGTCCCAAGTTGAAAGAGATCCAGGTGGAAGAGTCATAAGCCATGACTTAGCTTTGTCTTTGAGCGTGTACGGGAAACATCTCATCCTCAGTTGATCCTCATTTAGCCCCTGTAGCGGAAAAGTCTGCACAGTGGCATAGAAATCACGAATAAAAGTTAGAGGATCTTCATTAGGAATCCCATAAAAAGACGAGTAACATATTAAAATGTATGTTTTTAATCTCATAATTTCGAGCTGCTTCCCCTAATTGGATGCAAGAAGTTGTAGTGCTAATGATTGGCCTTGCATACTCCTTCATCGTCATCTCTCTGTGTGGAGGTAGATGTTCTCCTATTGTTGGTGGTTGCTCGTCCTCCAAAATGTTAGCGCCGGATGGTCTCAAATGTGCTCGTCTCCTGTTGACGTTATCTATGAACGGCACGAGTGGATTTCCAAGAGATCTCCTACCGTGCATGCACAATCAAAAACAACAACAAATCAGAGCACCAGACACTATACGACTTCAACGAGTAACAAAAACACAAAAATGAAAAAAAGAAAATGAAAAAGACTAAAAATTAAGTAAATAAACTAAAAAGAAAACAAAACAATTTCAAAAATGCCAATTCCCTGGCAACGGCGCCAAAAACTTGATGCACAAAAACTTGATAACCAAATTTTGTATTTGTAAAAGCTCGCAAGTGCACGAGTCACTTATAGTAGGTGACAAGTATACTCCCAAGATCGTCTCTCAAAGGAATTGCGGTGGTTTTTGAAAGAGTCAAATGTAATCTAAAACGTGACACTAAAAATAAATCCTAAACACTTTAATCAAAGATTGGTGTGAAAATGGTTGCTAAAATATTAAAATAAACAAGAAAAATAAAGTGAATGCGTGAAAGTGTCGCTAAAACAATAAGATGAACGAGTGTGGGAAATTAGGTAGTGAACTAAGCATGGATAAATTAGTTTACGTGGTCTCCTCAATCAAGCGTATTAAGTGAATTTATTGATTCTTTTCACTAATCCTAGAAAATCCCAAATCAATAGTGATTTTCCCTTAATTAACTAATTAACTTCTTTGATCCGGACCGTTAATTAATTAATTAGCATTAATCTTAGAAAAGGTAATTCAATCACCTAAATTAAGACAAGTCAATGCACTCAATTTAAGTTCATGCTCAAGAATGCCCAATTAAACTTAGATGACGTTTCTAAAGTTCAATCCTCAAATAATCTCAAACATTCATAACTAAATTGGCCAAAAATAATTAATGAATGTAGATGTTAATAAACAATGAACATGAAATAAATCACTTAAATAATAATCAAACCACATAAATAATATCCATTCAAAGTCACATCCCTAAATTCCCACACACAAGGGTTTAGTTACACATGATCAAACTCAAATCCAGATTCTTCATTATAAATGACATAGAAATAATTCTAATGAGGAAAAGAAGAATTACAAATAAGAATCTACCAACTTTCACTCTTGCAACAAGATCCTTGATGTTGGATGATCACCTATTTCTAGTCTCTTGATGAAGATTCAATTGAATAGTCTTTGATGAAGTAAGTTCTCTCCCAAAATTGTATGAAAAACCTGAATCTGGTACTGTTCACGCACTGTTCACCCTTGGAGTCTCGTGTGTTTGTTGTGTTGGAGGTTGAAAATATGTGTTGGAGGCTGGAGTTTAGACTTGTGTTCAATTAGGTTTTCGTATATGTAAGGGTTTCCCAAAGAGCATGTGCGTGTGTGGCTGGGGGGATTGCAATCCGCGAGTGCGCGCCACGGCGCACCTTTTTCCATGCCACGACGCACAATGCTTTTCAGAATTGCGAACCAAAGCAAAATCCTCGTCGTCGTAGCGCACGATAATCATGCCGCGGCGCACAATGTATGTGCATGGTATGTAAATGACTTTACATACTTTGCTAATTCTCTCGCTGCGGCACATGATTCCTTCGCCGCGGCGCGCAATATTTTCATGATTTTCCAGGATGCAACCCGAGAGCCTCTCGCCGCAGCATATAGTTTCTTCGCCGCGGCGCGCCTTGTATGTAAATGTATGTACATAGTATGTAAATGACTTTACATACTTTGCTTCTCTCACCGCAGCATATGATTCCTTCGCCGCGGTGCGCATCTTTGTGATGGTATGTAAATGACTTTACATACGTTGTACATACTTTGCTGATTATGTAAATACCTTTACATACTTTGCTGATTCTCGATATAAGGCTTACATTTTAAAACACTTTTGTTTCACTTTTGCTCTCTTTTTTCACATTTCTTCCCAAACCTACTTTGATCTACAAAACAATAGAACACCCTCCAAAACAAGATTATATAGAGAATAAATGCAAAATAAACACTTAAAAACATAACAAATAGTAGGTCAAAATAGTGTTCATCAGTTACCCAGTGGTTATTTCCCCCTCACATTGGGTGGATTTTTTCACGTTAAATACTTTATTCATACATATTTATTATTCATTATTCTCGATCTTCCCAACATTCTGCTGCGCCACATATACCAATAACTAGGATCAAAGCAAAAGGTGATTACTGCAAATAGTGAAATTGTAATTCATAATAATTAAAGTTTTTAAATAGTAAAGTGAATAGTGAAAGTGTTGTTCACATTGCCGACAATTTGAGCAGGTACTATTCGCGAGGCACTATTTTGCAATAGTAATTTTTACAAAATTTGGGTGTGAGCAAGACTAGTTCATGGCAAATAAAAATGTCTGGTAGTAAAACAAAGATTGAGAAATTTAACGGAAACAATAATTTTACCCTCTAGCAGAACAGAATGAAAGATGTTCTCATTCAGTAGAAAATTCTTTAAAGCCAAAAAGATAGAAACAATGAAGGATGAAGATTTGGACAAGATAGACGAGATTTCTGCCAGTACAATTCGTCGTAATATTTCTAATAATGTTCTTCAGAACATTAATGTGAAGGGATGCAAAACTGCTTTAGATATCTAGAATAAGTAGGAAAGCCTATACATGACAAAAAATTTGTCAAACAAGTTCATGATATGGGCAAATTTATATCAATTACGGATGTCGAAAAACTAGTTAGTTCAAGCAACAATTGAGCACATTTAACGACATGATTTTCTAACTTCAAAATTTTGAAATCAGCTTCTCAGGAGAAAAAAAATAGTTTTATTATTGGTATCCCTACCTCCTTCATAACACCATCTTAAGACGACTCTCATGTACGGAAAAGATATATTGATCTTTGAAGAAATTTCTAGAGTACTTTTGTCGTACAACAAAAATAAGGCAAATAATAGTGAGTCGCAAGCCCTTGTCATGGAGAATAAAGAGAGAAGTAAAAACAAATGATGGAGGAGCCAGGCAGACAAGTCCAAAGAAAGGTCAAAGTCAAGAGAAAGAGACAATAATGGCTTCCATTGTGAAAATTCAGACCACATAAAGAGAAATTTCCAAGTATAGAAACAGATGTAGGAAGGAGGTCAAATAAAAGATAACAACCATACAACAGCAGCAGTAGCAACAAGCGAAAATGAAGATGTTGCAGTAATTGTTGATGTGTACATGTTAGTGCTAACATGGTTGAATGGGTTGTTGACACTAGTGCCTCTTATCTTGTCACCTCATAAAGAATTATTCTTTACATAAAAAGTAGTGTCAAGACAAATGAAACACAACATGTTAAAAAATAGAGGGAATTGGAGACATTTGTGTCAAGACAAATGTTGGGTCCTAGTTAATATTGAAAGATGTGAGGCATGTTCCTAATTTATGCCTAAATTTGATGTCATTTAATGCACTCGATAAAGAAAGCTTCCAAAACCATTTTGGTAATGGAAAGTGGAAACTTTCCAAAGGTTCCTTGACTATTGCAAGAGGAGAAGCTTGTTGCACATTATACAAAACCTATGAGATGATTTGTGATAATGAGTTGAATGTGGCTGTTGATTCTTCATCAAGCTTGTGGCATAAAATAATGGGCCACATGAGTGAAAAGGGATTGCAAATTTTGAAAAATAAGAAACTTATTCCCTTTGTCAAAGGTAGCTCTATTGACCCTTGTGACTATTATTTATTCGAAAAGCAGCATAATATTTCCTTTAATAGTTTTACTATAAAGAAGTCAACACTACTAGAATGAGTATACTTGGATGTTTGTGGTCTAATTGAGGTTACATCACTTGGATGAGCCAAGTATTTTCTAACCTTTATTGATGATGCTTCAAGAAAAGTCTGGGTGTATCTATTAAAGACAAAAAACCAAGTTTTCACTAATTTTTAATAATTTCGTGCCATGGTGGAAAGAGTTACTGGAAAGCAGCTGAAGTTCCTTCAAACAGACAAGGGAGGTGAATATACTTCCTATAAGTTTAGAAATTATTGTTCTAAACATGGTGTTCGGCATGAGAAGACAGTACCTGGTACCCCACAGCAAAACGATGTAGCTAAAAGAATGAATCGTACTATTGTCGAAAGAGTGAGGTCTATGTTACGAGTAGAAAAGCTATCAAAAGAATTCTAGAGAGCAGCAGTTCAAATTGATTGTTATCTCATCAATATAACCCCCTCAATTTCTTTAAATTTTGATATTCATGAGAGAGTTTGTACGGGAAAAGATATTTCCTACTCTCATCTAAAGGTGTTTGGTTACAAAGCTTTTGTGCACATGTCAAAGGTACATAGGTCGAAGCTAGATGACAAATCCATTAAATGTATCTTTATTGGTTATGAAAATGAAGAATTTGGCTACAAATTTTGAGATCCTGAGACATAGAAGGTTCTAAGAAGAAGAGATGCGGTCTTTGAGGAAGGCCAAACAATAGATCAACAACCAAAAAAGGCTCTTGTGGATCTTGTTCCCTTTCCTTCTCCAATAGAACAAGACAATGATGAAAGTGACGATACATAGTTGATAACGGAAGAAGATGATGCTAAGGAAGAATTATTAGCACAAGAAGATGAAGGTGCTAAAGAATATATGCCAGCATAAGAGGATAATAATCAAGGGGAGCAGACAAGAGAACTGGAGAACTGAGAAGCTTTAACAGAGCCATGCAACTATCCAGATGATACCCACCTAATGAGTATATCATAATTACTAAAAGAGGGAGTTAGAGAGCTTCCAAGAAGTGGAAACTCATTAGGAAAAGAAGAAATGTATGAAAGCAATTGAGGAAGAGATGAATTCCCTTCATACAAACCAAACTTATGAGTTGGTAGAGCTTCCAAAAGGCAAAAACGCTTTAAGAAACAACTGGGTATATAGGCTAAAGGAGGATGGCGTCACCAATCAAGTCAAATACAAAGCTTGCTTGGTTGTGAAAGGATTTGGACAAAAGAAAGGCATTGAATTTGATGAAATATTCTCTCCAGTTGTAAAGATGTCCTCAATTAGAGTAATTTTAGGCCTAGTAGCTAGCCTAGATCTCAAGATTAAACAAATGTATTTGAAGACTGCATTTCTTCACTAAGATCCAGAAGAAGTCATCTACATACAGTAACCAAAAGGGTTTGAAGTCAAAGAATAGAAACATTTAGTCTGCAAGTTGAAAAAGAACCTATATGAATTGAAGCAGACTCCATGCTAGTGGTACAAGAAGTTTGATTCATTCATGATAAGTAATGAGTTTCAGAGAAAAAATGCAGACTCCTGTGTTTATATCAAACATTTACCTGGTGGAAAGTTTGTTATTCTACTACTCTATATGGATGACATGTCGATAGTCATTCATGACACTGAAGTGATCAACAAGCTAAAGAAGGAGTTATCAAAAGTCTTTGACATGAAAGACTTGGATCCAATCAAACAAGTTTTAGTATGAAAAATAATTCATGATAGAAGATCCATGAGATTATTGTTGTCACAAGAGAGATACATTGAATGGGTTCTTGAACGGTTCAACATGAAAGGAGTGAAGCGAGTTAGTGCGCCTCTTGGTGGTCAATTAAAACTCACCAATAAATCATGTCCATCTTCAGAGGAAGAAAAGATGAAGATGGAAGTCATTCCATATTCTTCAACTATTGGCAGTCTTATTTGTGCAATGGTCTGTACTAGACCGAATATTGCTCATACAGTAGGAGTCGTGAGTAGATTTCTATCAAATCCTAGCAAAGAGCACTAGAAACAGTGAAGTGAATCTTTAGATGTTTTAGGGGTATTTCAAAGTTGTGCTTAAGATTTGAAAAAGGAAAACTAATCTCAGAAGAATATACAGATGCAGACATGGCAGGTGACCTTCATGGTAGAAGTTTACATTTGCATATTTCTTTCTTTACTGTTGCAGAGGGAGCCGTATCTTGGCAGTCCAAACTATAAAAATGTATTGCATTATCCATAATGGAGGCTGAATATATTGCAATCACAGAAATTGGAAAAGAGCTATCGTGGATGAAGGTTTTTCTTCAACAATTGGGTTTGAAGTAAAATAAGTATGTGGTTTACTGTGATAGCCAGAGTGCTATTGATTGAAGCAAAAATACCGCAAATCATTCTTGCACAAAGCACATTGATGTAAGGTATTATTAGATATGCCAAGCACTTGAGAAGAAATTGATTCAAGTGAAAAAGATTCATACAGACAAGAATGCTGCTAATATGATGACAAAGGTCGTCCCCAAGTAAAAAACTTGAGCTATGTTCCAACATAGCCTAGAATGAGCTCCAAATGATGAAGCTAAAATATGATTCCTCCCTTCTAGAAGCAGAGGGGGAGATTTGTTGGGTCCACCTAAAATTGATGTCATGGCTTCCATCATCAATAGCCATCATTGAAGACCTCTAGCAATAGCTTTAATGGATTCTTAGATGGTATAGCTGCAAATATTGAATAGAGTGGGATGATGCAGCTTTCTTTGAAAATGAAGCTTTGAAGTTAATGCAGCCAGCACCTCCCTTTGAAATATTGCAGCATGTTCACCAACCAGTGAAGAAAAATTGCTGCAGAAATTTCTTTATAAATAGAGAAGAAGAAGAGCAGCATAAGGAACTCACCTCAAAGCTGAGAAACAGAGAGAGAGCTGATATTCTTATCAGCAGAGAGAATACCACAACAAAATCTAAGTTGTGAGAGAAGAGTGAGGTATTTCTGCAGAGAGTGAAAGATACATGCAGAGATAAAATAGTAAAACATTTACCATAGATTTTTGAGTGTGAGAGATATACTTTGTGAGTGTAATATTGTAATACCTCAAGTTTAGGTATAAACTTGAGAGAATTGTTGTACCCTCATATTGATATAGTGGAAGTTTTTCTCATAGTTTTTCCATGGTTGTTTCCCTATCACATTGAGTAGATTTTTTCATGTTAAATACTTTGTTTCACTTTACATTTATTCTTGCATATTTATTATTCATTATTGTCAATCTTTCTAACAATCTGTTGCGCCACATATCCTAACAACATGAACTGCTAGAGGCTACTACCTTGGTTTTGGTTGTAATTGGTCTATACAAGACATTTGTGGTGTTATTGTGATTCTATTGTATTAGTGCTTTAGTTACGTTTGTTTCTGTTTTCTTTGTCTTGATATGTACTCTGTAAGCTTTCGATTTTTGCATGTGGGTTTGGGTGTAGTTTTGAGTCCTTTAGTATGATTTGGTTTGTTCCTTTTCACCTAGCTGGATTGCTAGAAAGAGGACTAACTTTTCTAAATTGATTCCTTGCTTTGTTAACATCGATGCTTCCTAAAGGTCTGAGTTTTGTCATTAGGCTATGAAGATGTGTAGCTATTATTGGACTTCTGTTTAGTTTTCTTTAGTATCAAATTATCAATTTTGTTCAGAGTTTGGATTTTTTTTTCTTGAATCTATATGTTGCTTGTGTTGTTTGTGATTAATGAATATTTTTATTTTTTAACCAAAAGAAATTTACTCTTTTCATAAGGAGGATTGTTATTCATTCCAATGGATTTGAGAAAACCACTTACAAGCAAAGGGTTAATCATAATTTGGGTGGAAAGGGAATCAATTTTATTTGTATGTTTACTTTTTAAAAATATAGAGAAAAAAAAAATAATGATCCCATAAATTTTGAAGTGATTCTCATTGATTGATAACCTACATCTTTCTTGGAATTGTTTTCCTTTCACAAATTTATAATATGTAATTTTATAATTATCCTTACTTTTAATCTTTTATTTTTTTTATTGCTCATCAATACTTTTAAAAATGATATTTAAGTAAATTAATATTTTTATTCAAATTTATTATAAATTTTAATAAATACATGAAAATGTAACGTAAAAGTTTTTGGAAGTAAAATAATGGAATTATTTACCATCAAATCATACCAATAACATTGGTTTAATTTATATTAAAGGATATTTAGCATAATTTTCATATATATTTGCACCATGTGTATATAATCGGCGTGAATTACCAAATTACAACCTAATAGCAATAAATCGATTTTGGGATAATCGAACTAAATTGTAATTGATAGTTTGAGATTCAAATTTGAGTATACCCTCCCCTCATAATTAGTCATTACTAATCATTGGCGGGACTTTACATGGCAATCACATTAATTAAACATCTAAACAATAATAATAATAAATTAAAAAAAAAAAAGCACAATAAAGACGATTATGGCCTCATGATTAATACACGAAGCTATTGCTCATGGTGATGGCGCCGTCCTTTTCTAGCATCAACGACCGTTGGTTCATGCGAATCACACACCTGAGTCTTAAACTTACACCCAAGTCTACGAGTCAATGATCCTCTCCAACCCGAACCACCCGTGCCCGACTTATCAATCCGCTCTATCTCTTTCTTCATGGTGGAACACTCACGCTCAAGCTGATGAACCCGCGTCCTCATGCTATCCATATCCAAGCAAAGCACCTGATTATCCCTCACAGCATCTCTCCACCTACTATCTATGCCGTTCTCGTTGCTATCCTGCGCCGGTACTTCCAAAACCCCCGTCTCGTTCTCTTCCTCTTCTTCCCGTTCCATTCGCAATAAGGATCGTCTTCTGGCCTCATACGGCCCCGTTTCGGCGGCGATAAGAGTTCCTGAGATGGCATGCCGGAGTTGAAGCTGCTCGAAGAATAGCACTTGTACGACTGCGCGTAAGGGCAAGCGCTCGTTTTGCGCTGCGTGTGTACAGGCCTCGAGTGTGAGCTTTTGGCAATCCAACACTCCGCTGATCTTCTCACGCTCTGTTTCTGATATACATGGATGAGCCTACGTAGAACAAAACATATAAAGACTAAATAGGAGTAACAAACAAATTATCAAACACTTGATATGCGTTTAGTTTTGTAATGTGTGAGAAATAAGGCTAACCTTGAGATAAACATCGACGGCTCTATAGAGTCCGTCGTCGAAGAGTCTGGCTTGTTCTGGTAGAGAAATTGCCAGATTATAGAACCTGTCTGGCTTTAGATTGCCATCGGATGCAATCTCCGATAAGTAGCTGTCGATTAGTTTTCCGACTAGCATCAATGCTGGAGATCTAACACCATCACCAACGTCTTCGATTACTCCTTCGGTTGCATTTCTCTTCTCCAATCCGTCCAAGAAGTAGCCTAAGATTCTCTCTACGCAATCGACATCGTACAGAGTTTCAGTCAAATAGGAGTAACTCGGAATTAGAAGAACGTCTAGCGTTGCATGTTCTAGTTGAGATCCTAGCTTCTTCTCCAAAGCAGCTTTACAAGTTTCTGAGACGTTCAAAATATTTGCAGTACGCAACATACCAAAGAGAAACCTCGTTGCACTTGAAGTTCTGGAAGAGCTCTTCTCCAATGGAAGATTTGCAATTATAGTCTCCATGAGCTCTCTCTGTTCGCTCTCTGAAGCAAAGGATGATGATGCTGATGGAAGCTTCCTGTTTGTTCTTGAAATACCTGGAATATACTTTTTAGCATAATATATCAAACAGTTCTCGATCATCTCAGAGCTTAGCTCTCTGGCTTTCATCGCAAAAATCAAGCGTTTGAAGAATGGTAAACTCAGAAGCTCCAGATCTTCAAGCCAAGACGCTGCATTATTAACTCTAGCAAGACTTTTTCTTCTTCCATCGGTCTCATTTCCATTGCTAAGCAATTGCTTAGAAGAATCCCGACTGACATTGGCTCCGTCATTCATCGGCCAACCAAAGAGAGTTGGATCGGCCGAGGAGGTTCTGGAAGCAATAGAATCAATGCACCTCTGTGTTAAACCTAGGGACTCAGCTAGAGGCATGAGCCGTTCGCAGGATTTCAAAGCTCGGATCGAGTCTTTCAAGCTTTTCTGAATAGATTGAGAGAAGAACCTCTCGGTCTTGGAAATGAGATTGTCCTCGGAATACTCTTCCGTCATTTCGAGAAACTCTCCGGCACATCGCAGAGGTGCGACATTGGAGGAGTTCAAGTCAACCTTGACGCCATAGCAGAACTTGGCGGCGAGCTCGAAGGTATCAGAACCACCGGGAAAGTCTGTAACACTTATGTGGCAATGGAGTTCTTTGATTTTATCATCATCTTCGTCATCTTGTACTTCAGGGGTGTGAATTCTTGATGAAGAAGATGGGTTTGGGGTTGGATTTGTCTCTTGCTCGGTAATTAGGTCATGAAGTTTTCTACTTTTCGACATCAAAGGAAACTGCAAAAAAAAAAAAAAAATTGCAATCGGAAAATCGTAACCAAATTCTTTTAATTCATAAGTCTTAAAGAGAGAAATAAGAGAAAGTCTGGTCCAAAACTGCGAAGAGTGTTATCACCTTGTGAAGATGAAACGTCATGTCATCAACTTCGACCACAATATCGCTTGGTAAACCAGTGGTACAAAACCTGTAAGAAAATGTCGCATAGCAAAAATTTGGTTAATTTTAGGAAATGGGTTCTAAAAAGCAGAATCATGGAATGAAGGTAAATCAATCTAACCAAGCTTGGCCTTTGGAGCTGGACTTCTCAGACGCTGCCATTTTTGAGGTAAATCTCTCTGTTTCTCAGTAAATTATTTTGTGGTCTTAAATTCCAGATCCATTAGTTTTTTTTTGTTTTGAATGTTGGAGGATGGAATAGAAACAAAGTGGTGAAGAAAACTGAGATCTTTAGAGAGAGGTCTAAAGAGGGGGAGACTTTTGTTATGTGAGGGTAGGAGGAGAAATTGACATTACTTGGAAGAACGCACAGAAAGAATGATAAAAATTGTTTTCTTGTGCTTTTGCTATTGTACTGTGTTGTGAAGAAAAACAGTTCACTGCTTGGAAAAAAAACTGTGAAATATATCCAAAATGACTTTTGTTATAGTGGTATCTGAAAACTCGGAGGGGACAAACAAGGCTTGATAAAAATTGTTTTCTTGTGCTTTTGCTGTTGTGCTGTGGTGTGAAGAAAAACAGTTCACTGCTTGGGAAAAACTGTGAAAGATATCCAAATGGACTGTTGTTATAGTGGTATCTAAAAACTCGGAGGGGACAAACAACTCTCGAACAAATTAAAAAAATAAAAAATAAAAAAAATAATAAAATTAACTACACTTAAAACTTATAATAATAAAATTAATATTTTTTGTGTTTAAATTTATATTTTTATAATTAAAAAATAACTAATATGTTATTTTTTTTTAACACCCATCCAATTAAAATTGAACGACGATAATTTAGACTCGTTCAATATTTTACGTTTAAATTAAATGTTGAACGTTAAATATTATTGGAGTGTTAGTTTTATTACTATAAATTTTAAGGATGTTATTTTTGATAATTTTTTAAATATATATATATATATATATATATATATATATTTTTAATTAAAATATTAATTGTTATATTTTTTTTTTAAAACATCAGTTTAATTTAACACTATTTATTAAACTATAATAATTTAATTAATTTAATATAAATATTATTTAATATTATTTTTATTATTATAAATTTTAAAAATATTATTGTTACCTTTTCTAAAAAATTTTGATCATTTCTTTCTTTTTCAAAACCTTCTCGTTTTCTCTGCTTTCAAATCCGGAAAATTTATCTCACCCCTTTGATCCGTGTTCTGATCGTTTTTTCTAAGATTAGAAAATGGCATTAATTAAGGGGATTGTCAATTAAAAGAATATTTCTTTTTTCAGGAACATTTAGAAAATGACAATTAACATATGAGTATTTGTCTAAAGAGAAAAAAGATAAAAGTGAAAAACATTATTTAAGGTCTATTTTTTTATTATTAGAAAGAGACCATTAATAAGTTTTACTTGATATAATAAATCATTTTTGTAAACATAAGACATTAATTAAAGGTGGATAAAAAATTAATATGATTAAAATATTAAAAATAGGTAAAATAAAATTAATAATTGATAAAATATATATAAAAGTTGATATTTAATCAAGGCATATGTAATAAAACCTACTGTAGGTCCATATTTATAAAATAAAAATAAAACCTACATATAAGATTTGAAGTGATACTTTACGTCATATTTAATTCCTTTTATACAAATATCATATTGCTTATTGCTTTGATGCTGTCCAACTTAGCTTTATATCTTTTGCGTTAACTATGGAATATTTCAATTGAGCTTTAGTTTTAAATTAATAAATTATGTAGGGAAACATTATTTCCTTCAAACTAAAACATCATAAAATGCAATTTTTTCAAAAAAGTGTATATATATTAGGCAGCATTTTTTTTACATGCATTTTGTTTACTCTACTCAATTCATATCAAATTAAACATATATTCAAAAATGGAAGTTATTGAAACACATTTTTAAAAGTAGTGTTTATAGTTCAAAATTTTTCTTGAAGTTATAGTTATTTGTCAATGCCCGCGAAAGTTTGTTGCCATATAACTACTTCATTTCCAACGATTTTTGTATTTTTTTAACATGTATTTGTACCAAAAAAAAAAAGTAACATATTTTTAAAAATAATGAATAATGAAAAATGGCCAAGGCCCTGGTAGCCCAATGGCATTGTAACCGCCCTAATAAGGGGGAGCTCTCGAGTTCGAGGCTTGTATGTAGCAAAAAAAAAAAAAAAAAAAATGAATAATGAAAAATGCAAGCATATATATGCGCGCGTGCACGCGCATTACACTTAATTCTTTGAAATTCTCATAAAATGTTTTATTTATTTATAAAATTATTTTTAATTTCGGTTTACTAACAAAAATATTTTTATTCTTAATTTACCTCCAATAGTATTCAATTTTATTTCAAATATGCATTATGTTACTACACCACCCAAATTGATTGATCATCTCATTAGATTATTTATGCATGTAAATTTAGACATGTATTAAGAGTTTAAGCCTATCTGGCATGTGAGGAAAAGAAAAATAGAATGTTTTCCTCTATTTATGGAAGCTAAGTATTAAGGCAGCTAGCTCACGTTTTGATAATCTATATGGTAAGGTGGTTGTGTTCTTGACTGAAGTTTAAAGTTCAATTCCTAACCCCAATATTTCACACCAAAAATGACTTCTTATCACATAAAAAATGAAATAATTATAAAAGTATTAAGGCTAGCCTCAATCTCACTCAAATTCGTATGGGATAAATTTTTTTTTTTTTTTAATTTACACATGCACACTTGCTAATAAAGTTATCAATTTAGGTCTCTTGTTGGGAAAGATAACAAATTAAATAATAATAGCCATTTAGAAAATTTTAGCTGTTATTGAACCTAATTTTTTTTGTAGTCTTGTGTAATTAAAATGGACTAACGAAATATAGAATGTCTTCTACTATATATTAACTAATAAACAAAAATACAAAAATAATATCACAAATATTGTGGCTTACATTCGCTTAAATTTTTATCTCAAGAGAATATTTTTCTTACATATAATGAAGATTTTTTTTCTCTTTCAACATCTCAAGCTTGGTTTCTAAACTCTTTGTCAATATTGATTCTTCTACGAGGGATGATGATATTGGCTTCAAAGAATCCTATTTTATAATATAAACTTTTACTAATATTATGAATGTATAGCTTGAATTAATTAATGACAGAAAAACTTTCCTTATTTTTCTCATCACTTTTCCTTCGATAAACTATTTCCTTTTTTTTTTCCTCTTCTCATCTTCTCTACAAAAGAAGGAATGTCCTTTTCAATCTCCTCCTTTAGACTTATGTGAAAGGTTTTACTACTCACAATTTATGCTCTGTCTCTATATTCTTTTATAATTCACCTATAGTAGATCCAGGCCGATTTGGTATCAGAGCCAATCTATAGGAGATTAAGTATAGTAAGATTGAAAGATTGTTATTAGTCTTAAAAGAGGAACAATTTAGAAATACTAGAAGGAGACTTCGACGAGCAGCTTGAAGTCGTTGTAAGACCCAAGGTGAGGCAGTAAAGGCAATCATGTGAGGCTTTGTCTGATCTCAAGGTATTCTCTATATTGTTTTAATGGCAGGGCTAGCAAGAAGTTTTTCAAATCTTTCTACAACTTCTTCATCCTCTAGCAACAACTTTGAGGCTCTAAGGCCTTCTACTTCTAACAATAAAAAAGTTTTAAAAATTGAAGATATAGAGCAACAACTCCAAAATTGGAATATACCTAAATATGGTACCTCTCAGGTTTATAATAAAAATATTTTTAAATTTAAATCAAATTATGTTATAAAAACTATAGAGGACTCTCTCCCCTTACCGAGTGGAGAATCAAAAGATATTACTTTGTTATCTAAACAGATAATCGATTTATATAAAGAATAGTTTAATTACCTGCATATTGGATTAGTTCAAATTGCAGTAAAACCCCTAACAAGGGAAGGACTAAACACTTTAGTCCTTTTGTGCGTTAGAGATAAACGTCACAATAAATTTAAAGATTCTGTATTAGGTTGTGCTGAATCTTCATTAGTAGCAGGACCAATATATTTTAATTATTTTCCTATCTTTTCTGTGTCTATCAAGGACTCAAACGTCCTTAGATCTTTAAAAGGTGACATACAAACACATGGATTTGACATGGAAGCAGGAACTAGCAACGTAGCCCTCATATACAGGGTCTACTTCAAGGTCATGAACACTATCTGCCCAAACATCAATCTTAGATCTTTTGTTAAAGATCCAAAGGGAGAGATAATGCTCTTCCAGGCCAACGCAGTTAAGACCAAACTTGCTGTTCCCAAGATGATCAAATGGGATGATATCTCACTCCTAGAGTCATGGTCCTTAAGTACAGAAACAAGGAGCTAATCAGTTCCTCAAAATATAGATCTAGAACAAATCATCGAATATGATGATGGGTCTGTTGAGATTATTTTTGACTCAAAAAGAAGAGTCAAAATACATGAAAGCCTAAGACCTTCGGTCCAAGCTTCATCAAGCCCATCTTTGGCTTCACTAAGCCCATCAATTACCTCAAAAGGTAAAGAGACATTTGAAGGAGTTTGAAGACTCCTCACAAGGATTAGTCTCCTAGTATATACATCAGAAAGATCTATGGAAGAGCAATTTTTAAGACCAAATAGCCCAACTCTCTCAGAAATGGGTTTTGAATCCAGGTCAACTCCAGGCTTTTCCAATATTATGATGTTATCAAGCTCTAAAAAGAGCCTTACATATGATGAGATGATTCTAGCAACCTTTATAGATCCACTCAATACTGAGAAAAAGAAAATATATTTATCTCTCAATAAAGATTTACAAAAGATGTATTTCTTTAAATACGAAGTATTTCTTAAATATGTTAAGAAACGAGAAAAAGAATCTCATTTAGATTTCTTTGAATTCATTGTTGAATACTCAAAAGGCGAGGAAATTATGATTCCTGAAATACAAGCCTTAGAAAACATCTATAAAACCTTCTCTTTACAAAAAGGAGAACTAGTAGTGGCAATCCACCCTCCAGAATCATCAATAATGATTTTTGAAAATGCATCAACTGTTCCATATAAGTCAATCTCATCTCAAAAATGAAACATCTACAAATGATTCAATAAATCAAGTAGTTGAACAAAGCAACTACACCAACTTATATTTACAATCAGTTGGAACCCAATTGACAAGGATAGAAAAGTCAATCAAAGGAATTGAAGATAAACCTTCACCATCATCTTCTCAAAAGAAGAAAGTAGAACCAATTTTTATGAAACCCTTACCAGAGTTTCATTTAAAACAAAATTCTGAATTCTTACAAGAATTATTATCAAAAATGTCTAATTTAAACAAATAGGACAAAGGAAAAAATATAAAAATGATGGAAGAAAAAGATCTAACTCAGATCTCTGATCAAGAAATTGAAGAAACCCTAAAGATCCTTAAAGGCTCTCATCAAGAGACTTCAACAAGTAGTACAACACCTCAAACGGTGCCACATATTAACAAGTTGGAAAAACCAATTCCAACATATCAATCTAAGCCTCATTATCCAAGGCCATCTCTGGTAGATCTTCATTTTGAAGAAGAGCTTCCAGTAAAAATCGTTTACTCCGGTTCAACCATCAGTGAATGGACTATTGATGGATTATCTGAATACCAGATAGTAAGAGTAATCAAAAATATGCTGATGTATGCAACAGCAGTCAAATTTGCAGGCAACTCTGATCAGCAAGCTTGCCTAACAATTATAGCTGGATTTACTGGTCAGCTCCAAGGCTGGTGGGATCATTTCATCGCACCAACATAAAAACATGCCATCCTCCATGCAGTCAAACATGAGCAAAATGACAATGGAGACATTCTCTCATTAGAGGATTGTGTTAATACGCTAATTTGCACATTGTTAACACATTTTGTTGGATCAAAAACCCTACAAGAAGATAGCAGTCATGAACAACTTACTAATTTAAGATGTCCAACATTGTCACATTTTAGATGGTATAAAGATGTATTCTTTACCAAAGTCTTCACAAGGGAAGATTGTAATAGTGACTTTTGGAAAGAAAGATTCATATCAGGTTACCCACTCTGTTTGCAGAGAAACTGCGTACAAAGCTCAAAGTTAAACATAATGGTACAATACCATTTGGTATATACACGTATGGAGAATTAGCTGCTAAAGTAGTAGCTAAAGGACTTGCCTTTTGCACGGACCTTAAGCTCCAACGACAAGCCTACAAAGAAAAGCTCCATGGAAAGTAGGCCATAGGAGACTTTTGTGAACAATATGGATATCAGAATATCCTTAAAGGATTTGGGCTCAAAGCCCATAAAAGATACAAAGAGGCCAAGCCTAAAACTTACCATAGGTCTTATCCAAAAATGTGGTCAAATAGGCTTCAAAGGCCCAAAAGAAACCATTGGACTAAAAGGCCCAATTATGAACAAAGCCCACGTTTCCTAAAAGTAAACGAAAGGAACCCACTTGCTACAAATGTGGGAAGAAGGGCCATTATAGTCCAAACTGTAGAGCATTTACTAAAATAAATGCTTTAGCCATAAATGATTCCTTCAAGGCTCAAATTGCCCAAATTCTCAATGAAGAATCATCGTCTTCAGAAGATGAAGAAAGTGAAGACTATGAAGAAGACTTTGATGAGACCTCATCATCAAACTCTGAAGAAGATCTTTCTCAAAAGAAAGATTGTGAATGTAATCATTACAAAGCCATTTGCAAAATGAATGCTTTAAACATTAATGTCCTCATTAAGGATGAAAATTTTATTCTCGATCTCATTGAACAAATCGAAGATCTAGAAAAGAAAAGGAAGGCTTTGGCTTGATATATTGAAGAAGCTAAAGAAAAAGTTCCTATCATTACCAGACCAACTGCTCAAAGCAGTAAGGGCTTACAAAGCCAATTACAAAGGAATCAACATAAATATTCCTTTACTGAAATTCTTAATAGAATTAAACAAAGTTCTGTCTTTAAAGAATCAACTCTTAGTGACCTAAAAGCTGAGGTCAATCAAACTAAGAAGGATCTTAAGGAATTAAAATTTCAATTAGAAACACGAACCAACAAAGATCTTATAGATCTTACCAGATGAGTTCAAATACTCAAATTATATAACAACAATCAGGCTAAAGAACCAGAAGAAGAAGAGTTTGAGATCAGATTTGAAGACTTGATAAAAACTTCTAAAGGTAAAGAAGTTTTACAAGGAGAAAATATTACCGAACCCGGTGAAACACAGACTATTAATACTCTAAATAGAGTAATTAATCAAAAATGGTACTTAAAAGTAACCATTGTTATCAACAAAGAATATCATTTCACAGTTGAAGCCCTCATAGACTTAGGAGCTGACCTCAACTATATAAGTGAAGGTATAGTACCTACCAGGTACTTTACAAAAACCACGCAAGTATTAAATACAGCAAATGGTGGTCGTATGCCCATCAACTACAAACTGTATAATACGGTAGTATGCAACAATGGCATATGCATTGAAACTACGTTTCTCTTAAGCAAAGAATTAAGTAGAATGGTAATCTTAGGAACTCTGTTCCTCAGTATGTTGTACCCATTCACAGTCACAAAAGAGGGAATACAAATTGATCTCAAAAGCTAGACAATTATCTTTAAGTTCACAAAAGAGCCACAGTGGCACGAAATCAATAACCTAAAAGAAAAGGTTACTGAAAAGAAAAAATTCCTTCGTTCTCTTCAATCAGAAGTTAATCTTAAAGTGATTAAACAAAAAATTACTTCTCAAGAGATGCAAAATAAAATACAATCTCTAAAAAAGAAATTTGAAAAGGAAATTTGTTTTGAAATTCCTAGTGCATTTTGGAACAGAAAGAAGCACGTGGTAAGATTACCATACGAGCCTGAATTTCAAGAGGCCCAAATCAACACTAAAGCCCGGCCCATTCAAATGAATGAGTGCCATTTGAAAATATGTAAGCAAGAGATAGAGGACTTGCTCAAAAAGAACCTTATAAGGCCTAGTACCTCACCATGGTCCTGACCAGCATTTTATGTTGAAAATAGTGCTTAATTAGAGCGAGGAGTTCCTCGTCTAGTTATCAATTATAAGCCCCTCAATAAGGTGCTAAGATGGATCAAGTATCCATTACCAAACAAAAAAGACTTATTAAGTCATTTGTATAATGCAGTTCTTCTCAAAATTTGATATGAAGAGTGGTTATTGGCAAATTCAGATTGCTGAAAGTGATCGATATAAGATAGCATTTACTGTTTCATTTGGACTTTATGAATGGAATGTGATGCCATTTGGGCTAAAAAATGCCCCAAGTGAATATCAAAAAATCATGAATGATATCTTTAACCCTTATCTAGGGTTTACTATTGTCTACATCGATGACGTATTAGTCTACTCAAACTCAATAGAGCAACATTGGAAACATTTAAACACATTCTTCAATGTTGTTAAAACCAATGGGCTTGTAGTCTCGTTTAAAAAGATGAAACTATTCCAAACCCAAGTACGATTCTTGGGTCATAATATAGAATATGGGCTCATTAGCCCAATAGACATGTCCATTATCTTTGCTGAGAAATTTCCAGACAAGATAAGAGACAAGAAACAATTACAACGATTTCTTGGAAGTCTCAATTATATTTCAAATTTTTATCGAAATCTTGCTTTAGACGCCAAACCCTTTTTGAGCGTCTCAAGAAAAATCCTCCAGAATGGAGTCCAGCTTGCACGCAAGATATCCAAAAGATAAAGCTTCAAGTTAAAGAGCTCTCATGCTTAGCTTTGTCCAATCCCAAAGCTTCAAAAGTAGTGGAGACAGATGCTTCAGAGTTAAGTTATGGAGGCATCCTCAAACAAAAAATGCCTATAAAAGAGGTACTTGTTCGATATACATCAGGCACTTGAAAACTTTCTCAAAAGAAATATTCCACCATTGAAAAGGAAATTTTAGCTATCGTCTTGTGTATTTCTAAGATTCAAGACGATCTTCTCAACCAAAAATTCTTATTAAGAGTTGACTGTAAAAGTGCTAAAGAAGTACTCCAAAAGGACATCAAAAATTTAGCTTCAAAGCAGATATTTGCAAGGTGGCAAGCAATTCTTTCTATATTCGATTTCGATATCGAATATATCAGGGGGAAGAGAACTCACTCCCAGATTTTCTCACTAGGGAATTCATACAAGGCCATGAAGAGGGCAAACTACCTTCAAGCAGCTCAGAAAGGAGCTCAAAGTAGCAAGCCAGTATACACAAAGCTTCCACCAAAAGAGCATGACTGGTAATCAATCAGAAGCAAGGTTATTATCCCCATCGAAAACGATGATATGGGAAAGACACCTGACCAGGTAGCAAAACTTTATCTTAAAGATAATCTACCACCACATGTTATTTCTAAAATAAAAGAATACTTTGAACAGATCCTAAAAGAAACAGGGTCAATATATATTAATCATAATATGCAAAACACAAAATAAATCGCATACTCAACTCTAAAAATCAAAAGGGTTTTAACAAAAAATGATTGGAACTCAAATCTCTTTACTAGAGAAAAATTTCAAACTAAAAGGGTTCATCCAATTTCTTATAATTATTTTGATTATATTCAAGCATGGAAAAACATGCTAATTTATCAAAACTCAAGAGGTTCTCATACGAGGAACCTTTAATTTAAATCTGGGGATTATTATTCCCATAACGATTTTTCAGTGTGGTTTAGAAATTGGTTTTTATTTTTTGGACCGCCAACTCAAATTTTACCTAAAACGGTTGAAAAAGCTTTAGATCAATTCGAAACATTAAATCTTAACTCAATAGTTAATGAAGATCATGCTTTATTACTCTTCTTGACATCATACAAGATCCCATGGATATGGAAATGGGGTTATGCTATTACAACATTCGAAGATATATGGTGCCTTATCAGGATCGCACATGCAAGATGGTGGGATAAGACCCCAATTGAAGAGTTTGCTAATTATAAACCTAAAGAAATATTAAAAACTCTAAAAATCAACGAACCTTCTGAAACTTCTTCTCCTAAAAAGGAGACTAATACTATTGAAAACATTATTACCACTCTAAAAGAGAAAGGGAAAAGTGATGAATATATATCTAAAAAATTAGAAAAATTATGCTCTGAAGAGAGCGATACAGATTCTGAAGAGAAATTGGACCTAGATCCCTCAGAAAGCGATCTAATAGCTAGCACCAGTGGATAAGCCACTCACAACTTGCCGACACCAACAAAGGACCCACAAAAAGTCTGGACAAACGACTCCAAATTTATCTGGGACACTTCACCAGACAAGGGACCCATCTTCCACAACGAGAAGCATCTTTCATAAAAGACAAAGCTGTTGACACCGACAAGGGAACCAATTCAAACCCGCTTTCGACATGAGAAAGCATCTTCTTTTGTAAAAGCCTCACGAGGCTTATCTCTTTAATTATTTACGTTTTGTTTGTTTATAAGCCTCGTATTCTATAAGAGGACTCAATTTTTATTAGTAATATATAGCTAGTTTTTATAAGTTTTTAATTTTCGAATTCTCTGTGATTAAGCTTCTAACTCTGTAATATATTCCTTTAGTTAATCAATAATACTTCCAGGTTTACTACTCACAATTTATGCTCTATCTCTATATTCTTTTATAATTCACCTATAGTAGATCCCAGGCCGATTTGGCATCAGAGCCAATCTCTAGGAGATTAAGTATAGTAAGATTGAAAGATTATTATTAGTCTTAAAAGAGGAACAATTTAGAAATACTAGAAGGAGACTTCGATGAGCAGCTTGAAGCCGTTGTAAGACCTAAGGTGAGGCAGTAAAGGCAATCACATGAGACTTTGTCAAAATTTTATGATGTCTGATCTCCAGACATCATAAAATGCAATTTAAAAAAAAAATGTATATATATTAGACAATATTTTTTTTTTACATGCATTTTGTTTACTCTACTCAATTCATATCAAATTAAACATATATTAAAAAATGGAGGTTATTGAAACACATTTTTAAAAGTAGTGTTTATAGTCCAAAACTTTTCTTGAAGTTATAGTTATTTGTCAATGGCCTGGCGAAAGTTTGTTGCCATATAACTACTTCATTTCCAACGATTTTTGTATTTTTTTAACATGTATTTGTACACAAAAAAAAAAAAAGTAACATAATTTCGAAAATAATGAATAATGAAAAATGCAAGCATTTCTTAAAAAGTTCTGCCAATATTTCAAAGCAGCATATATATATATATATATATATATATATATATATATATATATATATATATATATATATTATATACATGCATGCACGCGCATTACACTTAAAATGTTTTATTTATTTATAAAATTATTTTTAATTTTGGTTTACTAACAAAAATATTTTTATTCTTAATTTACTACCAATAGTATTCAATTTTATTTCAAATATGCATTATGTTACTATACCATCCAAATTGATTGATCATCTCATTAGATTATTTATGCATGTAAATTTAAACGTGTATTAAGAGTTTAAGTCTATCTGGCATGTGAGGAAAAGAAAATAGAATGTTTTCCTCTATTTATGGAAGCTAAGTATTAAGGCGGCTAGCTCACGTTTTGATAATCTATATGGTAAGGTGGTTGTGTTCTTGACTGAAGTTTAAAGTTCAATTCCTAACCCCAATATTTCACACCAAAAATGACTTCTTATCACATAAAAAATGAAATAATTATAAAAAGTATTAAGGCTAGCCTCAATCTCACTCAAATTCGTATGTGATAATTTTTTTTTTTTTTTAATTTACACATGCACACTTGCTAATAAAGTTATCAATTTAGGGTCTCGTGTTGGGAAAGATAACAAATTAAATAATAATAGCCATTTAGAAAATTTTAGTTGTTATTGAACCTAATTTTTTTTCTAGTCTTGTATAATTAAAATGGACTAACGAAATATATAATGTCTTCTATTATATATTAACTAATAAACGAAAATACAAAAATAATATCACAAATATTGTGGCTTACATTCTCTTAAATTTTTATCTCAAGAGGATATTTCTCTCACATATAATGAAGATTTTTTTTCTCTTTCAATGTCTCAAGCTTGGTTCCTAAACTCTTTGTCAATATTGATTCTTCTACGAGGGATGATGATATTGGCTTCAAAGAATCCTATTTTATAATATCAACCTTTACTAATATTCTGAATGTATAGCTTGAAGTAATGACAAAAACTTTCCTTATTTTTCTCATCACTTTTCCTCCGGTAAACTATTTCCTTTTTTTTTTTTCCTCTTCTCATCTTCTCTACAAAAGAAGGGATGTCCTTTTCAATCTCCTCCTCTAGACTTATGTGAAAGGTTTTATCATGCCTATTATTTTTTGCATAGTTAAAATTTGTCCTTCGGTAAAGACTTGGTCATCATATTTGAGCTACTGTAGGTAGTATGAATCTTCTCAAGTAGCTACTTGGATTTAAATATATCACGCATCTAGTGACATCGCACATCAATGTTCCTCGACCTCATTTGTAAACTCAAATTTTTGCTTAAGTGGATAGCACTTTGACTATCATATTGCAAAATATACTTTCATTGTTGTTGTCTCAATTCTTATATGAATCTTTTCAAGTAGCGCATATTTTTATACGCTTCAGTAGCTATAATGAATTTTGCTTCTGTAATTGACAAAAAGACACATTTTCATAGCTTTGATTGCCATAAGACAACTACCTATAAAAAAGTAATTTGGTATCCAGAAGTAGACTTTTTAGAATCAAGATCTCCAGCAATATCTGCATTTGTGTTAGCCAACCAATTTAGATCTTGTACTTCCAAAGCATAAACTCATTTTGGAATTAACCTTGAGGTATCTCAAAATCTACTTCACTACAGTCCAGTTCTCCTTGCCTGAATTTGACAAGTATCTACTAACAACACTAACTGCATATGTTATGTCTAGTCTTGTACACATCATAGCATACATATGACTACTAATGACTGAAAAATATGGCACAATAACCATTTCTTTTTCTTTCCTTCTAACATATAGGACTTTGCTTTGAGCTTAGAGCAAGTAGAGTAGCAACTGATTTTGTCTTATCCATATTGAATGACGCCAATAACTTCTTGATATAATTTTCTTGTAATAACCAACACTTTATTTTCTTTTAATCACAGGAAATTGTCATATCAAGAATCTGCTTTGCAAATCCCAAGTCTTTCATGGAAAAAGACTTATTGAGATATTTTTTCAGCTTGCAAATCTTGTAACTTTTTGACCTTATAATCAACATATTATAAACATAAAGGAGTATGATAAATTCATTATCAATAAACATTTTCGCAAATACACAATGGTCAGAAGTTGTAATTCAATATCCATTCTCATTCATGAATAATGCCAATAACTTCTTGATATAATTTTCTTGTAATAACCACAACTTTATTTTCTTTCAATCACAGGAAATTGTCATATCAAGAATCTGCTTTGCAAATCCCAAGTCTTTCATGGAAAAAGACTTGCTGAGTTATTTTTTCAGCTTGCAAATCTTGTAACTTTTTGACCTTATAATCAACATATTATAAACATAAATGAGTATGATAAATTCATCATCAATAAACATTTTCACAAATACACAATGGTCAGAAGTTGTAATTCAATATCCATTCTCATTCAAACTTTTTGTATCATTGTCAGTGCTTGCTTTAGTCCATATAGACTCTTCTTTAGTCGACATACCGAATCTTCTTTTCCCTTGACTTTGAATCCCTTTCGCTACTCAATGTATATCTCTTCTTCTAGATTACTATGAAGAAAAGCAGTCTTCGCATCAAGTTGTTCAACTTCTATATTCAAACTTCCAACCAATTCTAATACTACATGGATGGATGACATATTGACCACGATTGAGAAAAGTTCATCAAAGTCAATTCTATTCTTCTGACTAAACCCTTTCATGACTAGCCTTGCCTTGTATCTAGGTCGTGAGTTATTTTTTTAGTTTTTAGTTTGTACATCCATTTATTTCTAAGTGCCTTTCTACCTTTAGGTAGTGCCACCAAATCATTATGTGTGATTTTTCTGTAAGGATTTGATTTCCTCTTGTATGGCTTTCAATCCTCCTCCATGTGCTCACGTGTTAAAGCTTCTCATAGAGCTTTGGTTCTCCCTTGTCAGGTAGTAATACAAACTCATTTAGAGAGTATCTAGTCTGGGGCTTGAGTACTCTAGTTGATCTTCTTAGTTGAGGTCCAACAAATGGTTCCTACAAAGCTGATGCTTCTTCCTCTCATCAGTTTATTTTCAACAGTACCATCACTTCAATCTTTAATTGTATTATTAGCTAAATCATCACCAATTGGAGGATTATTTGTTGCATCTTTAACATCTTCTACTAAATCTCTCCCATTACTTTATGAGAAGAGTAATTGAATCCAAGTTGACCGGATCTTCTTTTAGGCAATCAAGCTTTTTCCACTTCTTTGAATGTTTTCAATATTATGATGTTTAAAGAAGATGACATCTTTATTTATAAAACTCTTTTGTTTGACAAAATCCCATAACCTATACTCGAATTCTTCATTATCATACCCCAAAAAGATGCATTATTTTTCCTTGGAATCAAGCTTTGATTTTCACATTTGGAATATCAACAAAATTTCTACAACTGAACACCTTCAAATGGTTGCATGATATATCTTTGTCTTTCCAAAACTTGTTTGGAACATCGCCATTCAATGGAACTGAGGGAGAGAGATTGATCAAATCAACAATAGTTAAGAAAGGTTAGCCTCAAAAGCTCTTAGGTAACTAAACATAAGATAACATTATTCTCACCCTTTTGACAATAGTTCTATTTATTCTCTCAACTATCCCATTATACCGAAGAATGTTTGGAACTGATCTTCATGTCTATTCCATTTCTCATGCAGTAATGCCTGAAAGCTCTCATATATTCTCCCCTATTATCTTTGCAAATACACTTCAAAGATCTGTTAGTCTCTCATTCAACATTGCCATGATACTATTTGCATACATTAATCACTTGATCTTTAGTCTTGAGCGTATAGGCCAAAACATTCTTGGAATGATCATCAATAAACATTCTTGGTTTAAACAATATTCAAAACATTGGGCTTTCTTTTTGAGATTTTATAATAAAATGAAGCTTGATGTTGTTTTCCAACCAAGCAATGTGTACATAGTTTAAGCGACATAAATTTTCCTTTCATCCTTGCTAATGCCTCTCTTTTGATTAGAATTTAAAGTTCCTTCTCACTCATATGTTCGAGCGTTTTATGCTATAGCTTGATTGAGGAACTATCTCAAGGAGCATTCACGCACCCATTATAACTTTTGCATTAGTCATGTAAACAATATTTTCCTTCTTTCCTCAAGCTACTATCAATGAACTTCTAATGAGCTTCCACTTACCACCACCAAATATAATAGTGTAACCATCATTGAGTAATTCGATAGAAATTAAATTCAAACTTATGTTTGAAACATGTCTTACGCCCTTAAGAACCAAGCAACAACCTGTGTTGGTTTCAAGGAAAATATCTCATCTTCCTATGATCTTGGACAATTTATCATTTCCCATCATAACATTACCAAACTCTCTAATTGTGTGGGATGTAAGGAAGTCTCTCCATGATGTTACATGATAAAATGCACTAGAATCAATGATCCAACATGTACCTTGCAATGCTAAATTAAAAATGATGCCATTGCAGATATCAATCACCTCATTTAAATTCAACATGGTAGCAGTAGTGCCTTTTGCTTCACCACTTCCTTGCTCCGTTTTGAGATGTCTGCATTCTCTTTTCATATGACCTGTTTTGTCACAATGATAACATTCTAGGTCTCTCTTTTTCGTAGATCTTCCCTAAATATATCTCTTGATTTGTCTCTTAACTTGTTCTTACTGTAAAATTTTAAATTACTACTTCCACGATATTCAGCGACCAGTGATTCAGATTCAATTGACATTTCTTGCTCCTTCCTTCTTGGTTCTTCATTGAACATGCTATCTTTTACTATGTACAATGTAAGAATACCTTGAGGAGATAAATTGCTCAATAATACCAACAATATATCCCAATTATCTGGTAATTAGTTGAGAAACCATAATACTTGTAATTCATCATCAAACGCCATTTTCATATATGTCAATTCGTTTACTAATCCTTGAAAGTCACTTAAATGTACATAAATACTTTGACTATTTTTGTACTTTAAATTAATCAACTATCAGATATAAGATGCTTTATTTTGAGCGGTCTTTCTATACATGGACTCTAACTTTGTCTTTAATGAGTAGGCAACAGTTTCTTAAGCTACATGATGAAGATGCTCTCATAGATGTATTGTCAGATTTGTCCAATAATTTTCCTATTCATTAAGGTTCAAGGGGTATGAAAATTTTCTTCTAACTTCGTGCCTTCATTTAGAAGTGGCTCATACTTTGCAATAAAGTATGTCTTCTATCCTTGGCTTCCAAATTGAATATTTGATGCTGTTAATTTAATTATTGTTGCAGATGAATTTGATGCTGTCTCCTCAATTTTGAAAATAATAAGCAGACATGTATGGCTTTGATACCACTTGTTGGAAAAGATAAAAAAAAAAGAATAGCCCAATAGAAAATAACAGCGGTCTCTTAATCTAACTTTTTTCACTTTTGTGTAATTAAAATGGGCTAATAAAATGTAAAATGTCTTCCACTATATATTGACTAATAAATGAAAATACAAAAATGATTTCACAAATACTATTGCTTACACTCTTAATTTTTTTTTATCTCAAGAGGATATTTCTATCACATACAATGAAGATTTCTTCTCTCTCAAGCTTTTAAGCTTGTTTTCTAAATTCTTTTTCGATATTGCTTTTTTCTATGAGGGATATAATATTGAGAAGCCTCTTTTATAATATTAATTTTTACTAATATTATGAATGTATAGCTTGAATAAAGAAGAGAAACTTTTCTTGTTTTTCTCATCTTTTTTCCTACCATTTTCTATTTTTTTCCCCTTCTCACCTCCTCTACAAAAGGAGGGATGATTTTTTCATCTCATTCCCCTTGATACTATTTTGACATGTTCTATTTATATTGAATAGAGTTATCTTGTTTTGTTTGGATATAAATTTTAAATTTTAAGTAAAATAATATTGACATTTAAAATAACTTACTCAAATGAGAAAATAAGATGTGAAAATAAAATGTTCTTTTATATGTCAAGGAAACAAAATCTATCTAATTAAAGAAACGATCAATCAATTTTAATAGTATAATAACAAAATAAGTAACAGATGTAAATAATATTGGTTGTTATTTCTCAACAAAAAATATTATTGGTAGTAAATTGATACATGTATCTTTTAATACAAAATTTAAACTAAAATAATAATTTTATTAGCAAATAAAATGTTGTACATGGAAAAAGAGTACTTGAAATTCACTAAGGTATAAAAGTTTATTAACTTGTAGGTGGGATATTAGAAGTTTATTAACTATTAAAAAGAGCATTAAAAATTTAAAACTTTTAAAATTGTCATAAATTTTTCTATGTGTCATGCAGTGAGTGGTGCCACATTATCAAAATTTTGACAACATGCCACATAAAAAAATTTATGACAATTTTATAATAATTTTATAAGTTTTAAACTTTTAATTTCATTTTTAATAGTTACTGAATTTTTAGAAGTCGACTCAAAAATTAGTAGAATTTTATGTTTTTTAATTATAATTAATGAAGTTTTTATTCCTTTCAACCGTTGAGTTACCTCGGATCTCAACTTTTCATTTTGAACGGCTAATTCCTTTTCTTTTTATTTGTTAATTAAAATTTTTAAAAATATTTGCAGAAATACAAAAGCCTTAAAATCTAAAATTCATTGGTTGGGCTAGAAAGGGTCCAGGATGATTGAAGAAGTTGTCGTGGACTCGTGTCCCACTTGAGGCAAAAACAATCTAGAGCACACTTCAGGGGTAGTTGCCTTAACCGAAAGGGAATTGTCATGGTTCACCCACTACACAGAGGAATGAACGGTCGAGTGTGACATAAAAATGCCAAACGAGTCGCATTTTCTGTTTATTCCTCCTTTATTTCTCAATGAGGTGTTGGATTTAAATTCTAACCTTAAGTTTTTGACCCTAGAAATCAGGTCTGAAACCATAAGCATGAAACTGCATTTGCTTTGCATTAATGTCAAAACGCCTACTCGTGCATTTATTTATGAAACATCTTAATGAGCTGAAAGGAAATGCTGGTTGCTTTTATTATGATTCAAAATTCAAAATTTTCAACAGCGTACACACACACATAGATATATGTGTACACACATAGATACAGGATATATAAGTGTTTTGAAAATAAAAAGAATGTCAGTATAAACATAAATTTACACTTATTTTTATACTTATTTTAGTTATATTTTGATATGTGCCAAATTGAATTATTTTTCCAACTTAAAAAAAAGATTATTTTGGACACTTGGCACAAAATAAAAGATCTAGATGCAAAGGGTAATATTAACATTTCTCTTGAAAAAATTATGGTATTTTCATTTTTAGAGAAAAACACTACTCTTATAGCAGTTTACAATTTTACATAATATTTAAAGAAAAAATGGTTGCTTTCGGATGATTTTGAGAGATGTAGAAATTATTCATGCAATTGAGCACTCTATGAATGAATTCACATGTTCTGACATATACCAATCATTAGACAAAATGCTTAAGAAAGGATTCTTTAACATTTTGATATGTGTATATATATATATATATATATATATTTACTTTACTAAGGTATTTGTTTTTACTTTACTAAGGTCTAACTATCTAAAGAGTTTTATGAAGGAAATTTTAAAGGGCTTATATATATATATATATATATATATTTTTTTTTTTTTTTTTTGATCCACTACTAAAATTAAATTTGTGCTCTCTGATCTGAGGCAACGTACACGGACTGACTAATAAACTACGCGTTTTAGACAATATAAACTGTCTTTTACATGTGTAGAGTCTAATATATCTCAATTTCAGATATATAACTTCATCCTAGTATGATTGCAAGTTTTATTGGTTGCTACTGAAATTATTTCCACATTACGTACTAGCAACTAATAAAAATGCACATTTATTTGAAAACTGAAACAAAAAATTTCTTTCCGTTTGTTAAGCATAATACGTAGATTGCCATGTCCACCTATTTTAATAACAATTAATATTTTATGGTTAAACAGGGGAATTTTGCCAAGACAATGCAACTCCAAACGACAGCCATCCAAAATTTTCTGAGGAATATTAAACGGGTCAACTTTAGTAGGCCACAAAAACACTAAATGTGAGTCACATTGTTTATTTTTCTTTAACTTTCAAACCACCCTAGTTGAATGGAGGATGCTTTTAGTTTATATATATATATATATATATATATATATATATATATATATTTGTGTGTATCGATGATATTTATGAATTCTTTTAATTTATGACTTAAATGTTAGGATTTAAAATTTAGATTTTAAGGTTTAGATTTTAGAGTTTAAATTTATAGAAAAATATGTAGTTGTTATCCAACATGTAATGAGAGACGTTGCCCATTACATGTTAGGTGACAAAGTACGAATTTTTCTATTTTAAGGCTTAGATTTTAGAATTTAATGGGTTAGGATTTAGATTTCAGATTTTAGAGTTTAGGGTATAAGGTTTAGGTTTATAAAAAAATATGTAGCTGATGCCAAACATGTAGTGGGACACACACACACACACACACACACACTATATATATATATATCATTGCTATATATATATATGTGGGATACGATCAATGACATATATTTTTTACAAGTTTTTATACTATGATTAATTGACAGTTGAGATTTAGAGGGATAGAAGAGAGAAAATTATTTTCCTAAATCTCAACCTTTGAAATAAGAAAGTATAAAAACTTGCATAATAAATTATGTCTTATAATCCTATCATATATATATTTACATATACATATTGTTGGGTAGAAAATAAACTAGATATACGTGGCACTATTTGATTGGTCCACATCAACAGAAAAAGTCAAAGGTACAATCAGCTCATAATCAGGTAGATCTTCATTAAATAAGGTGTATTAATGTCTAAGATATTTAAAATATTATTAAATAATATAAATATTAATTAATACAATTGATTTACCAAAACCCATCCATTTAACCCCTTTAAATAGGGCCTCATAACCTAAAAATGTACACGTAAGCTCTTGCCTCTTCCTCAAATCCACTAAACTCCTCTCTAATCTTGATTATTCTCTTAAGAACCTGACTTAAGTATTAGAGAGGATATGACGTAGTTTTCTAGTGACGTGTAGGTCGATGTGGCAGGAAACGAAGGCTAGACCGAAATTGGATCCAACATCTGGCGTCTTCTGTGGGAACGAAAAATTTGATGTTTGACCGATCAAGGTAGTGAAAACTCAAAAATATTTATCGTGTTCTTTGCATTCTTTATCACGTTTATCGCGTTCTTCATCCTTTTTCTCCAAAAAAGTATGCTCGATTTGTTTTTAGCAATTAAATCAAGTTCACAAAACTCTCCTTCTTCCATAAAGGATGAGGACCATGTTGGGGTCTAGGTGAGAGATCCACCTCCACCCAAAAAGACTAGAAAGAACAAGAAGAAAACCTTAGGAAAAAGGTTGTGTAGACTAGAAGACATGATGAAAAAGTTCATGTGGTTCCAAACATTTTCTCAAAGGCTACCTAGTGGCTCTGCAATACCATCATTGCTACTAAACCCCAAGAAGACCGACTTCAAATGCCTAATGTTAGGTACAACTCAAAATTTCTAGTCCACAGTAGGTTGGGCCCCCATGTCTAGAATCCTAAAGATTGGGAGCCCTTTCACAAGAATGGCGATGATGCCCTACCACTAGTACTGTTAGCAGCTAGTAGCCTAGCTGGTGGTAGCCAACTTGGCCCAAAGTACTAGCACATTTGGCACCGAAGCTTGAGGAACCACCTCGAGGCCAAGCACTACATATTCTCTGGCTAGGAAAGCGTTAGTGACAAAGTTGCTGACTCTGCCTATGCTAAGCCTCTAGGGCTATTGGTAGGCGATCATCCTACTCCAACTCCATCAATGAGAGACTTGGAGTTCAAGCTTTAAAAGATGGAGTAAAGGCTGAATGGAGAGAGAAATGAGCAAGACATAACAGACTCAACTCAGGCCCCATTCACCTCAGAAGTACTATCAATCCCCTTCGGGGGAAGGTTTAAGCAGCCCACCATTGCGGCTTACCGATAGGTCCATTAATCCATTAGACCACCATGATTTGTTCAGGAATTTTGTCATCCTCTACTCCCATAACAACGTTTTTAGTTATAGAGCATTCTCTATGACGCTGACAAGAAAGGCCATAGTCTAGTACAAGACCCTAGAACCAGTAACTATTGGGAACTTTACAAGTCAGTTCCTAAGTCACTTCTTAGCTAAGCAAAGGCTACCCAAGACTCTAACACACTTGATGAGAGTGATTTAGAAAGAAGGTGAGTCACTAAAGGAATTCATCGATCGTTTCAACAATGAGAATAGCTAGATTGAAGATTGCCTAGATTCTCTTGCTGTGAACGTCATCCTTAAGGGCTTACAAATGTGTTCCTTATGGAACAAGTTGGTAGCCAAACTACCTAGCCTGACATATAAGGCCATGACTAGGATGGTGGTAGCAACTGTCATAGTTGAAGACATGGCTAGCCACCGTAGAGATGGATACAAAGTTTTCCCTCAGAAACGAAAGCCCAAAAAAGAGCCCAAGAGCTCCGATGACAAGAAAATGAAACAGGGAGTTAGAAGTGAAATGGCTCCAAAGAAGTCAAGGTGCCCCCATTTGGGTTTGACTTCCAAAAATTTGTTCCTTTTAATACATCCTGGGAAGAGGTACTGATGCAAGTCCAAGACTCAGGACTCTTTCGTCCCCCCAGAAGAATAATGGGGATTGATAAGAGTATAAAAATGCATATTTAAATATGTAAATTAATTAACATTTATGATTTAATCGGTTTAAAATTAATCATTATCTATATTAATTCTATAAATGTTATTTATATTTATTATAATGATTTTATGCCTGTAGAATCAATGAAATCAACCAAAATAGAGCAAAGAAATCAAAATTTGATTTATGCGATATTTATTCTCAAGATCTCAACAACCTGCTGCTGTATTTTGTGGATAACTTTGGACTCAAATATTTAAATGAAGTGATTCAAGATGATATGAAAAGTTAATTCAATGATGCATGATTTTTCATTTCACGAAGAATATCAAAATAGAATTATTTCAAGGCCAAAAATAAGATGCAATCTAAAATATCTTGTAGTTGGACAACTGTTAGTATATTTGATATAACTTTCTGTGTACAAATCCAAATTAAATGATTTTTAATTCTCTAGAAAGATAAGAGATTTATCTACGATTCATATTTAGAAAATATTTTGAAAATCAATTATCTTCAGAGATAAAATGGCTTGATATTATTATGATTCAGCAAATCTTCCTACTCCAACACTATAAATAGGTAAACATTCAACACTTGGAAGCATGAAGAAAATTGCAAAGAGTTCTTACTTTTATTCTCATTCTTTCTCTCTAGAATTTATGAGAATGATTTTTAAGCTAGGCTAAATTTAGAGCAAGGCTAGAGAGGAGCTTAATTATGTAGTTTTTTTATTCATTCTTTTATTCCTATGAGTGTTTTATAGTTTATAAATTTGTTTTGAGAAATTATTTTGTTCATCTTCTTGCTACATTCAATAAATTATATTCTTCAGTTTCATATAAATTCAGTCATGCTTTCTTTATGTGCAACTTTTAGTTTATAATTATTTTATGAGTTAATCTTCTACTGCGATATTGTCAATTTGATATATTGTCGATGTTAGATAGCTTGTAAGAATAAATTAAATTGTTCTACCATGACAACATTATTTTTCTCCAATCAAATACCTTTAAATTTCATCTTAGATCTTCAATTCTAAATTTTTCAATTGTTTGTTTGGGATGTGAAACATGTAATTGAGTAGTAAATAGGAATAAAAGTTGGTAATATTAAAACAAAATAATTAAGTGAATCTCGAAGCCTTGTTATTTGCTACCAAGATTGCTATATTTAATTATTGTCAATTTCTTTTTCCAATTATAAAATTATTTCTTCTATTTATTTTGTGATAACTTTTATTTTGTTGGTTTAATTAGCTTCTCTGTGGATTCGACACCTAAAGCTATACTGCAATAACCGCTTAGCTAAAGGTAATAATTTTGAGCGTGAACCAAAATTTGGCACCGTTGCCAGGGAGGCCAAAATCAACGATTGAGGTTTAAACATTATGATCTGATTTTTTTGTTATTATTTATTTATTCTTCATTATTATTGTTTCAATTTTCTTTTAAAGTTAAAAAAAAAAAAAAAAAAAAAACAAAACAAAACAATTGTGTAACTACATTAAATAATATGATCTAAGAGAGTTCTGTCTAGAAGGCTAGTTCTTGAATGCCTTAGTGCCACTAGTCTATCCTAGGAACGTTGCTCTGTCTAGGAGGGTGGTTTTTAAGGAGGCCTCGCCCCACCATTCTTTCCTGGGAGCACTCTTAGTAAGTATTAATTGTGTTGATACATTATTGTTATTTTTTTTCCTTTTTCTAAAAAAAAAAAATTCTCTAGCTTTATTATTATATTTTCTTTGGTTGTTAGTTTTAGTTATCTTTTTTCTTTAAGAAAAAATTATCAAATAAAAGTTTAAAAATTAAAAAAAAAAATACAAATAAAAATTTAAACACACAAAAAAAAAAGGTTCTAGGGTGTATGAATTGATCTAGAGACGCAAGAGGTAGATTTTTAAAAAGATAGAATTAGAATTACCATTAATTCAATCTTCTTCTTCAAACCCATCTTCGAGTTCTGAAAACATGAGTGACCATGAGGACAACCCCGTTAGAACTCTTAAAGATTACCTTCACCCTACCCGGACAGCTACACCATCATGCATCATACTCCCCCCTAATACACCACAACTTGATTTTAAACCTGGAATGATACAACTCTTGCCCACTTTTCATGGTTTAGATAATGAAAATCCTTATTTACATATTAGGGAATTTGAAGAGGTAGTGGCCACCTTTCATAGCCAACCCAATGCCATAGACTCTGTCAGGTTAAAATTTTTCCCTTTCTCTCTAAAAGACAAAGCAAAGAGTTGGCTATACTCTTTGAGACCAAGATCCATAGGTACATGGGCAGAAACAACCAAATCCTTGTTTAACAAATACTTTCCTCATCATAAGACCAACAATCTTAAGAGACAGATCTTAACCTTTTCTCAAAAAGATAGTGAGACCTTATACCAAGCTTGGGAGAGGTTCAAAGAGTTATTAAACATGTGCCCATATCACGGGTATGAAAATTGGAGGTTAGTTAGTTACTTTTATGAGGGACTTACGATTAGGGAGCGCCAATTTATAGAAATGATGTGTAATGGTGAGTTTCTCCAAAAGGATCCTGATGAAGCCATAGATTACCTTAATGAGTTAGCTGAGAAAGCCCATACATGGACGGGACTTAGCGCCATTGATAACACCAATAGATCACGATCAACTGGAATCTACCAACTAAGGGAAGAAGATAGCCTTAAAGCCCAATTAGAAGTATTGACTAAGGAATTAGAGGCCTTAAAAATGAAAGGTAGAACAAATCATACAATTGCTAGGGTCGAAACTCAAGATACATGCTTTATTTATGGGACAGTAGAACATCTAGCCCAGAATTGCCCAACTTTTAGTGAGATGAGAGGGGTTTACGAAGAACAATGTAATGCTGTAGGAATGTTTAGAAAACCTTACTCACTTTACTCTGAAACTTACAATCCTGGCTGGAGAAACGATCCAAACTTCAACTGGAAATCTGACCAACTCATACTACCTAATGAAAACTAGAAAATTGAGACACAACCACCAAGAAATTACCCAACACCTCAATTTAATGCGCGACCAAATAGAAATTCTTTAGAGGAAACACTTCATTCATTTATGGAGGCACAAGGTAAAACTAACCAGAAGTTCGAGGCTGTACTTACACAAGTGGTGGAGGAGAACAAGGAGATAAAAAGTCATATAACCAAGTTAACCAGCGCTCTCACTATACAAGAGCGAGGAAAGTTTCCCTCCTAACCCCAATCCAACCCAAAAGGCCAACATATGGCTCAAACCTCGACTATCGATTCAAACAATGTTAAGGAGGTCAATGCTATTTCAACCCGTAGTGGTTAAATTTTAAATGAACCAACTATACCCAATCCATCAACCAACACAAGCACAAAAACCACCACGAGTAATGTTGATGATCCCTCTTTAATGGATGGGAAAATGAAGATTCTGATTCAAGTACCCTTTCCTCAAGCCCTAATATCTGGAGGGAAAAATCTGGATAACCAATGCGAGATCCTAGAACACTTGAAACAAGTTAAGATTAATCTTCCCTTGTTACATGTGATCAAGCAGATACCTGCTTATGCTAAAGTAATCAAGGATCTATACACCATGAAACGAAGACACCATGTCAAGAAGACTGCATTCTTGACAGAGCAAGCTAGTGTGGTGATAGAACAGAAGACACCACCGAAGTACAAAGATCTAGGTTGTCCCACAATCTCTTGCCAAATTAGGACACATGAATTTGGTCAAGCCCTTCTAGACTTAGGAGCAAGTGTCAATTTGATGCCCTATTCTGTATACTTGCAACTTGGACTTGGAGAGATCAAACCCACATCTGTGGTGCTGCAGTTGGCAGATCGCTCTGTACGAAAACCAAGGGGATAATTGAAGATGTTTTACTTCAAATTGATAAATTCTACTATCCTGTTGACTTTCTAGTTTTAGATACTCAATCTGTAGTCGACATGGAGTCAAAAATCCCACTCATTCTAGGAAGGCCTTTCCTTGCTACAGAAAATGCACTTATCAATTGTAGGAATGGTCTTATGAAGCTATCTTTTGGGAACATGACATTAGAGGTGAATATTTTCCATGTTGGAAGCAACCACGAGATGATGATGAGTGCTATCAAACCTTCATGATAGACATACTTATTCAAGAAGAAGTACACCTATATGATGAGTCTGAATCCTTAGAGTATCTCCTCTTAAATCATAATTCTGAACAATTGCTTTTTCCAGATACATTTAATGTTTCTTTTGTTTCTAATGATAAGCAGAATAAGCAATCAAGATACTGGCAACCATGCTTTGAGGAGTTGCCAAGTAAAAGAGAGAAGCCGAAACCCTCAACCGTAGAGACACCAAAAATTGAACTCTCTCCACTACCTAAAGGTTTAAAACATGCATTCTTGGGTTCAGGTGATACTTTTCCTGTTGTTATATCTTCTGAACTTAGTGTTGAGCAAGAAGAAAAGTTGATAAATATGTTAAAAGAACATAAAAATGCACTAGGTTGGACTATAGCTGACACAAAAGGTATTTCTCCATTGATTTGTTCCCATAGAATACATTTAGAGGAAGGAGCTAACCCCCGAAGAGACCCACAAAGAAGACTTAATCCCACAATGAAAGAAGTAGTTAGAAAAGAAGTCTTGAAATTGTTAGACTTAGGTATAATATATCCCATATCTGACAGTAAATGGGTGAGTCCAACACAAGTAGTTCCAAAGGAATCTGGGGTAACTGTAGTAGAAAATAACAATGGAGATCTTATCCCAACTAGGTTAATAACTGGGTGGCATATGTGCATTGACTTTAGGAAATTAAACTTAGTAACCCGAAAAGACCATTTTCTTTTGCCCTTTATCGACCAAATCTTAGAACGTGTAGCTGGCCATCCTTTTTATTGCTTTCTTGATGGATATTCTGGTTATTATCAAATAGAGATCACTTTAGAGGATCAGGAAAAGACTACCTTTACATGCCCTTTTGGTACTTATGCTTTCGGTAGGATGCCTTTTGGTTTATGTAATGCTCCAGCTACTTTCCAACGTGTATGCTTAGTATTTTCTCTGATATGGTTGAAAAATGTATGGAAATTTTTGTGGATTATTTGACTATTTTTGGTAATTCCTTTGATTCATGTCTAAGTAATTTAGAAGCTGTATTGAGTAGGTGTGAGGAAAAATGACTTGTTTTAAATTGAGAAAAATGTCATTTTATGGTGTCTTCTGGTATTATTTTGGGTCATATTGTGTCTGAAAAAGGAATAGAGGTAGATAAAGCAAAAATTGAATTAATCTCTAAATTACCCACCCCTAAAACAATAAAATATATTCGTTCTTTTCTTGGACATGCTGGTTTTTATAGGAGGTTTATACAAAATTTTTCTACCATATCTCGCCCATTATGTAACCTCTTAGTAAAAAATACTGAGTTTAATTGGGCTCCAGAATGTGAAGAAGCTTTTCGAATACTCATTATAAAACTCACTTCTGCTCTTATCATGCAATCACCTGATTGGAACTTACCTTTTGAAATTATGTGTGATGCAAGTAATTATGCAATGGGAGCTGTCCTTGGACAACGAAGGGAAGGGAAGCCTTTTGTTGTTTACTATGCTAGTAGAACTTTGAATAGTGCTCAAATGAATTATTCTACAACTGAAAAAGAACTACTAGCTGTTGTATTTGCTTTAGATAAATTTCATGCTTACTTGATTGGTTCATCTATTATAGTGTTTACTGACCATGCAGCTCTTAAGTACCTTCTTTCTAAGAAGGATGCTAAGGCTCGTTTGATTAGGTGGATTCTTCTTTTGCAAGAATTTGATCTAACCATCAAGGATAAGAAGGGTGTTGAAAATGTTGTAGCGGATCATTTGTCTCATCTAGAGTTTAATGATTCTAAGGATAATCCACCCATCCAAGATGACTTCCCTGATGAACATCTGTTTGCTGTTAGCCAAGTACCTTGGTATGCACATATTGTTAATTACTTGGTTTCTAGTGAAGTTCCATCTAACTGGAGTGCACAAGACAAACGAAACTTCCTAGTTGAGGTGAGAAATTTTTATTGGGATGATCCATATTTGTTTAAGTATTGCCCAGACCAAATTATGAAACGTTGCATTCCTGAAGGTGAGATTTATAGTGTCCTAAACTTTTGTCATTCTGAGGCATATGGTGGTCATTTTTCTATGAAAAAAACTACAGCTAAAATTTTGCAGTGTGGCCTTTATTGGCCCACTTTGTTTAAGGATACTAACTCTTTTTGTCGTTCTTGTGATAGATGCCAAAAGTTGGGTGCACTTAGACGACGTCATATGATGCCTCTTAACCCTATACTTAATATTAAGATATTTGACTGTTGGGGTATTGATTTTATGGGACCTTTTTCCTCATCTTTTGGTTATCTATATATTCTTCTAGCTGTTGATTATGTGTCCAGATGGGTGGAGGCGGTGGCGTGTCGCACTAATGATAATACAACTGTGGTAAAATTCTTAAAAGAAAATGTGTTATCTAGGTACGATACGCCACGTGTCATCATCAGTGACCAAGGGACCCATTTTTGTAACCATTCTTTTGAGGCTTTGATGCGCAGGTATGGTGTTCTACATAAGGTTTCTACAGCTTACCATCCACAAACCAATGGACAGGTTGAGTTAGCTAATAGGGAGGTTAAGCAAATTCTAGAGAAGACGGTTAATCCAAACCGTAAAGATCGGTCCTTAAGACTTTCTGATGCACTGTGGGCATATCGCACTGCTTACTAGACCATCCTTGGAATGTCTCCTTACAGGCTTGTCTATGGGAAATCATGTCATTTACCTATTGAATTGGAACATAAGGCTTATTGGGCTGTTAAAGCCCTTAACTTTGATTTGAATGTTACAGGGCTTCATAGGAAGTTACAGTTATCAGAGATAGAGGAATTGAGGAATGACGCATATGATAACTCTAGGATTTACAAGGCAAAATTGAAAGTGGCTCATGACAAGCAGATCTTGAGGAAGAACTTTGAGCCAAACCAAAGGGTTCATCTTTATGATTCTCGATTGCATCTCTACCCTGGAAAGCTAAGATCGCGAAGGATCGGTCCATTTGTTGTGAAACAAGTTTTTCCCAACGGTGTTATTGAGATTGAGGATCCAACTGATGGGAGAATTTTTAAAGTTAATGGACAACGGTTGAAAAATTATGTGGAGAGGATAGATCATTCTATGTGTTTTGAGGAGATTCATCTTGTAAATCCCATCTACTTTCATTGATCAGGTTTTATTTATTTAGATTTTTTTTCTTTCTCGTACATTTATTTTATTTTAGTTTCTTTGTTTCTGGTTTATTTTTATTTTGTTACTTTACTTTATTTTTTCAACTCCCTAGCAACCTACTTGGAGGCAATTTTCATGTGAAATTTCATCGCTCAGGTGTCTTCTATCCTTTACTCTTTCATTTGATATATTATTTTTGTGATAGTGAGGACACTGTTTGATTTAGGTTGGGGATAGTAGCACTTTATGCACAATTTTTATGCACACTCTCTATAGATTGTTTTGATGCATTTTCAAGAGTTTGAAAGAAAAAAAAGAAGAACAATTGTGTAACTACATTAAATAATATGATCTAAGGGAGTTCTGTCTAGGTGGCTAGTTCTTGAATGCCTTAGTGCCACTAGTCTATCCTAGGAATGTTGCTCTGTCTAGGAGGGTGGTTTTTAAGGAGGCTTCGCCCCACCATTCTTTCCTGGGAGCACTCTTAGTAAATATTAATTGTGTTGATACACATGAAAAAAAAAACTTGTTTATTGCTTGAACTTAGTAATTTTTACCTAAATAAGTTTTCATTACATGTTTGAAATGTTCAAGTAGAAATTTTTGCATTGTTGTCTAAGTGTTGATTTCAAATTATTTGGTTTAAGTCACTTTTTCTATTTTGATTACTAAATAATAACTTTAAAAATTATACTTATGCACATTACTAAGCCCTGTGGTAAGATGGAAGGTAAACTTATATAGCTAAGAGAATTTTCATGTTTAAGTATATATATTTTTATGATCTCACACATCTTTTGTGAGTGAGTGGAGAGAATTGAGAAAATAGTTTATAAACTTTCATTGATCCTTTGAATTGGTTGGTTAATGTTTAGAATACAATTTCTCGGTTGATGGAATGATTTGGTTGAAAAGCTAAAGGATGATATTAGTTATAGAAAAAATGAGATACTTTTTTTTTGAGAAAATATTGTAGTAACTATTCTTTGTCGTCTTAATATTATTAGTTTCATATAGAAAAAAAAAAGTAAAAAAAAGAACGAAAAAAGAAAGAAAGAAAGAAAGAAAGTGAAAAAAAAAGAGAAAGAAAGAAAGAAAAAAAATGTTATTCAGTTCAATAAAGTTTATGTTCTTTATTTTAGAATATTAAAAAAAAATCTTTGAATAAAGTCTGTAATATGCAATTTTTCTCATCAAATATTTGGTTCTCATATAAACTAATTGAAATCCTGAAGCTAGTTTGTGGTAAGAAAGGTTGAATTTTAATCAATATATTTTCCTATCTTTGGATCAATGATTATTTATTTATCTGTCCTTAAAAATTCCTATTCATGAGTGCTTATATGTTTTCCAACTCCATGAGAGAAATTCATAACCCTTAAAAATAATTAATCCCTGAGGATATGGAGTTGAGGCTTTTGCATGGATAAAATCTCAAGGCTATATAAGTTATGGTTTGTGGCAAGAAGGTTTTGACTTAGTTCACACACACACACAATTTTGGAAGTTATAATGAAACTAATTTACATAGAACTTGTGATCTTTAACTAACTTTTTGTTTGAAACACTTGGGTAATTTTTTTGGATATTTACTTGGACTAATCATCATGTGTTGTTTTCTTATTTGCGCTTCAATTGCTAGGGACTAGCAATAAGCTGGTTGGGGGTTATGATAATAGTATAAAAATGCATATTTAAATATGTAAATTAATTAACATTTATGATTTAATCGGTTTAAAATTAATCATTATCTATATTAATTCTATAAATGTTATTTATATTTATTATAATGATTTTATGCTTGTAGAATCAATGAAATCAACCAAAATAGAGCAAAGAAATCAAATTTTGATTTATGCGATATTTATTCTCAAGATCTCAACAACCTGCTGCTATATTTTGTGGATAACTTTGGACTCAAATATTTAAATGAAGTGATTCAAGATGATATGAAAAGATAATTCAATGATGCATGATTTTGCATTTCACGAAGAATATCAAAGTAGAATTATTTCAAGGCCAAAAATAAGATGCAATCTAAAATATCTTGCAGTTGGACAACTGTTAGTATATTTGATATAACTTTCTGTGTATAGATCCAAATTAAATGATTTTTGATTCTCTAGAAAGATAAGAGATTTATCTACGATTCATATTCAGAAAATATTTTGAAAATCAATTATCTTCAGAGATAAAATGGCTTGATATTATTATGATTCAGCAAATCTTCCTACTCCAACACTATAAATAGGTGGACATTCAACACTTGGAAGCATGAAGAAAATTGCAAAGAGTTCTTACTTTTATTCTCATTCTTTCTCTCTAGAATTTATGAGAATGATTTGTAAGTTAGGCTAAATTTAGAGCAAGGCTAGAGAGGAGCTTAATTATGTAGTTTTTTTATTCATTCTTTTATTCCTATGAGTGTTTTATAGTTTATAAATTTGTTTTGAGAAATTATTTTGTTCATCTTCTTGCTACATTCATTAATTATATTCTTCAGTTTCATATAAATTCAGTCATGCTTTCTTTATGTGCAACTTTTAGTTTATAATTATTTTATTTATTTTATGAGTTAATCTTCTACTGCGATATTGTCAATTTGATATATTGTCGATGTTAGATAGCTTGTAAGAATAAATTAAATTGTTCTACCATGACAACATTATTTTTCTCCAATCAAATACCTTTAAATTTCATCTTAGATCTTCAATTCTAAATTTTTCAATTGTTTGTTTGGGATGTGAAACATGCAATTGAGTAGTAAATAGGAATAAAAGTTGGTAATATTAAAACAAAATAATTAAGTGAATCTCGAAGCCTTGTTATTTGCATATTGATTTTATTTTCTACCAAGATTGCTATATTTAATTATTGTCAATTTCTTTTTCCAATTATAAAATTATTTCTTCTATTTATTTTGTGATAACTTTTATTTTGTTGGTTTAATTAACTTCTCTGTAGATTTGACACCTAAAGCTATACTGCAATAACCGCTTAGCCAAAGGTAATAATTTTGAGCATGAACCAGGGATCCTAGTAAAATGAAACTATGACTTATGTTATAAGTTCCAACAGGACTGTGGACACAACATCGAAGACTGTTGGGAGTTAAAGAGGGAGATATAGTATTGGATCAGAAAAGGCTTCCTTAAGGAATTTGTCTTAGCAAAGGGAGACTCTTGCTCCACTAATCCTAGACGCCAAATAGAGAAATGTGAACCCTCAGTTCTCAATAAGGTTTGTATGATCCTAGGAGGACTAATCGATGGAGACTCTAACAAATGTAAGGAAGTCACATGCTAAGGGGCTCTTAGCAAGCTAAGAGGTCTTCAATATCATGCAAACCCTTGGAAATGAGAAAGAGCCTAGGTTGGCAGGTGATGAATTGGCCTTCAAGGAAAAGGAAGCTGGGCAACTGGTACATCCACATTACGATGCATTGGTAGTAACTCTACAAATCGCCAACAATAAGATCTACAGCTTGTTGGTCTACATAGGAAGCTCAGTAGACATCCTCTTCAAGGATGCTTGGAAGCAGATGAAGTTGTAACATCTTCTACATCCTGTCAACACTCCATTGTACGACTTTATAGGAAAGCTCTTCACTATAAAGGGTAGTGTTGAGCTCTCAATCACAATTGGGGAGGGTTGCACCACCAGAACCTTAACGGTCAACATCTTAGTGGTAGACTCTCCCTTAACATACAATGACATTCTGGGACGGCCATTCCTATATGCAGCCAGGGTAGTGTCCCCAACTTAGTGGTAATGGTCCTAGGAGAACAAAGGATATCTTGGGAGTGCTACAACGTGGGGTTCTTCTAAGGTCAGAAGATGTGATCAGAAAAGCCATTAGTGTCAGTAGAACACAAGGCCTTAGGAGTTTGCATTATTTTTCTTTTTATTTGTAATTTATTTTTCCATAAAGTGTTAGGTGAGGTCCTGTGAGGCCATGTTAACACCAACACCAAAAATAAAAAAAAATCAGAAACAAAAATAAAGAACAGTGTAGCCAACTTGGACATATCATATGACCTTTGTTTTTCAAGCAAACTATCCCCACAACATGGCCACTAGGGAGATTTTTAACACTTACCTTTGATCCTAGCAGACTTGGCCAATCTTAGCTTTGCGCCCTTAGGCACTGCTATGTCTTAGGAGCGAGAACTTGCTTTCCCTTAGATTTAGTAGCTAACTTTAGCCTTAGCTAAGATCCAAGTGCTACAACTCTAAATGAACTCCAACAACTCATTCTTCAACTACTACTTTGCTCTCTCATGACTTACTCCGTGGGAGTAAGCCATGGCTCTCTTTGGGACCTAATAGCCATGATCAGCCAAAGTCATGATTGGGAAGCTTTACTACCCAAAGTTCGGGTTTGGACTTGGCACAAACTTGAGGCGTCGGCGAAGCCTCACCTCCCTCACCTAAGGAACACCCTAGGTTCAGAACTTAGAACTAGTAGTCAATATGACTAACTTATCCAGCATAAATCTAGAAGGGCACTCCTTCCCCATAATTATGCACCAGACTTACACATGACCATAACCTTCCACTAGGCCAACATGTGTAAACTTCCTGGGAAAAGACTTAAGGCACCACAGCCTTATAGTCATACTTGGGACAGTAGGTACACCTACCCTATATCAATTTATGATTAAGTCTTATGCAGGACGCTAGGAAATCCTATGCCTCATAACATCGTTGTCTTAATGGAACTTGCATCGTGCAGTGCTCATGATCTAGGATCCAAACAACGTTCAACTAGCATCTTAATGGATTGAACATTGCAAGGAAAGGACACGGGACACTCACCTGCCGGCACCTGTAAGGAGCTCATCATTCAGACTTAGTTAAATCCCAGCGATAGTTCACCAAGTTTACCAGACTACTTTACATAATTTTTACTGGGCATGGATCAAGAGAGTAGCACGCTATGTTAAACCATGCTTGGCCACCTTGGTACTTAGTGCTAAACCATACACCCGAGCAGGAATGAACCACAACTTTTTGTTAAATCGAACCGTGGAAACAGTCCCCAGGATGGAGACTTGAGGCTCTCCATAGCTCCACGCCACACTTGGATACAGTAGGAATACCTATCTCAAACCAAGTGTAGGTTAAGTCTCACCTAGGAACAAGGAACCTCACCCACTTGGTCATTTTCTTAATAGGTCATGTTGTACAAGGCCAATGAGGGCTCATAGCCCCTTAGGTATCCATAACGCCCTTGATCTAGGATCCAAAAAATGACTCACTAATGTCTTAATAGGAAAAGTCTTGTGAGGAAATGATACGAAAGTTGGTAGCTACGACGACTCTCCCAAGATCCCAGCATTATCCCGTGTCTGGGAAATTACTCATGTAGCAAACTTGGGAACTCATTTTGGGCCCAAGAACTTGGAGTGGATACTCAAGACCACCTGAACTAGGGGCTTGCATTTTGCTTCCCTAGGAAAAGAAGGTGCCCATTCTCATAGGATTTGGTCTCTAGACATCTACTGTTACTTGTTGTACTCAAGAAACCCGCCAAGTAAGGAGTTGGGAGGAAAAATCAGACATGACTGTTAAATCAACAATTAGTCACCATACATCATCAGTCATTAGATGACATTTAGTCACCATTCAGACCTATATACATAATTTTCAAAATTTTCCTAAGTGACTTGGGAAACCATCAAGCCCAGGGACTTGGACAGACTAGAAAATTCATGGAATTGGAAAGTGAAATTCCTTGGACTCATCAAGTTTCCACATAAAAAATGGAATCAAGATTCAAGAACATAATCAGGATTTAAGACTTCAACAGCAAAACAAGGCCCTTAGTAAGAAGATGACCTCAATAAAAATTTGGAGTTTGAGAAAGTTAAGTTGGAGGCCATCACGTTGTCGATAAGACTGGACTGTTGGCAATAGCAGAAGCGATTCGACCAAATCAACTGGATGAAAAAGTTACACATGAGTAAGGGCACCCACGACCTAGCTGGTTCGACCAAGCCACTACCATCGGGCCTACCAGCCTCATTGGTCCCATGTCTCCCACTTTTCTGTGCTCGTGTCCCTCGCATCACTCTACCACCCACATCGCAACAACCAACCGACCACCTGGCTAGTCACACTATGGCTTGTCCCCGGTCATTTTTCAATCACATTTGGTTCAGCATAGGTCGTCGTATGTCCTACCTGTGCATTCTGAATTTTTGTTTGGACCCACCCTGGAAGCTAGCACACTACTCTCTCAAAATGGCTAGGGCAGTCTCACTTCAGTCATGTCACCTCTACTACCAAAAAAGTTCTCAAAAGAGCGGGTCATTTCCTGAAAGTTCCAACATTACCAAGTGGAGGTGTGCTCTGCGGGAGTAATTGTGCTAATGAAATATTACCATGGTTAGTTTCCTACAAATACAACAGAAGATGTTCCCACATTCTTATTTTCGAAGGCCACTAAGCTCACCCTGTCCAGGTTCTAATAGCTAAGCTAAGTGTACTTCCTAAGTTCGAAGTGATAATCTACCAAGGACTTAAAGGCCCAAGTACAATTTTCTAAGGACATCAAATTAACCAAAGCCTCTCAAGGTCATTTGGGGATCTAGAGCATCTTACCAAAGTACAAAGGGTAGGTCCCAGTTCCAAGTTTCAAAGGAAGCAAAAAAATATGCAAAGTCAGCTACTATAGATAAACTTTGTTCTTCATTCACAAGCAAGGAAATAATAAAAAAATTTATACCAAGGCAAGTGTGAAGTGAGTGGTTCATGTTCAAAACTATTTCCTTTGGCTAAGCGGTTATTGCAGTATAGCTTTAGGTGTCGATTCCACAGATAAGCTAATTAAACCAACAAAATAAAAGTTATCACAAAATAATAGAAGAAATAATTTTATAATTAGAAAAAAAATTGACAATAATTAAAGGACCAACATTGATAGATAGGAGACATAGTATGCATCTTCTTAGAACATATATACATGTCTACCTTTTTCTCATAATTTTTCAACAATTTTCTATTAACTTTGAAAATTCTTCCATTGGTTGGATTTTTAAAGGTTGGTTGCTTGTATATTAATTGCTTATCGTGCTTGTCATCATTAAAAATATCTGAAAAAAACAATGATTTAGAGTTATGATTAAGGAGTTGATGTTTTAAAGATTTAGAATCATGCACGTTTACGTCATCCTGAATTAGTATGTCTATCATGTATGTTTGATAGCACTCATTCTCATCTTGTGGTTGCTTTCCAACATGGAATTCTAGAGTCATGTTCCCAAAAGATAGCTTCATAAGACCATTCCTACAATTGATAAGGGCATTTGTTGTAGCAAGGAAAGGCCTTCCTAGAATGAGTGGGATCTTTGACTCCATGTCAACTACAGATTGAGTATCTAAAACTAGAAAGTCAACAGGTTAGTAGAATTTATCAATTTGAAGTAGAACATCTTCAATTATCCCCCTTGGTTTTCGTACAGAGCGATCTGCTAGTTGCAGCACCACAAATGTGGGTTTGATCTCTCTAAGTCCAAGTTGCATGTATACAGAATAGGGCATCAAATTGACACTTGCTCCTAAGTCTAGAAGGGCTTCACCAAATTCATGTGTCCCAATTTGGAAAGAGATTGTGGGACAACTTGGATCTTTGTACTTTAGTGGTGTCTTCTGTTCTATCACCGCACTAGCCTGCTTTGTCAAGAATGTAGTCTTCTTAACATGGTGTTTTCGTTTCATGGTGCATAGATCCTTGATCACTTTAGTATAAGTAGGTATCTGCTCGATCACATGTAACAAGGGAAGATTGATCTTAACTTGGTTCTAGGATCTCACATTGGTTATCTGGATTTTCCCTCCAGATATTAGGGCTTGAGGAAAAGGTACTTGAACTGGAATCTTCATTTCGCATCCATTGAAGAGGGATTATCAACATTACTCGTGGTGGTTTTTGTGCTTGTATTGGTTAGTGGATTGGGTATAGTTGGTCTATCTAAAATTTTACTACTACGGGTCATGATGGCATTGACCTCCTTGATATTGTTTGAATCGATGGTTGAGGTTTGAGCCATATGTTGGCTTTTTGGGTTTGATTGGGATTAGGAGGGGAAATTTCCTTGCTCTTGTATAGTTAGAGCATTAGTCAGCTTGGTTATATGACTTTTTTTCTCTTTATTCTCCTCCACCACTTATGTAAGTACTGCCTCGAACTTCTAGTTAGTTTTACTTTTGCCTCCACAAATGACTGAAGTGTTTCCTCTCAAGAATTTCTATTTGGTCACGCATTAAATTGAGGTGTTGGGTAATTTCTTGGTGGTTGTGTCTCAATTTTTCAGTTTTCATTAGGTTGTATGGGTTGGTCAAATTTTTAGTTGAAGTTTGGATGGTTTCTCCAGTTAGGATTGTAAGTTTCAAAGTACAATTTTCCAAACATTCCTACAGTGTTACATTTTTCTTTGTAAACCCCTTTCATCTCACTAAAAGTTGGGCAATTCTGGTCTAGATGTTCTACTGCCCCACAAATAAAGCATGTATCTTGAGTTTTGACCCTAGTAATTGTTTGATTTGTTCTATTACCTTTCATTTTTTAGGTCTCTAATTCCCTAGTCAATACTTTTCGTTGGGCTTTAAGGCTATCTTTTTCCCTTAGTTGGTAGATTCTAGTTGATCGTGATCTATTGATGCTATCAGTGGCGCTAGGTCATGTCCATGTATGGGCTTTTTCAACTAACTCATTAAGGTAATCTTTGGCTTCATCAGGATCCTTTTAGAGAAACTCACCATTACACACCATTTCTATAAATTGGTGCTCCCTAATCGTAAGTCCCTCATAAAAGTAACTAACTAACCTCCAATTTTCGTACCTATGATGTGGGCACATGTTTAATAACTCTTTGAACCTCTCCCAGGCTTGGTATAAGGTCTCACTGTCTTTTAGAGAAAAGGTTGAGATCTGTCTCTTAAGATTATTGGTCTTATGATGGGGAAAGTCTTTGTTAAAGAAGGTTTGGATCATTTCTGCCCATGTACCTATGGATCTTGGTCTGAAAGAGTATAGCCAACTCTTTGCTTTGTCTTTTAGGGAGAAAGGAGAAAATTTCAACCTAACAGAGTCTACGGCATTGGGTTGGCTATGAAAGGTGGCCACTACCTCTTCAAATTCCCTAATATGTAAATAAGGATTTTCACTATCTAAACCATGAAAAGTGGGCAAGACTTGTATCATTCCAGGTTTAAAATCAAGTTGTGGTGTATTAGGGGGGAGCATGATGCATGATGGTGTAGCTGTATGGGTAGGGTGAAGGTAATCTTTAAGAGTTCTAACGGGGTTGTCCTCATGGTCACTCATGTTTTCAGAATTAGAAGATGGGTTTGAAGAAGAAGATTAAATTAATGGTAATTTTAATTCTATTCTTTTTTAAAATCTACCTCTTGTATCTCTAGATCGATTCATACACCCTAAAACCTTTTTTTTTTTGTTTTTTTTTTTTTAACTTTTATTTGTATTTTGTTTAACTTTTATTTGATGTTTTTTTCTTAAAAAAAAAAAAAAAAAGACAAGTAAATCTAACAACCAAAGAAAATATAATAATAAAGCTAGATATTTTTTTTAGAAAAACGAAAAAAATAACAATAATGTACCAATACAATTAATATTTATGAAAAGTGCTCACAGGAAAGAATGGTGGGGGTGAGGCCTCTTTAAAAACCATCCTCCTAGATAGAGCAACGTTCCCAGAATAGACTAGCGACACTAAGGCATTCAATAACTAGCTTCCCAAATAGAACTCCCTTAGATCATATTATTTAATGTAGTTACACAATTGTTTTTTTTTTTTTTGTTTAACTTTAACAGAAAATTGAAACAATAATAATAAAGAATAAATAAATAATAACAAAAAAATAAAATTGTATAATAACAATAAAAAATCAAATTAGAATGTTTCAACCTTAATTGTTGACTTTGGCGTCCCCGACAATAGCGCTAAATTTTGGTTCACGCTCAAAATTATTACCTTTGGTTAAGCAGTTATTGCAGTATAGCTTTAAGTGTCGATTTCACATAGAAGCTAATTAAACCAACAAAATAAAAGTTACACAAAATAATCGAAGAAATAATTTTATAATTGAAAAAAGAAATTAACAATAATTAAAGATAGGAATCTTGGTAGAAAATAAAATCAATATGCAAATAACAAGGCTTCGAGATTCACTTAATTATTTTGTTTTAATATTATCAACTTTTTTTCTTATTTACTACTCAATTGCATGTTTCACATCCCAAACAAACAATTGAAAAATTTATAATTGAAGATCTAAGATAAAATTTAAAGTTATTTAATTGAAAAAAATAATGTTATCATGGTAGAACAATTTAATTTATTCTTACAAGCTATCTAACATCGACAATATATCAAATTGACAATATCGCAATAGAAGATCAACTCATAAAATAAATAAAATAATTATAAACTAAATGTTACGCATAAAGAAAGCATGACTGAATTTATATGAAACTGAAAAATATAATTTATTGATTGTAGCAAAAGATAAACAAAATAATTTCTCAAAACAAATTTATAAACTAGAAAGTACTTTTAGGAATAAAAGAAGTGAATAAAAAAAACTACATAATTAAGCTCCTCTTTAGCCTTGCTCTAAATTTAGCCTAACTTACAAATCATTCTCACAAATTCTAGAGAGAAAGAATGAGAATAGAAAGCAAAACTCTTTGTAATTTTCTTGATGCTTTCAAGTGTTAAATATTCATCTATTTATAATGTTGGAGTAGGAAAATTTGCTGATTTATAATAATATTATGCCATTTTCTCTTTGAATATATTGATTTTTAAAATATTTTCTGAAAATTAATCTTAGATAAATCTCTTATCTTTCCAAAGAATCAAAAATCATTTAATTTGGAGTTGTACACAAAACGTTATATCAAATATACTAGCAGCTGTTCAACTGTAAGATATTTCAAATTCTATCTTATTTTTGGCCTTGAAATAATCCCTTTTTGATATTCTTTGTGAAATGTAAAATCATGAATTATTGAATTATATTTTCATATCATCTTGAATAATTTCATTTGAATATTTGAGTAAAAAATTATCCCTAAAATATAGCAGCAGATTCTTGAGATATTGAGAATAAATATTGCATAAATTCAATTTTGATTTTTGCACTATTTTGGCTAATTTTATTGATTCTACAAGTATAAAATCATCGTAATAAATAAATCAATATTTATAAAATTAATATAGATAATGATTAATTTTAAACTGATTAAATCATAAACATTAATTAATTAACATATTTTGATATGCATTTTTATACTATTATTAGTGAGACAAAAATATAGAGTCAAAAGCTGATCATTTATTCATGACATCCTGCCAAGAGGAACTACAAGCTAAGGGCCAAGTGATTACACATTCCAAGTGCTACTACAAAAGTAAAAGAAAATAACAAGGAAAAAGAACTAACAAGATCTAAGCCCTAAGTCTACTATTGATGACCAACTTTCTTCGACAACACCATAGAGATAGGTGATGCCTGCACCATCTTTTGAGTCCCAACAAAGCCTTGGACTTGTGCCCCATCCCTTACTCCAATAAGATTTTGGGTCTCCTCCTGAGTTGAAGACACACTCCCCTTAGAGTCAAAATCATTGTTATACACCCCATACTCAGCTCCTACCATAGTGTATTCTGGGAACTTATGGTGGGGTAGACACTGTCCTAGGTAGACTATCTTGAATCTTCTCTTGGCAGACTCAAAGTTTTGCGCCCAAGCAATACTAGTATTTGCCTTGAAATCTTGAGAGTCCAAGTATGCATCCATTACTTGTGGACTTACAGCCTTTGCCTCAATTGTCAACCTTTGGATCTCAGCTCTAAGTTCTCCATCTTAGAGTCTTTCTGGGCTAGCTCGCCCTTAAGCTTGGACTTATTAGCTTCACAATTAGCTAGGGTATCACATAATCCCCATTGGATCAAAGGCTCCTCATCCAAAGTCTTGACAAGTTCTATCTTCTCCTCTTGAGCAAGAGTCAATAAGGTCCGAGCCAGATTTCTCTCTAGCTTGGCCACCCTAGTGGCTCTTACCAAAGGACTTATGTGAGCTCGTGCGGTCAACATGTAGTCATCTACAATAGCGTTAAGTTTTAGATACTTCTCAAACCATCCAGGGATGTCTTCATCACTTTTAGAGAATCAATCCATTTTTACACAATTAGCTAATATATGGATCAAAACGCACAGTTTCAATATTACCTACCACACAAAATTACAGTTGTACCCTCGATTCAACTCGAGCATGATTATTAGATTCAAAGTCGATCATAGCTTCTTCTCTCAGCACCTCCTTCTCAGTGCTTTCATTAGCACCAAACTTGCCTCCCTCTTAGAGGCCTCCATTAGCCAAACTCATCTCCCTCACACACGCCTCAATTAGCACACACCAAACTTGCCTCTATCAGAACACTAATAAAGCTCGATCATTCATCCATGGATTCCACCATGTCAACTGCAACAACTGTTACAAACCAAATAGACATCCCTACAAAAAGTGAGTGTTATTGTCTTAGTTTTAATTATATTAATTATTCTTATCTGCAACTACAACTTCTTAATTAAATTTTGAAGAAATTATATTCATGTTATGCCTAACCATGCAATAGGCAATGTCTGGCTCATATTCACATTCATGTAACCTGTATATTAAAATAATGTAATAGTGCGTATTTTTGTGATTACGCATTGAAAATTAATAAAGGTTAGAAGTTTCTAAAGTAAGAGTACACAGCCTAAATAGAAAATGTTTGACAAACTATAAAGGCTGGGGCAATGTTTGTGGATTGTGACTCTCTTCATCTAGTTGACGTCAAGGAATTGAAAGATTTGATTAATGATAAATATGCTATAATGTGTGTTCAACGTGTTTATACCCCAAAAGAGACCACCAAAATGGACAGTGCTGTAATATTTGATTAATGATAAATATGTTTTAATATGTGTTCAACTTTCCCTAAGGCCATTCATTATTTCTTCAGCATCTACACTTGGTGTAATCTTTGCTGTGCAATAGTATTGATATTTTGTTCAACCCATGTCTGTTTTATGCAAAAATATTGACATTTTGGTTTTGGATGGATGATTCGAAGCTTTATTGAACTTTGGTTGAGTTGCTCACTGTCTTTTGTTAGTAATTTATTTATTTTCTTTGTTTTAATGGCTTTGTAAACTCTGCTCTTTAGTAAATTGATGATTTTGAAACTTCCTATCCAAGTTAGCATTAATATTTGATCATATAGATGTTACACAAGTTTACAATGAGCCTGACAATTTGTTAAATCTTTGTTATGTAGGAATTGGGTTGGTTGCTAAATATCAGATAAGTGATGACTTATTTATGATACATTCACGCTGACAAATGTTCATGATTCTTGCTAACAGTTTATCCTAGTAATATTTAGTCATGAATTTGTTATTTAGATGTTCATGATTCTTGCTGTTTTGATCTTTATGTCATTTGCATGGTTGTGTTTAGATGTTTTTACTTTTTGACAATTTATATCATAATGTAAATATACAGGTTGTATATAACATAAATGTTTATATACACATTACATTAGTGTCTCCATACATACATAGTCTTTGATCCTATAGTATTACATAAATAGAAAATGCATTTCAATAATACAATATATTGTTTTACTCACAAAAAAATGCTTTTGTATTAGGCGAACCAAAGTTATTAATATTAATTATGCATGATGGACAATGGATTTTTGAAGAAGGAAAGGACAAATACATAAATGGTCTTCCCAAAGGAATTTGCATAAACAAACATATAAATATTGGAGAACTGAAAAAAGAAATTATTGAATGTCTACGATCAAAACCATATATCAATCTCAAGATGATATGTCAAGGAATCCAATTAGCTATCAACATTGAGGACAATAGAGACCTTGAAATTTTCTTTAACCAAACTATTGGTAAAGAAAGTGGTGCACTCCACATCTTGTATGTCACCCAACATAATAGGCAACAAATTGCAAATGTCATCAGCGTATCAAGCAATTTACAAGAAAATAATGACACCACCTCCTCCACAAATTCATAAACAATTGAAAAAATATACCCTTGGAAAATGTACAAGAACAAGGATGTTTTAAAGCTAATAGCATCCAAGTATGTAGTGAAACAAAGATTCAATTACATAACCGAGAGCTCAAAAAAGACTTATGTAAGATTGAAATGCAAAGATGATAATTGCACATGGAAGGTGACAACAAGAAAGATTAGGGAATCAAATGAATTCAAAGTAACAACATACAAGTTTGAGCATCAATGCATAGAAAAATACAATTAACAAACAAATAAACATGCATCCTACAAGTACATTGCTGACAAGAAAAAGGACACATTCAAAGACACATGTAGGAAATTGAGACCAAAAGACATAATGAGTGACATTAAAAGTGAAACTGGTATGGACATAAGTTACAGAAAAGAATTCATGGCAAAAAAAAGAGGAAATTAGAATTGTAAGGGGTAATCTTGAAGATTTCTATGGGATGCTACCTTCATTTTTTCTACATGCTAGAAAAAAACAACCCAAACTCTTACACAGAAATAAAAACATATATCGAGTCAAATTTTTGGTATGGGTTCATAGCAATTGGAGCATGTATTGAAGGATTTATAAACTACATAAGGCCTATTATTGTTGTTAATGGTACATTCCTAAATAAACAAATTGAAAGAGTATTGCTAGTTCCAATAACAAATGATGGGAACAATAAGGTAATAAATAGTATCTCAAATTCTATTATGCCATATTCAATTCATAATAGTTAATAATATGTACAATCTGACAAGTATGAAAGTTTCAAATATGTAAAATTTGACGAAATTACATGTACAATCTAATATAAGATACCAAAAAATCAACTACAATCTAGTTCATGATAACGTACATTTATTTAGACAGAATATAAATTTTACATACAAATTATAAATAAGTGTAAATAATACATAGAACATTAGATTAAATAGAATCAAATTTTAGAACAGAATTTGAATATACAACTTACATACAAAAATAAATGTGATATACGTATTACATTAATGTATTAGTACAATCCATTCTAATATAAGAGACAAAAAAAAATCAACTACATTCTAGTTCTTGATAAGTTACGTTTATTTAGACAGAATGTAGATGGTACATACAAATTATAAATTGGTATAAAGAATACATAGAACATTAGATTAAGTATAATCAAATTTTTTAACAGAATCTGAATGTACAACTTACATGCAAAAATAATTGTGAATGTATACATTACATTAATGTGTTAGTACATGTACAATCTAATATAAGAGATGAAAAAAAAATTCAACTACAATCTAGTTCATGATAAAGTACATTTATTTATACAGAATGTAGATCTTATTTATAAATTATAAATAAGTATAAATAAAACATAGAACATTAGATTAATCATAATCAAATTTTATAACAAAATATGAATATACAGCTTACATGCAAAAATAAATATAAATGTATTCATTACAGTAATGTAACAGTACATGTAAAATCTAATATAAGAGAAAAAAAATCAACTACAATCTAGTTCATGATAATGTACCTTTATTTATACATAATGTAGATCTTACATACAAATTATAAATAAGTGTAAAGAATACATACATCATATTAAGTAGAATAAAATTTTATAACAAAATCTAAATGTACAACTTACAAAAATAAATGTGAACGTACGCAATACATTAATGTGACAGTACATATATAGGTTTTGATTATAAAGTATTACACAAATAAAAATAACATCACAAAATATAACAAAAATAACTATAACATAAAGTTTACAACCTTGTAAGATATTATGCTTCTTTGGTGATATAGAATCCTCAAATTTTCTCTTAAATATCCTACAAAAAATACAAAAATTAAACAAATATGTTACATGTAACATTTACATGATCCCTAGTTTAAGGATCAATAAAACATAATAAGTTATAAAAAATCTACAAGAAATTCTTAGCATCAACCTTTCATTTCTATACACAGAATATTCACAAATTCATATAACGTGCTCACAAGCTTGAAAGCCCCATATAGTTTACATTACACAAGAATTACATACAAATTTAAATTAAGCTAAATATGAATCTATATCTTAAGGCTACACAAATACATTTAAAGCTTTGCTAAATTTCAAATTAAATGAAAGGTAAAGAAAAACGTTTTTCATGAAGAGTGACATTGCAAAATCAGATAAAACATAAGCTATATACAGTTCTAACTTTTAATCGAAACAAATACACATATACTACATATCTAACAAGTCCTATTATTTTAAAGAAGATGCATGTAACAACTAATAAATAATGGTGCAGATTTTTCAAACAAAAATTTCCATGAAAATACAAACATCAATTTCAACACCTTTCAATGGTCTTTCATGACAATACAAACACCAATAACTTTGGAAAATAAAGAAATGTAACACAAAACAGGAAACACAAACAACAATAATAAAGAACAAAAAGCCTAATTGAAAAATAAAAAATGCAAGAAGCTTACAAACCTAGATTGATATCCACGTGAGGCAAAGAAGCATAGGAATTTATGGAAACAAGCTTATGAAATGACCAAAACGAAAGAGAACTGTAACACAAAAAGAGGAAAAAAAAACAATCAACCAGGAACATGAGAATAGAAATAATAAAAAAACAAGAATACAAAAATGCAAGAAGCTTACAAACCTGGATTGATATCTTGGAGGGCCAATCGAGCTTAGGAATTGAATCAAATGGAGGATAATTGTAACGCAAAAATAGAAACATGAATGCTAGAAAATAAACATTAAGAAACAATTGGAACAGAAAAATAAAAAACACGAAAACTAAAATGCAAGAACTTACAAGCCTATTTTTGCTTATGAATTGAACAAAATAAAGGATAACTGTAATACAAAAAATACAAACACGAATGTTAGAAAATAAAGATCAACAAACAACTAGATCAAGAAAACAAAAAACACAAAAACAAAAATGCAAGAAACTTACAAACTTGTTTTTGAATTCCTGAAAAAGATCTTATGAATTAAATGAAATGGAAAAGAACAATAAGGACTCTACATCAGTAAGTGATGCAGGCATAAAAAAAAGAAGCTAAATTAGCAATGGAGGCATGAGATCAATGCTAGCTAAATCAGTAATAGAGGTATGAAATTAGTGCTATATTAGTGATGGAGGTGTGAGACGTGAGAGCTAAGGGTGAGATCGTGAGAAGTAGGAGCTGAGAGTGAGAATGATGACATAGGCGTGCAAGTTGAGTGAAAAAAAGCTAATATGGTGATTTAAGTTGCCAAAAAATGGTGAGGAAAAATGGTGATTTATGAAGCTGAGGTAATAGGAATACAAAATAAATGACTTAGGGACCAAATTATGAAAATGGTGTTGCCAAAGCTATGTTGTTTGGCTACATAAGTAAAAAAAGCAACAAATAACAAAAACGCTCTAATTTGGGTAATTAATACCTTCTAGAGCCATTATAAAGGGTGAATTGCATGGAGGACTATAGTATGGAGCCTCCTCCTCCATCACAAAGTTCTTGATCGAAGGAGAAACTTGAGTCGAGTCAGGGGCTTCAACTTCCGTGGTCTCCTCGACTTGGGAGGTAGATGATTGACGAGCTCTCTTCTTCTCGAGAATGCTCCCACCTATCTTTATGTTCTTAGTCCCCAGGTTCTTGGTAATGAACTGGAAGGCATTGGTTGAGTCATCCTTCTGAGCAGCCATGTGATTAGACATATTAACTGCAAGAAAAAAGAAAAAGAAAAAAAATCAAGTCAACTCTAAGTGAGTCCAGAATTAAGAATTATTCAAAATACTCACATGGACCATGATCGCTGCTAAAGGTCTTGAGTAAAGAAGATGAAAGATGGAGACACCAGTGAGCGATCTTCTTAAATAGCACCAACCTTGAGCTACAACGTAAGGCAAGTAGCTTCCCAATGAATTTGTTCCTGTCCTCGTTAGAAAACTTTGACCTTTTCCAGTGCACTGCATTAAGAAGGGTTTAGAAAAAAGTTAGCAACACAGACAAAAAATGAAAAGTAAATTCCAAAGAATGGGCTATACATGTGTGAGTTGCTCACCATTGGGAACAAACTATGGGGGTGTGGGGCCAAGTTAGAGCAACCCACATTATAGGCCATGACAACAATGAGCCAAAATTTTCTCCAACCCTTGTTAAATTTAGGCAACTTGAGGATTAACTTGAACTCACTAAAGAGCCTAAGGCCAAACTAGCCTCTACCCACTAATTGTGAATGATAGAGAGATTTGAACTCAGCAAGGTTCATCTCTCTACCTTTTTCCTTCCACAACACATAATGAGATAGTATAATCTTCCAAGCACTTAGGGTAAATTGCCCAAGAGGTACCCTAATCTTACAGAATAATAGCCACACCAATGGCAGAAATAGGAGTCAAAGATCAACAAACATTTGATCACCAGAAATAATGATCCCTCAAAGAGGGGGTCAACTTGGGACGATTCCATTGCTAGGAAAAATAATTCCATTAGAGTCTTGGATCTCAAACATCTCTTTCATCTGGTCCACAGGGAGTTGGGTTGTGTAGGGGTACTAAAGGATCAACTTCATATCCTAAGTTGGACACCAAGTAATCATTTGGATCTCTATTAGAAGCATGTATGCCAAAAAATGGGACTGGGAGCATCAATTAAAATTTCCTAGAATGGGGAGAAAAATTTAATGGGGACCCAATTTAGCACATAAGTCTTTGCAAGCGTCGGATGGAGGTCATTGATTGACCCGATTGCTAGTCCGACCAGGTGATCGAATGGCTAGTCCACCAATTGGTTGGCTGGACAGCCTCCTTCTACCATGGATTTGCCTCAGTTCCCAAATCTTGCCTGTCCGATCCCGTCTTGACGTAACTTCAAGACCCTCCAATTCTAATCTACCAAGTTGGATCAAAGCAAAGGAAAAAAAATTCTAAGGGTCCATGTTATTGTACCTAATTCCTAAGTCCATGCATATTCAAGGAAAACTGAAGGAAAATAGGTTAAAAAAAAAGTGAATTTTGATCTACTTACCTTGCTGGAATGGAGTCAAATATTGTTCTCAAAACTTGTTCTCCCTAGAGCTTTGACCTTAAGATCCTAAAGTGAATTAGTTGAGAGTGACCAGGTCTTTAAATAAACTGTCAGACTTGATTTCAACCACCTATCAGATAGGGATCCAAGGAACCAGATAAGGAAAATATTTTTGAGAATCATGCTCAGAATCACACTCTTTTGGAATGTCAATCCCGCATACCCGCAGTTGAATTTTTTCTCAAACTTTGACTTCTCATAACTTTTCAACCGGGACTTGGATTGTGGCCCAAAAATAGGCATTGAAAAGCTTAAGACAATGAGAACACAATGGAATGAAGACATTTGGGATACCAATATTTCATCACAGTCAAGACATAACAAAGCCAACTATCACTAAGTCACCGTAAATTTGGAAAAAATCTAGACCACTTATCCTACCAAAGCGGCCTAGGGGGTTTGTGTTAGGTAGAAAACAAACAAGGTATGTATGGAATCATTTTATTGGTCCATATTAGTAGAAAAAAAGTCAAATGGTATAGTCAGCGCACAATAAAGTAAATTTTTATTAAATAAGGCGTATTATTGGCTAGGATATTTCTATTAATATTAAATAATATAAATATTATTAATATGGATTATTTACTAAAATGTCATACATTCAATCCCTTTAAATAGGGCCTAACAACCTGAAAATGTATGCGTAAGCTCTTTCTTAGAATCGTTAAACTCATCTCTGATCTTTATTATTCTCTCAACAACTTGACTTAGCATTAGACTAGATACGACACTCCACGATGTCGTATTTTTGACATTATTTGATAGTGATGTACATGTTAACATTGTAGGAATCGAAAGCTGGACCAAAATTGGATCCAACACACACACACACATGTATAAATAACAAGAGAGATAAAACTATTCCTAACAACTCAACTCTTGATAATTGGTGGTGTAAAAAATTGCGTAATAAATTATGTCTTTTAATGCTATTCCTATATATATATATATATATATAAGTATTACTGATATGTTAAGCTATGTTGCTCATTACTTGTTAGGCAACAACTACATATTATTTTATAAACTTAAACCCTATATATATATATATTATTGATATGTTGAGGTATATTACTCATTACATGTTAGGCAACAATTACATATTCTTCTATAAACTTAAATCTTAAAATGTAAGCCCTAAATTAGACGAATTCATAGTTATCACCTAACATATAATATATGACATCATCTAAAGTATCATTCACACACACACACATATATATATTATTGTAAATAAATAGTAACTATAATACTATATATACCACAAAAATATTATTGTAAATTTAATTACTTGGCACAATTTCATTAGATTGCAGGCCTAACTATATACTATTTTTCTACATCATTTAAATTTAACAAAAAAGTGTCATATAAATTCCATTGATTAAATTATTTGTATCATTTTATTTCTTAAATTATAAATATTGTCATTTAGTCCTTTAGTATTTGAAAAAGAAGCAGGACAAAATATATTATTTTAATAATTTTTATTAAAATATTATTTTTAAGAAGTCAATTAAGGACAAATTATATTATTTTAGTATTTTTATTTGAAAACATTAGTTTAAAATAATATTTTAATTAAAAATTAATAAAATAATATGATTTGTCTTTAATTTGCTTCTTGTTTTAAAACTAAAGACTAAATAATATTACTTATAATTTAATGGACTAAAAAATACAAATGAAATCTAAGAGTTATCTACGCCTTAATCCCTAAATTTTAAAATTCATTATAAATTTTTTAATGATTAACATTTTTGAATCATAACAACTTTAGCAATATATATGTCATATTTTTATTAATGTCACAATAAAATTGTATGAAATAATTTTTTTAATCATATAATTAATTATATTTTAATGTTATTATAGTTGAATAATATTATCATTAATAAAAAATAATTATTGCATATTGCTACCTTATTTGCGTAAAAGTTGGAATAATATGATCATACAAATTTGCACTCACTTTTACACTCATACTACTTATATGCTGTCATGTGTCAAAATTATATAGAAAAATGAATAATTTTTATATTTTTTAAGATAACTATGTCACATGTCACATTATAAGTAACGTAAGTACAAAAATATATATAAATTTATATGCTCTTAGCATTTTTCATAATGTAATATTCAAATTTTCCTCCCGTCTCTATCTATTCTCTCTGTTATCAATATTGTTTATTTTGTATAAAGAATACCAAGTGGGATAAAAAGAAGGAAAACAACACGAAAACCATGACAAGCATCCAAAAGGATAAAAAAATGCCCATGATTTGAGGCCAGAGGCGTTACTGGCTAGGATGAAGTGCTACCTTAATCCATGACTTGGGCATCATGCATAAGATACTTGAGAGGAATTCGATTCTTTTATTTAAACTTTAATCCATACATTTGTGAATTCAATTTATTGATATATAGCAGGTTGGTTCTGGTCAATGTATATATCCTGACCATACTCAAATTATATTTTTTTAATAAAAGAAAAAAAAATACTTAAAGACGTACAAAAATTAACTTAATATAGGATACGATGGTATTCCACTAATTCAGATCTCGCTTATTTCTTCTATCCAATTGCATTATTTGTGAATAACCCCTAAAATTCTAAGATAGCAACTGCTCAACGGCATCCGAAGCATCCTTAAGATAGTTTAAGTTGCTACCTCACCTGCACAAAGCAAAACCAATAATGTTTAGTTTTAATTGTATATCATAATTTTTTTTATATATAAAATTTTATTTCAAAACTCTCCAGGAAAAGACAAAAAATATATATTTATTTTTTTATAACGTAAATGAATATATGTTTTTTAATGTTAGAAGAAAATAAACATATATTTTTTCACTAAAGAGAGATTAAAAATAAAATCAACTAAATAATTAAATTATTTATACGATAATATTTAATCACTACCAAACATAGCAAAAAAAAAAAAAAAAAGGAAAAAAGTTGAATTGAAGTAATAAAAAGGGTGCAGTGCCATACAAACTCAACCCATATGTAATTAACTAAAGAGCATTTTCATTCATCACAAATTGTGGTAAATTATTGAATGATAAAAGTAAATTCATTTGCTTCATCCTATTAGAATCTATTATTTAAATTGATAATTTATCATAATTTATGATGAAAAGAATTTTCCTTAACTAAATGATCCTATTTTTAGTGGGTTCATCGTGCGCCCAATCACTAGAGTTTGCTGCAATTTAATATTTTAATTTTGTACTATAGTAGTGATAAATAGCATTGGTCAAATTATATATATATATATATATATATATAGAGAGAGAGAGAGAGAGAGAGATATGGGTTTCCTTGATTTATAAAAATAACATATAAAATTGACATTAAATTTTATACAAGTAATTAATGTTGATTTAAATAGTAGTTGCGATGAATTAAATTTTTTTTTTCAAAAATTCTATCATTGTATCAAAATTTTTGAATTTATTATAACCATTAAACAAATAAAAAAATTGGATAAGATTTAATGTTATTTTTTAATATTTTTATCTAAGGCCAGGTAATTATCCACTAAATAATTGGGATAGGCATGAAATTCCGTTTTCAAAGTTATTTTAGATAGGGTCAAACACTTAATCTAGTGATGTTTGAACATAAAGTCTAAAATGTCCAAGGCGTACAATACAGCCCTCGCTCAATATTTGACTTTTCCAAACAACTCATCCCATGTTGCCCCGCCATACGCAACGTATTAGCTTAAGATTTACCAACTTACAAGTTACAACCCACGTATTACGAGCCCGTCCTCAACCCAACACCACCAGCCAATAATGATAAGCCCTACATGTCTCTATTAAGCATGCGTGGACCACATGTCACCATCAGTACCTTACTTGATCATGTGGATCCCCTACTTTGGCACCAAGATTTCTCACACCAAATTAGAATACAACACGTGTACATCTTTCTATATTGAGATCCCATATCAAAGATATACATCACATCATTCCCATCACCTTATTGTACGAATATTTTCTCTAAACAAATAATATTTGGCAATTTTGATGAATACTTTCAAAGTTTTGAACTACGTTATTTGTGTTTAGAAGATGTATGAGAGATATTTTTTTTTAAAATGCATTATATTATTCTTAAAATAATTATTAAAATAAATTTAAAATTATTTTTAACATGTCAAAATATTTAAATTTTCCTCTATACACCACTTTTTAATTAAAAAATATAGAGCTATATTAATCTTTTTATTTATATAAAATGTGTTATTTAATTCTTTAATTTAAAAAATATGTCATTTTGTCTTTTTATTTGTAAAAAAAGTGCTAAAAAAATATTTAATATTTTTTTAATATTATTTTATTATTAAAATTTACATTTGATTAAGCAAAAGAAGGTAAAGTTAGTCATTTTATTCAAATTAAAATTACTACCCATTAGGAAGCCCTAAAAGCATATTATATATATTTTTTTAATATCCTAATCTTCACCATCGTTCTCGTTCGCATTCCTCTTTCTCTGTAAAAAATTATTGATCTCTATTTCCATCTTTGCTTAGTTTTTTATTTTTTTGTTTTTTTGCAACAATGGAATAAAACATGGAAATGACATTGTATTGCTTTTGTGGGATTAAGGTTGAAATGTCAAATTCGTTGACTCTAAAAAACCCTAGAAGATAATTTTTTGGTTGCTCAATGTATGTAATGTTTTTCTACAAACTATTTTAGCTTGCTGATTAGGGACAAATAAATGTAAAAACTTATTATTTTTGTATTTTTTAAGAGAAATTGATGATGGTGATGGTTCAAATGTGATTAAACTGTTTATTTTGTTGGATTTCACTGAAAAATTATCCATTGAATGACATTAATTTTGTCCTCTATTTAGTAGTTAAACAAGTAATTTATTTTTTGTTTAATTACCTGTTGTAATATATTATTTTTTTCTTCAATATCTTCTTTGAGAATCTTTGTCATCTTTTAAGGATTCAATCATTCTTGCAAATATCAAACAAGTCTTTATTTCTTCTCTCTTCCTTCGGTTGTCTATTTTACTATTAGAAATGGGTGGAGACAGTTCACGAACGATGGATTAATGAAATTTTAGAATTTTTGTTTAGGTCTAGAGAATGAATGGATTAGTGGGTATTTAGGATGTTAAGTTATTGAGTATTGCAATTTTTTATTTTGATTTTTTTAATATGCACGAATTAAAAATTTGTCCTCTTCAATATTTTAACTTGAAATATTTTAATAATAAAATATTAATTATAAATACAAAAAAAATTTATTTAATCATTTTTTTATAATAAAAAAATTAATGAAAATATTTTATAAAATAAAGATTAAACAACATTTTTTTATAAAAATAAAAGAAGCTACACTTTTCTCTTAATTAAATTACAACCAAATCTTTTAGATAATAGACCTCATGAATATCCGATTGCTGCGGTCGCCGATCATGTGCTCCAGACAAAACATGGCCCAATTAGGTGATGAAATCAAAAGCTAGTGGCTATATTGACTTATTTTATGAGTTAAATTCACCGATTACATTTTTGGTGATTTGTTTTATGTTTAATTACGTTGATAAAAACAATTAAAAATATGTATTTTATTGTATAAAATAATATTATATAATCATTAAATTATTAATTATTAATGACACATAAAATAACACGTTAAAAGTTATAATATCGGTTAATTAAATACTTATTTTATATCATAAAACAAGTAATAAATATGATAACAATAATTATAGATGTAGAGCCTAACAAAAAAGGATTTTGATTTCCCAAAATCAAATAATATAAATATAAGAGATTCAGTTTGTTGATTAACTTTGGTGAATGGAGAAGTAATCGAAGAAAGCACAGGCATAGGCATAGGCTTGCCATTATTATTAAGGCCAGGTCCAAGAGCGGCAATTGCCTCGCTTTGCTTCATCGATGCTTTCATACAGAGTAGCCAAATGCTTTCCACACACACCCCTTGTGTATTTTCCACATTTCTTGCAATCCACCCTATAACACATTTTATTTTAGACTACGTACGTAACCAATTAGATGTTTAATTAGTTTGTATCTGTGTTTTATTATATATATATGGGTGTGTGTGTGCGGCGCGCGTACGCGCATGCGCATGATATGTTGTTACTTTTGTATAGTGACCAATAGTTTTAGTTATATATGTTGGTGTTTATTACTTTGTTACATTGATATGATCGACCTTTATCTTGTTTCGATCAGTTGCTTATTTGTATCTACTTGCATTTGAATGAACTAAATGAGACAATCTCTTTTAGCTGATTTCGGAAGATCGACTTACGTAGTTATTAGCATATCCTGTTTCGCTGTCTTTGTTTACTTCGATGATTCAACTTCCAAAGAAAGAGGGCACTTTCGGACTGCATTACCACTCCATATCTTAATATATTATTGATTGTTGGGTAATTTCACGGCTTGACGCCTTTTTAAGGTTACCTGCATATTTCTTCCAGAAAATATTATTTAATTGATAATATCTTTTATATATTATAGAATTTGATAATATATGTGTGTAAATATGATTTAGATTTTACTTCTAAGAACATAAATTTGCCTTTACATAAATTGTAATGTGATATATGACTAAATAATTTTACAAATAAAAAAAATTAACTATTTTTCAAAAAAAAAAAAAAAACCATATATTACACTATAATTAATATAGATGATAGCATTTCTCTTACTTTTAAACAACCATTACAGTAAATATGAATCTTGAAATTCATGATTTTCATATAATGTTAAAAGTAACAACTAAATTACATTACTTGAGCTGTAACTTTAACCTTGCTCATTGTCCTTAATGATTGAAACTGATGAATGCTTAAATTAGTTTCCCTCTCATAAACTTTCTTTTCTATGGAGCATTCAATGTTAATGACGGAAAATATATTCTATAATTTTATATAGGCAAAGAAAGGACCAATTTTTTATAGGCAAAGGAAAGACCAATTTTTTAACGTTTACTTTTTCTTTGCCTAAACCACACTATTTTAGTGGGTGAAAATAAAGAGAAATAAGTAATTGCACGTTCCATTAACAGGAATAAATTAATTATTTCCTCAAAAATTTTATATTAATCAAAATCATCCAGATAGATAATTCTTATTTATCCAAACCAATAAACAATAATGTGTCATATGGGCTACAATCTTACATTCTTCCACTTGATCCAAGTAGCATAATTAATTTTTATAGTTTGATAAATAAAATAAACATAATGCACCTAACTTAATATTTTTATCATATTAATTAAATTGTTATATCACCATTAAGTATAGACTAATCGGGTCTAGCGATTTTATGTCATTAGTTTGACATAATTCCTTCCATGTATCATAACATTAGATTTTAATTACTTAATGTGATCTTAAATTGAAAAATTTAATAATGGTTCACGATAATGTCTCTATTAGAGACCACATGCTATCAACTTTATAAAGTTAACGTATATACCAAAATAAATAGGATGTCAATAAATATCATAAACAAAACATAAGTGAGCTCATAGTACTGTCAAATAAATAACATCACAAAATCCGTAAGGTCAAAAAATTACTCAAGAATTCCCATCCTCTTGACATGTCCAATAAATATCTTTGTTGGAAATTCATTAGTCAACGGATCCGCAATAATGAGATTGGTGCTAATATACTCAATTTACACTTTTATTTATGAACTTCTTCTTTATTGGCAAGACATTTTAATTCAATATGTTTGGCATCTTAGAAATACTTGTCATTTTTTAGAGAAGAATGTCGTTGCAGTATTATCGCATAAATTTTCAAAGGCTTGGCATTGATGTCGATAATTCCAAGTCCTAAAATAAAGTTTCACAACCAATTTATTGAATTGTGGCCTCAACACACGCCACACACTCAACCTTCATAATTAAACCAGCCATGACATATTGCTTCACACTTTTTATTCTAAAACTCACTAGAAACTTACTGATATGCTTTTTGAGAAAACCCAATAATCATTGTGATCTTTTATGGGATATTTCTATTCCAATAACATAATTTGTCTCTCTTAAATCTTTCGTTTCAAAGTTCTTTGAGAAAAATTTCTTGGTCTCATGTAATAAACCAAGATCATTAATAGCTAGCAAGATCTCATCAAAATACAAAATTATAATTGAGATAGTTCGAGACACGGTATACAGCTACAACAAAGTGATATAGACACTTTAGAACTCACGCCTCTCGTACAAGTAGCGAAAAAATAAAACATAGATCATTTAATAGGTAAACAATAGAAAAGAAAGAAATAACCAAATTAAATTATCATAATAGAGTGCAAATGTAAGAAAGCAAAACAACAAAAAATGCTTTCCATTCATAGATAAATTTTCATATGTTGGTACATACTCGAATGAACTATGATTATACTAAATCAACATTAGAGCATACAAATACAGCATACAACATGGTAAACTCACTTAGGTATCGTATCTAATTTGTACAATTCACTAATTATTTAAGACAATCACTCGACAGCAAGCAGTTCATTATAAAAGTAAAGCAACAGTATTATAACCTAGAAATATATGTTAATACCTCTATCAGTTTGAGTCACTTTCAACTACGCCTAAGCTACCCTCAAATGCTGTCTCCACAGCATATGCGATCTATAAGCTGAATTTGGCACTTTTTCAGAGCCTCACTACCACGTGATGTAGTACAATCACTAACGATCGGTTTATAAAAACCTAAGGTAATGGAAACTGCCATGCATATGTACCTACCATACAAATCTAAGTCTCGGTGCTTAATTCATTAATTAATTAACCCACCCAAAAACACATTTTTACTAAAACTATTTTCTCATATCACTGATACGGAACACTCAAATCACCAATCTCTAATACGGAAAAATATTCAATGCATTAAAGATCAAAAAGTTAGAAAAATAACTTTCCTCGTTGAAAATTCGACTTTTTAATTTGACATTGTCTCCTATGCGTTTTCTAATTCTTAAGAAATTTATGGATTAAGGGGGTATTTTTATAAAACTCTTGAGCTTCTGGTGAGGTCGCTGACCCCTTGTTAGAGTCCTTACTACCCTTCACTGGATATGCAGCGAGCCATCAACGAACCCTCAGATGAGGATAAAATTTTCCATGGAGAGGGTAAAAGCTACCAGCCTCGCTAATTCCTTAGTCCAAGCCTCACTTATATCTTGTTGATACAATTGTGAGGGTTTGGAGAATCCTTTAGTAGGCACACGATGACCACACAAAAACAACCATTTTAATTTCAAAAATTGCTAAAGTCAAATTTCTACAAATATTCAATCAATGAAAAATAAATGAAAGCAAAAATACAAGTTAGCATGCAAATTACATGCTTTCAACCAGTCCATGGCATTTGTATAATATAAGCAAATAAAGTGTCAAGTTCCATCTAGTTAGTTATATCAATTTGTTAAGTCAATTCCTACTGTGGTAATCTATAAGTCGTATATACTGATTAGGAATTCTCATATTGTGCCATTTGACATGAGTTAATTTACACTCAACATTAGCCCCCATGCCTCTTGGACCTAGATACATGAGACAAAAGGTCTTGATTGTGATTTCGTTGCTATTGGGACAACCAAAGCTATACTAGTGGTGCTAACCCTACTTTCATGTGATCTTTACTTGTATCTTCAAAGGACTTCGTGCTCAATTCGGCCATTCAAGACATTCGTAGTGGTTTACTATCACTGGTGGCTTTTTCAATTTCTTAATTGGACTTCAAGTTGCGGAGGTCAACCCTTCTCTTTTTGGAGGGCAAGTAGAAGTTAACTATGAAGTTATAGGGTGCATTGTACCTTTGTACTGTAGAGTGTGCCTCTTTGGGGCATTGAAGATAAGTATCTGACTCTTCAAGTCTGTGTAGAATAATTTTGAGTGATAGAACCTCCCACAAGTTCCCAAACTCTCCTTCTTAATTGCTTTCCACTTTCAAGAAGTGGGAGGCTGCATTGGTATATTTTTCCTACCAGTAATACCTTTTCATGCTCATAACTGCAATATGGAGGACGAAAGGAGAGATGAGCAAGGTTGGATCTAGCCAATGTGGATGCAAGTTGGGACAGAGATGGACCAAGAAGGTCCGTGCAGTATAGCGATCGAGTGAAGGGTACTTGAGTGCATGGTTGGCAATATTATTGGTGGCGGAGCTTGATGTGTTAAAATGTGTACTCGCAAGTGTACGAATCACTCGTAGGAAAGTGATAAGCAACTTCCAAGGTCGGTCTCTCAAGGAATTGCAGTGGTTCTAAATAACTAACTTTTTAATCAAAATAGAGTTCTAATGAAAATAAAACACTAATTAAATAGAGTTCTAGTGAAACTAAAACTCTAAGTAACTAGAATCCTAAAGCAAATAAAATACCAATTAAATAGAGTTCTAGTAAAACTAAAACTCTAAGTAACTAGAATTCTAAAGCTAGTAAAACTGTAAACAAGTTGGAATTGTGACGAGAACAATCATACGACAATCAAACGAAAACAAGATCGCAAGCAAACAATCAATTCAAATATCAATGGAGGATGTATGGACGTTTAGCTTGGTTGACCATGTTTGCATCGAAAAGGTATGGTGAGATAACATGAACGTCCTATATAAACTAAACTACCGGCTTTCCTTTTAATTACGAGACTCCTTTTGGCGGGGGTAGGTCTCTTTATTGATTAACTAATTAATTGCCTTTGGCGGGGGTAAATCAAATAGTAATCAAATTATGCGCAAGGAAAACATGCCAATCAAATTAATGCTATGACTAAGTCACTAACTTGAAGCTTTGATTAAGTGTTTCGGAATAAAGTTAAGGTGACGTTCCTATAACTAGATTCTAAGATATTTCAATCTAACTACGAACATCAAATGGGCCCATGATTATTCATAATTAAATATCTAAACATGCTCTTAATCAAAAAGTAATTTATTTATAAATCAATAAGATACACCATACACAATTCTAGCAAACATGGCAACACAAACTAAACATCCATAATTAAACTAGCCGCTCATGTTCATATTAATATTCATAGACAAATAAAATATGATCATACACTTTAACAAAAAGAGAAGAGGAATTAATTCTATAACAACAAGAAAATCCTAGATCTAAATACCGCTTATGGATTGGATAGCGTTCTTCTCCGTAAGCTTTATCTTCGATCGTCGTTGGCTTTCTTGAATCCTTAGAATAGTGTCTCTCGCTTCGTTAGAGTGTGGCAACACTCTCAAAACTGATTGAATGTAGTGTTTGGGTCGCAAAATTGTGAAAAATAAGAGTTGTGTACGAATTGGTCGAGTTCTGTTAAGGGGGACTCTAAGGGGGTATTTATAGATGTAAGGGTTTACACAAATCCTGATTGACATAGGAATAGGCGCGCCGCGGCATGCATTTTCCCCGCCGCGGCGCAACACAAATTCTGGAAATTATGTAAAAACCCGAGAGCTCCCCGCCGCGGCATGCATTTTCCTCGCCGCGGCGCGCGTTGTCTTCAGTTTCTTCACATGTACCCCCTTACATATGTGCTGACTCGACATGTACGGCTTACATATTTGACTCGTTTTGCCCGTAACTCGTGATCCGAGCGCCGTAAGTGTTCTGTCTTTGCGTGTTTTCATTATTTGACTCATTTGACGCTAAAAACACCTGAAATGCACTAAAACATACCCGTGACTTCGAATGGATAGATTTATGAAAATAATCAAATAAACAATCATAACAAATCTATATTTCAAACAATTAAGCACAATTAATCACGAAATATTAGTGCTTTTCGAGCACTCATCAGAGCTCTGTCCAGTAGGCCCTTATCTGGGGGTGATCTAGCTAGTACCCTTCTGCAAGTACTGGTCCATCTAGCAATTATCAGTTTAGGGGTAGTTCGCCGAGTGGGTCCTTGTTTGGTGAGTTTCTATTTGCAAAGTTTGTTTGGCAGGTCCTCTTCCAGCATACCTTTGGTCTTCAAAGTTCCAGCCAGGGTTCCTAGCCTAATTTATGGTTCTAATCCCTTTGGGGTGATATGATCCTTTTAGTTATCTCGTGATTGTTGTTCTAGGATCCTTTTGAAATCCATCAATGACATGGCTTCCCTTTTTTGGGAAGGATAGCATAAGTATTGGGGGTTTTTAATACCATTCTTGTGGGTATCCCCACTCTCTAACACTTAGGCTTTTCTATGTTGTAACTATTTTTCATACTTGTGCAGTTCCGTCTCTCATTGGAGTGAAGTTCTATGGATGCACAGAAGGATGGAATTTTTCTGAGAAACCTAGGTGGTGTGGGACCATGCCTTGATCACCTCAAGTTCTTGTAGGACCAATATCCTGGACTACTTAGTGAACTATGTGATTGACTTTTACCCTAATCTTTTCTAGAATGTAAACTTGTAATCAAACATTTAGGAAGGTACTTGATGAAGGAGGATGCTTAGAGGTGCATCATAAGAGGTTCATGTTCTCTAGGAGGACAAGTATTGTGGCATAGCCTAGAAAGGCAGTGGGTGGGGCTTCATGTCACGTTAGGTAGAAATATGTGATTTGGGTATGCGCGGTGGATGTATGTGCTTCGCAACCTTCAATAGGTCTCAAAGACTAGAGATGTCTTGGAAATTTCTTTACTTTTGTCCCTATACTTTTTGAACGAGTTTCTTACTCGGTTTATGATCTTGCAGTAGCTGTGACAAGGGGTGACAGCCCCCAGACTAGACATTGAATTTTTACAGTTTATTTTTGCTCAAGTATTTTCATATTACTTTAGTTGAATATCAATTCTTTTGCATGTATAGATTCCATGCATAAATTCCATGCTTCATTCTGGGATGAAGAGTAAGAATGTTTGTACTCTAAGATACCTTAAGGATTCCAGCCCAAAAGAGGCTCCTATGCAAAATAGGGTGGTTTATAACTCAATGGCCTCAAAGAGGAAGAGAGTCACTACTTTGGAGTGACTATTACTGGCCACCTCCTATGAGGGTAGTGTCTTCTCCAACATCTATTAATGATTCGTTAGTGCCGATTGTAGATGGTATGAGTTCAAAGCCCATTTTCTTGGGTGGTACCCCTGTGACTTCACTAGGGTTATCTTTTGTTCTGGACTTTTCAGAGTCCATGGAGACTAAGAGCTATGATATGGTTAGTATACAATCTAGTGCCCAACAATATTCCACAAGTTTGAGTATAGGTCTTTGTACAGACATTTTTGGGTGATATATATATATATATATATATTTGCCAAATTTTTTTGTTTATGTACTTTTGAATACGTACGTGTGTTGTAGTTTTGTACTCTACCTTAATTATTTAGTAAAGAATTTTTGGTGAGGTCTATCCCTAGTCTCATTTATCTCAAGGTTGTGAGCATTCTTTGAGTCCATCCCTCACTAGGGGATTGTGGTCCATTGCATTCGTGCGCAAGGATGCTTACTTGTAGGGAGTTGAGCCGAGTGCCCAAGACGAGATGATTTTATGAGGAAGATGGTTCAGTATAAATGGTTCACTAGCAAGGATGCTCAGATTGGGACAATTTGGCAGACCATGTGTTTGTTTGACAGTCTAGGTTTTGTTCGGGCTTGGTCCATGTCCTTGGTTTAATGGCTATGGTCTGTCTAGCTTTAGTCTGATCAGCTATGGTTTGTCTAGCCTTGGTTAGACCTTGGTTGGTTTGTATGGCTAGACTTAGTCTAGCTCAGTTCATTAGGCATTCGTTTATTCATTTTCTTGTCTCATCATTTTTTATTTAACTCGACAAAGATGCAAGGTGCAGTTCTAGCTGGGTTTTTTTTTGGACCTTGTCACGTTCATGTGACTTGTTTTTATTTTTTATAAGTTAAGGGGGTTTGTTTGAACCAAGGGATTCCCCCAGTCTACTAACACCTCAACTTGGTGTACTTGAATTTATCAAGTCATCCAAGCATTTGGGGTTTGTACATAGAATTATTTTATTATAGTTGGTGGATTATTCCATCTTATCGAGAATTTTACTGCACTCTATTCGTTTATGGTGGTTTTCATTAACAACTAGGTTGGAGAATCAAGGTTCCCAACATGCACAGACTTAAGTTTGCATGAATTGGGGTGTAGGAGTTGTAGCAACTCGTGGATGCAAGGTGTTTTTACTGTCTATTTATAGGCCAATTTGGGCTTGTTTCTAGGATCTATCATCCCAGGAGATAGAGAGCTTGTTAAGCTACTTTTCATGTTGGTTTTAGTGTGGATTGTAAAGCCTGTACTTAGGATGCATCATATTTTTAGCCAATGGTGTAGTCCTAAAAACATAGAATGCACCTTTGGGTTTACTTTGGTCTCTGGTCTATTAGAGATGTGGCCTTGGTCATGCAAAAATTGCAAGTATATGGGACGTGCATAAGTTATAAGTATTTGAAGTACGAGTGTCAAACCCACAGGAAAAAATATAATTAATAGTAGAATACTAACACGAAAATTACTATCACTATTTAGACAATAAAAGATAATTGCTAAAATTATAAAACTAACACAAAGAAAATATGTATGAGAGATATATCCTAGGTAGTCATTAATCCCCCAATCTCTTAAACATGTGAATCCATAAATTTCTCCCTAATTATTTAGCACAAATTATATAATCAATGGATTCCAAACTATGCACGCATTCTTCTCTCAAATAAACTACACAATATAATAACCTAACCTAATTGTACTCTCATGCCAATTAGATTAAATCACTACTCATAAAGCACATCAATTATGGACCACCTACACATGAATCATACTTCTCTGCCTAGAAGTTATATATGTTATTTGATCAAGACAAACATATTCTCTCCAAGCTACCTATATGCCTCTGTAAAATAATTGATGATCAAACAATTATTAAGCAATTCATTCAGGTCAAATAATATAGTTATAAATTTGCAAATAAAAGTAGGAGATAGTTTAGATCAACACATGTAAGAAAATTGGGTGCATAAGACCCCTAGATTAACAAAGAATTAGCTACTCATTATGCTCATCAAACCTAGATTTACAATTGAAGGAAATATTAAATTATTATAAGAGAATAATATACTCAATCTCTTGATGAATATACTATAACTTCTATGCTTCCACTCTTGATCTTGTTCTTTAAATTGTTCTTTAGAAATTGCTACAATTATGCTGGATTTTCCTCTTGAAGGTTGATTACAAAACTAATCTCAATTCTATGTTTTTCTCTCTATTTCTTTGTATATAATTCTATATACGATTCTCTATATGATTCTAGGACTGTAACATTGTATTTATAAGAACACATAAATCCTAACTATAATAGGATTTGGTTACAAGTGGAATGCTAGAAAATAGGTCCAAAATTCACACAAATTATTCGCGGGTCTTGGCTTAAACAGTCCATCACTGCGGCGCAAGCTAGTATTCTAGAAACACAAGTGTAGTCCGAGAGGTCACTACTGCGGCTCAATGTATACACCACCATGGCTCAAGCTAATCTTCAAAATTGCACACTTTGATCCTAGAGGTCTAGGTAGCTGTGCCAATAGGCTTCGTGCTAGAGCACGTGTGTTGGTGTGCCAATTTGCTTATCGTGTCGTGCCTTGCCGTGCCATGTGATGTACATTTTTGCCATTTTAAGCTCAAAATATTTGAAATCTATCAAAACATAACCGATAACTCTGAAAATAATATTTTTGTGATAAATCAATAAAAGGAATATGATTAGGTCCTAAATTCTCATTTTAATTCTCAATAAACATAGAATAATCACGTATTTTAGACGTTCATCAAACCCCAAGGATACTAGTGGAAAACTTCCTAGAATCCTGACATCTATGTCCCTTTGTCGTTTTCAGTTTGGACTTCCTCCTTTCGAGTTAGATTTTTGAAGTTTGGCCATCCGTGGCCTAAGTACCTACAAAAAATATTTACTTATTATTAGGGAAATTGCCAATCTTTTTGTCATGGTGGTACGCTATTTCTGTCCCATGTGACTGACATCTTGCTTTCTACTTTTTCAAGACTATAATTGTCTATAGAGCTTTTCAATGAAGATGATATGTAGGGGCAATAGTCAACTTTTATGAAATTCTTTTATGAGGCCTTCTTAGCCTGCGCTCACCTCTTGGATGCATGACTCCTGGGCATCATGTAAGTGTTTGTAATCTAGCAAGATTTGGAACATTATTCTAACCCTTCAATGTATGAGTGAACACATATGTTGTCCTGTTGTAGGACGTAATGCATTTTGGAAGGACACATTGCTTTACTAAGTTTGAATGCATTTTGGAGGAGCTTGTTGTCCCAGTGAATCTATACTTGTTGTGTGGGCATGCTTAAATACCAAAATTTTAAGAAAGCTCATAGCAAAAGTTGGAGAATTACATCGGAGCCACTTAAGTTCTAGTCTCCTTAAACGGAACATTCCTAAATAGTAAGTACCATATTGAGTCACAAGTTACACTTAATGAACCATTAACTATTGTGTGCAAGCTTAATTTGCTACGTAGATCTTTCCATTTGCTCTCAAGGAGACTTGGAAGTATTTCTAAAGTACTGTCTCGGGTATCACTTCTAAAAGTATTTATTAGGGAGGTGTGTACCCTCTGACTAGTATGCTCTAGTTGGACACCTACTAATTAATGGGTTGCAATCCTATTTGTTAGTAGGTGTGACTTTATCAATTTTGCACAAGGTCGTGGCCTTGGTGAAAGAAATTATGTTCTTTAATGAGAACATGATTGTACTTTCCATACATCTTGTGATGGGGAAGATTATGTTGGACAGATCCATGCGACACATTTTAACCCTACAGATAACTTCATACACTTGTTGGGATAGGTGGAGGTGCACCCCAATATGGATTCATGGAAGATAGCAATGACTTGGACAAAATGTTGGATGACCATATTTTGGGAAGAGTTCTCCAAAATGTGGATGGGAATCATGGAATGAATGAGAAAGAGAGGTTGATATATACATGGATGGGATGGATTCTATTCGTCCGTCCAGAAACCCATCCAAGGGATATGATTGTGTGGGAGCTCATGGGCTCCTAAATCAAAGTTCAAAATTCAAATTGTCCCTCCAAAATGAGTAGGGTTGACTTCATAAGAAGCAACATTGACCTCGATGTAACTCTCCCACCGAAGTTTGAATAAAAATTTCAAAGTATTGTTAGCAATAGAAAACTGTTGTTCTTATTTTAATGGCTAGACAGAGTTTAGGTTTTTCCAACCACATTGACAAAATGGTAGCAACAGTGGACAGCGACCCTTCGGATTGACTAAAAGTGCCATGCACCTAGATATTGACAAGATTGCAAACAAACCTCCTATACAATGTATCCAGACCTACGAGGCTTGGAGGGTAGATGTTGGGCGTAAAACAACCTAGCCTAGTGAACATTGACTCAATAGATAAGCCAAATTGTTAGATAAATGATCAAAGAGATAATTATTTGACAATATTCCCTAATTATCCAATAAGAGATAATTATGCAAAGATAATTCTAATGTTAAATTAAGTCTATCTACACGGATAAGTGATCACTAATAGGTACATCTTTCTCCCTTATAGATATTCAATTTGTACACATTCACACATAAGTCATGACTAATAACTCAAGTCATAAGACATAAACTCAACATACCTATATTTTCTCTATCATCACTTCTTCTCCCAAAATCACAAAGAGAAACTTTGGTATCCTCTTTTATCGCCATTACTCAAACTAAATTAAGCATCAGAGGGTCAAAAGCCACCACATCCCGTGGTGGTCCAAGGTCCTAACGAGTGTTCCTTATTCCAAGAAGAAACGCACCCCCATTGATGTTGACAAAAAATGGCATCAACAAGTAAAGGCAATGTGATATGAATATCTTAAGACTCACGCCTCTAGTACAAACAGGAGAAAATTAACATTCATATAGTCTAACAGGCAAACAATAGATAAGAAAGAAACATTCAAATTAAATTGTCAGAACATAGTACATAAAACTAAGAAAGCAAAACGATAATAAACGCTATCCAATCACATGTAAATTCTCATATGTTGGTACATACTCAAATGAACTATGATTGTACTAGCTCAAAAATAGAGCATACAAACACAATATATAATGTGGTAAACCTACTTAGGTACCGCTCCTAAATGGTAACATCTAGGAGTTATTTAAGGCAATCACTCGGCAGCAAATAATTCACTATAGAAGTAAATCAATAGTATTACAACCTAGAAATATGTGCTAATATCTCTATTAGTTAGAGCCATGCTCAACTGTGCCAAAGCTGCCCTCATCTATTGTCTCCATAACAACTGCAATCCACAAGCTGAATCTAGCTCTTCTTCGGAGCCTCACCACCACATGATGTAATACAATCACCAATAATCAGTTTAATAAAAACCTAGGATAATTGATTAAAGGTTTCTTCTAAAAATGGGACATTAATCAAGAATAAATATGAGCATAAAGAACTAAACAAAAAATATAAGAGAAACAATCTTTGAATTCAATAAAAAAATTATCTACTTTGGATTGACTTATCTTCATTTACAACCAATGAGTGGTTAAATACAAAACTAGCTATCTAACAATAGTTTATGAATAAAAATAGTAAATGAATAATAACCAAAGGTTTATGATCATTTTTTATAATAACCATAAGTATTAGTAGTAAGTTATTATTAACCATAAGTTAATAATAATCAAAACTTATTAATAGTAAGTTATTATTAATCATAAGTTAATAATAACCACAACTTCTCAATAGTAAATAATTATTAACGACAACTTTTTGGAATATGGCCTTTGGATAGTTCAATGGGTCTATCGACTTGAATCATGGCTCCCCATTTTAAGAAACAGAGCACCTGGTAAGGCTAAAACTGTAACTGAGGGAATTCTTGGGCACCTTTCTCCTAGGTAAACCATTTTGATTTACTCGATAATTGACCTTTCCTTCCAATGCGGTAGGACTCTATCTTCCCATGTCCAATCTCTCTGACCTTCTTTTCAAGGATGCAATCCTCTGGAAATGGTTCATCTTTCTCGAACCATAAATCATCAAGTGATGGAAGTCGAGAATCATGAACATCTTCGTCATCATCCAAAAATGATGTTTCAAATAGTTTCAAACACTCAACATTTATGACATAATACGTGTGCATGTAAGTTGGTAACTCGAGTTGAAAAGCATTTCTCCAATCTTCTTGAATGGTCCGTATTTTATTGGTTTGAACTTATTTCCATCACTATGCAATCATTCCTTTCTTAGTTTTAACCACACTAAATCTCCCACATTGAAATGATGTTGAAGCCTATATTTGTCATGTCGAGCTTTATACATCTATAGTGCATTTTTAGCTACTCCTCAGCTTCTTTGTGCACCTTGTAAATTTGCTCCAACAATTGTTGTGCTTTTGCCATATCTTTCTCTTGGAATCTTGTGTATCACTAAGCATCAATGCGAAATCAAACAAATTTGAAGGTAGGTAGCCCAAATAATTTTCAAATGGTGATTTCAAGGTAGAATAATGAATTGCTAGATTAAAAGCAAACTGTAGATAAGGTAAACTCTCATCCCACATTTTAGGATGTTTAGAATTATACCCTCGCAATAAGCCATGGTTCGATTTACAATCTTAGTTTGTTCATCATTCTGTGGATAAAAAGCAGTCCTTCGTTTTAGTCTAGTGTCCATTATGCTCTATAAGCCTTTCAAAAATGACCAAGAAGCCTACTATCTCAATCTGAAATGATAGAAGTAGGCAACGCAAAATGCTTCCTCACATTATTGAAAAGCAATTTTGCTGCACCTTCTCCCATAACCATCTTTTTACAAGAAATTAAGATCATTTTGCTAAACCATTCCACAACTATGAGCAAGTAATCAAATATTGTATTGGTAGTAGGAAAACCACCCAAAAAGTCCATCGAAATACTTTCTCAAGGTCTTGAAGGCACTTGCAATGGTGTGTATAACCCCAATTTTCTTGAAGGTTTCAATGTTTTGCATAAAACACAACCTCTAATAAAGCAAGCAACATTCATATGCAGTCGAGGCCAAAATACATAACATTGTAGATTGAGCAGTGTTTTTTGCACTCCAAAGTGACCTTCAACTTTAGATGTATGAGTTTCTCTCATCCACTGTAATCTATCCCTATCAACATGAATACATAGTTGTTCCCCCTTAAACATTAAACCATCATTCATCTCAAACTCAAATATGTTACCAAGTTGTAGCTTCTCAAATGCTACTTTGAAATCAAGATCATTTTCATACCCTTTTATGTACTCAGAAGGCATTACAGGTAGAATTTACATGACAATTAACATTGTTGAAGGACCTGGAGATATGGACAACATATCACTAACTTGTTTGTTACTCCCTTCTTGTACTTAATAATTATTGTATGGCCCATACATGTTGCAATTTTTGTGGTTAAAATATTTGATTATAATCTGTTTCTAGGCTCCTTATCAAATCTCTCAAGCAAAGCTGAAGAAACACCCAAGCTCCTATTAGTTATACTTCAGGTATATATTTTATAACTATCACACATAAAATTGAATTATGCATTCACTAGCACTTATTTACAACATTTAAAATTATTTGTTGGTGCTAAATAATACCATTTATCCTTTTCTTTAATGTGCTACAATATCTTTAAGAAGTACTCCAAAAATATCATTTTATTTTATTAAGGTATTTAATGGGCTTTGAACTATTAAACCCAAATTAGATATAACCTTGTATATATGTGTGTGTATATGCAACACACATACATATATATGTATATATGTATGTATGTACGTATGTATATAAAGGTAGTGTTGCCAGATAAGAAAAACTTATATCAGCATCAACATCCCCTCATTCTAACAGAAGAATATATATATACACATATATATGCATACATATGTATGCATGTGTATATATATATATATATATATCTATACATATACACACACACACATATATATGTACATGTGTGTATATATATGTATAACATGTGCATATGTATACATATACATGTGTATATGTATACATATATGTACCTGTATATATATGTGTGTGTGTGTATGTATATATATAATTATATATGTATATATATGTGTGTATATGTATATATATACATGTACACATATATACATGTGTATATATATATCTATACACACACACATACATATATATGTATATATGTACGTGTATACATACATACATATATACATACATACATACATACATATATATATATATATATATATAAAAGAAAAAAATTGTATTAGCATCATCATCTCCTTATTCTAACATAAGAGTATCGACAAAAGTAATACTTGAATATGGAATTAACTTCATCCACAACAAAGGTAATACTTGATTAAAAGGAATTAACTTGACCAAGAGCCATTCGATTTTGTAAAGGAATTAACATCTTCAAGTAGGCAACATCATAAGTCAAATCAAAGGTATATACATATTTTCATGATTAACTTGACAGTCAGTGAATCAAATCAAAGGTTCATGCATATTATTCACGGACAATAAGAAAATTAATTATGATCAAATTCGATTTGTTTTGCACTTGTTCTTTTGATTGGCCATTAGCTTTGTGATTAGATTTATCTCATCCTACTCTCATATTTTTACCCAATTTGTTTATATTGTAAATGACACCAAAGTGACAATCAAGGAAAACTGTAACTAAATGCATGGAGACTGTTTTGGTGTTAGTATGATCCGTTTGTTATATTTTGAGCCTGAGTCTGTTATTTTAGTTTAGTATGCATTCTCTTGTACCCAATTGGCTCGTGTATACATAAGGGCCTAATTAAGTTTTTGCACGTGTCAACCTAAGATTGGTATATGAGAATCTCATATTGTTTAAATAGTTGACGTCTTAGGCAGCTTGTGATAATCTTTTACCATCTTTTAATTATACGTATTTTACTAGAGTGAAAGCACTATGAGATTGAGTTTTACTTGGTGGAAATTGCAAGTTGTCATTAGTTTGTAATCTTGATACAATTTGACCTAATGGATTTTTTCTTGGCCTCCCTGTGGAGTAGATCAATCTTATGATTGATTGAACCACGTACATTGTGTGTATCTCATTGTTTAGTTTCTGTAATTCTTGTTTATGATTTGATAAGAGTAACAATTTGGTATAATCAAGAAAGCTAATTCACAACAATTTGGTATCAGAGCTATTTCTCTCTTCGAATCACTGATTTGAGCTCTAAGAAGCAAAGGCTTAGTTAAAGATTTCTTTCAAAACAAAGTTGAAGATTCTGAGTAACATTCTTGTTTCAAGATTGTAAGGTTTATTTTGTATTGGCAATTTTCGTGGACAAAATGTTTGATTGTAATCTAGAATAGGAATTCAACAATTATTTAGACCACACGTGATGATGGAGTCACCAAGCTTGCAACGCCCATATGACAGGTATAATATTCCATCATGCATACATCTGCACACAATTGAGCACGACACTTAGTATGGATCGTAACGAAAAATGTATTGTGCACATGTTGGTCGATCGATCGAGAGTATTGTTCGATCGATCGAGTGATCGATCGATCGAGACTGAGACAACTTCGATCTAGGTGCTCTCTGTTTGGACTGGATCGATCGAGCAATTGGACCGATCGATCGAACCATGTTCGATCGATCGAGTATAGAACAACTTCGATCCAGGTTCTCTCTGTTTGAGTTAGATCGATCGAGTTTTGTGTATCGATCGATCGAGACCTTCTCGATCGATCGAGACGGCCTGTCGATCGATCGAGCCAGTATTATATTCCTACTCAAACTCTATTTCTTAATTTGACCCTTATGTTTCTTTTACCTAATTGACCACATTTAATGTTAAGAACAGTATTCTTATTTGAGGATAATTGTGGTAATTGGTAAATCCTGATAGGAAAAGAGTTATAGTGAATTGCAAATCCTATTTGAACTAGGATTGGACTCTATATAAGTGAAGGGATGTTTATGCATAACAAATCAACTTGAGCATTTAGAATTACATAACACTAATACTTTCTAGCATCTGAATTGTGCTTATTCTCTTCATCTATTGTTCTTAGGCTTTCTCATGTTATATTCATATGCCTAATTGATTTGCATGATATTGAGCTTAATTGAATGTTCTAGGGTTTGCTAGCTGATATTGTTTTTACATCGCATGTTAGTATATTTGCTAGTTAGGATTATTCATTGTTTGAATCCGCTCTAGGACACGCATTGTTTATGGTTTAATAGGGTGTCTACTATGTGTTATTGTGCTAACGTTACAGGTGACGGCTTCAGTATTTCGTGTGACTCGAAATTACTGAAGGTGACGGGTTCGGTTGATCTTGTGTGACTCAAGTAGATCGGAACGTTGGTCCGGATCCAGACATCTAACTATTGGAGGCTGTGAAAGGAGCAAGCGGCTCGTAAGTAAATTACAGAAAGGGTGATCTATCTGCGACGGGTAGTTTCTGGACTCTATGGTTGTAATTGAACATTATTTTCATAGTGGATAGTTAGGTGGTCCGGTGGACCGGTGGTTTTCCTCTTAGGTCATTGTTGTGGCCTAGGTTGTTTCCACCTAAAAATATCGTGTGTAGTTTTATTATTCCGCATTTATCTTTACACGCGATTGCATGTCTGGCCGTTGTGATTAGATTATATAATATTTGTTGAAAATTGAAAATAACCTATTCACCCCCCTCTAGGCTTATTAGATCCGTAATTAAAAACTTTTTTCAATTGGTATCAGAGCGGTCACTAGATATACTTAGTGTTGCCTAGGACCTTATTATGGATCATTTTAGAGAGGGTTCTTCTACAATCCGTCCACCTATTTTAATGGGTCTAACTACCCATATTGGAAGGCTCGTATGAGAGCCTTTTTACGTTCCTTAGATGAAAGTGTATGGAATTCTGTGCTTTATGGTTGGGAACCACCTATGGTTACCAAGGATGGTGTAGTCACACTTAAACCTAGAATTGATTGGACTTCTCAAGATAAAATTGGTAGTGGTTGGAACCAAAAGGGCATCAATGCTATTTTTAGTGCTGTGTCTCCGGATGAATTCCGACGTATTTCTGATATTGAAACTGCTAAGGCTGCTTGGGACACTCTAGAGGTTGCCCATGAGGGCACGTCCCAAGTTAAACGAACAAAACTTCGCATGCTAGCTACTAAGTTTGAAAATCTTAGAATGAAGGAGGATGAAACGTTTTCTGATTTTTATGCTAATTTATGTGATATTGCTAACTCTTCTTCAAATCTTGGAGATAAAATTGATGAACGCAGGTTGGTTCGAAAAGTCTTATGCTCATTACCAGAACGCTTTGAAGCAAAGGTTACAGCGATAGAGGAAAGCAAAGACATTGACACCATGAAGATTGAAGAACTAGTTGGGTCAATTCAAACATTTGAGATGAACTTTCCAGCACCCAAAAAGAACATTGGAATTGCTCTCAAAACCACCGAAGCTGACGATAGTGATGATGATGTAGAAGATGAAGATCTACTCACTCTAGCTAGAAAACTCAAGAAAATTTTCAACAAAAAGGATCTACAGATTAAAGAAAAATCAAGATATCGTAAGGGAAGAGAATTCACGCCAATGAGTTCAGAAGGTAAGAAATCTAAACCCACTGGTCCTAAATGTTTTGAATGCAATGGTTTTGGACACTATGCAGCAGATTGTGCCAACAAGAAGAAGAAAACAAGAAACGCTTTCAGTGCTACCCTTAGTGACACAGAAAGTGATGAAGACCAAGCTAGTGGTTCAGAAAATGTCAACTCTAACTACGTAGCTTTTACATCAACTGTTGGTGGATACTCCAGTGAGTCAGACTTTGACTCAGATGAAGAGGGAAGTAAACGAATCCTTGATATATTTAATGCAAACAGTTTTGAGGAGTTATTTATTGATTTAATTAAATGCAAGAAAGAAAAAGATAAACTACTCATAACTGTAACAAAGCTGAATGAACAGATCAATTTGCAAGACCTTAATTTATCAGTTTTAGAAAAAGAAAAAGTTGAACTGTCTGAGCATTTTGACAAGTTAAGTTTAAGTCTTGCAGGTATTGAACAGGAAAATTCAAAGCTTGTGCAGGAGTTGGAGCAATCAAAGGAAACTGTCAAGAGATTAACAATTGGAGCTGAACGACTTGATAAGATGTTGAGCATTGGTAAGCCTTTCGGTGATACTCGTGGACTTGGTTTCCAAGATGAAAACTGTACACCTTCCACTTCAAAAACTACATTTGTAAGGTCATCTAACTTTACCTCTACTGCTACAAATTCTGCACAAACACCCACTAAAATTGCAGTAGCTAAAACTGTTAAGTTTGTGCCTGTTTGTCATCATTGTGGTAGAAAAGGCCATATTCGACCTAACTGTAGATTTTTGATGAATGCTTTTCGATTTAATGATCATCTTCATGCTTATAGGTATAGAACTCATAATTATCATCATACCATGCCTATGTTGAATTTGAATAGGAAATATGAGCCTAAGAGTATGCCTTTAAAATCTAATGCAATTAAGTCTCAACCCAAAAACATAAAGAAATCAAAATTCATGAAAATTTGGGTTAGGAAAGATTGCATGTTTCCTATCAATTGATCACTATTGCTAGACCACCTAGGTACTTTTGTTTGAGTGCTTAAATGACCCTAGGTGAGTATTTTTTTTTGGTTTATTTCGTTTTTTGTTGTTAATTTTTTTTTGGATTAAAAAAAAAAAAAAAAAAAAAAAAAAAAAGGGGTCTACAAGGTTTTGGATTCAAATGATGCTTATACTTTTACAACCTTATCTTTTGTGGCTTATTTTGATTCTCATTGTATATTCTATGCTACAACTCAAAATTCTGCACATATTTGCATTTTTCTCATATGATGACACTATTGACTGAACTTATGCACACACCCACTGAACACTCATGTATGTCATCTATGAAGTTTATGATTAATTTTGAAAGACTCTAAGACTTGAGCTAATCTTGATTGCGAAATCATATTGAGCCCTATTTCTTATTTTTTAAATATTTCATCTTAGGGAAATAACTAGTATTGAGAGGGCTACCTACTATGATGTGTGAAGCTACCGCAGTGAGCGGAGAGGGCTACCTCATAACTAGTGTGAAAGTCATCGTATTAGATTTATGGCTCGTACATGTTTTTAAAAAAAAAAAAAAAAAAAAAATTTAATTAAGAAATTTATTTGGCATGTACAAAAGAAAGAGCAAAAATTAATTTAAAAAAATAAAATCTCTTTTTTCATAGACATATTTTATTATGTAAGATTGATGACTCAATTATGATTTAGCATGATAGATGAACTTATTTTCTTTTGAGTCTCTTAAAATTGGTCATAAATGAAATTATTGGAATACAAGTGGAGTTCACATTTGTATACTACCTTAAGTGAATGTCAATATGTCATTATATGTGTTAGCGTGTTTATGTGACCTATTTATTTTGCTAATACAATGAATAATCAAAATTTAAGCAAATTTAATTTTTTCAATTGGTTGTATGCTTATTCGTGTTAAATGAGTTCATTACTTTGTGTGGTAAATAAAAAAAAAAAAATCAAATTTTTTGAATTTATTTTTCGTCTAGAGAGTCATAGAACTTAGGGGGAGTCATTGCATACATATTTCATTATTCTTCTTTTGACTTAATGCAATTCCTCCTACATGCTTTGGACATATACATGTGTGCTCTTATGCATTTTTAGCCCACCTTGTTGAGAGTGACCCTTGTCATCTTTAGTGTTTCATGATTTGTCAATTTCGTATGCCAAAAAGGGGGAGAAAGATTCATGTTATTCATGTTGCTATGGAGATTGAATTTAGGGGGAGATGTTGCATTTATTAGTTGTGGGGGAGAAAGATTCATGTTCACATACACTACATATCTTTCACACTTTTATGTACACTGAACTAATAAGCAATGAGGCTTTCAAGCCACATTTGTGTGCTATTTGTTTGTCTAATTTCAGTGGACCGAGCGTATCAAGTATCAAGCGAAGATGGTCCACCAGATCATAGACAGTCTACTATGTATTGATTTGTGACAAAATGTTTGATTGTAATCTAGAATAGGAATTAACAATTATTTAGACCACACGTGATGATGGAGTCACCAAGCTTGCAACGCCCATATGACAGGTATAATATTCCATCATGCATACATCTGCTATTGAGCAGACAGTTAGTATGGATCGTAACGAAAAATGTATGTGCACATGTTGGCGATCGATCGAGAGTCATTGTTCGATATATCATCATGATCATCGACAGATGAGACGACACTTGTATGGTCTACGAAAATCTTTGTGACTGTTGGTCGATCGAGCAATGATGTTCGATCGACATGTCGATCGATCGAGTGAACAACTTCGATCAGGTTCTCTCTGTTTGGATGGATCGATCGAGCAATTGGACCGATCGATCGAACCATGTTCGATCGATCGATGAGACACTTCGATCCGGTTCCGTTTATTCATCATCATTTTTATTGACTACTTCTCTTCATTGACGCCTTATGTGACCAGTATTTATTCTAAAATTTATTGTAAATTTCCCTTAGTTTTTACTAATTGCCAATTTAATTTAAAACAGATTCTTATTTAGGAAATGTGTTTATTAGAAATCCATTGGAAAAGATTTAGAATTCAAACCTATTTACTAGGATTGGATTTTAATGTATTTTTCTAACAATCACTTGTTTAAATTCATACCTAATTTTTAGATCTTAATTGTTTTCTTTTCTATTGTTTGGTTTTCATGTATTTAGCTAATTATTTGCTATTGGTTAATTGATGTTCTAGGGTTTGCTAGCTGATATTGTTTTACTTACGGTGGTTAGTATTTGTGTGATAAATTTGAAGGTAGGGTCGGTTGACTTGTGTATAGTAACGGAAGTTGGCCGGTCCAGATCTAACTTGGAGTTGAAAGGACAGCGGTGAATAATTACAAAGGGGAACTGGCGGGATTTCGGACTCTATGTTGAATTGAAATATTTCAAGGGTAGTTAGTGGCGGGGACCTGTTTTCCTGGTATTTTTGGCCTAGGTTGTTTCACCTAAAAATTCTGTGTAGTTTTATTTTCCGTTTACTTTCCCTTAGTCTGGCTTGTGTTAGTTTTAATTTTAAAATTGAAAATACTTTATTTCCCCCCCTTAGCTTTTAACCGTAATTAAAACTTTTTTAATTGTATAAGGGATGAATACTTATTTCCTAGGCCTTATTAGGATCTTTTAAAGGTTTTTCAATCGTCACCTATTTTAATGGGTAACTCCATTTGGAAGGCTTATGGACCTTTTTAGTTCCTTTAAATTGAATCTTTTTATGGTTGGAACCCCTATGGTACAAGGTGGTGGCCTTTAAACCTAGAATTATTGGATTCTAGTAAATTGTATGGTTGGAACCAAAAGGGACAAGATTTTTAGTCTCCGGATGAATTCGACTTTTCAATTAAATGTAAGGTGCTGGGCACTCAAGGTTCATGGGGCTCCCAGTTAAACGAACAAAATTCGATTACTCTAAGTTTGAAAATCTTAGAATGAAGGAGGGAAACGTTTTCATTTTTAGCAATTATTGATTTGCTAACTTTTTAAATCTTGGAATAAAATGAGAAGAGGTTGTTCGAAAATTTATGCTCATTCAGAGTTTGAACAAGTTCACTGAGGAAAAAAGAATGCACTGAGTTGAAGATATTGGGTCAATTCAAACTTTGAGAATTTCCAGCACCAAAAAAACATGGAATTGCCCAAAACACGAAGCTAGTGGTATAAAAGATGAAATTCCACCAAAAAACTAGAAAATTTTCAAAAAAAGGACAAGTTAAAGAAAAATAAGATATGTAAGGGAAGAGAATTCACCCAATAGTTAGAAGTAAGAAATTAAACCATGGTCCTAAATGTTTAATCAAGGTTTTGGAAGAGAGATTGCCAAAAAAGAAGAAAAAAAAACCTTCATGTCCCTAGTAAGAAATGTAGACCAACTATGGTCAGAAAATGCAACAAAACTTTACTAATGTTGGTGACCCAGTGACAGATTTGACAGTAAGGGGAAGAAAGAATCCTTATATATTTAATCAAACGTTTTGGGATTATTTATTGATTTAATTAAATCAAGAAAGAAAAAGATAAACATCTAATAAAATAATGAAAACAATTTGAAGACTTAATTTATATTTTAGAAAAAGAAAAAGTTGAACTCTCATTTTGACAAGTTAATTTAAGTCTAGTTTGAAAGAAAATTAAAGTTTAGGATGAGAAAAAGGAAACTGTCAAGATTAACAATTGAGTAACGATTTAAAGTGAATTGAAGCCTTTGGTGCGGATTGGTTTCCAAAGAAAACTGTAACTTCCATTAAAAACTACATTTGTAAGGTCATTAACTTTCCTATCTCAAATTTGCAAAACCACTAAAATTCATCAAAACTTAATTTGTCGTTTGTCATCATTTGTAAAAGGCCAATTCGACCAACTAATTTTTGATAAGCTTTTATTTATATTTTCTGTTTAGTATGATAAATACATATCCACCTATGTTGAATTTGAATAGGAATTGACTAAGATATCCTTTAAAATCTAAGAATAATCTAACAAAAAAAAAGCAATAATTATAAAATTTGGGTTGAAAGATTGCTTTCATCAATTATAATTCACCACAGTATTTTTTATCTTAAATGCCTAGGGATATTTTTTTTTGTTTATTTCTTTTTTGTTGTTAATTTTTTTTTGGTTAAAAAAAAAAAAAAAAAAAAAAAAAAAAAGGGTTAGTTTTGGTTAAATGTTTTTTTTAACTTTTTTTTGGTTATTTATATAATAGCTACAAAAATTTGACAATTTGCATTTTTTCAATACTTTGCTAATTTGACCCCATGAAATCATGTACACTAAATTTATTTAATTTTAAAATTAAACTTGCTAACTTATTGCAAACATTGACCCATTTTTATTTTTTAAATTTATTTAGGAAAAACTTATGAGGGCTACTCTTGATTGGAACTACGCATAGAGGTACTCATACTTGGAAATACGTATTGATTAGGCTCTACATGTTTTTAAAAAAAAAAAAAAAAAAAAAAGTATTAAAAATTCTATTTGGAGTACAAAAAAAAGAGCAAAAATTTAAAAAAAAAAAAAAAAAAAAATTTTTTAAGAATTTTTATTTGAGATTGTACAATAGATTAATTAAAATATTTTTTATCTCTTAAAATTGGCATAAATAAATTATTGGAAAAAGTGATTAATTTGATATACTTAATAATTCATTGTCTTTATTGCTTTTGACTTTATTGAATACAATGAATATCAAAATTTAACAAAAATAATTTTTTCAATTGTTGTTGCTTTTGTGTTAAAATTATTTTTGTGTAAATAAAAAAAAAAAAAAAAAAATTTTTTAATTTATTTTTGTTGATCTAATTAGGGGGATCTTGTTATTTATATTTTTATTATGAATTCTCTTGTTTGGAATATAATTGTAGCATTTTTACCCACTTTTATCCCTTGACTTTATGTTTCTTTTTCATTTGTATCCAAAAAGGGGGAAAGATTTGTATCTGTTGATGGATTGAATTTAGGGGGGTTTGATTTTTATTTGGGGAAAATAGTAATACATCATTCTTTCATTTTATGTAATGAATATAAGAGAGGTTTCAACATTTGGGTATTTGTTTTCTAATTTCTGACCACTTAAGTACAACAAAGGCCACAGCTAAGCACTTGTATTATTATGTATTTTGAACCTGAGCGTTATTAGGAAGATTTTGTCCACAAAATCCAAAGGGGGAGATTGTAAGTTTATTTTGTATTGAATTTTGGGAAAATGTTTGATGTAATTGAAAGGAATAACAATATAGACAGGTATGGTACCAATTCAGCCCAATGGGATATATTCCAATGAATCCAAAATTGACACACTTATATGGATCAACAAAAAGTTTGACAGTTGTATCATCAGATATTTGACATGAGGACGACATGATGGACAACTATTAGTGTCCTGTTTGGCGGATCGATCGAGAATTGGCCGATCGATCGAACTGTTCGATCGATCGAGATAGAACAACTTCGATCCAGGTTCTCTCTGTTTGATTAGATCGATCGAGTTTTGGACGATCGATCGAACCTTTCGATCGATCGAGAGGCCTGTCAGTCCCGTTTATATTCCATCAAATTTTTTTAATTTGACCCTATTTCTTTTACCAATGCCTTTAATGTTAAGACAGTATTTTATTTAGATAATTTTGTAATTGGAAACCTATGAAAATTATGAATTAAATCTATTGAACTAGTTGATTAATAATGGGGATGTTTATCATAAAAAAATGAGATTTAGAATTAATCATAAACTTTTGATCTAATTGTTATTTTATCTATTTCTTAGGCTTTAGTTATCATAGCCTAATTATTTCTGCATAATTGGCTTATTTCTTCATCTATTGTTCTTAGGCTTTCTCATGTTATATTCATATGCCTAATTGATTTGCATGATATTGAGCTTAATTGAATGTTCTAGGGTTTGCTAGCTGATATTGTTTTTACATCGCATGTTAGTATATTTGCTAGTTAGGATTATTCATTGTTTGAATCCGCTCTAGGACACGCATTGCACTTGTGTTATTGTGCTAACGTTACAGGTGACGGCTTCAGTATTTCGTGTGACTCGAAATTACTGAAGGTGACGGGTTCGGTTGATCTTGTGTGACTCAAGTAGATCGGAACGTTGGTCCGGATCCAGACATCTAACTATTGGAGGCTGTGAAAGGAGCAAGCGGCTCGTAAGTAAATTACAGAAAGGGGGATCTATCTGCGACGGGTAGTTTCTGGACTCTATGGTTGTAATTGAACATTATTTTCATAGTGGATAGTTAGGTGGTCCGGTGGACCGGTGGTTTTCCTCTTAGGTCATTGTTGTGGCCTAGGTTGTTTCCACCTAAAAATATCGTGTGTAGTTTTATTATTCCGCATTTATCTTTACACGCGATTGCATGTCTGGCCGTTGTGATTAGATTATATAATATTTGTTGAAAATTGAAAATAACCTATTCACCCCCCTCTAGGCTTATTAGATCCGTAATTAAAAACTTTTTTCAAAGATGGCCTTGAATATTTTCTGAAATAATGGCTGGAGCTACAAAATTTGAAATAGAGAAATTTGATGGATCAGAAGACTTCTCACTATGGAAGAGAAAGATGAAAATTGTATTAATTCAATATGAAATTGATCATGCTCTTACTGAGGGTTTTTCGGTTGTGACTAAAGAAGAGAAAAAGACCAAAAAATACATCTTAGTATGCAAACTACATGCTTCCAACTATTTTATCATATGTCTATCATGCAAACATATGATGTGTTAAGTTCTATGTGAGAGTGTACAAATATACAATGTGATCATCCAATGCAAAAATAGTATAAAATTTACAACAAATCATATATCTATCTATCTCTAATTAATAGAATAGGCTGTAAATTAATAGTTACGTAAACAAGCAAAACTCGTATTAATTATTCATTTCAAACGTCAGATTTCAGTATGAAACTTGTTGATAACTCTACAAACGTGGAGTTATTTATCCACTTCTAAAGTAACTATTTGTCTTATTTTGCACTTTAAATGGTTAAAATGACGCAATTTATGTTTAATTGTGCCAGTGTAAGTGAAACAGTTGCAAATGGAGAAAAAAGGGCCAAAAGAGACACAGTTAGAGCAGCTAGCTTTGTGCTACGATTGTTACTTATTTATATTATGGTACTCCTAGAAATACGAGAACATCAAGCTTTATGCCTCAATGCACAACATTTCATTCAGCAATGCGCTTCACCCATAAACAGACCCAAGAGCCTCTGGTCACAACACTCAATAAATCAAGTTGCAGCACGCGTCAAATACCAAATATACTAAATTAATTATGCAGTAGCACATATTTTATCAGGCCGCAGTGCACATTGATGTGTGCGTGAGATGTGCCCAGCATGTCAGTTTCCTACATGACCACAATTCTTTTTGACCTAAAACATCATGCCTATAAATACAACTCTTAAGCAGCCAAAAAAGTATTCATACATTCCACCACTAATCTAAATCTTCAGAGAAGAAGACAACAAATTTAGAGAGAAATACGTCAAGAGAAGGAATTGAAGCTTGAAGGTTTGGAATTGGTATTCACTAAAGGATTGTATGTATCTTTTCTTACAAATGTATTTTCTTTTCTCTTTTGTAATTTTCTCATTGTTGGGATTTATTGTATGTGATTATAAATAGCTAAATCTATTGTTAGGATCTTCTTGAACTCAACTTATTTATGCAATGAATTAATTTATTTTTCCATCCTTTGTAATGTGGTATTTCAATAATCTATTTTTACTACTTCCAATTGAGTGAGATAATTAGGTGATGAATGTCAAGATATCATCTAATTATTTGTTATGATTATTTGACATGGAATGCTTTATTTAATTTTATTTGTATGCAATTATACCATAGAAGCAATTAGATAGCTTTGAGAGAAGTATCTAATTGTTTGTCTTGATTGAATAACCTGCATAGTGTCTAGACAGATTCTTATGTATGTGGTCCATGAATGTGGTCTTAATGAATAATATGCAACTTAGTTAGCGTGACATGTGACAAAGGTGATTAGGTTGATTATAATAATGCATGTAGTTTCTTTGATAGAGGAATGCAAGCTAATATAGGGCGTTGGATCAAGTATCATATCATGAATTGTTTTGGATGGTAAATTAATTCTTGTGTGGGAAGTTGAGGGATGGTGGAATTCTTGGACTCTTTTGCACTTAATTACTTAGTGTGGGTATGTTAGATCAAATCTTGTAAATATAAAATTTTGGTATTTTTATTATTTCACCTATCCATTTTTCATTAGCCAAAATAGTTTGCAGTAATCATAGTTCGGTACTTAAATCCTTATTAATTCAATCCTCACGGCTATGACAACTCAATCTTTAAATACTTATCACTTGTACATTAATCCACGCACTTGCAAATTTCATGTCACTTGGAATAGGTTTAAGGTCCTTTTGATACAGTGTTCACATCATTACTTTCAACTTCAGCTGCAAAACTAGTTCTGTTATGATAGATTAACATAACAATGTCAATATAAAGTTGATAATGCAACTGATGGATCTATGGGAGAGAAAATAACAGAGGAAATAAATGATCTTTGTGAGATGTTGGGAGCTAATTTCCAACAAAAGGGTGCTAGTGGAAGGAGAGTTTGAGTCAATGAAATAGACTTTAGCAATGAGTTGGCCATGTAACTTGCAAAATTGACCAAATAAGTGCATTTCCTCACTACCAAGAATGTGCATCAAATGCCAAATCAAGAGGTGTATGGAATATGTGGTACATATAGGCATGGTGCTAATGTTTGTTCTTTTGCACGTGATTCATTTGCAAGTACTAGAGAGGAAGCTTATCTAATGCATGGGTACCGTATTCTAATAGTTATAACCCTGGTTGAAAAAATCACTCCAACTTCTCTTGAAAGACAAGAAATAACCAACCATTTGCCCAAAACCAAATGCAAGGCCAAAATGTAAACTAAAAATTTCCCCCACATCAACCCAATAGGCTAACCTAAGAGGATAACTTGAATTTCCTTATTCAAGTTAGTAAAAAAAAACCAAATAAAAATAATCAAAGGTTGGACCCTTTGGAAACTTCGATGAAAAGAGTGGAGGTACACGTGAGGCAACTATTTGAACACATGTAGAGAATAGAAAAAAGGAAAGCTTCCTAGCAACCTAAATAAATGAAGGCTATCACAATCCTTTGACGTGGTAAAGTGGTTACTAAAATTTTACCTTAAATTTCTAATGATTTACCATCTAGTGCAGGTAACATGGATGGTGACAACACAGTTTCTAAAGAAGGTGGAGAAACAAGTGACAATCATGGAGAATCTTCTAAAGGAACAATTGGAGTTTTATCTGACACTCATTAATTACACAAGTTATTGGAATCATAACGACCACTGATACCATTCCCACATTGTCCCAAGGATAGTAAGCAAGATAAGCAATTTTCTTATCTATTTAACATGCTTTCTAAAGTTAAGATTAATTACCTTTGTTAGATGTGATCATGAATGTACCTTCTTACACTAAATTCTTCAAGGAACTGAATACTGAGAAGAGAAGGTATGAGCTTAAAGAAAGAGTAGTAGTATCTGAAACTGCTAGTGCTGTGCTTCAATATAACCTACCCTTAAAGTTAAAAAATTTATGAAGTTTTATTATTAATATTACTATGGGCATAGGAAGGTATCTAAGGCTATGCATGATTTAGGTGCTAACATAAATTTAATGCCTTACTCTGCTTTCTTGCATCTAGGTTTGGGAGAGTTGAAACCTATAACCATATCCCTTCAACTTGCAAATAGATCTGTTAAATAAGCTTATCATACCTATTAATTTTGTGGTTTTAGATATGCAGGAAAGCTAGTCTTTGGACAATGAGCATACAATTCTTTTAGGCAGGCAATTCATGGCCACCACTCCAACTATAATTGATGTCCAAAGTGGGATGTTAACAATGACAATCTTGGAAGAGACTATGCATTTTAAGGTTTTTTATTCTTCTCCTTATCCTTCTATATTTACTATTCATTTGTTGACTGCTTGGATACTATTGTTCATGATACTTTTCTGCAGGATAGATTAGATGATAAATTAGAAGTATCACTTATAGTAGGAGAGGTAGAGGAAATTCTAGATAATGAAACTAAGGAATATAGTGAGTTGTTAGACAATACTATACCTATAAAGGACTCTAGTATACCCTTAGATTTTTTAGATTTCCCACTTGAGAAAGAGACTATGAGACTACTCCTATGCTAAAGCTTAAAGAACTACAAAAACACTTGAAATATGTATTTTTGGGAGGGGAGAGACTTACCTAGTAATTATATCATCAACACTCACCCAAACACAAGAGAAAAAATTAGTGAAGGCACTTAGGAAGTAGAGAAAGGCTATAGGATGGAGTATAGGGGACATTAGAGGTATTAGTCCAACAATGTGTATGCATAAGATTAATCTAGAGGAAAATTTCAAACCATTGAGAAAATCCCAAAGGAGACTAAACCCCATCATGCAAGAGGTAGTGAAAAAGGAAGTTTTAAAACTCTTACCAATAGGAGTCAATAATCCAATTTTGATAATAAGTGAGTTAGTCCTATACATGTGATTCCTAAGAAATTCAAAATAATAATGATTAGGAATGAGAAAAATGCATTGGTTCCTACTAGGACAATTACAGGTTGGAAGATATGTATAGACTTTAGGAAATTTAACTTTTACAGTAAAAATAATCACTTTTCCCTTCCATTTATTGATCAAATGTTAGAAAGCTTAACTGGACATGATTTCTACTATTTTCTAGATGGTCTTTCAGGTTATTATTAGGTACCCATTACTTCAGAGGATCAAGAGAAGACCACATTTACTTGCCAATTTAGTAAATCTTCTTTCAAGAGGATGCCATTTGGATTGTACAATGCTTCCGCCACTATTAGAGATGCATGATGTTCATCTTCTCAAATATAGTGGAGAAATTCATTGAGGTATTATGGATGATTTTTCTGTTTGGTACTTCATTTGATGATTTCTTGCATAAATTGACTTTAGTATTAGAGCATTGCATTGAATGCAACTTGACACTTAGTTGAAAAAAAAGTCATTTTATAGTCCAACAGGGCATTGTTTTAGGACATTAATATCTAACAAGGGCATTATGATAGACAAGGCTAAAGTAGAATTAATGGCTAAATTACCTCCCACTACATTTGTAAAGGGGATTAGGAGTTTCTTAGGATATGCAGGTTTCTACAAGCGTTTACTAAAGATTTTTCTAAATAAATCGTCCTATATGTAACCTACTGTTCAAGGATGTTCCATTTGATTTTAGTGATGATTGTCTTGTTGCTTTCAATACATTGAAGGATAAACTTACTTTTGCCCCTATAATTATGGAACTTTTATGGTCTTTACCATTTGAGATTATGTGTGTTTTATCGTTTAAGATTATGTGTGATGCATCTAATTATGCCATAGGAGCTATATTAGGGCAAACAATGGATAAACGTTTGCATGATATATATTAGGATTAACTACTTTATTAGTCCCTAACCTTTATATAATAATAAACTTTAGTTCTCAACTTTTTTTCATACAAAATGGTCCCTAATTTTTTATAATTTCATACTTTTATTCCAATTTCATACAAAATGGTACCTAATCTTTTAGAATTTCACATTTTAGTCCAATTTTATACAAAATGCTCCATGTAAAATGGTCCATTTTATACAAATTGAACTAAAAATGTGAAATTCTAAAAGATTAGGGACCATTTGTATGAAAAAAAGGTTGAAGACCAAAGTCTATTATTAGGTAAAAGCTAGGGACCAACAGAGTAATTAACCCTATATATTATGCTAGTAAAATACTCAATGACACCCAAATTAATTATTCCACCATTGAAAAAAAGTTTTTGACTATTGTGTTTTTACTTGATAAATTTAAGTCTTACTTGGTAGGAACTAAAGTAATTGTGCATTTAGATCATGCTACTTTGAGATATTTATTAAGTGAACTGAATGCTAAGACAAAACTCATTAGGTGGCTTTTACTTTTATAAGAATTTGGCCTAGAGAGCAAAGACAAGAAAGGTAATGAAAATGTAATAGCTAATCATTTGTCTAGGTTATTTTTTAACTTAATATTGTTGAGGGTAAGAGTAAAGAGGAAATTGTGGAATCTTTCTTGATAAACAACAGTTTACAGTAGGTCCAAATCCATGGTATGCTAATATAGTAAATTATCTTCCTAGTGGTATTTTGAGGCCTAACATTTCTTTTCAAGAAAAAAAAAAGTTGTTTTATACTTGCAGGCAATACTTTTGGGATGACCCTTATTTGTTAAAGGTATGTCAAGATCAAGTCATCTGAATATGTGTTCCCAAAGAAGAACGTAAGAGCATTATGGGGGCCATTTTGTTGGTAAAAAAATGGCCCTTAAGGTATTACAATCAAGTTTCTATTGGCTTGCTTTATTTAAAGATGCTCACTTGTTTTGTATGCATTGTGATAGTTGTCAAAGGACCGGTAACATAGAAAAACGTAATGAAATGCCTTTGACATCTAATTTAGTTGTTGAACTCTTTGATGTGTGGAGATTGACTTTATGGGTCCCTTTTTCCCATCTTTTTGGCTTTGTTTATATTCTAGTCTCCATTGATTATGTCTCCAAGTGGTTAGAAATTATACCTACAAGAACTAAAGATGCTAATGTTATTGTAAAATTCTTGAAAGATGTGATATTTAGCAAGTTTGGGATACCTAGAGTCATCATTAGTGATGGAGGGATCCACTTTTTCAAGAAAAAATGTGATGGGCTACTAAAGAAGAACAATATCTCACACAAAGTGGCTAGTCCATACCATCCTCAAACTTCTGGTTAAGTGGAAGTTACTAATAAAAAAATCAAGGGAATCTTGGAATGTATAGTGCTCCCTTCATGGAAGGATTGGGCAATCAAGTTGAATGATTCTTGGTGAGCACATCGCACAGCTTACAAGACACCCATTGGTATGAGTGCCTACCAGTTCATTTTTTGAAAAGCATGCCACCTACCCATTGAATTAAAACATAGAGAACATGGACATGAAGAAATCTAGGGAAAAACGGTTACTTCAACTTAGTGAACTTGAAGAGATTAGAGACAAAGATTATAAGAATACCAAAATCTATAAGGAACGCACTAAGTGCTATCATGACAAATGACTACTTAGCAAGTCTCTAATTCTTGGAAAGAAAGTTCTTTTATATAATTCTCATTTACGTTTTTTTTTTTTCAGGAAAACTACATTCAAGGTGGAGTGGACCGTATATAATTGCCCAAGTTTTCTGTATGGAGTGGTAGAGTTGATAAATCCCAAAACACAAGAACCATTCAAAGTCAATGGGCATCGTGTCCAACCTTATTTTGAAGAAGAAAGCAACATGGCAATCATGGAGTGCATATGTATGCATGATTCTTAGCACTACGATGGCAGCCAAGTCTTAAGCCCTTAATAGGAGGCACCCTTCCAGTAACTGTTTTTGTTTTAGTATTTATTTTCTCTTTATTTTAATTTTGTTTAAGTATTTTTGGTGGAAATGAGAACATTGCCCAATCTCGGTTGGGGTGGATGATTTGCCCATTTTTATGTCTAAATAGAATTTATTTTTTGTTAATTTTTAGTTACACAAAAATAAAAATAAAAGTCAAAAAAATCAAAAAACAAATTATTTTTCCCCATAAAAAAAATGTGTGCGCTGTGGCAGGTAGCAGACTACCCATTGGTTTTTGGCCCATAAAAAATTTTAGTGTGAGCTGCAGAAGACAAAAATACACGTTTTGGCAAACTAGGGAAAATTGTTGGGGGCTGAAAATCAGATTGTGTCACAATAAAAAAAATGTGTGCATTGTGGCAGGCATTCTCAAGTTGGCTCAGTACTAAAACATACCTGCGCCGCTACAGGAAAAAAGTATTGTTGCGACCCGTGTAAGATTTTACAATCAAAAAGGGTCTTGTGAGTCACCGTTCACATTTTTTTTTTTTTAAAAATCTTCATCTTCCCCGAGTTTCCCTTTAATTTTCTCACTCTTTTCTCGAACAAAATCACACCATTTCATATCCTTTCTTCCAATTTTTTCAATCTAACCTTCCTTTCTAGTCTTCCTCTACATTGTTTTCTCAAATTTGTGCAAGAAAATGAAGTGGGTTCATCATTTTCTCCAAGCACACTTTGCGTTTTGAAATTTTTGGGGCTTTAGAGAGAATAGAAAAAATAATAAATGATGTAATCAATACTGGTGCCTTAATGGCCTTTTATTGGATATTTATAGGTGTTACATTTCTAATGAGGGTACATTCGTAATCTATACATAAAAACATATACAACATAGAATGTGCAAGTATGTGGTCAGTATCTAGGTGAAAAACAAGTTGAATTGTTCTCCGGTTTTTTCATGCATGATAAAAATCGGGCAGAAGTACATCGCTAGGGTTGGTACGATCGGGTTATAGGTCCAAAGGTCAGGGCATGCTACAGTCTTGAGGTCGATGTCTAAACATCAAGTCCCTCACTCTTATGGTTCGACCTGGTACGAATTAGAAGAGTAGCAAAAGGTCACTTGCAACGTCTTGCGAACTGGGAGAGTAATGAAAGGTCTCTCACAACGTCTAGCCAATTGAAAGGGTAATGAAAGGTCTCTCATAACATTTCGTGATTTGAATCTTCGTATTTCGATCACCACATGTTGCATGGGTACTGGGATAGTCTATACTATATAAGAGCAACAATTCTGGGGGGTCCTTTTCTACTTTTGAACCCTTTTCTGTGCGAGTGATTTCTTTCTCAGTGGTACCGCCTTGCCAGTGGTAAGAATTTTGCAAGTGCATAGATCGTGTACAAGTGATAAGTATTTTTAAAAAGGGGGTTGTCGTACCCACGAGGAACTTATTAAGGCGTGTATTAGGACTAAGTACCGAAATATATATTTTCTCTTTCTATTTGAACTATTGAAAATGAGTGGCAAATTAAAATAATGAAACTAAAGTAATTAAAGAAATAAAAAAATAGATTCACTACATAATGAAGAAAAGTTTAGGAATTCAAATTCCCCCATTGCACTCCTATGATTTTCTATTTCTCAATAAAATTAAAGTAAATGCAAAGGTTATTAATCAAACTCTACTCAAGTAATTATCACTCATATGTCTATGGTAATATTAATCCTAATCCATATCAACCTAGTCGACATGTCTATGACCATCTAAGCATACATGGGTCATTAAGTAACTAGAGTTTAAAAGTGATTACACACATAATAATGGAAATTTCTTCCTCATTACACATGTGCCAATTTAATGCATGTTCACAATTTCATACCAATCTTTCAATTGCACACAAAATTAACAAAATACCTAATTAAATGGCCAATTTAAATATGAACGTTAATAATATGAACATTAAGCACATTAAATTAGATAAACCAAACATTCATAAAATATTAAATTAATAACATAAATTATGTTCATAAAATAGGTTCCATTGAATCCCTAGAGAGAAACTACTCCATAAATATTTATTCACAAAATCTTAAAGAAATTAACATTAAAAATTCAAAAGAAACAAAAAGAGAAAAAGGAAAAGAAAAAACCCAATAGAGTTGGTCAAATCCTATGCTCCAAGTGCTCCTTTTGCTCTTTCTCTCTCTAAAATCTCCATGAAATGTGTGGAGAAATCTAAAAAGAAATATTTAAAAGAGTATTTTGGTGGATAAAAATGGTTAATAGAGTGATGGAATGGATGGAGGATGGATATGGAGGTGGAAGAGGGTGAAAATGGTGAATGGGTTGCTAAAATTTCGTGCAAAGGAGATAAATAGGTCTAAAATGCTCAAATCAATTTTTTCCCATTGGATCATCTAAAAAATAAGGGTTAAGATAAAAATAAGTGTTGGCCAATAGGAGGATGACATTTCACACTGAAAACAGGTGGAACGAACTAGAGCGCGACATGTGGCATAGAGAAAAAATGGGAGTTTTGCGTGTGCGACACGTTGCACTTTGCGAGAGGTAATGATCACCAGTCTGTTGAGTTGGCATCACACGGTGCTTGCGACTTTGGGGAGACATGACATGTGGATCGTTTGGCTATTTTTGAAATGAACTTCGTGCTAACACTTGTTTCGCTGACTGGGAAGCTTTGACACCCGACACTCGTTGATTGGTTGATGTGGCTTGCATGGTACCCAGCTGGCTTCCACGTGTGTATGGATATTTCTAAGGGCATCTCGAATACTTATATATGCATCTACCTGCAATAAAAAATTAATAAAAAATCCCTAAAATTTTCAAAAAATTTCTAAGAATTATATTTTCATCCATTTTTACCATTTGATCCAAAACTTATCTTATTTTAATATTTTAATCCCAAAAATATTATTTATTCAATTAGACAAGTTAATATTAAGTATGAAAAATGATATAATAACTCTATTTTCATAGAGTTATCAGCGAGCCATTCTTATCAGACCTAACATATTTAAATCATGTTTGTGATTTTTCTTTTCATTTCGTTGCTCTTTCACTGTTCTTGTTTGCATGTTTTCCTTTTTCCATCAACTCTAACTCGAGCTATTTTCTTTACAGGTCAGTATCTTCTCAACGTCCACTTTCAATTACTATATAGGTATTATTCTTGCTCCTATAATAACTTACTTTCATTGCATTAGGTTGTATTTGTGTGTCAGTTTTAGCATAGTGGGTAAGGGGATAAAGAGACTCATAGAGGTATTGTCAGGCCCCTCAACAGTCAGGGAGGATGTCGATTTCCTCTAGATCTTTAAATGATTTTGACTCAACAACTGGCTAATCCGAGACGTCCTCGGATACTCAAGGCATTACAATTGTCATACCTCCTCAGACAACGGTGGGTTCGGCGATCAGGATACCAATGGGAGTGAGCCTGGCAGTTCCTCGATTGGTAAACCGACCAATAGGAAAAAAGGTTGGCAATCTTAGCCTAAGCCTTGTGAGTTCACATTGGAAGATGAGCTTTGAGAGTGTGCACATAAGGATTCCAAATTTGGGAACCGAGGATAGTGATTTACCTCTGTTGGGCTGGACCATTTTTCATAAGAAGACGCTCATGTTTGGGCTAAGATTTCCCCTCCTTGACTTTATCAAAGATTTCTTGAGACACACACAAACGGCCAAATATTGCCCAACAGTTGGAGGTATTTGATGTGTATAACATTCTTCTGCAAGGAAATCAGGATTCAAATAGGCATGCCCGATTTCAATGAGTCTTATGCTTAAAGCAAAGCCCTTTAGACAAGAGGCGAGTGTACATATCTGCTAAGCAAGACCAGGGCATAAATGTTGTGTTACCAAACAACGAATGAGATTGGAACAATTCTTTTTTATATATTTTTGGTCAATGGGAGTCTGAAGGATAAGAAAATTTTATCCCTATAGGTTGGGTAAACATTAAGAATGTGCTTAAGCATCTGTGTTTCCACCCGATCACTTTGAACGAACGAGAAAAAATGCACTTGGCACAACTCTAAGGGTGTCTACACAAACTGACCCCTTGGAAGAAAGTGTTGTCAACTCCTCATTTGATAGTAGCAGGCTTCTTAGAACCTAGCCCCAAACCACCAGTGACAAGGGTGAAACGGTCCGAATGTCGTGTACGAAAGAGGAAATCACTGAGCACTGATTTCAATGCAAATTTTGAGCTAGTGAGCAAAGGTTTCAATTGTGCACCAAAATTGTGGTACTTATTTGATTTTATTGTAAATGGTGTAACTATTTTAATCACATTATTTGTTGTTGCAGAAATGGATCCGAATGAGATCAATGCAAGCACTCTCTTTAGTGATTTCTAAGCATCGATCCAAGAGCCCTCTTCCTCATTAAGTCTAAAGAAGAGAAGGATCGCGTAGAAGAAAATGACCCGCCCTCCTCCACCTTAATCTCAAGGAAATAACTGGGAGGATAGACTGGATTCACCTGTATTACCATTGTTTATGGCCTCTCAACCCCAAATATTGGACAAAGGCAAAACCGTTCAGGTTGTCAACCAAGGGTCAAACATGTTGGAGCCCATGATTGGGAATCCATTGGCAATGGATGAGTTCGTTTGAATGTTGTTGATCAATCCGGACGAAAAAGTGTTGGATGATCTGTGCAAAGAGGTTGACGCACTGACGCTTGCCAATCACAAGCTAGTCGAGGTATGAGCCCATCCACTTTTATTATTATTATTATTTTGGATTAAAGGTGTGCCCATACAGTCGATGGAACTTATTTGGTTCTTCAAGGTGCCACAACTAGAGAAGATAAGAGACGACCTTAAGGCAAAAAAGCTCGGGCACAAAGCGGCGCTGTCAAGGTGACCTCGTTGCACGTAAAAAATAAGGATGTGGCAAAGAGGAAACAAATAACGCTCAGAGCCCGTGAGGAGGTGAAGGGTGAGCTTCAAGCTATCAAGGAAGAGCTCGCGAAGGAGAAGACTTGTCCAGCTAAAGTCCAAAAGGATCTGGAGCTAGCCAAGGAAAATAATATGAAGTTCGCCCAAGCGGGCTATAATAAGACTTTCAAGGAGAAGGCCGTGCAGAAAGGGGAACTGAAAGAATAAAAAAATATTCTTGACCTAGCATAAGCCACAACGAATTTGGGCCAGACCCAATTGGAAGACGGGGTGAGAGGCCGGAGGGGAGGACAAGGTGGAGCAGGGTCCTGGGCAAGTGTAAACAGTAAACTGTATTTACATGTATCTGTCCCCCCCCCCCCCCCCCCCCCCTAAAAAAACAATTGTATGAACAATGGAATGAAAATTGAAATTTATTGAATTTGTTATGTGCAGTTGCAAATAATTATGTTTTGTCGTTTATTATCCTTTAAGGTACACGTGTGAGAAAAGAGTTTGCAAATGGAACATATAAAAGGAAGGTGAGGGACGAGTGGTATCAAGGAATGTGAATGTGTATGTGTATCAAGGAATTGAGACTAATGTCCACTGATCAAGTTTGGAGAATAAGGGTCCAGGCTTTAAAGAAGGAAAACTCGATACTGAACGAGGAAGTTCGTCGATTGAGAAGCGAGAATGGGCGGCTTCACGAGAACGACATGGCCCGTATGATGTAGCATAAGACATCTTTGAAGGAGTTGTCCGACATTATTAAAGAGGACTCGTCATGGGTTGATGTATACCTAAAGCGGGGAGAGGATGTGTTCCTCGACATCATGTAGTCGACCTTGGAGCTCAAAAAAATGTTTAAAGATAGGGTCATGACGGGAGAGGCCACTCGTTAGTACGTGCTAAATTTTGTGAACGTCATTTAGGAGAAATTGTATCCATTAGTCCGACCTAAGCCTTCAGATAAAAATTTAACCCTATCATTAAAATGCTTGAAAACCATGTAAAATGATTTGTAAGGTCTTGACCTCTGTATTTGTGCTGCCTTGAAAAACATGTCCTCTGTATTTGTAACAGTTTGACCCATTTGTTCATATTATTATAATAAAGGGACGTGAGCATATGTTCATTACATGAACAAGAGCGCGCACATTTAGCGTAAGAGATCAACTTGCGCGACCTATTTAAAAGTTTGTTCATTGGCCTGGAGTTGGGCAACCTCGGCCTCTCAAGACACGAAGGGTGGGCCCGAACGATCTGCCTGGCTACCTTTTAGCAGAGGCAATCAACTCACGTGACCTATTTATAAGTCCCTTGTTGCCTTAGAGCTGGGCAACGCCAACCTCTTAAGGCACCAAGGGTGGGCTCGAGCGCTCTGCCCGGCTGCCATTTAGCACAGGTGATCAACTCTCGCGGCCTATTCATACTCCATTCGACAGGGAAAACTGTGAAATATTTTTTCATTTAAAAGCACAAACATGGGTTACATGGGTGTTAAATAATTTACATAATTGTCTAGACAAAAACATAATTTACATTACAAGACATCTTTGACAAAACATGATTTACATTACAAAACAGCACCCAATATCCTAACCATTTGTAGCACATCACATGGGATCATTGTTTAAAGTATAAAACTAGTTAGAAATAATGTTTCTTGAGATGCTTTGCATTCCAGCTCTGAGATTCCACCTCGCCCGACGTATGTTTCAAGAGTAATGTCTTTGATTTCATATAGACCCTCCCAGTTTGCTAGCCTTCCATTCTTCGTGACTAGGAAAAACTCTTTGCAAGACCTAGTCTTTAACTAAAAATGTTTTGAAGCTAACTGATTTTTCGTAAAAGGAGGCCACTTTTCGTTTGTTATCTTCCACTAGTAACTTTACTTTATCTCGACGTTCCTCAGACGAAACCAAATCTAGTGTTCACTCTGAACTGTTTAAGCTTTCATCAATACCAGACTGCAACGTAGGAAGGATAACTTCTGTGGGTATCACTACTTCCGTACCTTAGACCAAAGCAAATGGTGACTCATTTGTTGACTCTTGGGGACTAATTTGGATTGACCATAGCACACCGGGTAATTCTTCTACCTATTTGCATTTTGCTAATGCGAGCTTCTTCTTCAAAAGAGTGAGTCAAGTTTATTCGAGGCCTCGGCCTGATCGTTTGCTTGTGGATAATAAGGAGATGAATGATTAAGCTTGATCCCATACCTCTGGGAGAACTCCTTTACCCTATGTCCGACAAATTGCTTCTCGTTATCTATCACCAACTCTTTAGGAAGATTGAACTAGCAAATTATTGATGTCCAAAGAAAATTTATGACCTCAGTTTCTTGAATTTGACTTAAGGTCCGTTTCTATCCATTTAGTGAAGTAATATATGGCAACCAACAGAATTTTTTTTGTCCTACTACTTATGGAAAGGGGCCAATGATGTCCAACCCCCATTTATATAAAGGCCATGGACTTGCAACCCCGGTCATGAGTCGTGAAGACGTGTGTAAGTGGGCTGAAACATTGACATTTGTCATAATATCCAAAAAACTTCACACAATTAGCCAGCATAGTAGGCCAATAGTATCCCTATCACATTATCCTCTATGATAGTTTACAACCTCTGGGGCGAGACACACATTCTCCTTCATGAGCTTCCTTGAGGATGTTTTTCACTGAGAGTTCATTGAAAGACAATAGTCTGGGACCCATGCGAGTTTTCTTGTATAACAACCCATTTTGTACAAAATAGTTGGCACTTTTAACAACGATTGCTCGTCTCCTCTTATTCTCAACGGGGAGGGATTTTTCAGTTATATATCTCAAAATAGGCTCAAACCAAGAGTCTTTGTCACGCTCAATGTGGCTAACCACTTTCGTAGCTTCCATCTGGCTAGCCTCAGACAATATTGTAACATTGGCGACTCTATTTTGGGTCGTGTTATGTACTGAACCTAGGGTTGCTAGTGCATCAACATGAGTGTTGCTACTTCTGGATATTTGTTTGAACTGTATTTCTTCCAAAACTTGACATTCCAATTTAAACCTCTAGAGGTATTTTTCATCTTGTCATCTTTTCCTTCAAACGAGCCTGCAAATTGATTAACAACAAGCCTCGAGTCACTAAACAGGTCCAATTTTCTAACCTCAAGCGGTTTAGCAATCATAACACCAAAAATAGTGTCCTCATACTTGACAACATTGTTAGTAACCTGAAATGCTATCCAGACAAAGTATTCATAAATATTTCCCCTAGGATTCTTAATGACGACCCCAATACCCGCTCCGTTGAAGTTATTAGCCCCGTCAACATAGGCTTTCCATTTTCTAGCTACATTCCCCTGGCGATTCGCATTGCTCTCAAACCCTTGTACCTCTTGCAGGCAATCCATAAATTCAACTATAAGTCTGCAATTGCTTAAGCTTTCATAGCAGTTTGGGGTTGGAATTTGATGTCGAACTCTCCCAATTCAATGGATACACTTGCTAATCTTTTGGCTAGTTCCAGCCTGGATAATATACTCTTCAACGAACTAGAGGTAAGAACAACAATGGTGTGAACTCTGAAATATTACTACAGTTTCCTTGCCGCGACTTTGAGTGCAAAAGCCAATTTTTCTAACGTCTGATATGTCCTTTGCAACTCGATTAGAATCTAACTCATATAGTACACGGGGTGTTGTACCTTTTCACGCTCGAATAGGAGAATAGCACTGACAGTTTTTGAAGTGATTGCTAGATAGAGATACAAAATCTCTTTCGGTGAAGGGTTGGTGAGGACTAGTGCTCACCTGAGGTAATCTTTAATCCTTAAGAAAGCCAGGTCGCATTCTTCCTTCCAAAATGAGGCAGTGTTCTTTCTCTAAAGCTTGAAAAATGGTATACATTTTTTTGTGCATCTTGATATGAAGCGATTGAGAGCAATGATCCTCTCATTAAGTTTTTGAATTCCTTTCAAGTTTGTGGGCGGATTCATGTCAAGTATAGCCTTATTTTTTGTCGGGGCTAGCTTTAATTCCTCTAGCTGAGATCATACACCCAAGGAACTTTCTAGTGTTGACCACAAAGTACATTTTCTAGGGTTCAACTTCATCCCATATTGCCTCATGATGCTGAATGCCTCTTCCACGTCTTTAATGTGTTCGTTCTCAATTTTTGTTTTGAGCACCATATCATCCATATACACCTCCATATTTTTTTCGAGCATATGTTGAACATCTCATTGACCATGCTTTGGTAAGTTGCACCTACATTTTTCAATACAAAAGGCATTCTATTATAGAAAAAAGTACATTTTTCCATGACAAAAGATGTATTTTCTTTATCCTCTTTGTCCATATGAATTTGATGGTAACCTAAGTATGCATCCAAGAAGCTCATCAAACTGTACCCCGATGTTGCATCCACCAGTTAATCTATACTTGGCAATGGATAACAATCCTTCGAGCACACGTCATTCAAGTTAGTGAAAGCAACACACATCCTTGGATCTCCGTTTGCCTTTTCGACGAGGATAACATTCGAAAGCCAAGTGGGGTAACAAACCTCCCTTATGACATTGGTGCGAATCAAAGTGTCTAATTGTGCTTTAATGACCTCATTCTTTTCTCTAGAAAATTTTCTTTTCTTTTGTTGGACGGGCTTCCTTTTTGAATCAATATTTAACTTATGGGTGATGAATCCCTACCTTATTTCAAGCATATCTTCTGGTTTTGAAGAAACGATGTCCATATTACTTCTTAAGGATAAGAGGAGGTTGCGTTTAAATTCTTCTAGTAAGTTGGCATTTACTTTTAACATCCGGTCACTACCTTCTTCTAAAGGAGCTAGCTCAACTATATCAGTATTGATGATTCCCACCCAGTTGCTGCATTTCTATGACCTGTTGTCTAGCCTATTATGTAGCTACCATTTAGTTCGAACTCCTTTCATGGTCGCGTTATAACAACTTCGTGCTTTACCTTGATCTCCCCAGATTTTGAGTATACCACTGTCCGTTGAGAATTTCACGACTTGGTGGTATGTCGATGGTACAACTCTCATTTTATGTATCCAGGGCCTCCCTAAGATTATGTTGTAATAGCAAGAGAATCAATGACCACAAAATTGGACATTACCATTGACCCTGGTGCATCAACAAGAAATTTGATCATGCCCAACACATACTAAGTGCTGTTGTTAAACCCGACTAGAGGCATCTCCTTCTTTATCATGTTTTCTTCCCCTAATCCTATGAAGTACAAAGTGGAAAGAAAAAGTAGATCAATCGAACTGCTCGTGTCAACCAATATGCGGCAAAAAATGCACTAGCTTACTCTCAACGTGATGACCTAGGGATCCTCGTGGGGACTAGAAACTTTGTCCTCTTCATTAAACATAATAACATCATACTCCAACCCCTTTTTGTATAACAAACTCCAACCTTCCCATTATTAACTGTCTTCCTGGCATATCTTTTTCTGGCATTATTCGAGTCTCCTCCATGTATCGAGTATATTGTTGTTACATTATTGGCATCAAAAGTGATCTGTTCATTTGGGCATTTATGTTTCCCAATAGTGGTGCTGGGAAAATCGACTTACTTCTTTCTTGTTAAGGATCGACACTTTTACTATTTTTGCTTACCAGGTTTCTCGAATATCCTTTCAAAAGTAACTCTTCCAATTCCTTTTTCAAATGTCTACAATCATATGTTTCATGACCCATGTCTTTATGAAAACACACCACTTGGTAGTATCTCTTCCCAAGGCTCTCATCTGCTGCAGCCACCTCACATTTTGCTCGCCTTCCATTTTAAGTACGGCCTTAACCAAGCTTACTCACAAGGGAGGCCCTCTAAAGGCTGATAGAGACCTCCCCCGAGGTTCAGAATTTCTTATCCAACTATTCTTCTTTCTAAACGTTGGTCCCGCCAATCTTTTTGATGGCAAACTATTACTCAATCTTGCTCTGTCGGGACTAAGTTCGTGTTTTTCATTCCATTTGAGATGTGTCCAAAACTCAAAACGTCACCCCTATTCGACCTTAATTCTCATGCTAGATTAACAAACTTTCTCACTTCTTCACAAAATTCTTCCATGGTTCACAGGGTTGTTTTGGTAAGTTCAGCAAACAGACCAAAATTTCTTCGAACGCCTCTTCGAAAGGCTTGAAAGATTATCAAATCAAGGCAGTCAGAAATTTCAATCTTTTCCTCTCTGAATCTCTTCATGTACACTTCGACAAACTCTCCAATGGCTCCTTTTTCAAAGGTTTGTTGCTAGCGTAATATCAGCAAATGACCTAACACTCCCGAGCTGTAGGTCACTAAACCGTTTCTATGCGGAGTCATGTAATGTGGCTGCAAAGAATTTACACAACATCACCTCTCTTTTGTCACGGGGCATGCTAATAAGGGCCATCATCATTTTTAAAAGGAGTATATGGGCAATGGGGTCTTTGATTCCTTTATAACTCAAACACTTGGGAGGAGTGAACTTTTCAGGAGGCTCGCTCAACTCGTTCTCATCTGAGAAGGGCAATCTAATTAGTTGTTTACAAACCTTATCTAGGTCAAACTATGCTCTTCTTGCACCTTACTTTTTTCACTTGTTCTTCTAGGACTGTCACTTTGTTTTGCTACATCAATTTTTCTTCGAGGGCTACACTAACTTGATCTTTTGAGGTCACTAATTTGTTTTCTTTCAAGGCTCTCTTCGGATCATGAAAATCACGATTACTGGCCATTAGATTACAGGATTCTCTTTCCTGCTCTGCAATTATTTGTTCCCCCTCGTCATCCCCTTCGTCGCCACCAGCCCCTACATTTCGTAGAACTTCGACCTCCTGAGGTTTCTGAAGTCCTCCTTAGAGTGCTTGTACTTGCCTCCTCAACTCGAGGTTTTCTTAGTATTGGAAGAGATCAAAGAAAATTTTTGTATCTATTTGTCTTGAGCCACACAGTGAGTGCCAAATATTGGGAGATAGATTAAGTTTAAGAGAGAGTAGAGAGAGGGTAGATAAAACAATAAATGATGTAATCAATGCTGGTGGCTCAAAGGCCTTTTATTAGTATTTATAGGTGTTGCATTTCTAATGGGGGTACATTCGTAATCTATACATAAAAACATATACAACATAAAATAAGCAAGTATGTGGTCAGTATCTGGATGCAAAACAAGTTGACCTGTTCTCCGATTTTATCACGTATGTTAAAAATCGGGTAGAAGTACATCTCTAGGGTTGGTATGATTGAGCTATAGGTCGGAAGGTCAGGGAATGCTACGGTCTCAAGGTCGATGTCTAAACAACTTCAATCAACAATAATCAATATAATTTCTACATACCATCTGCTCTAATAAGTGAATTGTATCTGGAATTTGTGATTTTGTGTAAGAAATTTGGATTTAAGTGTGAAATTTGGAGAAGGAAAACTTAGGAAAATTTATTTTTTTGGAATTATTAGAGAGATAAATGCCTCCTAAGAGAAAGGCCAGTGAAGGAAGTAAATCTAATAGGAAGGGAAAGATAGTAGAGGATTTGAATTTTGATGCCTCTAAATTTGTGAGTAAAGAGGCACAGAGCGGTACGAAAGTGCTGCTAAAAGAAACAAAGGTTGTATAATAGAGAAGGGATTGGATTTGGAGAATATCCCTAGTTGGTATAACTGATAGAATTCATGCATTGGGGCTGCAAAAATTTGTGCAAGCACCCGATATAGGTGTTAATTCTTTAATATGAGAATTCTATGCGAATTTTTGGGAGGCCCAAGATGGTGTGGTTTGGGTAAGAAGAGTAGAGGGCCCTTTTATTAGTTTCATTATCAATGCACACTATAGACTAAGGGACATTCATGATAGTAAATATGAGGTATACATAAAGCATGTAGACTTTAAGGAGATAAAGAATACCCTCACCAATGGACATGTTGAAAGGGAAATGCTTGGGGAGAAGGTAAACATTTTTAAGGCAAAGTACTTAAGGCCCATCTCCCATATTTGGAAATATTTTGTATGCTTTAGGTTGATGCCAACCAGACATTATAGTTCCATTGATAAAGATAGGGGCATCTTGAAATATTCCATTGAAATTGGAAAGTCGATTGTTGTTGGGTTGATAATACATCAAAGGGTGATGCACTCTGCTCAACACCACGATGTGAGCTACTTCTTTCCCAACTTATAATTGCATTGTGTGCCAAATGTGGGGTTCAATTTGACACAAGTAAAATATCATTACAGCCCGTAGACCCTTCCACCAAAGCTTACATGAACTACCTTAATAGTGGCAACAAAGGGGGTCAGAGTAATAAGAAGGTTTCTAATTCTTCCAAAGGAACGACTTGGTAAATTTAGAAGAACAGGTGCTAAAAATCCATGAATATTAGTGCCAATAGAAGGTTTTGCTGTGCGAACAAATGAAGTACTCAGTTGAGTACCAACGATTATTCCACAGGATGCTAAACTTCCAGTTCACACAAGCTGGAGTAAATTGTAACCAATTTGGAAGAGCACCAAACTATCCAAGGCACGAATTCATCTACCAAACCCCTTTAGTACCAATTTGATGAGGACTTACCATAGGATGACATGGAGGACTAAGCCTTCTTTTGTTTTTAGCATTTTATGTTTGTTTTTATTTTTCTTATTTTATTTTTTATTTGGGTTTGTACTTATACAATTTAACTTTGATAGTAGTTGTTTAATGTTTTAGTTTGTCTTTTTATGAGCTCTAATTCAACTTTAAGAAGTTATGCAAACTATGGAAGTTTCACTTAACTTACCATGTGAGAGCTAAGTTTACAACATGAGAAAGGCAGGGAACTGGTGAAACGGAGCGTAATTGAATATGGACACATAATATCTTTTAAAAAGGGATTAACTTCTTTACTCTTATACTTGATTTATTTTATTTTATTTTTTTCATTTGATATATTGAGGAAAATGTAAGAATAAGGTTGGGGGTGGAAAAAAATTATTTTTAGCATTTTACTTTGTTTTTGTTAGGACAATGCTTAGTTTGATCAAGCCAATTTGGAAGTCTATGATTATAAACGCAATGACATATGAAAAACATTGATTTTCACTTAAAGTAAAAAAGACATACGAATGTTAGGTTCATCTAGTTTGAGGATTTTGTGGTTTGTGGTCTTCCATTTGGTTAGTGTCAAAATTTTGGATTGTTGCAATGTGTTTGTTCACACTAAACAGCAAATGCATAGGTCATTGTACAAGTAATAAGTATTTAAAGATCGAGCTTTCGTGCCCACGAGTATTGGATTAATAAAGAGTTGAGTACTGAACTACAGTTACAATAAACTATTTAGGATAAGAAAATTGATAGGTAAAAGTAAATTAAAAAACCTAATATTTACACTACTGGATCTAACACAATCACACTAATAAATTAAGCACAAAAGAGTAATAGGAATCTACCATCCCAAGCAATTGTCAAAGAAATTATATGATCAATTTACTCTAACCTATGCATGCATTTCTCTCTCAAGTAAACTAAACAATATAATAATTTAATTTAATCCCTCTCATGCCAATTAGATTAAAATATGAGTTATTAAGAATGCCAATTATATATCACAAACGTACCTCTCAACCTAAAAATCATGTATGCTATTCAATCAAGACAAACAATTAAATACTTCTCTCAAAACTATCTAATGACCCCTATGGTATAATTTTTAATTAAACAATTAATTGCAAATAACATAAATTGAATAATATAATTGAAAAGGCAATCACAATATAATAGAATAATAAACTAAATTATTATATAGAAAGACTGAGTTCAAGAGGATCTAACAACAAGTTTAACTTCATAAAATATTCAATAAAATCTCAAAACAATGAGTATAGACCAAAGAATAGATAAAATACAAAGGAGAAGATAAAGTTAAAACTAATCTTTCGATTGTCACTCAGAAAATCAATCTCCACCAACTGTCACCATAGTGGAACTAAACTCCAATACATTTAATCTTAAATCTTCCTCTTTATTTCCCTCATTCTCTAAAATGTTGCCTCTTTCTCTAAATATTTAGGTTAGTAGTGGAATTGTTGAACTACTTTGCTTGGCTGCTTATGAGTTGTATTATAGGTTAAGTATTTTAGGTTACAAACAATTGTAGTTCAACTAAAAAACTTTTCCAAACAAGAAAATAGTCTAAATAGGAGACTGTCATTCTGGTTTATTGCACGCTCAAATCAATGTGCGTTATGGCCTAAACTACTTAGATTGCCTAAAAAGTACACACGTGGCGGCCTAAAATCATATGTGTCGCAACCTAGAGTTCTTCGATTGCCAATTTGGGACGCGTGTTACGGTCCAACTTTGTCTCCACTGCGGCCTGAACTTTTGCTATAGCAATTGTGTTCTAACTGCACAACTTATGTCATTTGACTTGTTTTTCCTCCTTTTCCTACCGTTTCACCATATTTGCACAATTAAATATAAATTAAACCATTTTTATGATATTAAGCATGAAACAAGACAAATAATTAGCTTAAAAGTCGCTAAATAACTCTACTTTTGTAGAGTTATCACACCCCCAAACTTTAACTTTTTGCTAATCCTCAATCAAAGCCAAAGCTAAACTTAAAAGAACAAATCACAAATCAACATGGATAGAATATTCATAAACATATATCATTTAGTACATGCATAATTAATAAAAATTATTCCCCTCAAAGTTTGTACAATTCTATTATAAAGAGGTTCACATGCCATCAATCAACTTTTCATTAATACAAGTGTATGCAAGATTTTTGATTAAATGATTCGTGTGTGTACTACACATGATGTCATCTAATGCACTCATGAAATCAAATTATATTAGCATGCCAATAGATTAAGTCTTATAATACATTTCATATGTCTATTTTTCACACCCCTCTCCACTAATGTAAATAGTATCTTTAGCTAAAGATCAAAAGGGATTTGTATGCTTGTAATTTAGGCTTAGGTGGGGGTAGATAAATGATGATATTTGGGCTCACTCCATACCTTGGCTTTTTATTCCTCATGCAATGTAAGAAACAATTGACCTTTTAATTTGATCTTCTAGTGCACCCTACCATTTCATTTTTTATTCCTTTATTCCACGTTTTTTTAGCAACATCACAACACCCCCAAACTTATTTTTTTGAATTCATCTCTTTTATTTTCTTTTTGTTCATAGGGATATTAGTGTTGTGAATTATTTTTTTAATAGGGTGCACCACACTTCACCTTAATCTATAGCCCAATACAAGATTATATTTTCACACAAGCTAAGAGTGCAAGGGTAAAGGTAATACACATTTTTGGTTAGGCTCACATTTGGTTTAAAGACATGAAAGGTATTTGTTTAAGCTCAAATAGGTGACTAAACAAAAACCATGGTTAGCTTGAAAAGCTCAATTAATTCAAATAAAGGCATAAATCATTTCCAAAACTAAATTGTATTTATGACTTTACTTCAAGGGATGATCAAATAAATTCTAAAGCGTGGTAGACTTCATCAACTAGCATAACTCACATCAAATTTTCTCCCAATAAGAACACCAAAATCAATCATGGCATGGACATAAAGTGAATCAATGAAAAATCAAAAACTAGCAAGTATACATAATACTAATATAGGTATCTTAATAACATGCTACATTCCTTATCCTAGTAGTGACAAACAATTCTATCATTGGGTTCATATATTTCATATCAAGCATACATGCATTTAGATTCCATATGTTCATCAATTTCTACCCAATTATTAAACTTTACTAAAAAAAATTAAAAAATGGCGACTAATCACAAAAGATGAGAACGGAGTTCCCTCCCCCACACTTGACTTGCACATTGTCCTCGATGTATAAAACACAAAGAGAAAACAACATAAAAATAACTAGGATAAAAAAACTCCCTCAATGATGCCATAATCTTCACACTTGATATATCCATGTAAGCATCATTGTCTCTTGTCTTACCTTATTTACCTAAAAAAAATTAAACAAATAAAACATAAAGCATTAAAATAAACTTTGAATCACCTTGGTTGCCTCCCAAGAAGCGTCACATTTTAGGTCACTGACTAGACCATTCTTATCCATCAAGGTGGATTTCAAACCCTTTTCTTCTTCTTATGAGCATCTTAACTCAATTTCAGAATTTGAAAGCTTTCAACACCCAATTCTTGCCCAAAGGATAAGTCAAACAAAATATTTGGAGCTTCATTGTTGAGCTTTCACTCTTCAAGCTTGCTATCAAAATTCAACCAATAGTCTTCACCGGTATCTTTAGGAAGGTCCTTGTCTAGATAGATCTTAAAGGTAACCCTTTCATTCTTGATGTTTAAGGTGATCTCCCTATTTTATAAGTAAAAATTGAGCCCTCTGAAAATTTATATCGGTATGTCTATAATGATGGGAGCTTCTCTTTCCTCCTCTTCAACTACTACATGCTCTTCAAAATTGTCCTTAGATTCATCTTCTACCACATGGTTAAGATCCTCCATGTTCTCCACTACCTCATGTACTTCACTCAGATTAAATGTTTCCTCATAGTTGGGCTCCTTCTCTTCTATAGATATGTGGATGTTGTTGTCACCAAACAAAAAGCCTTGGGTTTGGGTAGGGTTGTAAGATAAATCATTTGATTGCTCTCCTATGTCATGGTTAAGCCTCTCAAATTGTTGTTCTTTCATGTTTGAGTTTGTCTATTAAGCTTTGCATCGCTTCCATACTAAAGATGACATCAATTTGAGTGGGTCACTCTTCCTCTTGTAGGGGTGGTTTTGGATGATGGTAGTAGTCTGTTGCATACGATTTTCATGTAAAAGGTGTTCCCTCTTGATTGTAGCTCCAATAGTTGTAAGATTGACTCTCTCAATCCAAATTTTGATAGTATTAGTATGGTGGGTTCATATTGGTGTAGACATTGTTTTAGATGACGTCTCCTCCATTCCATGTGTATGTATGCATTAGATGTTGTACGGGTTAAGTAAATATGTAGAATCTCAACTTGAAAAGATCATAATGTTCTTGTGCAGAGAGCTACCTCGTAGTACTACTCCGTTCAATTATGCTATGAGATTGATTACCTCCTCAATTGTCATCGTTACATCTATAAACCTTTGAAGCTCAAAAGAGTCTATCACCTAGCTATAAATACAGAACTAAAAGATAAATATTATACAACAAAAGATATATAAAATAACTACTAAAAAATTAAAAATAAAAAGCTATGTTAGTAAAAAGAAAATTTTTTAAAATAATACAAAAGAAAATAAATAAAATAAAAGCAAATAAAAATTATTTTTTGTATTTTTTGATTTTTTATATTATTTTTTTATTTTTATATGCTTAAATTAGTTTTGTATAACCCTAATAACGATATCAAACCACAAATTAACGTCAATTCCTAGCATATAAAAATAATAAAAATTGATAGGTAAAAAATTAAAAAAAAAATTAATATTTACATTAGTGGATCTAACACAATCACACTAACAAATTAAGCACAAAAGAGTAATATAAATCTACCATTCCAAGTAATTGCTAAACAAATTATATGATTAATTGACTCTAACCTATGCATGCATTCCTCCCTCAAGTAAACTACACACTATATAATAATTTAACCTAATCACACTTTCAAGCTAATTAGATTAAACTACTATTTATTAAGAATGTCAATTATAGATCCATACACAAAAATCTTACCTCTCAGCCTAAAAACTATGTATGTTATTCAATCATCAAAAATAATTAAATACTTCTCTCAAAGCTACCTAATTACCTCCATGATATAATTATTAATTTAGACAATTAATTGCAAATAACCTAAATTAAATAATATAATTGAAAAAGCAATCACAATGGAATAAAAGAATAAGCTAAATTATTATATAAAAAGACCGAGTTCAAGAGGATCCTAAAACAAGTTTAGCTTCATAAAATATTCAATAAAATCTCAAAACAATGAGGAAAGACAAGAGAACATATAAAAATACAAAGGAGAAGATAAAGTTAAAACCAATTTTCGACTATCACTTGAAAAATCAATCTCTACCAATTGTCACCATGGTAGAACTAAACTCCAATACATTTACTCTTGAAACTTCATCTTAATTTGGCTCATTCTCTAAACTGCTGCCTCTTTCTCTAAATATTTAGGTTAGTGGTGGAATGTATTGAACTACTTTATTTAGCTGCTTATGAGTTGTATTATAGGCTAAGTGTTTTAGGTTACAAACAATTGTAGTTCAAGTAAAACATTTGTCAAAATATGAAATTATTCTAAATTAGAGACTGGCATTCTCGCTTATTGCATGCTTACATCAACGCATGCCCCGACCCAAAATAGTGAGAGTCACGGCCTAACCTACTCGGATTGCCAAAAATGTACTTGTGTCATGTCCTAAAATCATGTGCGCCACGATCTGGAGCTCTTGGATTTTCCAGTCTTGGACGCACGCTAAGGGCCAACTTTGTCTCCGCCACAGCCCAGCCTTTTGCTGTAGCATTGTTGTAGCAATTGTGTCTTAACTGCACAAATTGTGCCATTTTACTTGTTTTTCCTCGTTTTGCTACGTTTTACCTACATTGGCACAATTAACCATAAATTAAGTCATTTTTATGATATTAAGCATGAAACAAAACAAATAGTTGGCTTGAAAATTGTTAAATAACTTTACTTTTATGGAGTTATTAGTGTTCATGTTCATAACATATTTAAAAATCTCAAAAAACTCTAAAACTTACTTGAGAATCTATTGAGGCGAAATGATAAAACTATACCTACCTAGAAAATGATTTAGGTCATCTTTGGACTGTTTGAACCTTTCGAACCTTCCTATACAATGTCATCCATATTCACCCATTTTTAGCTTAATTACAATATAATTTGTTCTTAGAATTTTCTTTCTTAAAACTATCATAACCCACTTTTATGAGCCTAGTACACATTGTCATACCCTTAGTGATAAGAGTCCTCAATGTAATAGAAGCTTTCTAAGGGCATCTAAATATAAAGGGAATTAGGTTCCTATTTCTTTTTGAATTTTTTTTATATAGATAAATAAAATTGTATGCATTTATATATAGCACAAAAAATAATAAGCGAGAGATAGAAAAGAAGAGAGAAAATAGAACAAAGGTAAAAGGAAAACACGAGATCTAAAAGGAAGAAAGAAATGATTGATTGGAAAAGTTGGGTAAACTTGTGAATTATTGAAGAATTTAAAATAGTTATGTTACTCTAAAATTGTTAAGTACTCTTACTTTTTTAGAATAACATTCTCGTTCTTTCGTAACCCTACACATTAGCCTAACATTACAAACTTAATAAAATCCTAATGATTTAAGATAATTTGTTGTCTCTATATTAGCGGAAAGTGTTTTGAAAGTAAGCTTATGAAGTTTGTGATTGTAACCTTCATTCATACTTTATTTGCACAAACTTGAGATTAAAATTGTGATCTATGAATATCATGCATGGCAAACTCCAATGTTGCAAGTAACGGGATTGTGGTTTGTTGATTGTTTAAGAGCAATGAATTTGATGTTTGGACTGATTTTGTGCTTTAGTGGTTTTCAACTATTTCATATGTCATGTGCTTAAATAAATAAATTTATTAAGAGTTTGTTTAGAGATCTATTTCATGGATGTTATGGGCCAATTTAATCTTCATAAATAGGTTGAAAATTTTGAAAATTAGGTTTTAAAACATCATGTTGACTTAATTTGGAAAAACTTGATCAAAGGTTTAAATGAATGACTTAATCATAATATTAATTTGAATGATATTATTTTCCTTATGTATAATTTAATTGATTAGTTAATATACTCAATCGTAGGATAATGATTATTTAATTACTAAAAGAAATTACTCTATCATAGGAATTTTTACAATTAAAAGGAAAACCAACAATCTTAATTTATATGTTTGTTCTTGTTAATTCACTTAAATTTTTAATGCAAGCATGGTTAACTAAGTTGAATGTCCATAAATTCTTTATTGATAATTTACAACCTTTTTAAAGTTAGTTTTAAGTTAAATCATAATTTTGTCATTCGTTCTTTACCAGCTTTCATCATTCTCATTTTGATTTAATTTTCAATTTTTAGTTGATTTTAGGATTTTTTTTTTTTTTTTAAAAAAAGAAGTGTGAGAAATGTTATTCAAAACTACTACAATTTCTTGAGAAATTGATCTTGAAAATTTTGATGAACACTATTTTAATCTATTATTTGTTATGTTTTTAAGTATTTATTTTTGTTTTATTTTATTATTATCTTATTTTGAAGGATATTTTTGTGTTTTGTAAGTTCAACTACTTTGGAAGGATCTTTGACTTAAACGATCAAAGAAGAATGAAAATGGGACAAAAAATAGAGATTTGGACTACTTGGAATGAACAAAAATGTCAAAAAAAAAAAAAATTTAAGGCACGTCGTGGTGCAAGAAAATCCATGCCATGGGTCAAGGCTCTCTACTCAAATATGTGTACTCTAGAATTTCAATTCCAACCCCAAATAAGTCATGCCCTGGCGCAATGCTCTCGAACCAACTTTAAAGTAACAAAAATCAATGCATGCCATGAAGCCAAAAATAGCAAGCCGTGGTGCCAGCCTCTCTAGTTGAATTGAAGGACCATAATTTTGAAGTGCATTGTGGTGCCTCTAAATCTATGTTGCAACCCGCATACCCAAATTCACCATAAATCTCCTTCGCATTAAACACGTGTACTACTTTTTTCTACCCAAACCTAACATATAAATAAAACTTTAAAACCCTTCTAACAAAAAGCTGTGACCAGTAGCCAAAATACTCATCTTTTCGACCATATTTTCTAGTGATAAACCTCCATCGAAGCTCTTCCAAGGTTTTAGAGAAAAGTGACCATCTAAGTTCAAGAACATGGATTTAAGAGTAGAAGTGGGTTATTTTTACTAATTTATTTTCTTTCTTCTCTAGAATTTTAAGCATGTCTTTTATAATATAATTCATTGATTTTGATTTTATTATAAAAAGTTAGATTTTTTATGTGGAATTTTAGTGATGCTATCGTTAATTGATGAATATTTAATTAGTTTTATTTGAATTAAAGTAATTTATTTATTGTTCAATATTTTTAATATTTTTGTTTATGAATTACTTTTAGCCAATTTAATTTATGAACAAAATTAATATTTTATAATTGAGAATTAAAAACGCCATATATGCTTAACTATGCACTTATGAACAAAACCTAATTTAATTACATTAATTTATGTTAAAATAGGTGGTTCTTTTATTTTCATAGAGGTTATTCTAATTAATTAATTAATTGTTCGGATAAAAAATCTTAATTAATTAATTGTAAGAGAAAATTATCATGATCATTGAAATTTTCTATTTTAGTGAAGAAAATCAATAAATCAAATTTTCAAAGCTTAATTGTAGAAATCATTTAAATTATTCTTTCCACGAATGGTTAGCTAGCTAATATCTCATACTCGTTAATTATATCACTTCGGTAAACTATTTACTCATTTATTTTGATTATTTTTAGATTTTAGAATTTTGTAATCATTCTGCAATCGACACTTGTTAGAATATTTAGATTTTTTTTTTGTAATTAATTTAAAAAACAAGTAACGTTTTAAAACTACTATAAATTCTTTATAAGACCAACCTCGAGGTAAACCACTTGCTATAGATAACTCGTGAATCTACAAGCATTTAAAATTTGCATATCAATATTACTTATTATTTACTATAAGTGATTTATATATTTATGAATACTATAATTTGCACGTCAAAAAGCTAAAAGCTTTTGGAAACATATATTCCACCACCTCATTAAAGGGCTCTTAATTTTGCAATGGCCAAAAAAAATTAATAATAATTCTTAGATTGCATCCAATAGCTTGATTTTTGACGCCAAATGTTACCATCTCTAGACTGTAACCTCTTAGTAATGAAATTGATTTTAGTCATGCTTATGAAATGCAATAACCTTGGTTTGGAAATACTACTCTTTTAGACGGTAGCGAGTAGGTTAATGGTTTTATGGTGATCCCATTTGAATTTTGAATTCATGCATAACAAGTGAAAAGTTAATGAACGAGCCAACACAGTGGTTAGTAGTTGGTCTCTCCCACAATATTAAAAGTTCATAAGCCTGCATTTAGTACAGACCTTGAACAACAAGATCAATTATGGCCGCTACACAATTAGCTCTAAATACATAACCTGTAGCCCTATTTCATCTTTCTCACAATCAGAGTGACAAAACCTGTAGTTTAAGACAATAATGAATTTTCACAAATTTATAATCAATATCCAAAATCTCATATCTAAAATGGATAAAAGATCCATCATCACCCAAATTCGACTAGTTGCCTCAGAAAATTACTAGTTTACCAAATTACCAGTACAAATATTTTGAAGTCAGATTCTTTTAGTAATAATGGAGCCCTGGTTTCTTCCTTTTGCATATACATCCCAGAATCCAGATTCAAGAAGCATTGCTGTTTCTGTTTTCTGAAGAATCCGGTGCTGGTTTCTTCATTGGGCTGGATTCAGCTGGACTAGAATTTATTGCCATTCGCTTGATACCTCTCCCAACCACACCAAGATGTGTGACACCAGAAGGTCCATTTGAGTGAGCAGTTGATACAGTTGGAGAGTCAACACCTCCATTGCTAGTAGCAGTACCCATCTGTGAAGAACTCTGCATAGATGCATCCTTCTGAGGGCCTTTTGCCTTTGCAGCTACAATTCCCATAAGTTCAGAGAGAATTGATTTTGGGTTTGATGCTAGCTGTTGCAAATCCTCAAGCTGCAGACCAAAATGGTTCAAAACCAACTCAGAAATATTAGAATGCATAAATTTGTGGTCTATTCTAAATTAGGTTTAACTTACTTTCTTTTCCAGATCTCCCATGAGACCAGTTAGCGTCTCAATCTCTGCTTGTTTATCTGTAATGAAATTATCTGGTTGGGTTGCAGAGGTAGACTGGAGTTCCAGGTCCAATTCCAAAACAGACGATGATACCGTTGATCCTGAGAAACTATTTGTTTCATTTTTTAGCCGCTGCACTCGCTCCTTGCAAACTGAAATAGCCTTTTGGCAATATAAAATGGCCTCTTCGGGCTTACCACCAAGTTCCAGACACAAACATATGCGGAAGTTTCTGATTACTCAGTTAAGTTTTGTGTTGTGATCAAGTGAAAGATCAATTATATTAAACATGAAAGGAGAGGAACCTTATATTAGCTAAAGATCAACCAAGGGACCAAACAAACCAAAATAAAAAATTATTATATAGATTAGTTATACTGACAATTAACATCCCAACATAAAGGAATTTTGAATATTCCAACCATGTAATGGATACAGTTCTGCTATATGTCGGCTGTCAGGTTCAACCAGTCGCATCAAAATGTCAAGTGCTTTATGGTAGTCACTAAGAGAAGTCTCAATATCCTCTGCAAGGAGTACACATACATACAACATAAGAGGCTTTCGGAACAAATCGACAAAGAGAATTCATGGAAACTTTTCAATAACCTGTTGCTTGCAAATAAAGTTCAGAGATCGAAGCATAAACAAATGAAAAGAAAGATAAGATACCTCTCTCCATTGCAACTTCTGCCAATGTCGATAATATATCCACCTTCTCCATAGTATCACCTGAGTTCTTTTCAGCAATTGCCCTCGCAACATCCAGCATTTTCCATGCCAGATCAAGATCAGATTCATCTTCATCAGCTTCAGCTAGATCCTGATCCTCAGCATCACTACCCTCATCATCTTCATCATCTTGGCCCTTTCCACTGGAAACTGTCCCATCATAATAATCAATATAAGCAAAATAAAATCAGTAAAAAATTGGAGGGCAATAAATAATAAAATAAGAAATCAACCATCCAAGAATAAACACTCTGTTTGCCAAAAAAAAAAGTGTTCCTAGGCATGATCCTACGAAAGTTCAACAATCCCAAAATGAGAGACTACCATCATCAGCTGGTCCATCTTTTTTATTCAAATTGGAATCATTTCCAACATTACTTGAAGCAGATGCTGTGGATGACTCAGCAATTCCAGCACTTTTGACAGGACAATCTTTGGTAGAATCATTCTGGGATTCACCCTCCTTCGGTACATTACCCAATGGATCAGCTTCCTCTTGAGCTTTGTAAAGTAGTGCACATCCATATTTATAGTACGTATTGACACATTCAGAAGATAGTTCACCGTAGCGTGCAACCCTGATTCCATTGTCATCATATCATTATTATAGACATGTAAAGTACTTTTCGTGGGAGAAAAGAGTATAGTTATATGCATTAAGTTGTGGAATGCATCAGTGACATGTCAAATATTGATTTGATTGGACGTAAAGTTGGGATGCAATATGAAGAAGTGATTGTGAAACCCTACTAATAAGGAAACAATTAGATTATACCATGTGGATTAATATATACAATCGTGATAAAAAGCATTTTTGGGGAGAAAATTATACAACAGAACAGCAGACAGATGGAATACACTAAAAAAAGTCACATATTCAGCATAAGAGTCATACATATGAAGTACTAGCAAGCACTACTAATTTTGATGGTACCACAAACGAAAAACCAAACAATGTGCTAATCTTCATATAGCTCGTCAACTCATTCTCAAACGCACAATTTAAGGCAAAACCGAGAAATATAATACTTCACACACGGATCTTTTATCCTTTACCTAATACTCACACAAACCCAAACACTGTTCAAAAACCCTAATTAAAACAAATCAGCAAACAAATAAAATGATAAACATCCAAAAAGCTCACGCTTTTTGAGATTTAACTACCCAACGACAAAAAAGGAGCAAAAGGGTTGAAAGAAACGCTAACCTGATCTCAAGGGCTCGGCTGAAGCTGTCAGTGGCCTCACTGAAATCACCGTCCTTCATGGACTTGGAGCCTTTCTCCATCAGCTCCTCCGCAAAATCCAGCGACTTATCGCGCTCACCATCAGAGTGATTCTCCTTATCTCCGTTATTGCAAGTAGACTCTGTACCTCCCTGAGCTGATTCAATGGTGGCCTCGTTCGTCGTCTGCTTCTCTTCACCATTTGGGGATAGGGTTTCTTTCACTTGCGATGACGAAGTTTCTTCAACCATTTCTTCCTCTTAGAAAATCGAAAATTTGATCTCAAATCTCAATAATCCCTCCAAAACTGAGTCGCGCTCCTTCTTTTCTCTGTTGCTTCAAGTCTTTCGGAAAGTGGACAAATATAACGATGTTTATCAAACATTAGACATAACAAACAACGACGCGTCGTTTGCATCCTCTCTTGCTCGATTACATTACAATATTACCCTGACATTTTACGAGAAATAATAGTAACGTAGTAAGTACCACTGCACAGACTGCCCATCTTTTGAGGAGGTTAAATGGGTATATCCGTAATTTAAAAAGAAATCTTAAAGACAGAAAACTAGTGGTGAGAGTGAATCAATCCAGATATTATAAATGAGAGAGATAAAAACTTGAAGGCAGAACTCGAAGCGAATGACAACAATGGCTACCACCACAGTCTCACCACTGCTTCAAACCCACACACTTGCTTCCATTGACCGCTCTATATCCATAAAAGCACGTTCTTCTCAAATTGGGCCGTCGACGTCGAAAGCTGTTCCCGGTCGGAGACAACTGCTGTTTGTGCTAACGGCAACGGTGACGGCGGGAAACCAGGCATCGAAAGCGGAGGATATACCACTATTTGGGTCGAGGAAAGGCTTGAAGAAGGTAGAAGAGGAGACTGAGGTGCTACTCGAGGCGGCTGAGAATGGTTTGGGAAAGAGAGAGGTAGGGATGGAGACGGCGGTGAATTCTGGTGGGTTGGCTCAGGCAAGTGTGGTGGCCGGAGCGGAGTTACTGGGGGTTTTTTTGGCGAGCTCGATAGTGAATGGGATTCTAAAGCCAGAAAGTTAAGAGAATTGTTTTTTTTTTTTTTTTTAATCTCAAGAGAATTGTTGGTTTAATGGAATTTTGCTTTCAATAGTTCTGATTTGTAAATTAAACTCCGTAATCAAATTTGTTTGTTGTTAACTGGCCAAAGTTTTCTGGTATTTATTTTCAATAGAAGAGTAGTTCTACCGATTATGATTATGGGAATGAGATCCGAATTTGATTTCTTTAAATGAAAACCTGAATCTGCACGGTACATTTAGATTAATTTCACTCTCAACACAAAAGAGAGTACTGTCCTTAATAATCAACATTGCCAGGACTTTTCAAGAAAAGTCCTACCGATCAACTTTCGAGTATAAAGTATGACCCTTGTCTAAAACTTTTGGTACCCTTTGAGAAAATGCCAACGAGAATTACTTTCAACGAATTTTAGACATATGCAACTTATTGATTGCTTTTCCATATCAAAATTACCTTATTGAGATGCTCGTTCTATTATAAGTTTCTTATCATCAAAGCATTATGTCGCACAACTGCTTACTCAATTGTGCAAGTCATACATGTTGATAGCAAGTTGACACACATTATTGATAGCTTACTCAACAATGTACCAAGAATTAGTCAACTTTTCATACCTCTTATCGGGTCTATTCATGCACACCCTCGAATAAGCAACTTGACACTAAAGGCTAGCTCCTTACCCAAAAGCTAATTTCATCTTTCACCTCTCGTGCACATATGCTCAATCCTTCTCAGCATGCTTTACTCAAGCTAACACCCATGTCAGTTTATCCTCAAGTTATCCAAGCAAGTGTGTCTTCCATACAAGTTACATTCATACAAAATTACATGTTGCTTGGTCAAACCAATGACCAAGCACATCCTACAAGTTACATCAAGTTTACAGATCCTTAGTGCTTGGTCGAATCTATGACCAATGCACATCCCTACTCGACATCACCATCATGAGGGTTGTTACATTAGTAATGTGCCGTACTTAGAGCAACGCTTCCTCGCAAGCTTGCCGCTACTCGTTGATGCACCATCACTTGTGCAATACTGCCCATAATACATGCCACATTCTCACGAAGCTACTTTCACTTGCCCATATCGAGTAAACTGTTGGGCATATGCCATCCTTCTCATGTAGCCTCTTGCATGTGAATCCTGCGCAGTATGTACCCTTCTGCAACACCGATACTGTCCTTAAGACTCCTAGTCTTAAGGAGACATTAACGTGCCCACTTAGCACAACCAATGCTCGCCCCATGAGCATTCTCTAGCTCACAGGTAGCTCACTTAGCACACCGTGCCCACGGATGTGGGAGTGGTGAAGAGCTTGCCTCCCTTTAAAGAGCTCTTAGAGTGATTTTTCTTGTTTCAGGAAGAAATATCACTTTTCTTGAGGAGACATAAGTAAAAAATAACCCAATAATTATTATTTTGTCAATTATCGAAATGCCCCTCATGTAGACTGTGACATTCTCCCATACTTCATTCCTACGACGTCCTCGTCGAAGCATTCTAAAGAGTCTTTAGGCTCCACATCTTCAAAGTGTGTTTTGGCATGCAATTGTCCCTCTACTTCATGAAGAATCACCCCTAGTGATAACCTTTGCGCGCCCTTCAGAACTTGGCCTGAGACTTCACTACAGCTATTCACCCAAACTAAGCTCCACTTGAGCAAGTGTCATTCCTAATGACACACGTGATCTTCACTCCTCCAATGGCTACCCAAAATGACTAGCTCCTCCAATGAGCCTAGTCAAGTCCAATCAATGGACCTACTCTCTTTGATTCATCTCACAAGATGTGGCTTGCAAGCCAACCACTTCTCCATTGCTACATCTTTTTCCAACTCTTGGCATCTTCTTCGGTAAAGTCAAAACCATGGATTTGCCTTAGTCCCTCCAAACTGATACCAGCAAGGGACACTCCTTGGCCCTTTTGACTTGTAGAACTTCAAAATTTTAATACGTACACATGCCTCTCTAGGTCCTTTCACAAATGTACTGTATTGATAATCTTTGTTTGCGCTCGTACTCCCTTGCCCTTCAAAGTGCAACACTTAAACATATGCACCTAGTGCTCTCTGACCCTTCCATGATGCTTCCAGGCCCTTCTAACATGCACTCTCTACACAATGGTGTGCTCTACCCTTGAGCGTGGCACTTGTGCCAACCATATCTCTTATACGGCACCATGCACCTTTCCAAAGCACAAGACGAATTCAACTCTAACATATGAGATGTACCATGCAAGGTAGAATTCGCAAACTCACTATTCTTCAACAACAATACCTCCATTATAAAACTTTGATGTGCTACCCTTGTGCCTCGGTCCAGAGATAACCTTCACCCTGAGTAAGCAAATTCAGTCGGTGTCTTCGTCTCTTGCTTTAACTATGCCAAATTGCCTTAGTGGCGTGAGGTCCTCCCCCACTTCATTCTTCGATGCCCCTATCCAAGCATTCTCAAACTCGATGATCAATGATGAAGCTTTAACACATGTAGGCACTCCATGACCCCTTCCTATAATGGAACAATATCTTCACATCATGAGCATCTCATGCTCTCCTAATAAATGGCTTCTCTACGGCTTGAGCACTCTATGGCCCTTCTCAAAAGCAACTAACAAACACAGGACCCTCTGACCCTTGTTATGCTAATTACCGTTTGTTGACATTGACATGCTCTAACCCTCATCATTGTCACTTCACAACAAATCACTTTGGTGCCCCATAGCCACTCCAAATGTGACACTAACCATTTAGCGATCCCACAAGTAATACCCTTGGTTTTATAGAACTATGCTTCACTTCAATGACATGGCCGCTTCATGGCCTTTCCCACTATCTAACCTACTAGCATTGGTGTCTCACGGCCCCTCCAATGCAAATTTACTTGACCCTCATGGCCTTCAAACCTTTCATGGTTGAAATTGAAGCTGACTCTACTACCATAATGACCCTTGTTGGTCCTTTATTGGCAACCTGTGCCCTTTGATGAAACCATCGTTCTTTGTCTTCCCTCAGATACATTGATCAATCCACCTTGGTCTTCATTAGCACTCTTGCCTTGGCCTACTTAGCCTTCATAACTTAAATTCAGGGCTACCTACCATAGCCCTTTTGGTTGGTTAATGCAACCTACCACTTCACATTATGCTGATTGTTCCCTCCTTAACACTTCATAAGCAAGCTCTCTATGAATTTCTTAAACACATTTCAACCCCAATAAGGTTTCCTTCTCAAGGAAAACTTGACATCTCGATCACCTAGATGCATCTGGCTTGTTCTTCCAGGTGCTACCACAAAGCACAAGGGTTGTCATGACTTCTTTGCTGCAACTAATACTCACATCATGAAGTACAAACATGTTGGCAACCACATATCAAACCCACGGCTTATAATTCCTGAAATCTTAAGAGAAATGTGCCTTCACAATTGATACCCTGATGAAGGATGCACTACCTACAACTTATAACTTCCTACGGATGCAACTGTTAACGGCTTATAATCTATTACAACCCTCCATGAACAAAGGGCAAGAAAACCACACAGCCACCAACTTTACCCATTCATAGCCCCCAATCAAGGAACTTTGCTTGCGGGAACTTTCTACAAACAACCTCTTAATGCCCATCGCATATAAGTTTCTTCACCTACACATCCAAGTCTATACCAATACCCACTTGCTACCTCGAGTATTTCAAATGATGCAACCTTTGGCACCAATACCCACTCGCTAGACACCAACCTTCACACAAATTGTTGACCTCCTTAAGCCAACCAATTAAACCAAGCAAATGTTGCTCTAAAAATGTATAGGATATTATGCAAGTAAACATGTCACAAACAAGTAATATAATGATTAGAAATATCATTCCTATTGATATTAAAATATTAGAAAGTATTGTAAAAACTAACTAATAAAATTAATATTGGTTGTTTTGTGTAACAAAAATAAAATAAAATAAAATAATAAGCATGAGATAACAAGAGTAAGAAACTAAAACAAAGCTTAACAAGAAGGATAGCAAGAATCTCAAGTAGGTAAATCAGTTAGGATTGCAAATGTAACAAATGATGCAGTCAGACCACAAATGCTGTAGTGATGCTGTGACAAAATGTACCAGTAACCAGAATTCAAAAACTACAATAGATCCTTCCGAATATGTTTATAATTTCCTTAGTTCAACAAAACACATTCTTATACATAATTGAGTCTAAGAACAATATTTAATGCACTAATTTTTTGAGTTATGTGAGACAACTATATATTCCTATATTAATTGCAATTTTAATTGGTATCCTTAGATTCAAATTAAACACACATTAATAAAGCTTCATCTAACATCAACTAACATTTTTAGCATTAATCTTAGTTCATTATCCTATAAATTGGTAATCAAGCAATCAATAAGAATTAATCAATAAAACAAGCATTGAATAAGTAGTACCCTCTTACCAAAGCAAAGCACAAACTTTTAAAATTGAAAAACAAAGACTACATTCACTTGCACACCTACAATCCTAACTGGAGGAAAATTAGCCAATCATATCTATGAAATCAAATATCAATTCATAAATATTTAAAATCATATCCATTGAGTTATAGAAATTGAAAGCAAGTAGTACAACATTGTACCAAGACTTAGGCGGCTTTCCATACCTCTTGTCATGTCTCTCCATGCACACCCTCAAATAGACAACTTGACACTAAGGTGGCTTTTGGTTTGCTGAATGTAATCGTAATCGTAATCATAATGGAATGTAATGTAAATGAATCAGTATTACGATTACAGTATTTGGTTTAGTCACTGTAATCAAAAAAGGAATCAGTATTACAGTGTTTGGTTTGACAACTGTAATGTAATGGAATAGAAAAAAAAATTACAACAATTAATAAATTTTAATTAATCACATAAATTAATAACAAAAAAATTAATTTAGCAAAAAAAAATTTCATTATAACAAAAAAAGTAACAATAATTAATAAATTTTAATTAATTACATAAATTAACAAAAAAAAAATTCATCACAAAAAATGGACAAAAAAAAATATAATTTCAGAAAGAAAAAAAAACAATTTAAAAAAAAAAAAAAAAAAAAATCGTGATGGCTGAGGAAACTGGGCGACGGGCTGGACGACGATGGGCTGGACGGCGACGCGAGCTGGACGATGACGCGATGGCTGGTGATGCGAGCGATGGCTGGTGACGCTCGCGATGGCTGAGGATGCTCGCGATGGCTGGTCTTGCTCGCGATGGCTGGTCTGGTCTGGTACTAACGGGACGACGACGGGACGCCGAGGAGGACGGGACGGGACGACGAGCTGGACGGCTGGACGACGACACCGCCAGCTCAGGGAAGGGACGCGACGGACGGACGCGATGGCTAAGGAAACTGGGCGACGCGAGCAGAAAAAAAAATTTACTGTTCAACACGTAATGTAATCCCATTCAGTGTAATGGAGTGTGTAATCCTTATTACAATTTCTAATGTAATTGATTACATTACATTACATGTGTTTGGGCAAACCAAACAATGTAATATGCTGAATCAATTACATTACATGTCTTTTTACACCCTACCAAACACACACTAAGGGCCAACTCCTTGCCCAAAGGCTAATTTCATCTTGCACCTCTCGTCCACATATGGTCGATCATCCTCAGCATAGTTTACTCAAGCTATCACTCATGCTAACTTATCCTCAAGTCATCCAAGCGAGTGTGTCTTCCATACAAGTAAGTTCCATTCATACATACTCACATGTTTCTTGAAGGAGTAACTCTTTGGTCTAGAGCCCCACATATGATGCCTTCAACTTAGCATGTTGTCGCCCACCTTCGTGCCATTAAGTCTACAAATCCTTAGTGCTTGGATGAACCTATGACCAACGCACGTGCCCATTCGACATCACCATCATGAGGGTTGTCACATTTGTAATGTGCCTTACTTAAAGCAACGCTGCCTTACTAGCATGTCGTTACTAGTTGATGCATCATCACTTGTGCAACGCCACCCACAAGGCGTGCCACATTCCGATGAAGCTATTCTTACTTGCCCACATTGAGTAAATTGCTAGGCATATACCATCCTTCTCATGTAGCCTCTAGCGTGGAATCCTACGCAGTAGTGACCCTTACACAACATCGATACTGTTTTTAAGACTCTCAGACATTGACATGCCCGTTTAGCACAACCAATGCCTGTTCTATGAGCATTCTCTAACTCACAAGTTACTAACTTAGCACACCGTGCCCATGAGTGCTGGGGTGGTGGAGAACTTCACACCATGTTCCCCCTAAGGAGCTCTTGAAGCGATTTTTCTTGTTTTAGGAAGAAACATCACTTTGCTTGAGGAGAATAAGCCCAAAATAATTTAATAATTATTATTATTTTAATTACCGAAGTACCCCTCATGCAGAACATGACACATTGCATTGCATTGCATCCTAAGTTATTACCATACAAAAATAACCAGATGGATTTACAGATTTACATCGTAGACTTTCTTTCTGCTTCTATGATCTTGTAAAGGTGTTTATGATAGCAAAAAATGCTTTACAACCAAAGAAAATATGAGTGCTTTTAGGGTTAAAAAAGTACATTTTATGTTTACTAATGGAAAGCACTTGCAAACAACCCTATGACAACTATGTCTCATAAAAGATGTGAACCGACCTCAAGCATGGTCCTCTAGCATTGTAGTAAAGTTTTGACATTTCTAGTTTGATTCCTCCATCCAAGTATTAGTTTGGTAAAAAAATGGTCTCAAAATCGTTTCATACACTCCACCACAAAGTACGAGGCTCATCACAACCCTCTTGTCTCTTACCAACAGTTATTCTGTTATTCCTGCATGAAATTACTTCAGCAACCTCTTTGGCTCTTTGTTATTCTCTCAAGAGAAACATGAACACTTAAACACCACTTCTCACTAATTTATATACATTTGGTTACAGTAGATGGGAAAAATTCTGTCTATTTATCGAACAATCACAGCTCAGAGAATACACCCAACACTTACAAGTTACACTTTAACATCTATACTTTGTGTACACATGTATACAAATAACTATCTATTTCCATTGTCTCTTGCAACATTTGCATTTTCAAGTATTACTTTGTTTCAATACAGTGAACTTTATAAGAAGGAAATTAAGATAACAAAAAACAAATATAAGACAACCATGGTATTCAATATTCACTATTCACGTGTTGATTTAATAGAGCTAAGCACTCAAAAGGAGCAAGTTTTGTGTCATTATTGAATAACATTACCCAACAAACTATTTGATGAAGGTGAACTCTGTTCACTTAACCATGTATCCTGTACAGAAATAGGGGAACTATCTTTTTCTTCATTCATGACTGCCAGACCATCATCTAACCTTTGTGGAACAAACAATCTCTGACTCCCTACTGCAACCTTCTTCGATTTCATGCTACCGAATGACTTCATACTTCCATTATTAGGTGAGGAGCAAGTTGACACCATTGAGGACGGGAAGCCAATGTTTTCCTCCATTGATTCCCACCCACTCTGCCTAATGTGTTCTAGTTCTTCAGCAACTTCCATCATAGATGGCCTCATGTCGCTGTGAAAAGCAAGACATCTAAATGCAAGCTCTGATACCTTGTTGATGGAATAAAACATCCAAGCATCTCTATGTGGTTCAAGGAATGGATCTATAATTTCATCCAAAGTTCCTCTTCCTATCCTATCAATAGCAAGTGCAGCCAAATTGATCTCGCTCTGTGGTCGAGAAAAGTCAACCACCTTCAATGCAGTTATTATCTCTACTAAAACTACACCAAAACTGTAAACATCACTTTTATCAGAAAGATGGAAGTTTTGATGGTATTGAGGATCAACATAGCCAGGAGTCCCTTGTGGAGCTGTTGATATGTGGGATGATTCAATCAAGCCAAGTCTAGAAAGACCAAAATCTGCTACTTTTGAGTTGAAGTTGTAACCCAATAGTATATTGCTTGATTTGATATCTCTATGATAAATTGGGGGGTTCATGGCAGAGTGAAGATATGCAATAGCAGTAGCAGTTTCAGCAGCAATAGTGAGTCGAATGGTCCATGGAAGTCCGGTACCCCTCTCTCTCTGTAGATGCTGAGACAGAGTTCCATTAGGCATATATTCATACACAAGTATTTGTTCACCTTCTTCAATACAGCAGCCTAAGAGACGAACAAGATTAGGGTGGCTCACGGATGAGACGAGTTTGATCTCATTCATTACTTGATCAATGCTACTGTTGTCTCTATATTTGATCTTTTTTATGGCAACCCACTCATCATCGTGGAGTTTTCCTGCATAAACCGTACCAAAAGCCCCAGTTCCCAGCCTTTGCTTTTCAGAGAAGCCACAGGTAGCTCTTTCTATTTCTTTATAGGGGTATAATGCAACACTTGAGTTGCCTGCAGCTTCAGATAGTAGCTGCCTTGCACTCATACGATTTTTCGAATAATAGGAGTGGTGACGAACAAAGTAACAGAGAAAAATTATGCCACCAATTATAGTAGCTCCAGCTAAAATTCCTGAGAAGATAGCAAGTAGGGTATCACTTGAAAAGCCAATATTTAGATTTTTGATGAATGATGTGAATCTGTCTACTTATTCAGTGGATTCAGACTTTCTGCTCGAAACAAAATTTAAGACAATTGGGGAAAACTGTGTTTAAAATATGAAATTGACTAAAAATATAAATAAGTACTAAAACTAGAAATTTTACCTCCAACAAGAACACCAACTTTAGTTATTCCTCCACATTGTGCGAACAAGTACTTTGAAGAATCACATTCTGAAACGCAAATGTGAGGATTGGGAACAAAAGTCAGCAATGTCAACACATTCAGAAATTATATTAAAACAAAAAGAGTTCAAATGCTTAAAGATTTATGAGTTGGGCGGTATTTCTGCAAAATACTATAAAAATGACTGGCAACCACTGCAGTTTTCAAAAGAAATTGTTTCATGATCCACAAGTTTAATAGCTTAATTCATGCCTTATTTTCGTAATTAGAAAATCTGGGGTTTGGGATTATTTTTGTCAGATAAATGACACTTTAATACTATAACTTTTCAGTTAGGCAGGTTGAGTCCATTAATTTAAAAAAAAAAAGTCAATTTAGTCCAAAATGATCCATCATTGATCAATATTACCCAAAACCCGAAAATCAACTCCATAAAAAGTATGATTTCAAACCAACCTTATATTAATGATTGAGCACTTTCTTCAGGATTACTAATGGTCACAATATTTTTCTATATTCTATAGTACTTTGAATCCTTTATTTATTTTTCTTTTCATTTGTTCACTTTTTCTTTTATCAATTAATTTTTTTCATTTTCACACTTAGTCTCATTACACTTATTTTTTATAAGTTCGGTTCTTTTAATTTTTAATTTTCACATATTTAGTATTTGATTTGAGACAAACTGGAATTTAAACTTCAAAAGTATAAAAAATAAAGGGAATAAATTGTAAGGAAAAAAAGTAAGGTGGCCAAAGTATAGAAATTTAAAAGTAAAGGGACCAAATCATAAAAAAAAAAGGGGGAATAAATTGTAAAATAAATATATATGTATATATACACACACACATAATATAAAGACCCTTTGTGTAATATGAATGGTTGTTTTAGTATATAAGTATATAACAGCAGCCGAAGCTCCTGTAAAAAGGTACATTATTAATCCACTCCCATATCATTAGTAAAGAATTGATATTTAAGGAAAACAGTTATATTAACCTCTCAAAAACAGAGCTGTTTCAACAACCTAGGAAAGAACAAGATGACTTCAACTAACATAATATAATAAAAACGAATTTTCTTTTCTTTCCCTTTTTTTTTTTTTTTCCAATCAATAATATACACTTTGAAATACACAATACATACCCACTAAAGCTATGTTTGGTGCACCGTATTGGATAAGTTAAGTATAGTCGTATTGGATTGAACTGTATTGAATTGTATTATAATTAATCAATACAGTGTTTGGTTAAAAGCTATATAATATAGTCGGATTAAATTGATTATATATACGTTATTAAAATAATTTATATTTAAAATAATTTTTTATTATAAAATTTATTTAAATTAATATTTAATTCATTTTTATATTTTTATTATATTTTTTAAAATAAAAAAATATCATTTTTAATTTAAAATAAAAAAAAGTTAAGACATATTATTTTATAATTAAAAATTCAGACAGATTAAGTTAATTGTCTAGTACGGTTTAGACCCATCCTCCATGACCGTACAAAATTTCTACATAATCGTATTATTTTTATACTGTACAATACGGTCTAATTTTACAACCAAAAGCATGACTGTATATAAATTATACAGTCAGGGTATATAGTACGGTGTAACAAACATGACCTAATTATTTTAAATTGTGGAAAAAATTCGAACCTACATTCCAAAAAAAAAATATATATATATATATATAAGGCATTACCTTATCTTTGGACAATAACCAAAGAGTTGATTGTGAAGTCGAAGAAATGTCAATCTTATCTTGCATCACCTTTACCTTACCTTAGGGCAATGACCAAACACTTGATTGTGAAGTTGACCTTGTCTATCCATGACTTTTATTAGATATTATTAAAATCATAATAGCTTGATCATGTGATCAACTAATATCAATCTTTTAAATAAATTAGTTTAAAACAAAACTGTCAAATACTTTTGACTTTTGATACCACCCAATCCTTTTCAAATTCTCCAGCCATTATAAATTAGATACAATTTTTTTTATAAATGATATGGCATGATAGAATCGGCCAACTCATTTAACAAAAAAAAAAAAATTCGCTATATCATTTGTGATGATCACAAATTTACGTGGAATAGTATTTTTCAAAAAAACAAAGTCCATCTATTTTAAAGCTGAAATACAGTCAAAACAGTAATAAAAGCTCTTCGGTCCAACAAAGAAACTTGTATCAATATCATCCTCATAAAACAAATCCAAAATTAAATAGAGAACTCACACACTGCCCATGAACCCTACCAAATAGCAAAATCTAACGTTTCAATTAGGTGTCACTCCCTAATTGGAAGGCACATAAAAACACCATACCAACTCCATTATTGATTTGATTTACCCATCCAGAGGCAATTAGGCCATCCACCAAATATAAGAATTCAGAATATGTAAAATAAGCACTTTATATATATATATATATATAACCTTAAAATTAATCAATTGAATAAAAAAAGGTAAAATAATCTGATTTTAACTTATTATTAGATTTGTTTCGTTCAAACCATGAATATTTTTTTTTCATTTATACCTTGGTAAAAAGTTTAATTCATATCATTTAGCCTCACCAATTTTTATATTGTTCCTATTAACGTGTGAGGCTGTCAGATAAAGTTATCCGTATAAATCAAAAAAGTTGGGTGCTATAAACAAGGAAAAAAAATTAAGGAAATCCGATAGTATTTTTTTTATTTACTCTTTATTATTTTTATTTTATTTTAGAGAGGTGCTAAATTAGGAGCGAGTTGACTCACCTTTCCGGCAACCAAACCCGTCATTGAACCCATCGCCGTGGAACCCATTTTTGCAATGGCACCTATGCCCAAGTCTCTCGCCGGGAAGCTTGACAGTTTTACAAGTTGCGTTTGAGTGGCAATTACAAGTCCCCTCGAGCCACCAAGCCAATTCCAACCTCTGAAGCTCGAGCGAGTCAGGCGAGTCAAAAGCAATAGACCCGAACAAAAACTTGCACCGACTTACTCTCATTTTCACATCGGTAAAGTTCAGAACATCCAACCTATCAAAATCCTGAGAGAAACAGCTTATAGTGGTGTTCTTGTTACCATCACATCGAGATAAATTGAAGCGCTTTTCAACAAAGCTTGTAGGAATGACACACCCATTCAATGGAGTGACACAGCCTTGAAGGAGCAAACTGTTCTGCCAAGTAAGTCCATAGTTTTTCCCAAACAGGGTTTCAATAGAATTGATCGAACGGTTACATTTCGTTGGAAGATTAACGAAGATGCTACTTGGGGTTATATTTTGGACTACAAAGTTTCCAACTTTGATTTCACCGTTGTCGGAGCAATTAAATTGGATACCGTACCCGTCTGAGAACCCAAATGGGTATCGTACGGAAATGGTTGAGTTATTGCAAAAGCTTTGGTTGTGAGGTGAGTTAAGTCTATGGGATTTGCTTGAAGAGAATGTGAAAAGTACGATTATGACAATAAGAGGAAGAAATGCTTGTTGAAGAATCATTTTGACCAAGACTTGAAAGGCGTTGAAGGAAACCCAGTTATCAAATCATTACCTTTCTGCAAAATTGTATATAATATATTAGTACAGAGCAAAAATCACCAATTTCAGAGCAATTAAAAAAACAATCTTTATTGAAAATTTTTGACATTCTAGGAAAAAAAGTTGGCAATTAATTGAAAAATTAAAAGCTCAACTTTGAAGCCGTTGGGAAGCCATCCATCTCAATAAATGTTTCATAAATTTGAAAAAATGGAGTAGTGAGCTTGAGTTGTTGAAGAACTGATTACCTCTACAACTTGTTGAGAATAAATGCTCTGCTGGTGCTGAAGATGAACTTAATTGCCTGGTTTTTTCCATTTGAATATGGAACTTGGCACAGAGCTCTCTTCTATAACAGAACCCAAGGAATTTTGTCTAAACATCAAAGCCCAAAGAGTACAGCCATGAGCTAAGAAAAAACTATTTTGAGATTCTGAGAGAGCAAAAGGCTTTCTTTCTCTTTTAACAATTGTGTAACCAATTCCCTTGGGACTCCAGAAACCGTCAATTAATCGTCAGTGGAATTTTCTTTGCAAAGAAAAATAAAATAAAAGTATTATTCGAAATTCCTTTTTCTTTAATTTTATATTTACATCTGCTTTAGGGTTATGGACATAAATGTCATATTTTTTAATAAAAATTGATATTTTTCACTCATTCCTTATTTTTATCAAGATTTTAGCCCTTTCTAAAAAAGAAATTGTCATTTTTTTGGGTCAATTTTTGCCATTTTTTGGGGGTCAATTTCTGCCTTATTTGGACTCAATTTTTGATATTAATTTGTATTACATTGAGTTATGAGACATTATATGTGATTGGAGAGTTTAAAAGTCTAATTTCGATATAAATTTATGGTTTGCGATTTGAAACTCATTCGAGAAAGTTACGTAATTTTAAAGAAAATTGTTCCAAACCTACTGGAATCTACACTTTTTCTTCAAATGTCATTTGTTATGCTCAAGAATTAATTATTTACCTTTATTACTTAATTAAATTAGATTTATATTCACTTTTTTAATGCATTTTTGTTTCTCTAAATATGAAAGGTTGTTCCAAAGATTGTATTTAGTCTCTACCATCTTTTGTGAAATAAGGTAGTTGATGTTTGGATAATCTTTTAAGGAATTTTGGGTCTATTTATTCATGTAATTATTAAAATATGTCTATTAATTTTAATTTTGGATCAAGTTAGTTCAAAATTTTAAAAAATAAGGAATCATAATTCGATAAACAACCAAGTTTAGATGATAAATATACATAAGACTCGCCCTTCTTATACGGGCAATGAAAATAATAAACAAAAAGCAAATAAAAGTAGATAACAAGTAAGCCAAATAAAAAAATTAGTATAAAGCAGTAAATGCTTTCAAATCTCAGTATAGACTATATATATTATCATATAAACCAAAGATACTAGGATTGTGCAAATTCATGCAACAGAGTAAGCAAACACATCAATGTAATATGGTAAATCCACTTAGACTATAATCTTAAGTACTAACATCCACGGGTTGCTTAAGGCAATCACTCAATAGTCAATTCCATTAAATAAAAATAAACAGTTGTACAGACTCGATAAGGTAAACACCAATATCTCTATCAGTTGAAACCACGTGTAAATCCACTTAGGCTTCTTATGAGGACATAGGAGCACCACTCAAAGACCCCTTACAAGCTCTCGTTGGGCCAATAACAAGAGCAAGAGCCAAGAGGTTCAAAGAGGCACTATATGGGCTTTCAAGATGATCCTAAGGTAGCTCAACTTAAAATGGACACAAAGGAAAAACAAGGCCTAGTCAATGTCATCCAAGTAAGCATCGATGTGGAAGTGGGCTGAATAGGCCAAGGGGGTGTGGAGCATGGCCTCGAGCTCAAATTTGGGCATAGGACATGCTTGGAGTGGATAGCAAGTTATTTCCTGTTTCAAATAAATGGCAAATTTACTTGCTTATTTAGTATTTATTCTATTCTTCTATTAGAGACCATTTACTTGCCTTTTTTGTACGGGCTGATTTTTGTTAGATATTATTTAATTATTTTCCATCAAGCATAATTGAAACAACTTGGCCATATAAACCTATGTACCCTAAGGGAAAAAAGTTAGATTTTGAATATAATTTGAGAGAGATTTTTCTCCTTGGTTATTGTGAGAACTTTTCTAAACTTATTGATAGTGTTCTTGTTGCGTTCAAAATCTAGACTTATCACTCATACCTCCCTTTTACTCTAGAGTGTGGCGTCTACCATTTTCTTGATACCAAGGTTCCTGTCTCGTTATAGATACTGGGTTATGGTCCTCGTTTTCTTACAATCGTAATCTGATTTGGAATGGTCCTAGTGAAGATCTCAACATTGATCTTTGGGTCTCACTTCTTTAGGTGAGGTTCGTATCATTTGGTATCAGAGCAAGGCCCTAAATCAGGTTAATCAATTCCTTTATTTTCATTTCTTGCTATTAAATTTTTTCCCTTAATTTTTCTTGTTGTTCTAAAAAAAAAACTAATCTGATCCTATTCCTTTCCTTCGCCCATTTTCTTTCCTCTTTGTTGATTTGTTTACTTTGTTCACGTCTTGCTTATTTAAAAAAAAAAAATAGAGAGAGGAGGAGCCAACAGATTGCAAATTGTTCATTGATTTCCAAGTTTGTTTGATTCAAGTAAAAAAAAAAAAGAGTTTATGTTGCTGGAAAGAAAGAAAAAGAAAAAAAAAAAAAAGAAAAGAAAAGGAAAGAGAAATCTTGGAAATATTCCTAATTTCTTGTTTCCTTCTTACCTTTTACTTTCCTACTTCATTATTGTTCTTTTCCTTATTATTTGTTCTCTATTTGTTACCCTTGATTTGTTTCCTTTCTTATCTTTAAATTACCTTTTTCGTTGCCATATTTCCATTTGTTCCTTTTGTGTCTAAACTTTATGAACCAAAGAAAAATTCATCTTTTTTTTTTTTTTTTTATTTCTTTAGCCATCCTTTGTTCTTGTGATCTGATTTGCTGAGTTAGAATTGTTACAAGGAAATCTTGATTGAGTGTTGTAGAGTTCAATAAAGAACCGAAAGAGGAAACTAAATTGAGAGTGCAAACAGAAGCATGGGTGCAAAATGTGAGGGAGTGTTACTAACACCAATCTGACCGATTTTGTGTTTTAGTTTTTTTGTTTGTTTCATGATGTCCACAGAAAACTCCGCCAACATAGAGTCAAGGTCGAATCCAACCTTTCAATTTCAAACCATGACACAACACATAGATAGGCTCTCTAAGGTAATTACCAACTTGGATGACAAAGTTACAAGATGTGCAGCAACAGTCGCCAACTTGCAAGAGAGCCAAACACAAAGAGTCCCCAAAACTAGAAGGCAAGTAAGGCACGTACCTATAGAAGATTTTGATGACCTAAAAGGTGACCATGAATTTGAGGAGGACCAAGAGTTAATACAAGATTTGGGCATATTTGTAGCAAGAGGACGGGGACGTAGAAGAGGCTATATGAGAGGGGCTACATGGCATGAACAGGTTGACAACAACTTGGGAAGCATCAAGATAAAGTTAGTTAGCTACTTAGTTAGCAACTAATTGTTTTAATTTAGGTTAAGTAAGCAGCTCGTTAAGTAAGCCTTAAATAGTTTAGCCTTAGTTAGAGCTTAATTAATTAATTAATGTTAGTAGCTTATAACTCAATTAACTCTTAAGTAATAGTGTAAGTGACTGAATGTACCCCAAAGCTTACTTGGAGTGGGAGAAGAAGATGGAGTTGGTGTTTGATTGTCACAAATACTCTGAATTGAAAAAGGTAAAGTTGGCTGCCGTAGAATTCACTGATTATGCTATTATTTCGTGGGATCAACTGTTTTGAGTAGGAGGAGGTATGGTGAGAGGCCCGTTGAGACATGGGAAGAGATGAAGGCTGTTATGAGAAGGCGTTTCATTCCAAGCCACTACCACTAGATTTGTTTCAAAAATTACAAAGCCTCACCCAAGGTGAGTGTTGAAGACTACCACAAGGAGATGGAGATAGCCATGATTCGAGCCAATGTAGAGGAAGATCGAGAAGCTACTATGGCTAGGTTCCTAGTTGGGTTAAACCGTGAGATTGCAAATATAGTTGAGCTACATCACTATGTGGAACTGGATGACATGGTGCATATGGCTATAAAGGTGGAACAACAACTTCAAAGGAAGAGTTCCTCTTATGCTTAGAAATCAAGTTGGGTAAAAAGGATGAGAAGCCAATTCTTAAGCCTAAAACTGAACCCCCAAAGGTGACAAGTAGGGAGGCACACCAAATCAAGGTAAAATTGATCCTCAACCCAATAGAACTCCTGATGTTAAGTGTTTGGGTAGGGGTCATGTTTCAAATCAATGCCCAAACAAAAGGGTAATGGTTCTTAAGGATGATGGAGACATTGAAACTGAAGATGAATTTGATGATGGATCTATGCCACCTTTGAAAGATGCAAGTGATGACGACATTATTGATCCTATTGACCCAATTGATGCTAAGCTTATGGTTACAAAGAGAGCTCTTAATATTCAACTCAAAGAGGAAGAGGAGGTGCAACGTGAAAACATTTTCCATACTAGGTGCCATGTCGACAATAAGGTGTGTAGCATGATCATTGATAGTGGAAGTTGCACAAACGTGGCTAGCATTACCATGGTCGAAAAGTTGAACCTATAAACCTTGAAGCATCCTAGATCGTACAAACTCCAATGGCTGAATGATAGTGGAGAAGTAAGGGTGACTAAGCAAGTGTTGGTGTCATTCTCTATTGGGAGGTACAAAGATGAGGTTTTATGTGATGTGGTACCTATAGAAGCGGGTCATATGCTTTTAGGGCCACCATGGCTTTTTGATAGGCGAGCTACTCATGATGGTTTCACAAATAGATATTCCTTTGTAATTAATGGTAAACCCATTACTCTTGCACCTTTAACTTCTAAGCAAGTTCATGATGACCAAATGCAATTAAGGGCTGAAAATGAGTTGAAAAAAATGAGTGACAAAAGAAAGGAAGGTGAGCAAAAAAATGAGTGTGTACAAAAAAGAGAGAGTGGACAAAAAGATGAGAGTAGCACAAAGAAGGAGAATGAGAGTTCAAAAACAAGAGTGGCTGAACAAAAGAAAGGAGAAAAAAAGAGTGAAAAAGAGAGAAAATTCAGCAAGGGAAAATAATGAGAGAAAACAAGTGAATTTCTATGCAAGAGAGAGTGATGTCAAAAAAGCCTTGTTTTCAAATCAACCAAGGATTGTACTTATGTACAGGAGGCTTGTTTTAATATTAATGCACTAAACTCTTCCTTGCCTAGTGTTGTCTTGTCTCTTTTACAAGAATTTGAAGACGTGTTCTATGAAGAGATTCCCAATGGCCTACCACCAATAAGGGGAATCGAACACCAAATTGATTTCATACCTAGTGCCTTAATTCCAAATAGACCAGCCTAAAGAAACAATTCGGAGGAGACAAAGGAACTACAAAGGCAAATTGAGGAATACTTGGCCAAGGGACATGTGAAAGAAAGCATGAGTCCATGTGTGATATCGGTACTACTTGCGCCCAAGAAGGATGGATCTAGTAGGTTGTGTGTTGATTGTAGAGCTATTAACAACATTACGGTAAAGTAAAGGCATCCCATTCCTAGACTAGATAATATGCTTGATGAGTTGCATGGTTCTTGCATTTTCACTAAAATTGATCTTAAAAGTGGTTATCATCAAATTAGGATGAAAGAAGGAGATGAATGAAAAATTGCATTTAAAACAAAATATAGATTATATGAGTTGTTGGTTATGCCATTTGGTTTAACTAATGCACCTAGCACTTTCATGCGATTAATGAATCATGTTTTGCGTGCTTTCATTGAAAAATTCGTTGTTGTTTACTTTGATGAGATTCTGATATATAGCAAGTGTTTGGAAGAGCATGTTACACATTTAAAATTTGTTTTAGAGGTTTTAAGAAAAGAAAATTTGTTTGCTAACCTCAAAAAGTGTACCTTTTGCACAAATAAGCTTGACTAATGCACCTTTGCTTGTTTTACAAACTTTACTAAAACCTTTGAAATTGAGTGTGATGCTTTAGGAATAGGTATAGGAGCTGTTCTAATGCAGGAAGGATGGCCCATCATATACTTTAGTGAAAAATTGAGTGGGGCAGCCCTAAATTATCCTACATATGACAATGAGATGTATGCTTTGATTAGAGCTCTAGAAACTTGGCAACACTATCTTTGGCCAAAAGAGTTTGTGATCCACACCAATCATGAATCTTTGAAGCACTTGAAGGGACAACAAAAGTTGAACAAGAGGCATGCCAAGTGGGTGGAGTTTATCGAAACATTTCCTTATGTGATCAAATACAAGCAAGGTAAGGAAAATGTGGTGGCTCATGCATTATCTGGAAGGTACGTTTTATTTTCCACCTTAGATGCAAACTACTAGGCTTTGAATACATTAAAGCTTTGTATGTTGATGATTCAGATTTTTCCAATGTGTTCAATGCATGTGAGAAAGTAGCTTTTGGTAAATTCTTTAGGTGTAACGTGTTCTTGTTTAGAGAAAATATTGTAAGGTTTATTTTGTATTGGCAATTTTCGTGGACAAAATGTTTGATTGTAATCTAGAATAGGAATTCAACAATTATTCAGACCACACGTGATGATGGAGTCACCAAGCTTGCAACGCCCATATGACAGGTATAATATTCCATCATGCATACATCTGCACACAATTGAGCACGACACTTAGTATGGATCGTAACGAAAAATGTATTGTGCACATGTTGGTCGATCGATCGAAAGTATTGTTCGATCGATCGAGTGATCGATCGATCGAGACTGAGACAACTTCGATCTAGGTGCTCTCTGTTTGGACTGGATCGATCGAGCAATTGGACCGATCGATCGAACCATGTTCGATCGATCGAGTATAGAACAACTTCGATCCAGGTTCTCTCTGTTTGAGTTAGATCGATCGAGTTTTGTGTATCGATCGATCGAGACATTCTCGATCGATCGAGACGGCTTGTCGATCGATCGAGACAGTATTATATTCCTACTCAAACTCTATTTCTTAATTCGACCCTTATGTTTCTTTTACCTAATTGACCACATTTAATGTTAAGAACAGTATTCTTATTTGAGGATAATTGTGGTAATTGGTAAATCCTGATAGGAAAAGAGTTATAGTGAATTGCAAATCCTATTTGAACTAGGATTGGACTCTATATAAGTGAAGGAATGTTTATGCATAATTAATCAACTTGAGCATTTAGAATTACATAGCACTAATACTTTCTAGCATCTGAATTGTGCTTATTCTCTTCATCTATTGTTCTTAGGCTTTCTCATGTTATATTCATATGCCTAATTGATTTGCATGATATTGAGCTTAATTGAATGTTCTAGGGTTTGCTAGCTGATATTGTTTTTACATCGCATGTTAGTATATTTGCTAGTTAGGATTATTCATTGTTTGAATCCGCTCTAGGACACGCATTGCACTTGTGTTATTGTGCTAACGTTACAGGTGACGGCTTCAGTATTTCGTGTGACTCGAAATTACTGAAGGTGACGGGTTCGGTTGATCTTGTGTGACTCAAGTAGATCGGAACGTTGGTCCGGATCCAGACATCTAACTATTGGAGGCTGTGAAAGGAGCAAGCGGCTCGTAAGTAAATTACAGAAAGGGGGATCTATCTGCGACGGGTAGTTTCTGGACTCTATGGTTGTAATTGAACATTATTTTCATAGTGGATAGTTAGGTGGTCCGGTGGACCGGTGGTTTTCCTCTTAGGTCATTGTTGTGGCCTAGGTTGTTTCCACCTAAAAATATCGTGTGTCGTTTTATTATTCCGCATTTATCTTTACACGCGATTGCATGTCTGGCCGTTGTGATTAGATTATATAATATTTGTTGAAAATTGAAAATAACCTATTCACCCCCCTCTAGGCTTATTAGATCCGTAATTAAAAACTTTTTTCAATTGGTATCAGAGCGGGTCACTAGATATACTTAGTGTTGCCTAGGACCTTATTATGGATCATTTTAGAGAGGGTTCTTCTACAATCCGTCCACCTTATTTTAATGGGTCTAACTACCCATATTGGAAGGCTCGTATGAGAGCCTTTTTACGTTCCTTAGATGAAAGTGTATGGAATTCTGTGCTTTATGGTTGGGAACCACCTACGGTTACCAAGGATGGTGTAGTCACACTTAAACCTAGAATTGATTGGACTTCTCAAGATAAAATTGGTAGTGGCTGGAACCAAAAGGGCATAAATGCTATTTTTAGTGCTGTGTCTCCGGATGAATTCCGACGTATTTCTGATATTGAAACTGCTAAGGCTGCTTGGGACACTCTAGAGGTTGCCCATGAGGGCACGTCCCAAGTTAAACGAACAAAACTTCGCATGCTAGCTACTAAGTTTGAAAATCTTAGAATGAAGGAGGATGAAACGTTTTCTGATTTTTATGCTAATTTATGTGATATTGCTAACTCTTCTTCAAATCTTGGAGATAAAATTGATGAACGCAGGTTGGTTCGAAAAGTCTTATGCTCATTACCAGAACGCTTTGAAGCAAAGGTTACAGCGATAGAGGAAAGCAAAGACATTGACACCATGAAGATTGAAGAACTAGTTGGGTCAATTCAAACATTTGAGATGAACTTTCCAGCACCCAAAAAGAACATTGGAATTGCTCTCAAAACCACCGAAGCTGACGATAGTGATGATGATGTAGAAGATGAAGATCTACCCACTCTAGCTAGAAAACTCAAGAAAATGTTCAACAAAAAGGATCTACAGATTAAAGAAAAATCAAGATATCGTAAGGGAAGAGAATTCACGCCAATGAGTTCAGAAGGTAAGAAATCTAAACCCACTGGTCCTAAATGTTTTGAATGCAATGGTTTTGGACACTATGCAGCAGATTGTGCCAACAAGAAGAAGAAAACAAGAAACGCTTTCAATGCTACCCTTAGTGACACAGAAAGTGATGAAGACCAAGCTAGTGGTTCAGAAAATGTCAACTCTAACTACGTAGCTTTTACATCAACTGTTGGTGGATACTCCAGTGAGTCAGACTTTGACTCAGATGAAGAGGGAAGTAAACGAATCCTTGATAAATTTAATGCAAACAGTTTTGAGGAGTTATTTATTGATTTAATTAAATGCAAGAAAGAAAAAGATAAACTACTCATAACTGTAACAAAGCTGAATGAACAGATCAATTTGCAAGACCTTAATTTATCAGTTTTAGAAAAAGAAAAAGTTGAACTGTCTGAGCATTTTGACAAGTTAAGTTTAAGTCTTGCAGGTATTGAACAGGAAAATTCAAAGCTTGTGCAGGAGTTGGAGCAATCAAAGGAAACTGTCAAGAGATTAACAATTGGAGCTGAACGACTTGATAAGATGTTGAGCATTGGTAAGCCTTTCGGTGATACTCGTGGACTTGGTTTCCAAGATGAAAACTGTACACCTTCCACTTCAAAAACTACATTTGTAAGGTCATCTAACTTTACCTCTACTGCTACAAATTCTGCACAAACACCCACTAAAATTGCAGTAGCTAAAACTGTTAAGTTTGTGCCTGTTTGTCATCATTGTGGTAGAAAAGGCCATATTCGACCTAACTGTAGATTTTTGATGAATGCTTTTCGATTTAATGATCATCTTCATGCTTATAGGTATAGAACTCATAATTATCATCATACCATGCCTATGTTGAATTTGAATAGGAAATATGAGCTTAAGAGTATGCCTTTAAAATCTAATGCAATTAAGTCTCAACCCAAAAACATAAAGAAATCAAAATTCATGAAAATTTGGGTTAGGAAAGATTGCATGTTTCCTATCAATTGATCACTATTGCTAGACCACCTAGGTACTTTTGTTTGAGTGCTTAAATGACCCTAGGTGAGTATTTTTTTTGGTATATTTCGTTTTTTATTGTTAATTTTTTTTTGGATTAAAAAAAAAAAAAAAAAAAAAAAAAAAAAAAAAAAGGTCTACAAGGTTTTGGATTCAAATGATGCTTATACTTTTACAACCTTATCTTTTGTGGCTTATTTTGATTCTCATTGCATATTCTATGCTACAACTCAAAATTCTGCACATATTTGCATTTTTCTCATATGATGACACTATTGACTGAACTTATGCACACACCCACTGAACACTCATGTATGTCATCTATGAAGTTTATGATTAATTTTGAAAGACTCTAAGACTTGAGCTAATCTTGATTGCGAAATCATATTGAGCCCTATTTCTTATTTTTTAAATATTTCATCTTAGGGAAATAACTAGTATTGAGAGGGCTACCTACTATGATGTGTGAAGCTACCGCAGTGAGCGGAGAGGGCTACCTCATAACTAGTGTGAAAGTCATCGTATTAGATTTATGGCTCGTACATGTTTTTTTTTAAAAAAAAAAAAAAAAAAAAAATTAATTAAGAAATTCTATTTGGCATGTACAAAAAGAAAGAGCAAAAATTTAAAAAAAAAAAAAAAAAAAAAAAAATCTCTTTTTTCATAGACATATTTTATTATGTAAGATTGATGACTCAATTATGATTTAGCATGATAGATGAACTTATTTTCTTTTGAGTCTCTTAAAATTGGTCATAAATGAAATTATTGGAATACAAGTGGAGTTCACATTTGTATACTACCTTAAGTGAATGTCAATATGTCATTATATGTGTTAGCGTGTTTATGTGACCTATTTATTTTGCTAATACAATGAATAATCAAAATTTAAGCAAAAATAATTTTTTCAATTGGTTGTATGCTTATTCGTGTTAAATGAGTTCATTACTTTGTGTGGTAAATAAAAAAAAAAAAAAAAAAAAAAAAAAATTTCTTTTGAATTTATTTTTCGTCTAGAGAGTCATAGAACTTAGGGGGAGTCATTGCATACATATTTCATTATTCTTCTTTTGACTTAATGCAATTCCTCCTACATGCCTTGGACATATACATGTGTGCTCTTATGCATTTTTAGCCCACCTTGTTGAGAGTGACCCTTGTCATCTTTAGTGTTTCATGATTTGTCAATTTCGTATGCCAAAAAGGGGGAGAAAGATTCATGTTATTCATGTTGCTATGGAGATCGAATTTAATTTAGGGGGAGATGTTGCATTTATTAGTTGTGGGGGAGAAAGATTCATGTCCACATACACTACATATCTTTCGCACTTTTATGTACACTGAACTAATAAGCAATGAGGCTTTCAAGCCACATTTGTGTGCTATTTGTTTGTCTAATTTCAGTGGACCGAGCGTATCAAGTATCAAGCGAAGATGGTCCACCAGATCATAGACAGTCCACTATGTAATTGATGTAATGATATTTTAACCTTGAGCGTTATATAGTGAGAGAGTGATTTTGTCACACGAAAATGCCAAAGGGGGAGATTGTAAGGTTTATTTTGTATTGGCAATTTTCGTGGACAAAATGTTTGATTGTAATCTAGAATAGGAATTCAACAATTATTCAGACCACACGTGATGATGGAGTCACCAAGCTTGCAACGCCCATATGACAGGTATAATATTCCATCATGCATACATCTGCACACAATTGAGCACGACACTTAGTATGGATCGTAACGAAAAATGTATTGTGCACATGTTGGTCGATCGATCGAGAGTATTGTTCGATCGATCGAGTGATCGATCGATCGAGACTGAGACAACTTCGATCTAGGTGCTCTCTGTTTGGACTGGATCGATCGAGCAATTGGACCGATCGATCGAACCATGTTCGATCGATCGAGTATAGAACAACTTCGATCCAGGTTCTCTCTGTTTGAGTTAGATCGATCGAGTTTTGTGTATCGATCGATCGAGACATTCTCGATCGATCGAGACGGCCTGTCGATCGATCGAGACAGTATTATATTCCTACTCAAACTCTATTTCTTAATTCGACCCTTATGTTTCTTTTACCTAATTGACCACATTTAATGTTAAGAACAGTATTCTTATTTGAGGATAATTGTGGTAATTGGTAAATCCTGATAGGAAAAGAGTTATAGTGAATTGCAAATCCTATTTGAACTAGGATTGGACTCTATATAAGTGAAGGAATGTTTATGCATAATTAATCAACTTGAGCATTTAGAATTACATAGCACTAATACTTTCTAGCATCTGAATTGTGCTTATTCTCTTCATCTATTGTTCTTAGGCTTTCTCATGTTATATTCATATGCCTAATTGATTTGCATGATATTGAGCTTAATTGAATGTTCTAGGGTTTGCTAGCTGATATTGTTTTTACATCACATGTTAGTATATTTGCTAGTTAGGATTATTCATTGTTTGAATCCGCTCTAGGACACGCATTGCACTTGTGTTATTGTGCTAACGTTACAGGTGACGGCTTCAGTATTTCGTGTGACTCGAAATTACTGAAGGTGACGGGTTCGGTTGATCTTGTGTGACTCAAGTAGATCGGAACGTTGGTCCGGATCCAGACATCTAACTATTGGAGGCTGTGAAAGGAGCAAGCGGCTCGTAAGTAAATTACAGAAAGGGGGATCTATCTGCGACGGGTAGTTTCTGGACTCTATGGTTGTAATTGAACATTATTTTCATAGTGGATAGTTAGGTGGTCCGGTGGACCGGTGGTTTTCCTCTTAGGTCATTGTTGTGGCCTAGGTTGTTTCCACCTAAAAATATCGTGTGTCGTTTTATTATTCCGCATTTATCTTTACACGCGATTGCATGTCTGGCCGTTGTGATTAGATTATATAATATTTGTTGAAAATTGAAAATAACCTATTCACCCCCCTCTAGGCTTATTAGATCCGTAATTAAAAACTTTTTTCATAGGTTATGTGTACCTAAATGTTCCTTGCGTGACTTGCTTGTTAGGGAAGCTCATTAGGGTGGTTTGAGGGGTCATTTTGGCATATCTAAGACTTTAGATATATTACAAGAACATTTTTTTGGCCAAATATGAAGCGTGATGTAGAGAGAACTTGTGAGTGGTCATAACTTGTAAACAAGCTAAGTCTAAATCTCAACCCCATGGCTTGTATACATCTTTGCCTATATCTAGTGACCCATGGACTAATATCTCTATGGATTTTGCGTTGGGTCTACCTAGGTCCAAAAAGGGAAGGGACTCTATATTTGTGGTTGTGGATAGGTTCTCTCAAATGGCACATTTCATTCCATGCCATAAAACTGATGATGACATGTTTTTCAAAGAAATTGTTAGATTGCATGGCATGCCTAGTAGCATTATTTCGGATAGGGATGCAAGGTTCCTAAGTTATATTTTGGAAGACTTTGTGGGGTAAGTTGGGAACTAAACTCTTATTTTCTGCCACTTGTCACCCACAAACTGTTGGTCAAACAGAAGTAGTTAACATAACCCTTTCTACTTTGTTGTGTTCAGTCATTCAAAAGAACTTGAAAACATGGGAAGATTGTTTACCACATGTTGAATTTGCATATAATAGGAGCATGCATTCAACAACTAAATTTTCACCTTTTGAAATTGTGTATGGGTTTAATCCACTAACTCCTTTGGATTTAACTCCTTTACCCATGGCTGAGCATGTAAACTTAGATGACAAGAAGAAAGTTGATTTTGTGAGGCAAATTCATGACAAGGCATGACATAACATAGAGAGGAAGACTGAACAATATGCCAACCAAGCCAATAAAGGGCGCAAGAAGGTCACATTTGAGCTGGGTGATTGGGTTTGGTTGCATATATGGAAGGAGAGATTCCCAGCCTAAAGGCATTCTAAATTACTCCGGAGGGGTGATGGTCCATTCCAAGTGATTGAGAAAATCAATGACAATGCATACAAGCTCGACCTCCCAAGTGATTACAATGTGAGTGCAAGCTTTAATGTTGCTGACTTATCTCCTTTTGATGTAGGTGACGATTTGAGGACAAATCCTTTTCAAGAGGAGGGGAATGATGAGGACATAGGAGCACCACTCAAAGATCCCTTACAAGTTCCCGTTGGGCCAAAAACAAGAGCAAGAGCTAAGAGATTCAAAGAAGCACTACATGGGCTGATCCTTGCAATTCAAGATGATCCTAAGGTAGCTCAACTTAAAATGGGCACAAAGGAAGAACAAGAGTCAATGTCATCCAAGTAAGCATGGACGTGGACGTGGGCTGAATAGGCCAAGTAGGGCGTGGAGCATGGCTTAGAGCTCAAACTTAGGCGTGAGACATGCTTGGAGTGGAGAGCAAGTTGTTCCTAGTTTAAATTAATGGCAGATTTACTTGCCTCTTTAGTATTTATTCTTCTATTAGAGACCATTTACTTGCATTTTTTGTATGGGCTGATTTTTGTTAGATATTATTTAATTATTTTCCATTAAGCATAATTGAACAACTTGGCTATATAAGCCTATGTACACTAAGGGAAAAAAGTTAGACTTTGAATATAATTTGAGAGAGAGTTTTCCCTTTGGTTCTTTTGAGAACTTTTTTGAACTTATCAAGAGTATTCTTCTCGCATTCAAAACTTAGACTTATCACTCACACCTCCTTTCTATTCTTGAGTGTGGCGTCTACCATTTTCTTGATACCAAGGTTCCTATCTCGTTATAGATAGCGGCTTGCGGTCCTTGTTTTCTTACAATCATAATCTAATTTAGAATGGTCCTAATGAAGATCTCAACATTAATTTTTGGGTCTCACTTCTTTAGGTGAGGTTCGTATTAGCTTCAATCCTAAGTGGTAACATCCATGTATTGCTTAAAGCAATCACTTAGCAACCAAATTTACTAAATGAAAATAAAGAGTTATATAGACTCAATAAGATAAATACCAATACCTCTATCAGTCGAAACCATCTGTCCTATCTTTCTAGGTTGCTATCACCAGCTGTCACTACAGTTACTTTGATCCATGCTGAATTTGGCTCACCTTTAAAGCCATACCATCATGTAGTGTGATACTAGTACCTATAATTAATGTGCGTGAACAATATATATATTTTACCCAAAAAATGTTTTTTAGTAAAAATTTCACCTCGTAATAACAATATATTGTAATAATAATACGGAAATACACTCGATTTATTATTATTAATACAACTATATTTAATAAAATAATTTTACAAACTCCACCACTACCTCATAGCTCAATATAGAAAAATACATGATGTATTGAGACTATAGAAACTCCTTTTCAAATATGCTTAACTTAAAATATATCAAAATGATATTTTTATCACCTTCGAATCACTAATACGAAACAACACTTAACGTATTAGTGGCATGAAAAATATAAAATATTTTTCACAAATTCATATTTTTACTTAACACAAAAATTAGCATATAAAAAGGTGTAGAGATAAGTATTTATGAAGGCATACATAATAGAGAGATGGGGTATTTATAGCTGATTTTTCAACTTCTGGTACCCTTTTCGACCCTTTGTAGGTACCTTTTCATGCACATCTGCGAGGCCTTGTTGACCATCTTAGGGAGCCCCCCGTAAAATATCAGCGAGGTCCAACTACCACAAATCCACCCAATACACACTTGCAGACCTCTCGCCAACCACTTCAATAAGCCCCTAACAAGGACCCAAAGAGGTATCCAATGAACCACCAAAAACTAGATTTTTTTAATTAAAAACTCAACCATTTAAAAATCCATAAGTACCCCCAAAAGTGAAAATTAAATGCAATTAACAACAATTTAAACATGCATACTGCATGCTTTTAGCTACCCTATGGAGTGTGTAATATGCAAACATACAGAGTATTAAAATCTACCTGAGTGTGTGTGATATTGATCATAAGTATAGCACCGCACAAAGAGGTAGACAAAAAATTGAGTAAAATAAATAGACTCTATATTTTGCACATGGAAACACTAATAATGACTCAAAGGGACTTACAGGACTTACAAAAATTAACATTTTTAAGGATAAAATTAGATTTCACTTTTTTTATTTAAAACTAAAAAATGAAGAAAAAAATCTATATCTCTTTCCCTATCTCTTCTCTCTACATATATTTCCAAATCAACTCAACCATCTTATACTTTTGACTCAGACTTTTTTCCCCCAATTTGGTATCAAACAAAGAGTTTATCTCACGTTTTGCACACTTCACTTCCTTCGTATCAATATCATTAGGACCCTTTCTATTTACATATGTCAATTTTTCTCCAAGTTTTGAAAACACCACCTTTTACATGACCCACGTTAAGCTTAGTCATCACATTATCAAACAAACCACCACCACCCCAAGATTGCTCCCAAACTGACTCAACAACTTGTGCGCGGCTATCAACCTGCACCAAAATTCTTCCAACTTGAACTTTCTCATATTCTTCTTATGCCATTGCTTTTTTTTTTTTTTGTCTGTTTTTTTTTTTGTCAACCTTTGGATACACCACATTACAGCATGATTCAAAGTAGAATTATCCTAATGATAAACCTTCATTCAAGGAAGATTATGCTCCTAGCTCAGACTAACAAAGGCTTTATCCATTCTTACTTGTGTATTCTAGTAAGGACCTCTTCGATTATTCCATGTGAATCTCTACCTTTCAAACTACAACTCATGAAGGTCACATTAAAAATTAGCACTTCTAAACTAATGCATTTACTTTTCAGAACGCATCTTACCCCCACCTGATCATCCACACGAACAATCTCATTAAAATCTCCAAACACAATCTAGGGTAGATCAAACTCCACTGCAACCTTTTTTACATGGTCCCAAGAGTGCATTCTGAGTGCCTGCTTGGGATTTCTATAAAGCCAATAGCTCTACACATCGTACCTTTTTGAAATCTTAATAATTGCATCCATATATCCAGGTGAGAAAGACTTGATATCAATATCCATGCCATTCCTCCATAGCAACATCAAACAACTGCCGCTACCCTTCTAAGAACCTCTAAACAACCTTCAAACCCAAACGTTACTCTAATTCTTTCATCTTCATTTTTATCAAGCCTTATTTCCATTGTAAAAACGAACTTAAGACCTTTACTTTCCACCAGCCATTTAAGGTTCCTCAATGTTAGAGGATTCCAAGCCTTCTAGCATTGGAACTTAGCACGATCATGACTCATGATAGAGTTCATCACTAGAACCCATCAAGTTTCATAAAAATGAGTGATAGAAACCGAACCAACACCATAAATTTGGTCACAAGCATCACAATCAGTATCCAAAATACACATAAACATGCCCTTATGAAACTTTTTTTCCCCACACCTACACTCTTTCCCTTCTTATTCCCAAAAAATACTTTCCAAGCTCAAGAGGATTATCTTACATCTTAAAAGAAGCTCATTTTTTACTTATAGCCACAAGAGGCAACTTCCCGGAATTAGGAAAATTATTCTCAAAATCCAAAAGTAAATATACAGAGTTCCCAACAACTAACAATACACCTTTATTTGGGAAGGGTACAATAGCCGAAGAAGAAACCTAAAAAAGAGCCCATGCTTGAACACTTTGTGACACCAACTTCTTCATAGAGTTACCATACATCTCCACCACATCCTTTACAAGAAAATGAGTAAACACCCCACTCGTTAAGTAATCCAACACATCAGCCATGGGAATCAAAGCCAAACACTCAAAGCTACCACACTTTGATGAACCTAACACCATATTTTCATGTCTACAATCTTTCTCCTCACTACCATCTAAAACAATTGTAGGAAGTTTACCACGAAACCTCTCCTTCACCACCATCAGTTTAGGTTTTATTTCTTCAAACTTCATCCAGGTACTAAACAGTACCACACTTTCTTCTTCCGCAGACTTCCTCATCCTACAACCATGATTCTACACCTGAAATACATGATAGGCAACCTCTCATATCAAAAGTCAATCCAAATTGAATCCAAATTATGTTTCCTAATCATTCACATCTCAGGCAAGAGAGCCTTAGTGACATCAATAATTGCACAAAACCTTCATCCGTTCATAACCAAACCACTAGAAAGGGGAAAATCAACATTAATAACCTCACCAATCAGACTACCAATCTTAGCTACCTTACAATGAGTAACATGACTAAGTGGAAGTCCCCTCACATGGATCTAGAAAGATCATTCCACAAAACAAACCTTTAGCGAAAATCACTTGATATTGATACAAACACTACTCAAAATGAGAGTAGAACAGAGCAAAGGTTCAAAGTAGCAAGACTTCTCAAATTTGTAAGAAGTTGAAAAGGATAAAAGTCTAAATGGTGCACCTAGTCTTCCAAAATCTTGGGTTCGCTATAGCTCCGGCCAGTTGTCTTAACTTGTAAGAAATTTTTGACTAAATATCGACCAAACTTGATCTTATATTTACCTTTATTTATTAGCCTATTTTTCAACTATTTCATCTTCTTCTTTTTTACTTTACTTCGACCTATTACTCATTTGTTTTGTAAAAAAAAAAAAAGACTTATGGCCGGTTGCACTAACTTGCATAATCAGTGATTAGAGAATTTTAACCAAATTCAACCTTATGTAAACCTTTGTTTATTAGCATATTTTTCAACTATTGAATAATTCAACCTTTTTATTTGATTTTGCTTTGACCAGTACCAAGGATAGCCGGTCAAAACCGATTATGAGTCATCTTTTAATAAATAAATAAATTTTAGAAAACTCATATAAGGACCATTATATTTTCACGGTATACGGCCTTTTATTTAGATAAATGCCCTTGCCTTGTTGAATTTGGTCAAGCACGTAAATTTTATTTTGAAGACAACAAATTAACATAATAACAAGGACGTGCATTAGAGAGAGAAAATTTAACTTGAAGTTCTTGAAATTTCATCCTTCTTTTATATGATGCTTAGGTCTACCATTTCTAAGTTTTGTCAGTGATTTATCAGGCCTCTTTAATTTTAATTCCTGAGCTGCCAAATCATTTTAGTTTTCCATAATTGAAAGTTGTTTCAGGTTCTGAAATAAGAGTATAAAGTTGGGTTTCCACTGTACCTCTGATTTGCTTTAATATATCCAATCACAAGCATGCAATCGTTGACTGTTGATCATTACTTTTATGGAGATGGAGGAGGTTTTTAATGAACTCTCTTTCATCAAGAAACATTTTTGAATGCTTGGAGCATTGTGATGATCCAAAGGGTGCATGTGTTTTCTTCTTAGTTTAGAAAAGGCTTTAAATACCCTTTATCTTAGTCTCTTTTCTTGGTCTTTTTTTTCTCTTTCATTTCAATCTTTTGAGTTAAAAGTGTTATTTTGCCTTTCCATTTACCTCACTGTTTGGTTTGTATTTTTTATTAGCATGAGTCATGTAATTAGTGTGTGATATGTTATAATTAATACTTGTCTATCTGTAATAGGACTCTTGTAATTTTCTATATATACCTCCACTGTGAGATAAATTAGAGATAATTAATAACAAGACAATAATTTATTCTCATTATATTTAACTTGGTATAAGAGCAATCACAAAAAAAAGGAATGTCATCTTCTTCTTCGGCCTCACTGCAGCTGACCAGCCATTGCCGTTGTCAGATTCGCCGTCAGCGCCGTTCCCTCTACAGCAAGCCATTCACTCCTCAGCCACGTGTGCAGCTCGTCCCTCAACCAGCGCCGTCCACCACTTGACCTCTCTCAGCAAAGCTGCCATTCCATTAGCCACCAGTCGCAGCTCTTTCTCCAGCATTGCCAGTCGTTGTTCTCTCTTCAGCCCATCGTCCGTTCGCAGCGTATACCTGAATCAGTTGCTAACCAGCAATGTCATTCGATTCCTTTAGCGCCGCCTCACCTTCATCGACCATCCTTTCACTGTTGGGTGCCCCAGTCGTAACTTCCCAAAATCGCATCAGTTGCCAACCAACAGTGCATACTTGGATCAGTCGCCAACCAGCAGCGCCGTTTGGTTCCTTCATCGGCCTTCATCGATCTTTCATCTGTTACGTTGGGTGTGTCAAGTTCTCCTTCATTTGGTCAGAAGTCTATATCATCAGCCCAGGTCAATAGTAAAGGCGCATTCAAGGGATAAATCCATTCAAAAGTTAAGGCCCAGTCAATAGTTGGTCAAGGCCCAATCAACTAAAAAAAATTTATTCCGCTTCCGTTGCATTTTATTATTGTCTGTTTCAATGAAAGATATGAAAGAAAATTAGGATTCTAAGACCAATGAAGTATCTAGCCCAGCCATTCAAGTAAAGTCACCAGTACCATATTTCTATGGAGTAGCTGGACAGGATCATCATGCGACATGTAGAGGTACCTTTACAGCTTCTATAGTTGGTTATGGTAAGATTGTTATGGTTCCAAACGTTTCTCACATTGTTGGATTTAATACTTAGATTATTAATTTTGGTGCATCTAATCATATGACTTATGATAAATCTTATTTTAATGACTTGTCTTCCCCACCAGTGTCTTAAGTTACGAATGTTAATGGTGCTTTTCCTGTGTTAGGGATGGGGTCAGTTCGTTACCCCAATCTTACAGCTCCAAAATGTTTTATATGTACCGGATTTATCCCATCACTTAATATGTGTCCCATAGTTGAATACTGAGTCTAAATTTTCTGTAACCTTTTATATTATTTATGTAATCTTTCAGGATCTTTTTACCAAGGAAATAATTGATCGGGGGTATCTGAGGGATAGATTGTTTCGTTTGGTTCAGACCTATGCAGGGGAGAAACCAGGAGCATAGTCTTTTACTGCTTTGATTTCGAGTTTTGACTAGCTAAGTGAAATTTGGTTATGGCATCACCGCTTAGGGCATCCGTCTTTTAGTCTTATGAAAAAATCTATGCCTATTCTATTTATTGGTGTGAGTGAATCTACTTTACGTTGTGAGACATGTGCCTTGGCCAAGAGTCATCGTACTACTTATTCTCCTAGTATTTCTAATAAAAGTACTATTCTTTTTTAATTGATTCATTCTGATGTTTGGGGACTGTCTAGAGAGCCTATTATATCAAGTATGAGGTATTTTGTGTTGTTTATTGAAGACTGTATAAGATTATCATGGGTTGCTCTTCTTAAAACCAAAGATGAAGTTTTTTCAACTTGTCAAACTTTTCGTACTCTTGTTCAAACACAATATAATAGTACCATTAGAGTCCTACGTTCTGACGATGGGAGAGAATATGTTAATCATGCTTTCCAAGATTTTTTTCCAAACACATGGGTTGTTTACCAAACTACTTGCCCACAAACACTATAACAAAATGGGGTGTCCGAAAGAAAAAATTGTCACTTACTTGATAGGGCTCGTGCGCTCCTATTTAGTGCTCATATGCCAAAATATCTTTGGGGAGATGTTGTACAAGCTTCCGCCCATCTCATTAATCGCCTCCCATCTAGTGTCCTTCACAGACAAATCTCATTAGAGGTTCTCGCATCTCATGTATCCTTTCCATCATTTCATAATCTTCCTACCCATGTATTTGGTTGTATTGCTTTTGTACATGTTCCTAAAAATCAGAGGTCTAAGTTAGATGCCCGAGCAATTAAGTGTGTGTTTGTTGGTTATAGAGGTTATCAAAAAGGGTACAAGTGCTACCATCCACCTACCATAAAGTATTATGTCATTATGGATGTCACTTTCTTTGAGGACATAAGCTATTTTTCTTCTTCTGATACTCCTCTTAAGGGGGAGAATGCTGTATCATGGTGAGGGGAGGAATTGGAAGGAATTGAGGAAGAAACGCAATCAGGAGATACTTTGATGGGTGCAGTTGAGGTTCTTGTCCCATTGAATCCAGTTGTAGAAGAAACAGATGCCTTAAGTATCCAAGCACCAGTTCCGATCACTGAAAATAAAAATGAAGACACAACTATTCCCTTAGGCATCACTCCTACCCTTGATTAATAACTCCCTGGTATGGAAGGTCACTCATATGAGGTATGTACATCCACTGATACTAATAGCATTGAATCTAGTGTTGGACAGTACATGTTACCAAATAGGTCTACTAGGGCTCAACTAGCCAAAAGGTACGAAGCAGATGTTCATGCAAAATCAAAATATCCAGTAGCCAACTACATGTCCACTAAAAGATTGTTTAAGCCATATAAATCATTTATAAATCAAATGTCTGCTGTATCAGTACCTAACAAAGTGTAGGATACGTTGGGAGATCCAAAGTGGAGGAAGGCAATGGATGAAGAGATGGAGGCGTTGCAGAAGAACGATACTTGGCAACTTGTGCCTCCACCACAAGGCAAGAAGGCAGTTGGTTGTCGTTGAGTGTTTACTGTGAAACACAAATCCTATGAATCAATATAGAAATCATATACGTAGGATAAAAAGTTACTGAACATTTACACTCAATATTCAACTGTAGGACATATACTTAGTAATGAGATAAATCAGGTACATATAAAACATTATGGAGCTGTAAGGTTGGAGTAATACGGACTGACCCCATCCCTAACACAGGAAAAGCTTCACCATTAGCATTCGTAACATAAGACACTAGTGGGGAAGATAACTCAGTAAAATAAGAATTATCATAAGTCATATGATCTGATGCACCATAATCAATAATCCAAGTATTAGATCCAACAAAGTGAGAAATGTTTAAGGCCATGCCAATCTTACCACAACCAGCTATTCAAGATGTAGGGATGCCTTCTCATGTCATATGAAGATTCTGTCTAGCCACTCTATAGAAATCTTGTTCTTGGACCAATTGTATCGCATCTACTTTCCCTTTAGGATGCTATTATGCCTTTTAGGTTTCAAGTGTGGGTTCATCTTTCAACAAGTCTCTCAAAGATGCCCAACATCAATGCAATAAGAGCATTGAGGATGAGGGTGACAGGCAAAGCCTGGTGTGGCCCTTGTTGATGAAATGGAATTGAACTCTATTGCTGGAGGAAAGATACTTGTGATTTGGCTTGAATGAATAGGCTAGATACTTGAACTTGTGCCTTACTAAGACTTTCTTGTTGAGATTCATCCTTACGAATATATGTAAAAGCTGTGGTCAAGCTCGGAGGGTCTAGCATTCGGAGCAATTTGCCCTTGGCACTGTTATGTTTTGCATTAAGTCCTCTTAAGAATGCATGAACTCACTCAAGCTCCTATGTTTCGCATCAAGTCCTCTCAAGAATGCATGAACTTGCTCAAGCTCTTTCTCTTTTTGGTACTATACTTGATCATCCTGATTTTTAATTTTGCACGGACGCTTTTGATCAATTTTAGCCATACATTCTTCAGTTTGGTAAAAAACATAGATACTTATTGCCCATTTTGTTGTATTCTAGCTGCTTTGTACATCAATTCATGAACCTGTATAAAATCAGATTCATTGGTATAGAGATCTCCCAAAGTCTTCCATATGGCTTCTGCTGTGTCACACTCCTCCACCATCTATAGTACATCATCAATAATGGCTTTGAATAGAATTGACATTACAAGGCCATCATCATCTTCCCACTTAGTATAGGTCTCCACATCAACTTCATAAGGAGCCTTGATTGTTTCAGTCACATGCCCCATCTTGTGCATCCCATAGAGATAAATGGACATAACCTTTTTCCATATTTGAAAGTTGGTATCATTGAGTTTTGTAGCCCTAAAAGAGCTACCTTCGGAGCTCTTGACAGAGAACTCAAATTTTGGGATTTCATTGGTCTGAACCTGATTTTCTCTTGAATCTCCCATTGGAATAGATAATAATAATGTGCAGCAAAAATTTTAAAAAATTAATTATTTTTTCATTAGGGTTGTTGACTGGGCCTAAGGGGCTTGTTGAGCTGGTAAGGAACTGGGCCTGAATTGGAAGGCTTTGAAAATGGGCCTGAATTGGAAGAGCTTGAAAGTGGTGAAGGAAATTGGTGAAGCAATTGATGGCAAACTAGTGAACTAGTGAAACCAACAGTGAGATCCTGTTGCACAGGATTGATGAAATGGAAATTTGAGTACTTGATGGCACCAGGAAGAGCAATGGGTGAGGTAGGCAGCAACAATGTAGCAAGTGGTGGCGACAAAGGTTGACAGCGAGGGGATTCATGTAACATAAGAGCATTGCGATTGGGTGGTTGTGTCCCTAACGTTGCCGGCGAGGATGAGGGGCAGGATGGGTGAGGGCGATGGTGGAGGTGGCTGGTCGGGCGATAGGTGAGCTAGCTCCCTAGTACCTTGGTTTGGGGTTGATGATGGCAGCGCACAACGGTGCGCCACATGTCTACAACTACATTAGGAACTCTTGAAGTTCTTATGGGATGGCTTTATGTTTTCGAGTATGTAGATGATTTTAATACCTTTGTTTTTTCCTTCCAATTGGAAAAATGTGGGAAAAAAAAGAATTTGGAACATTGATGGCTCCTTGGTGGTTTTGAACAATTATCATCCTGATTATCATATTGATTTATATAACTTTACCTCAGTTCCTTTTTTGAAACAGATACATGGCATACCAAGAAACTTGATTTTTGCTAACAACATCATCAAGGTTGCTAGCAACATTGGCCCTGAGAAGGAATTAATTAATTTGCTTTGCAAAGCACCTAAGATTGAAATCCTAAAGCCTCTACAAGCTAGTAAATTTCTGAAGGAACAAAGTCTTCTTGATATTCCTATTTGGATGTAACTTAATTATGAGAGGAATTTTGTATTTTGTCATATTTGTGGTTTGATAACTCATGTAATTGCTCAATGTCGTACTAGAGATGCAACTTTTATCGAGCTCGATGTTGGAAAATTTCATTTTTTACATACCAGAACAACGATCAACCAAAATTTTAATCGAATTACTAGATTCAGAAGGATTGATGGGGAATGATCAAACTCTCACCAAGAATTAGCTAGCACTATTGAGCATTATTTTCGAGCCATCTATTCGTCAATTGGGCCAAGAGAATTTAATCAAGTGCTACAATTTTTGGAGCCGTTGTTACGAATTCCCGTAAGTTCAAAAGTAGTAAGGTGTGCATAAGCACAAGTCGAACCTCAGAGACTTGACATAATTTCATATATTAAGACTATCTATCTAATTTTTACTCATTCTAACTCTATTTGAATGATCGAATTTTTAAAAGAATCTAAATGCCAAATTTACAAAGTGAAATTAAATAAAAGAAGTTTCAACACAATTAAGAGAAGTCTAAGAATTCAACTTCCCTCATTCTACTCCTATGATTTTTTTTTAAGTCTCATTAATATTAGAATAAAGTGTATGAATTATTAATCAAACTCTACTCAAGTAATTATCACCCACATTTCTATAGTCATATTAATCCTAATCCATATAAACCTAGCACACATGGCTATGACTATCTAAGTATACCTGGGTCATTAAACACCTAGAGTTTAAAAGTGATTACACACATATATATGGAAATTTCTTGCCTCATTACACACATGCCAATTTAATGCTTGTTCATAATTTTATATCAATCTTTTCAATGGTGCACAAAATTAACAAAATACATAAATAAGTGATCAATTTATAAATAAGTGTTAAGCACATTAAATTAAATAATTCAAATACTAAATTTATATTAAATAAACATCAAATAATCATGTTCATAGAATGGGTTTCATTAAATCCATATAACAGAGTTTATACTCTATAATATTCATCTTCGAATCAATAAAAACAAGAGGAAAACTTATAAGAAACATGAAAATTACACTTAGAATAGATGAATGGTGAAATTCTTGTGTGGAATCCCTCCAAAACCTTTCCAAGCTACCTCTTCCTACTCACAAATGGAGAAAACCCTCTCAAAGTGCTCTAGCTCTAGCTGCTCTCTCCTTCCCAAATTATCTACTTAGGTTAAGTTATTGAAAAATGACCTAATATGGACCCTTGGATCATATCTTAAAAGATCCAAGGGCTGAGGTTGAAAGTTGGAGTAAAAATGGATCCAATATGGAGTTATTCGAGCACTAGAAAAACTTCGAGCACCTCTGCCCAAGCATGTTCGCGCCATGCCACTAATTGCCAAGGATATTAGTGATGTTCTCAAGCTGGGGCTTGGATGACTCACTATAATGGCCTAATCCTTCTCGTACATTTTTGCACAATGTTCGGCTATGGCCTGGGCCTTCCTGTTAATTTTTGTTTTTCAGGCGTGATGTGGCCTGAATTGACACATGCGGCTCAACTCTCCCTATTTTTTATCACATTTTCAGACTTCTAGATGCCACGACTTAACCTGCATTTCTTTTATTATGGTCTGTTTTTACTCTGTTTGCTATCGCTCCACCTATATTGATATACTTAAATACAAATTAAGCATTTTCATGATATTTAGCATGAAACAACACAAATAGTTAGCCTATAAATGAGAATATAACTCTACTTTCATAGAATTACACACCCTCAAACTTAACTCTTTGCTTGTCCCAAGCAAATCAAACACAGAAACTAACTAAACTAAAATTTTAACATCTAAATATGATAAACACGAATTTATAACTATAAGTCATATTAGTTTCAAGCATGCTCAATGAATTCAAGGACCCTCAAAGATTAACCAATACACTCAACTTAAATATTAATCTAGTTATCAATCTATAATTAATTCATTTATGTGTATGACCAATTTTTTGATGACATGCTCCATGTGTTTGTGTTATGCCAAACTAGTTTGTATCATATGTCATCAAAATAAACTCATGTAAATCATGCAAACAAAACAATAGAATCAAACTTCATAAGTCCACATTTAATCTCTCTCTTTACTAATGTAAATGCGAACTTAGATTGAAATCAATAGGTCTTTCAAACCTTGTAATGATAGGCTAAGGTATGAGTAAGTGAGATAGAAAAAAATTGGGCTTAAACACACCCTTAGCTAACGAAATACATACTATAAGCTAATGAGCTCACAACCACAAGTGGTGCACCATCAAACTTAAGTTATTTTGCACTTCATTGTTTCCAACTTTATTTACTTATACATACATACATACATACATATATATATATATATAGATAATCCATTAATTCCAAGAAGGTAAGCCGCACATTCCCAACACACATTAACTTAACAAAAGATATCACAAAACAAATTCAACTAAGGGTGTTATGGGTAAGTGGGATTTTTCATTTAGGCTAGGCTAATCACATCGATAAAATGAAATAAAAAGTTAACGTAAAAGCTCAAAATATCCACTAAGGACATAAATAATCATGGTGGCTTGAAAAACCCAAACGGTCCAAAGAAAGTCTAAATCATTTCTCAACCTAAGTAGCACATATGATTTCGCCTCAAAAGACCTCAAAGTGGATTCTAAAGTTCGTTATAGACATAAATCATCAAAGCATGAAATCCACAGAAACTTCTTAAAAAAAGCATACAATTTCACAAAGTTATGGCATGTGTATGTAGGATGGAGCATTTCAAATAAAAAAAATTAGCCATACATATGCTCAATGAATACACATGTCATAATTACCATATTTCAATCCAAGTCTAATGTATGCTAACCACAATTCATCATTGGGTTCCTATTAAATTCATTTCACATTTACAAACACAACTATAGTCATAAATAGTCATTTTTACCACAAAACTATGATGTAACTAAAAAAACGAAAGTTTCACACCCCTAAATTTAACATGCATATTGTTCCCAATATGTGATAAAAGAAATAAAAGCAAACAAAGGATGAGAAAAACTCCCTCACACTTAAAGCTTTAACATTTTTTATTTGTATCTTCTTTAAGCTCCAATACTTCTTTTTATTACCTACAAAACAAAAACTCGTTAATTTATCAAAAATTGGGTTGCCTCCTAACAAGCGCCTCTTTTTATAGTCGTTGGCCCGACTTCCCTTTCTCTTCTCTAATCCTCATGGTCCAAGGTATCCAACTTGACAATGGATATGAGTTTCTCCACCTTTCCTCCATAAAATTGCTTGAGCCGTTGTCCATTCACCAAAAATCTCTTCTTTGCATCATCTTCTAATTTAACCACTCCATGGGGTAATACTTTGGTGATGTTGAAAGGACCTCGACCATCTAGATTTAAGCTTACTCGGAAGTAACTTTAAACGAGAATTAAATAAAAGAACTTGTTATCTAGGTTCAAAGTGGCGATCCACAATCTTCTTGTTATGCCATTTCTTGGTTTTCTCTTTATAAACCTTAGCATTCTCATAGGCGGAAAGATGAAGTTCATCAATTTCATTCAATTGTAACATTTTCTTCTCACCAGCCACTGTGATATCCATATTCAACTCTTTCAAAGCTCCAACTCCATCGGAAGGTGACATTATAATCATTTATACAATATCTGTAAAATTTGTGGATTTAAGTAAACTCTTTGATAATAATCCAAAATAATCATGAAATTCATTAGAAAGAGTTATATTTTGATGTCCACTCATTAGATTTTCATTACCTTTTGCAGGAGATAAAGAAAACAACAAAAAGTGCATAATCCAGCTTTGTTGTAGCTTTTCCACAGCATTGCTGCAGCAATATTACACCAGGAAAACAGCGTGAAAAACAGGAATTGATTTGGAAATAAATAACAGGAGCTGATTTGGACTCTCAGCAAAAGGATAATATTGGGCACTTACTAACTCACCTTTTTAGGGATAATTTTGGAAGTTAACACAAGAAAAATTATCTCCAATTAAACCTAGGGTTTAATCCATAAAATGGGGGCTAATTTAAAGAGGAGATTGGCAGCAGCAACCTAGACAGATCTGGGCAGCAATTCAGCAGAGAAGAAGAGGCAAAAATAGAGCATCACGCAGAGAGAAAATTTGGGCAGCAGACAGGGATCTGGAAAGAGACCAATTGAAGGCTCCATTTGTAAGGATATTCATTGAAGAAAGCAAGAGAGAATTAGAGATTTGGAATCCAATTTATTAAGATTTAGTCAAAGGGAGTTTTATTAATTTATTTCTTCTTATATTATTCTTTTATTGTTTTTCAAATCTCTATAACTCTATGGATCTGATGTTGAATATGAATAAATTGATATTTGATTTCATGAATATGATTGACTAAATTTTCATTTAGTTAGGATTGTGGATGTGCAAGTGTATGTAGACTTTGTGCTTCAATTTTAAAAACTTGTGCTTTGCTTGACAAAGGGTGCTAGTTATTCGATGCTTAATTTATTGATTTATTCTTATTAATTGCCTGATCAGCAATTGATAGGATAGTAAACTGAAATTAATTCTAAAAATGTTAATTTAAGTTGGATGAAGCTAGAATAGTGTGTAGAAATTAATATAGGAATATATAAATATCTCACATAACCCAAGAGAATTTGTGCATGAAATGTTCTTAGATTCAGTTGTGCATAGGAATATGTTTCATTGAGTCATAGAATATATAAACATTGCAGATTCAGAAGAATCCTTTGTAATTTTTGCAATTCTAGTTATTGGTGCACTTTGTCACAACATTGCTACAACAACGCTGTAGCAACGCAGTTTGTTTACATCACTTGTCACATTTGCACTCCTAACTGATTTATCTACTTGCGATTCATGATATCCTTCTCATTGAACTTTGTTTCAGTATTTTTACTCTTTTCTTCTCGTGCTATTTATTTTATTTTAATAAACAAAAACACAAAATATTGATTTTAATAGTTAATTTTTACGATATTTTTTAGTATTCCAATCTTCGTGGAAACGATCTTTCTTATAATTATATTACTTGTTTGTGACACGTGCATTTGTGTAAAATCATATACACCATTTTGAGCAACAAGTTTTTGGCGGGTTGCCGGGGATTGGCAACGTTAGAAATTATTCGTAGAAATCGACTTTCGTTTTTATTTAATTTTTGTTTATCTAATATCTCCTTTGTGTCTTTTGTATGAGTAGATTTTGCGACAAGGATATCTTACTCTTCGATCTCAAAATTGAACGTACTTTCAAACTAAAAAGGAGAGAACAACAAGGTTTCGCTCAAATTGAAGAGATAGCACAAGCAGGGGACGAAAATAATGGCCATGAACAGAATTTAAACAACGCAATCAATGTGATACCTCCAATGGATGATAGGGACAGAGCTTTGAATGAATATGCATTGCCTATGCTAAAAGGGTTCAATCCAAGCATCACAAGACCAAATATTCAGGCTACTCACTTTGTGTTAAAATCAGTGATGTTTCAGATGCTACAAACTGTTGGGCAATTCAGTGTGTTACTTACAGAAGATCCTCATCTGCATCTCAGGTTATTTATTAAAGTCAGTGACTCATTTAAATGGACAGGGGTAACCGAGGAAGCATTTAGGCTCAAATTATTTCCTTATTCCTTAAGAGATCGTGCTAAAGCATGGCTTAACTCCCTACCACCTGACTCTATTGCAACTTGGAATGATTCAGTTGAGAAATTTTTGATGAAATACTTCCCACCAACAAAGAATGCTAAATTGAGGAATGACATCACCTCCTATCAATAATTGGATGGAGAATCTCTATATGAAGCTTGGGAAACATTTAAAGAATTGTTAAGGAAGTGTCCTCACCATGGTATACCTAATTGGATCCAAATGGAGACTTTCTACAATGGTCTCAATGCTCAAACGAGAACTATTGTTGATGCATCTACTAATGGAGCTCTTTTAGCCAAGTCTTACAATGAAGCCTATGATTTACTTAAGAGGATGACTAGCAATAATTATCAATGGCCAATGGACAGAGTAGCAACAACAAAAAGAGTGGCTGGTGTGCATGAGGTTAATGATGTTACGGCACTTACAGCTCAGGTTTCATCCTTGGTTAATCTCTTGAAGAATCAGCATGTGATAGCAAATGTGAATTCAATCCAAGATTCAGGAATTTCATGTGTCTACTGTTTAGGGTCTCATGTGTTTGATAATTTCCCTTCAAATCCTGAATCAACTTATTTTGTGAGTGATGTCAACAGGAACCACAATCCGTACTCCAACACATATAACCCAGGGTGGAGGCAACACCCAAATTTCTTTTGTAACAATCAAGGTGGTGGTCAAGCTAACCATACCATACCTAACCGTCCTATGTACCCTCCAGGTTTTCAACAACAGCCACAAAGAAACCAACCGAATGAACCATCTAGTTCGTTGGAATCTTTACTCAAAGAATACATGGCAAAGAATCATGAAATCCTTCAAAGTCAAGCTGTTTCAATGAGAAATCTCTAAAATCAAGTGGGATAACTAGCTAATGAACTTAGGAACCGTCCATAGGGTGCGCTTCCAATTGATACCGAAACTCCAATGAGAGAAAGAAAAGAGTTTTGCAAAGCCATTACTCTAAGGAGTGTAAAAGAATTAGAGGGACCAAGTGGGCAGAAAATAAGTGAAAAAGAGAGCACTTTAGCCCAAGATAAGGAGGAAAAAGAGCAAGACAAATCTGAAGCAGTTTTAAAAAACTCAGAAAATTTTGGTACCCAAAATGCTACTGCATTGTTGCAGCAAAGTTCCCAGGAGCACAGACCACCTCCACCATTCTCTCAAAGATTTCAGAAACAGCAGCAAGACCTTCAATTCAGGAGATTTTTGGATGCTCTTAAGCAACTTCATATTAACATTCCATTGGTGGAAGCCTTGGAACAAATGCCAAATTATATCAAATTCATGAAAGACATCTTGACCAAAAAGAGACGATTTGGCGAATTTGAGACAGTTGCTTTAACAGGTGAAAGTAGTGCTATGTTACAGAACAAACTTCCTCCTAAGCTCAAGGATCCTGGGAGTTTCACAATTCCATGCTCTATAGGTAATTAATATTTTGGCAAGGCTCTATGTGATTTGGGAGCAAGTATTAATTTGATGCCTTTGTCAATTTTTAAGAAGTTGGGGATTGGTGAAGCATGGCCTACTACAGTCTCTTTACAATTAGCAGATCGATCCATTGCTCATCCAAAAGGAAAAATTGAAGATGTCTTGGTGAAAGTGGACAAATTCATCTTCCCAGTGGATTTTATTATACTTGACTATGAAGAGGACAAAGAAGTGCCTATTATTTTGGGAAGACCATTCTTAGCTACACGCCGAACTTTGATTGACGTTCAAAAAGGAGAATTAACTATGAGAGTTCAAGATGAACAAGTCACTTTCAATGTGTTTAAAACCATTGAATCTCCCAATAATGTTGAAGAGTGCTCATCCATCTCAGTTGTGGATTAAGTGGTATCTAAAGAACCTGAGAAATGTAGCTACAATGATTCTCTACAAATTCTCCACAATATGATTCCGAATTGGGTGAGGTATACTCCACTCTATGTCAACTGAAAGCTCATCATTTTGTGGAGTAGAGCTTGGTATTCGTGTGAATATTTCATTTGTTCATTGAACCAAGCTTGTTGTTGACTTTGATATTCCTGTATTTTGTTCATTTTTGCTTCGAAGTTCACCAACCTATCTTTGGTGGTAGCGTTCTTGAAAGAGGTCTAATCACCCTTCCTACTACCTTGTCCTACCTTAGTAACACTGGTTAGGTGTTGCATGTAAGTGAAAGTCAATGGTTCATCAGGTTGCAAAAGTACCTCTCCCGTGTCATATTGTACCCCGTGTTTGACATATAAGGCAGTGATCAGTTGGGAAAGAAGTAACTGAGGTTGTGATGCTCAGCTAAGTATACAACCCGTTGTTGGATAACCATCCCTACATCAATTGATCTCTCAGTCTCTATTGTATATTGCAAGATTGCCCTCTCCCGATCAACAGTATTGTAATGCTGGGTTGGCATTAATCTAGAGAAAACAAAATACTGCTAGATACGGGATTGGGTTCTATGGTGCTTTGCCTTAAAGGTATTGACCATGTCCCTTTTATATTCCCACTTTGCATAACCATCGGTGAGGGTATTTATAATTTCATCGTAATCCACCTGTTTCAAATAGGTTTCATACCCGCTATCCTGTATGTTCCTCAACCCATATTATGCATTTATAACAGTCCTATTAAAGGGGACCTCAACACCCCTTACCTAAACCATTCCATCCCGAGCTTCTGGGACATTCACATAGAATTTTCGGACCAACAAACTTACACCTGCTTTTGGTGCGTGTACAAATTTCCTCCACCCTAACGCCTCAACCTTATTAGAAATTCCCATTAATTCTACTTGTCCAAAATCTAACCCCCTCTTATTTACCAAGATAATTTCCTCACCGTGGCGCGCTTTGTAGTCTGATTCTTCATAGGTACCCCTTACATATTGGTTGGCTCATTATATACGGCTTACATAATTTGACTCATGTTGCCCCTAAATTGTGATCTGAGAGCCGTAAGTGTTCCGTCTTTGCGTGTCTACATTATTCAACTCATTTGATGCTAAAAATACCTGAAATATACTAAAACATACCCGTGATTCTAAATTGATAGATTTGTGTAAATAATCAAATAAACGAGTTATAACAAATCTCTTTTTAACAATTAAGCACAATAAATCACGAAATATCAGTGCTTTTCAAGCACTTATCAACAGACAGTGCCATAGCCCTATACTCTGCATGAGACCAAATTTCCTCCAACGGAAATACAATAACCTGATGTGGATCTTCTATCCATTTTGGAACCTTCCCAATCTGCATCTGAAAAACATTCAATATGAGTGTGCCCATGATTTACATACAAGATATCACGTCTGGGTGCTCCTTTCAAGTAACAAATTTTTTTTTCTAATACTACCCAATGATGAACTGTTGGGGATGACATAAACTGACTGAGAACACTTACTAAATATGCAATATCTGGATGAGTCACGGTAAGGTAGTTCAACTTTCCAACCAATCTTCAATATCTCTCAAGATCTTCAAATAGTTCCCCATCTACTATAAGGTGCATGTTCGGAGTCATTCGAGCACTACAAGGCTTTGCTCCCAATTTTTCTATCTCAGTTAATAAGTCAAGGACATATTTTCTCTGAGATAGAAAGATACTTACTTTACTCCTTATGACTTCAACACCCAAGAAATACTTTAGCATTCCCAAGTCCTTTGTGTGAAATTGAGTATGAAGGAAAGACTTAAGAGATGAAATTCCCGTTTTATCACTTCCAGTAATAACAATGTCATCCACATACACAACTAAAAGAATGATACCAGCCTCTAATTGTTTGTAGAACACAGAATGGTCAAACTTGCTTTTCATCATACAAAATTTTTCAACAGCCTGACTAAATTTTCCAAACCAAGCACCAGGACTCTGTTTCAAACCGTACAGAGAATTTTGAAGATGACAAACTTGCCTAGACTCCCTTTGAGCAACAAAACCAAGAGGTTGCTCCATATACACCTCCTCTTGAAGATCACCATGAAGAAAACCATTCTTGATATCTAGTTGATGCAAAGGCCAATGATTAGTAGCTGCCATAGAAATAAACAATTGAATAGAGGTCAATTTAGCAATAGGAGAACAAGTGTCAGAATAGTTCACTCCATAGGTTTAAGCATATCCCTTAGCGACAAGACAGGCTTTCAATCGAGCAATTGACCCATCCAAATTTACCTTAACTGTGAACAACCATTTGCATCCTATAGCTCGTTTCCTGGAAGGTAAATCAACCAAGTCCCAAGTACCATTGTCATCTAAAGCATTCATTTCCTATATCATTGCATGATGCCAACCAGGATGAGACATGGCTTCGTGAACAGTTTTAGGGATAGAAATAGAATCAAGGGATGCAATGAAAGAACAAGAGGAAGACGACAAGCAGTTATAAGAAACAAAAGAAGAAATAGGATAAGTACAATGGCACTTACCTTTGCATAACGCAATAGGAAGATTATCCCTCAGGACCAGATCTAATGACGAAGGAGCAGGTGCAGGACATGAATCAAGAGATCTATGTCAGGAGTATACGTGAATAATAGGAGGCTTGATAGGACCTGGATTTGAGACAGGTTTGAAGGATGTGATAGAATAGACTAACAAATCATCATCCTCCTCCTGACGTGTGGGAGGAGGAGAAGACAAAAAATAAGGTGTGTCTTGCATGAAGGTAACATCAATTGAGACAATATATTTTTTAAGACTAGGACAATAACATCTATAACCTTTTTGAAGATGAGAATAACCAAGGAAGATATACTTCAAGGACTTGGGATCTAATTTAGTGAAATGCGAACGAACATCCCGAACAAAACAAGTGCTACCAAATATCTTAGAGTCAACAGGAAATAGTGACTTATTGGGAAATAGGATTTTGTAAAGAATCTCACCATGAAGAACAGATGATGGCATGTGATTAATAAGAAAACATGCTATTTAACTACATCGGCCCAAAAAGGTTTAGGAACATTCATTTGAAATAATAAGGCACGTGCAGTTTTAAGAAGATATTTGTTCTTACGTTCTGCCACTCCATTTTGAAATGGAGTATCAACACAAGAAGCTTCATGAAACATGCCATTTTGAACCATATAAGATTGAAACAAAGTAGATGTATATTCTTTGGCATTATCACTTCGCAAAGTATGAATGGAAACATTAAATTGAGTTTTAATCTCAGCACAAAATGCACAAAAAATAGAAAATAACTCATAACGACTTTTCATTAAATATAACCAAGTGACACGAGAATAATCATCCATAAATGTAACAAAATACTTAAATACAAGTTTAGACAAAATAGGACAAGGACGCTAAACATCTTAATGAACTAATTCAAAAGGAAGACTAGAATGTTTATTGACTCTTATACTCGAACTAAGACAATGGTGTTTTGCAAACTAACAAGACTCACAATCTATGAAGACACTTTACTAAACTGTGAACAAAGCTTCTTGAGTAAAGGAAGAGATAGATGACCCAGCCTACAATGTGGCTTGAAGTGAGATATTTGATGAACATTATTTTGAACCTATTATTTGTTAGTTTTTAAGTATTTATTTCATGATTTATTTCGATATTACTTTGATTTGGAGGATATTTTCATGTTTTATAGGTTCAAACAATGTGAGATGAAAATAGGAGTTAAGTGTTCAAAAAGAGCTTAAAAATATAGCCCTTACATTGTATTTCATTTACTATGTAAATGGGGAGAAATTAGAGCAAAAGAACGTAAGACTTACGTTAGAAATTAGCAACTGTGTAAGGAGCCTTACAAGGCATGTATAACATTGTGCACCGCGGCAGAAGAAAGTGTGTGCCGCGGCATGGAGCTCTCGGGTTGCATTATGGGAAGCCAGAAAATCATTGCACACCGCAATAGGAAAAATTATGCGCCACAGTGAAGAGGTCCCTGTTTTGGTGAGCAGTCTAGAAATTCAACGGGCGCCGAGTCTCGCGTGCTTAAATTTCACTTAAATGCCTTCCAGCTCACACACTAACACATACTCCAAACCTAACCTATAAATACATCACAAAATCCCTCCCCTTTACACAGCATGAACAATAGCCAATTTCCACCATCTTCTTCCATTTTCTAGAGAGAAAAACCTCCATTGATGCTCCATTGAAGCTCTTTTAAGAACCAAATTGGAAGAGGTGACCATACAACTCCAAGAAGGGCATTGCAAGAGTGAAAATAGGGATATCTCCATTGTTTGTAATTCCTTTTCTCTCTTAGATTTTAAGAATGCTATTTGTAAAAGAAAATATTAATTTAGATTTTATTATGAGTAGCTAATCTGATTGTTTGGAATTTAGTGATGGTTTCATGAGTGGATGAATATTTTTATGAATTAATTTGAATTAAAGTGATTTATGTCTTCTTCAATGTTGTTAATATCTTTATTCATAATTAATCTTATCATGTTAATATATGAACATTAGAGAATAAACTAGAATTAAGTATTAGAAATATCATATTTGCTTAATTTAGAAATCTTGAACAAGAATCTAATCAAAGTACATTGATTTGTTTTAGATTAGGTGGCTAATTGATTTCCTAAGGTTTATGCTAGTTGGTTAATTAACAATCTAGATCAAAGAGTTTAATTAATTAATTAAGACAAATTATCAATGGATAATTTCTAGGGTTTATTAGAAAAAGTCGATAAATCTAACTTTCCGTACTTAATTGTGAAATTCTCGTAAAATATTTTATTTACGATTAGTTAGCTAGCTATTTTTTCACACCTTTCCATCATATCACTTCGGCTAATTTTTCGCTCGTTTATTTTATTTTGTTTGAACTTTTACAATTTTAACAATCATTCCATCAACCAACTTTGTTAGAGTGTTTAGGTTTTACTTTTGCAAGCAATTTTAGGAAACAATTGACAAGTTTTATAAACCACCGCAATTCCTTGAGAGATCGTCCTCAGAGTTGCTCATCACTTACTAAGAGTGATTCGTACACTTGCGAGTATTATAATTTGCACATCAATGTTACACCAAAGCAAGCAACAGATTTAGGTATTAGTGTGTCAAGAATGTAGCGGCCTCCAGACTCATGTCCTTTATGAATAATCTTCTTCATCATAAGATCCTGAAATAAGCAATGATTAGGAAAAAATGAGATGTATGTATGTATACATACATACATGTATGTATACCTTAGTCTTGGCTATGATTTCACCACTTAGCTTCATACTAACGCAGTTATTTGGACCGTTCAATCTAGTCTGCATCGCAATTTAGTGCACTTGTGTTTTTTATTTAAAATACTATAAGTCACTAAGCAACTACTAACCATGGTTAAAGTGTAGAAGACTTATTAACTTTTACGTGAAATACTAAAAATTTAATAAGTATTAAAATAAGCACAAAAATTTTAAAATTTTTCAAATTGTTATAAATTTATTTACGTGACATATAAATTGTTGTAGAGGGTGGACTGTGGAGTGAACGGGAGTTGGAATTTTCTCAGATCCAAGCTCTTTCTGTGGTTCCACCTCTCTCTCTCTCTGATTAAGACTCATTTGGAGTGAACGGAAGTTGGAACGACGGCAGGGGAAACGGCGTCAAGGAGAATAACAGTGGCCCACTCAATTCAAAGGTTAGTTTACGTGTGTTATACTATACCCTAGGAGTTAGTTTACATATGTTATAATAATGAGAGAAAAAATTTTGTATTGTTAGTTTAAAAGGTTTTTACGACGGTCGTTTTTTATTAACTATCATAGAATATATTCATTTTTAATTTTAAAATTTTTGATGACTATCGTAACTTAAATGACTGTCATAAAAAATATTTATTCTTTATTTTAAAGTTTTAATAACGGTCATTTTTAATATGACCGTCATCGTAATTTTAAAATTTATGACTATCATCGTTACTTCACGTACACATTTTTAATGATGGTTATTTAAAAAAAAAAATGGTGAACTGTCCTTAAAAGCTATTTTTGGCGTAGTGAGTAGACTGAACTACACTTATTTTTTAGATGTCATTGGGTGTGGCCTATATGAGAACAAATGGAATTTCATCTCCCGTTGGAGATTCCTAACTCAACCTTACTACTTCAAGTTTGGGAGCCCATGGTAGATGATCAGATTGTAAAAGGGAAAGAGAGGTTTAAAGTCGAACAAGGGCTCGCTTTCACTTTGTGGCAAATTTTGATCGCTCAGCTTGGCCATTAGTCAGACATCAATACAAGTTAATCAGATTGTGCATTTGATGAAAACAGGTCTGAACGATTATGTGACTACCACGGTACAACCTCTAGGTCATAACCCACAGCCTAATTTGATAGTACCAGTACAATCCTCTTGGCTCTTCCTAAGTATGACACTATTTGTTTAAATTCTGATGGTACTTTTGTAAGTGATGGGCGAGGTGGATTTGGCTTTATTGCAAGAAATAATCATGACGAGGTTTTTTTTATCGCATTTCTCCTTCAACTGCACGTTGGCCCTAGTTGCTGAGACCATGGCAGTGTAGGGGTATTCAGGTTGCATGCTTTATGGTTATTCTTCACTCTAAGTTCACGTTGACTCGCAAAAGGTGGTACAAATATTGCAACAAAAAAGTATTTACTCAAATTAAAAATTAATACTTCGGTGAGTGATTTTATTGGAACGGTGGCTCACTCCAGTGTTGAGTAGATTCCAAAAAAGCCCACTGGATAGCAACAAAGGTGAGATATAGAAGTATGGTTGTCCCCTTCTCTTATGTCCTACCAAATGAACTGGAAATGTTATTAGCGGCAGATAAACTCCTTATTCCCAAGCTTGTAATTTATTAATCTTTTATTGCAATAAAAGCTTTGAACTTTTTCCAAAAAAAAAAAAATGCTTAATAATGTTAATCTAATAATTTAATTATGACTTTCATATTACAATTTATATTAATCATTACTGATGAAGAAAATATCTTTTCATCTAAAGAAAATGATTATCTGAGATATGAGTATTTGACAAATAATTAAAATAAATTATTAATAATTTAAAGATTAAAATTATGTAATTAAAAATTTATATGTATATATACTAGTTAAACATCACTTTTATTATTTTTTATATCGTTATTTATTATTATTAAATATTACGTTAACAATAATAATTTCATAAAGTCAAGTCCAATAAATTTGCTAGAAGATAAAAATTATTAAGAATTAAATTATTTAAAATAAAAAAAAATATATGAGTAAAATTATCTAAAATAACAAATAATAAATATACACACACATATATATAGTTCAGTATTTTTGGAGTATCTTAATTTTTATTTTGGTACCTTAAATAATCTTAATTTTTAACTGAGACCTTTCAAATACTCAAATTTTAGTCACTGATATATTTTTTGGCAAAATTTTTAATTAGTTAAAAATTTTAAAATATTAATATTAATTTACTATTTTCAAATGTGTATTTTTATCTTTCTATATTTAAAATTTTTTATTAACTTTTTTTTTTTTACAAATTATCTTTTTTTAATAACTACAATTAAAATTATTTAGGACATGTCTGAAGATATTTATGTTAAGTTTTTTTGTTACGTTTTTTATATTAAAAAAAATTAACTTTTTTTTTTTTATAAACTATTTTCTTTTAATTGTTTAAATTATTTCAGAACATGTCTTAAGTTATTTATGTGAAAATTTTTTATATGCATTTTTTTGTGCCAACCTAAAATACTTGAGAAACAAACAAATATTTTTTTACTCTTTAAATATAAATATGTACAATATATCAATTAGAATAACAATTTTGAATCACAAAAAATATCAATTTTTATAATTTATAATTCAAAATGAAATATATATAAATCTTCACAAAATATAAGCTTTAAAGTAGATAGCTTGAATTATTAAGCTTATATTTTGTGAAGATTTATATACACTTTATTTTGATTTATAAATTATGAAAATTTGCATTTTTTATTATTTAAAATTGTTACTATAGTTGATATATTGTACATCTTTATATTTAACGAGTACGAAAATATTTGTTTGCGTCTCAAGTATTTTAGGTTAGCACAAAAAAATGCATATAAAAAATCTTGATATAAATAACTTAAGACATATTCTGAAATAATTTAAACAATTAAAAGAAAATAGGTTATAAAATAAAAAATTTAATAATTTTTTTTTAATATAAGAAACACAACAAAAAAAATTTAACATAAAGATCTTAAGACATATCCTAAATAATTTTAATTGTAGTAATTAAAAGAAGATAGTTTCTAAAAAAAAGTTAATAAAAAAATTTTAATATGAAATGACAAAAATACCCTTTTAAAAATAGTTAATTAATATTAATATTTTAAAATTCTTAATTAATTAAAAATTTTACCAAAAAAGATATTAGTGACTAAAATTTGGGTATCTAAAAGCTCTTAGTCAAAAATTATAGTTATTTGGGTACCAAAGTAAAAATTGGAGTACTCCAAAGGTACCGAACCCGTACTAAGATATTTAAAAGTCTGAATAACTCATAGTATTTTTTGAAAAAAATTATTCATATATTTTAAACTATGGGCATTAATTGCCTTTTTAGAATCTATTATTACATTAAATAAAGACTTTAAATATGATAATGAAATAAGAATCACATCTAATAAAGACTATAATGATATGATGATTGGCACATTCAATAAGAACTAATCATATGATGATTACAACATTAAACAAAGACTAAATGTGATTTTACTTTTACAATTAATTTGACACCATAAGAAAAATTAAATTTGTATTTATTTCAAATATGTTGTAAAAATTAACTATAAAAAAATATACACGTATTTTTAATTAGTAATATAATGTGAATGAACAAAACACTTTGCAAATAAAATTAAGTAGTCTATTTTGGTATATTTGATATTATAAAAAGCATTATATAATACGTTAAATTGAAAATTTTAATTTTGAGTGTCATAACCGATGGAAAACTTAGAACAAATATGATTATATTGAAAGTACGATTATTTATCTAGTATATACTAATGTACTATACATAAAAATAAATTAAATTAATAATATACATTTAATTTTTATTGATTGATTTTCTGTAATAACATCACACCAAGATACATGGCATACTTACCCACCACTACGAGTTAGCTATAACACTCTTAATTAAAATTATCCTACAAATGGTTATCAATTGAATTGTTAAAACTGCTATAGAGTAAACGAATCTTTTATAGCATTTCTAACTCATTTGGCCAAATCCTGTATAATGTATTATTATATAAAGTACCTTAACCTAGAAATCTGCACACCATTGACCCCATATCAGGGTTACTTCATTCCAAATAAACATGGGTTGTAGTGGTGATGCAATATGAAGATCTCGACTTCTATTGTTTGTCCTAGATTTTTAAGATTATTTCAATTAAACTTAATTCTCTTGCCTATACTTTTTATACACTAAGTTTAGGCAAACTTGAATAAAGAGATATTTTATATTTTATTTAATAAATTAAATAACAAATGTGAATGATTAAATAATTCTTTTATTTATTCTAGTTTTAATCATTTAAATACAAACACATTTGGTTTTTGGGCTTCTATCCTAATAAATGCATTCATCAAATTCACATGCTATAATATAATTAATTTTATTAATAAGTTATATTATAATTACTTCAATATTTTAGTTCTTAATAAAAAATTTCTTATCATAATTCATTAAAAAACATAATTTAGTTGGTGTCATATATACAATCATATTAGTCTCCTTCCAAAATGAGTCATGCTAAATGAAATTGTTCTAATATTAATATTTAATACAATAATTTAATGCATGTAATGTAATTTATTGAGTGATAGTATTATCACAATTAAAATTTTATTATTACAATTATTTTTTAATTAATGACAAATTTACAATATTATTTAGGCTAAAATATATCATTAATTTTCAATCTTTAATTAAATTCACACATACGTCTTCAAACTTTTAAAATGCACAATTTGATCCTCAAACTTTTATAACTTCACACATAAATTTCTAAACTTTTAAACCATACAATTTAGTCCCTAAATTTTTAAAATTTTACACATAAATCCTAAAATTTTGATTAAAAAATACGTATTTTAGTAGTTAAGCTGAAAAATATGTGATAATTTTTAAAATTTTATAGACTAAATTATAGAATTTAAAAATATATGAGTGAATTTATTTTAAATTTAAAAACTAATGAAATAATTAAGCTATTATTTAACTAAATTTTAATTACAAGGTTAAAAAATTCATTTTATATATTAACAAAAGCATATGTTACAGTATATTGCCTTCGTACTTTCCAAGCAAAATATCTAAGACTCGTCTCCCATATCTAGCAGTATTTTGTGTGCTCTATATTGATGCTAACTCTACACTATAGTTTTTTTGATAGATAAAGGGGAATTCTACAATATGCATTAGAAATAGGAAGGTCCATTGATGTTGGGTTAATCATTCATCAAAAGGTGGTGCACTCAACTGAGCACTAAAACTTGAGCTACTTTTTTCCACAGCTAATCTCCACCCTTTGTGTCAAATATGATGTCCAATATGACACAGGTGAGGTACCTTTGCAACCAGCAGAACCCTTAACTTACCCGTACATGAGGCACCTTAATAGTGAAAATAAAGGGGGACAAGGAAGTAGAAAAGGTACTGGAACTTCTTCCAAGAGCACTACAACAATGGATAGAATAGGAAACTTGGAAGAGAAAGTGAATAAAATGCAAGAATACCAATGCCAACAACAAACTTGGTTGTGTGAACAAATGAAATATTTACATGAATATCAAGCATTACTCCATAGGATGATGAGCTTTCAATTAACACAAAGTGGAGTAAACTAGAATAAATTTGGTAAAGTTCCTGACTACCCCAGTCATAATTTATTGTATGTTCCACCCAAAGACCAACCCGAAGAAGAAGAAGAGCAACATGACAATATGGAGGATTGAGCCTCCTTTTTCCCTTTTATGTTTTATTTTTCTTTAATTTCTTTTCTTTTTTCTTTAGTTTTTTCTTTTATTTCTCTTGTTTTTAGTTTTTCTTATATTTTTTTTTTTTTTTTTTATGTTGATTTAGTTATGTACTAAGACTCTTTTTTTTTTTTTAGAGATTTGTGATTTAATCTATTTTTAGTTGAGTTCTAATTTGACCATTGAGTTGTGATGCGAAATTTAGACGTTTCACTTATCATGCAATTTGAGAGCTAAATGCTAAGACATGAGAAAGACAAGGAATGGTGAAACAAAGGTTAATTGTATATGCACACCATGATATACAAAATGGGGGTAACTTCTTCACTCTTTAACTTAATTTCTTTTGTTTTTCTTTGGTACATTAAGGACAATATAGGAAATAGGTTAGGGGTGAGAAAAATATTTCCATAAGCATGAGTTAGAACCAATTTTTCATTCTTTGTAGGACTTTAATTTGATTTTTACTCGGATAGTGTTGAGTCCACTCGAATCAATTTGAAAGTCCATGATATTAATATGATTGTAATAACAATGACATGTTAAAAAAAACATTGATTTCCACCTAAGTAAAGAGACATAAGATTGTTAGATTCATCTAGTTTGAGGCTTTTGCGGTATATGTGGTAGTTTGTTTGGTTAGTGTCACTACTTTGGATTGTTGTAATGTATGCATATTCATGATGTATTTCAAGTCTCAACAAACTCTAGAACTTCAGTGAGAATCCATTGAGGCAAAATAATAGAACTACATATTACTTAAAAAATGATTTAGGCTATTCTTGGACCATTTGAACTCTTCAAGCCTCCCTATATTGTTTCATCCATAGTAACCCTTTTTTAGCTTAATTAGGATATAGTTTAATCGTAGAAATTTCTTTCTTAAATCTATAATCATCTACCTATAAGAGCCATACAAAAAATTTTGTCCGACCCTTAGTGATAAGAGAACTCAATGTAACACTTGTTTTTTATGAGCATTTGAATTGGAGGGAAGTTATATGTCTCTTGCACAAAAAAAAAAAAAAAAAAAGAGCAAGATAAACAAAGAAAGAGAGAAATTAAGCAAAGGTTAAAGGGAAATGCACATTCGCAACCCTAACTGAATGAAAATTTAGCCAAGCATATTTATGAAATTAAACATCAAATCATTCATGTTCAACATCAGATTCATAGAGTTATAGAAATTTGGAAAAACAATAAAAGAAGAATAGAAGAAGGAATAAATTAATAAAACTCCCTTTTATTGAATCTCAATCAATTGGATTCCAAATCCCTAATCTCTCTTGCTTTCTTCAATGATTGTCCTTGCAAATCAAGCCTTCAATTGGTCTCTTTCCAGATCTCTCTTGCTGCCCCTGTTTTGCCTTTATTGTCTGCAGAATTTATGCCCAGATTTTTTCTTCTTCTCTGCTGTGCGAATTCCCTCTTTTCTATGCAGTTTTTGGCTGCCGCAATCTGCTATATATATCTCCCTTGCTGCCGCCTGTTTCTATTTGATTTTTCTCCCTGTTCTATCCAGTTTTGCTACCCAGATTTATTCTGATATCTGCTGTATTTTCTGCTACACAAAACTATATAAATCAGCCCCTATTTTTTGTCATTAACCCTAGGTTTAATTGGAGACAATTTTTAGTGTGTTAATTTTCAATATTATCCCTAAAAAGGTGAGTTAATAAAAGCCCAAAATTGTCCTTTTGTTGAGAGTCCAAATCAGCTCTTGAATTTTTATTTCCAGATCAGATTCTGATTTGGCGCTGTTTTCCTGGTGTGATTTTGCTGCAGCAATGCTGTAGCAAAGCTGCAGCAAAGTTGGATTCTTGCATTTTTTTGTTGTTTTCTTTATCTCCTGCAAAGGGCAATGAAAATCTAATGAGTGCACATCAAAATATAATTCTTTTAACATATTTCATGATTATTTTGGATTTATTATCAAAGAGTTTACTTAAATTCACAAATTCCACAATTATTGTATAAATGATTATAATGTGCAAATATTCTTAAAAGAACAAACAAGTATTTATGAATAAGAGCTAATAATACTCTAATAAATTAGAGTTATCGGTGTAGTTTATAAAATAGGAGGAAAAAAGAGAACATTTGGTTAGAAAATTTGGGTGAGTTTGTGAGTTATTGAAAAACTTAAATTAGTGGTGTTCTCTAAAAATGCTAAGTACTCTTATCTTTTTGAGAATAATGTTCCCATTCTTTCGTAACCCTACACCTTGGCCTAACATTACAAGCATAATGAAGTCCTATTGATTCAAGGTAATTTTGATTTCTATATTAGTAGAGATGGATTTGAAATGTAAGCCTATGGTGTTTGTGAGTGCAATTCCCATTCATATTTTATTTGCACAATCTTGACATCTAAAATGTAATCTATGGATGTCATGCATGGTATAATCCGATAGTGCAGCTAATGGGTTTGCGGTTTGATTATTTGTTTAAGAGCCAATTATGAAAATGGATTTAATGTTTGGACTGTTATTGAGCTTAAGTGTTTTTCAACTATTTCATATGTCATTTGTTAATAACAATTTTGAGATATATGCATGGATTGATTTGAGCATGTCTAGAGTTATTGGTAGTTTTAAGTGTCTTAGGATGTTTGTGGGTATCATCACTAGAAACCTTCATGAGACTATAACTCTTCCACTAGGGCCACAAAGAGGTTTAAAGGCTTGTTACATAAGCTAAATGCAACTGTGACAATCTAGGGAAGTGATTTAGGTTGGTCTAGTCTAGTTTATTTATTTTTCCATTTTAGTTTTAAATTACTTTACTTGCTAGAGACTAACAAGAAGTTGGTTGAGAGTTATGATAAGTGCTTGAAAACCATTAATATTTGGTGATTTAATGTGTTCAATTGTATCAAATAGATTTAATTATAACTCTTTTATTTAATTATTTGCATAAATCTATCAATTCGAAATTATGGTATGTTTTTGTGTATTTCAAGTGTTTTTAGCTTCAAAAGAAATAAATAATGCAAACACGTAGAGACAAAACACTTGAAGTACTCGAATATCAACTCAAGAGCGACAAGGACTAAGGCATGTAAGCCTTACAAGTGTAACAACCAGTATGTAAAGGGTACATATGAAGACTCAACAAATAGGCGTGCCACAGCATTTAGCCCTCGGGTTTGTGTATGGGACTAAGAATTCAACCTGTGCTACGACAGAAGAAAATGTGTGCCATAGCTCACTAGTCTCTATTTTTATTACTGGGTGTGCTTTTAGCCTTGTGCCTAGTGGAAAAAAAAGGTATGCCTCGGCGAGCATACAATTTTGGGAGCCCAAATTTTATGTAACCCTTACACCTACAAATACCACAAAGATTTTAATTTATGATTTATTACGAAACTTATCAGAATTTTTGGAGCTTTTTCACATTCTAAAAGGCAAGATAACCAATTAAGGATACAAGAAGCCATTGAAGATTGAAGATCAAACTTTTGGGGAAGGAAATTCCATCCAAACCATTTGTAGTATTTAGATCTAGGTTTCTTGTTGTTATTAGAACCTTGTTTTCTTTCTTATTTCCTCTTTAGAATGTATGTTGAATTGAATTTATCTATGAATATTAATTCAAATATGATTGGTTAAATATATCATGGGTGTTTAGCTTGTATTTCCATGTTTACTAAATTTGTTATGTTGAATAATTTTATTGCATAAAATTAATAAAGATGCCTTTTGACTAAGAGTTTGTTTAAATGTTTATTTGTAATTTTTATAGGCCAATTTGAGATTCATAAATAGATTGCAAAATCATAGAGTTTAGTTTTAGGAACATTACCTTGACTACACTTTGAAAAACTTAATGAAAACTTCAAATTGATGACCTAGTTATGGCATTGGTATGATTGGCACATTTTTCCTTATGTGTAATTTTCTTGCTATTTAATATACTCGATTCGTATGATATTGATTAATTAATCACCAAAAAAATTACCCAATTCGTAAGAATTTTCGTAAACAAAAGGAAAGTTGGTAATTTTTATCTATTAGTTCATTCATGTTAATTCATCATATTATTTCAATGCAAGCATGGTCAACAAGCTAAAAGTTCATATATCCTCCATTGATTTTATTAACCTTTTTTTTAGGTAGTTTAATTCGGAATATTGTTTCCTCTTGTTTGTTTGACATCCTTGATCTCGCTCTCGCGTCCAATTTCATTTACAATTCTAGTTATTCACAGTTTCAGAAGTTCTATGATTCTAGTTGTTAAAGTTTTAGTGGTTCTAGAACTCTAATTAGTTAGTCTTTTAGTTGTTTTAAGACTCTAAAGAAGTTGAAAATGATTATTTAGAACCACTGCAATTCCTTGAGAGATCAACCTCGGAGGTTTGCTTATCAATTTCTATGAGTGATTCGTACACTTGCGAGTACTATAATTTCTACATCAATGTTCTATACGGCATAGCCCTTTATGGTATGACCTTGCCCTACTAAGGTCTAGTCTTCCTTCAGGTGTGAATCACTACTCTCCTAGAACAATGTCTGTCTAGCAACTGTAGCCATGGTCATCCACCTTAAGATCAATATCATTGTCGGCATGACTTTCCTAAACTAATTGTGTTGGTTAACTAACCTTGGGGTGGTTTCCTGATGCAGCGGGTTGCTAGATTCGTTCTAACTTACGTCTCAAAATACAGAAATTAATAGAATTCTCTGAGAGAAGTTCTAAGGTAATATTGGAATTGATTTAAAATTGGATGATGCTAACAACTTTAGCTTACAGGTATTTATAATGAAAATTAAACAAGAAAAAAACAAAATAAAAACTTAAATTCTTCAGCAAATCTCCCAAAGTCTTTGGGTAAGTTTTTAGGTGAAGACTTTCTGTGCTGGTCTGTGCCAGCATTTATTATTTACCTTAATTTATGGCACTAATTGTTGCATCAGTTCTCCCCTACTTTGAAAAAAACTCGTCCTCAAGTTGACTATGGCAATGGTTCAGGTCCATGATACTCATGTAGATCTTGGATGTTGAATGTCTTGGAAATTGCAAAAGCATCCGGGAGATCGACCACATAAGCATTATCATTGATCTTTTCAAGAATGTGAAATGGTCCAATCTTCTTTTGTTTGAGTTTGCTATACTCTCCAACTGGAAATCATTCTTTACATAGATAAACCATCATGAGATCTCCTTCATTGAATGACTTAAATCGCTTATGTTTATCAGCAGCAAGTTTGTACTTTACAACAGACTCTTGTAGTTTTCTCTTGACATCCCCATGAATATCGTTTACCTTATCTATCATGTGATCAGCAACAATATTCATTCCTAGAAGTTTGGGCAAAGGAACTAGATCCAAAGTATGCAATGGAGGACATATATAGACAATCTCAAAAGGTCACTGGATCGATTTGGTACATTGTTGTAAGCAAACTTTGCTTGAGGTAAGACATTCTCTCACTGTCTTGGATTTTCTTGAACCAAACACTGGAGGATGTTACCCAAAGATCGATTTGTGACCTCTATTTGACCATCTGTTTGTGGATGACATGTGCTACTATAATGCAATGATGTATCAAGTCTCTTCCATAAAGTTCGCCAAAAGTGACTAAGAAATTTGCTGTCACAATCAGAGACAATTGTCTTGGGCAAACCATGTAAGCGAACAAATTCTCGAAAGAACAATTGAATAATATGCGTAGCATCAGATATCTTCTTGCAAGGAATAAAATGAGCCATTTGGAAAAGCAATCAACCACAACAAAAATAGAATCTGAACCTCTTTGTGTTCTTGGCAGTCCCAAAACAAAATCCATGCATAAATCTTCCCAAGGAGCATTAGGAATTGGTAGAGGTGTGTAATGGCCTATGTTCTGGACTTGTCCCTTTGCAGTTTGGCAAGTATAACAGCATTTTACAAACTTTTCAACGTCTCGTCTGAGATGTGGCCAAAAATATCAAGTCTCTACCAAGGAGATGGTTTTATCTTGACCCATATGTCCTCCCAATCCTCCATCATGTAGCTCCCTGATGATGTGTTCCTTAAGCGAACCTCGAGGAATACACAAACGACTCTCATAGAATAGAAAACCATCATGAATTTGATGTTTGCTTGTAACTCCATTGCTACAATTGTGCCATTCTTCTTTGAAATCTTCATCATCTGCATATAAATATTTCAAGTAATCAAAACCAATTATTTCACCCGTAATAGAAGTTAGTATCATAACTCGATGACTCAAAGCATCAGTAACTTTGTTCAATTGGCCTGACTTGTGTCGAAGTGAAAAGGTGACCTTTTGAATATAGGCAATCCATCGAGCATGCATACAATTCAATTTTGAGGAGTTGTTGAGGTACTTAAGAGCTTGATGATTTGTATTAAGGATGAACTCCTTTTGTACTAAGTATGGCTCCCACTGTTGTAATGTTCGAACAATTGCATACAACTCTTGTTCATAGGTTGACCATTTCTATCTTGGTTCATTGAGTTTTTCACTAAATAAAGCTATTGGTTTCAATTCTTGAGACAAAACAGCTCTAATTCCTACCCCAGAGGCATCACAATCAACTTCAAAGATCTTCTCAAAATTTGGAAGTGCCAAGACTTGTGCATTTGTCAATTTCTCTTTTAGGGTTGTGAAATTTTTCTCGACTTGATATGTCCAAACAAGTTATTTTTGCTTCAAACAGTCAGTAAGAGATGCAGTAATAGTACTAAAGTTCTTCACAAATCATCTATAAAATGTTGCTAGGCCATGAAAACTTTGCACTTCTGTAATTGTCTTTAGTGTTGGCCAATCTTTAATGGCTTTCACCTTTTCCTGATTAACTTTTATTCCTTTGGAGCTTATGACAAAGCCCAAGAAAATGAGAGAGTTGGCCAAAAATCTACATTTCTTTAGATTTGCATACAACTTGTTCACCCTCAGTGCGTTGAAAACTTCATGAATATGTTGTAAGTGCTCTTCCTCACTTCGACTATAAATTAGAATGTTTTCGAAATAAACAACAACAAACTTTCCAATGAATGGTTGGAATACCTCGTTCATCAGTCTCATGAAAGTACTTGGTGCATTTGATAGTCCAAAAGGCATGAATAACCATTCATATAGTCTTTCATGAGTCTTGAAAGCTATCTTCCATTCATCACCAGGTCGGATACAAATTTGATGGTATCCACTTCGAAGATCAATTTTGGAGAACACCTTTGATCCTGCCAACCTATCAAGCATATCGTCTAACCGAGGAATCGAAAAATGATAGTGTACTGTAATTTTGTTGATGGCTCGACTATCCATGTACATTCTCCAACTTCCATCTTTCTTCGGTGTCAAAAGAGTCGGTACAACACAAGGGCTCATGCTTTCTCGAAGCATTCCTTTCTGAAAAAGTTCTTCAACTTGAGACTGCAAAATCTCATATTCTTTAGGGCTCATGCGATAATGAGACAAATTTGACAGACTAGCACCTGGAACAAGGTCAATATGATGCTGAATGTCTCAAAGGGGTGGCAAGCCTGTAGGTAATTCTTCTGGGACAACATCTCTAAATTCAAATAAGAGGTGCTGAATCTAATCAAGCAGTTGTTGCGGAACAACTGTTTCTTTTGGAACCAAGAGGAGGGTTTTTGTCTCCAAGCTTGTTGGATAGTGTTGTTGTTTCATTGGTGCCAAGGTGAATTTTACTTCATCTTTATAAAAGGTGTAATAGTTCTTCCTACCATCATGCATTGTTTTTTGGTCGAATTGTCATGGTCTTCCGAGTAGCATGTGACAAGCATCCATGTTAACAACATCACACAAAACTTCATCCTCATATTTGCCAATTGAAAAAGGAATAAGACATTGTTCTGTTACCCTTGTTTCCCCAACATCTTTAATCCATGCAATATGGTATGGAGATGGATGTTTGTGTGTCTCCAATTGTAGCTTGTCAACCATGGTTTTGGAAACAATGTTCTCACTGCTGCCGCTATCATTGATGAGATCACACACTCGTTGATTAACTGTACACCTTGTTTTAAAGATGTTGTGTCATTGTGGGTCTTCTTCTTTCTTTGGGGTATACATTAACCTTCTTATTACTAAAGATACTCCTTCATCCTCATGAATAATGCCTTCTAGATCTTCTTCTTCTTGTTTTGCAAAGTCTTCTTCTTCATGGTAATCTTCTTCTCCCTCAAAGTCATCATCATGAATGGTTAAGTTGACTAGCTTATTTTGACGGCATTGGTGAGAGTTGTGCCCTGTTTGTCCATATCGGTAACACTTATTTCCCCTAGGTATTGCATAAGGGTTGCTAGAAGAAGCTTGGTTAGCAGTTGGTTCTCATTGCGAACGTGTAACTAGTTGACCAGTGGGTGGTTTAGGCCTTGGTACATCATCACGTGCTCCTTCTACTATCTTTCCCTTATTTGGTAAGGACCTCGGTACAAATGCTAAAGACTGTGAAGATATAGGGCCACATGCTACTCTTCTATCCTCTATTTTTAAGGCAAGTTGAATAGCACTAACAAGTGTATTATGAGATTGCTTGTAGACCTCATCTTGTATGTTGGCACGCAAACCATCAATGAATCTTGAAATTCTTAAATTTTCAGATTCACGGATATCAACACGAGCTGCAAGCTTGTGAAATTCAGTAACATAATCTGGAGGTAGAAAATGTTCAATCATAGCTTTTTCATTTGTCGCCAACTTCGAACTTTGTCTTTGCTTTGCCGAATGCATGTCATTTGCAATTTGTCCAACCAAGCTAATGCACCTCCTTTGAGTCGGTAGGCCACTAATTTGACCTTCATGTGTTCTTCAATTCCCCAATACTCAAAGAACTTTTCTACTTTAGCTAACCAATCAAGGAATTCTTCGATTACAAACAAACCATCGAATTGCAGTATCTCTATCTTCATGCGATAGTCATTTTGTCGAGGTTCATAGTTATCTTCTAGTAGAACTGGTAATTCATCATCATCACTGGAGTCCTCGTCTAGAACAATGTTATTTCTGAGGTTCCTACGATTACCTCGAAAATTATCATGTCTCTGCAGATTGACTTCAGCTGGTCTACGAACTAAAAGTTCATTATTGATGTTTAGTCCACCAAGACGTTGAGTCAAAATTGCTTCCAAAGCTTGAAAATGCCTTTCGAATGATGCTTCTAAATTTTGTATTTGTCTAGTAAGAGCATTTACTGACTCTTTTGTTGCATATTTCTCTACTATTGGAGCTTGACGTGTAAACTCACTATCAGACATTTCTCTTTTTTTTAATAATGATAGAAAAAAAATATCAACCTCTGATTTTTTTTTACCCTCTTTTTTTTAACCTTCTCTCTCTTTTTTTTTTTTTTTTTTTTTTTTTTTTTTTTTTTTTTTCTGACACTTGTTTTCTTTCTTTCTTTTTTATTTCTTTTCTTTTTTTTGCCGACAACTTCTTTTTCCTCTTTTTTTTCCCCTTTTTCCTTTTCTCTTTTCCTTTTTTCCTTTTTCCTTCTTTTCTTCACTTTTTCAAGTTTCTTCGCTCTGCTCTGCTATGTTCTTCTCTTTTTTTTTTTTTTTACTCTCCGCTCTGCTCTGCTCTTCTCTTTTTTTTTTTTTTTACGAAGAAGATAGGCTATGGAAACACTGAAATATTTGCGATGGAAATTTCTGGTGTGATGGCAGCAACCTCTCAATATGATGGAGCACTTACTATAAGATTTTTTTTTTGTGGGTGTTTGGTAAGTATGGAGGTGGTAATATGGTCTTAATGATATATGGATTTTTTTTTTGTGTGGAATAAGTGGAGTGATTGAAGATGGAGATAGGATGATTTAGATGATGCAGGGATGGTGTTGAAGGATGATGATAATCAGGAAAGCTCCGCCTGATATAGAGGAAGGCTCTGATACCACTTGACGCAGCGGGTTGCTAAATTCGTTCTAACTTACGTCTCAAAAGAGAGAAATTGATAGAATTCTCATAGAGAAGTTCTAAGGTAATATTGGAATTGATTTAAAATTGGATGATGCTGAGAACTTCAGTTTACTGGTATTTATAATGAAAATTAAACAAGAAAAAAATAAAATAAAAACTTAAATTCTTCAGTAAATCTCCCAAAGTCTTTGGGTAGGATTTTAGGTGAAGAATTTATGTGCTGGTCTGTGCCAGCATTTATTATTTGTCTTAATTTATGGCACTAATTGTTGCATCATTTCCCAAGGCGAGCCAAGCAATAGTCTAGATGCAAGTGCCAGAACAAATAGCGATTATTAGAATGGATGGTAGGAGTTGTAGGAGCTAAGTGCCAGTGGATGCTTAGTAAACCAGGCTAGCCTACTTTGCTGGTTTGGCTGGCTAGTGGTGCTCAACAAGTCCAAGTGTGGTGATCGTTCTCCCAAAAATGATAAGTCTGGTTTCCTTAGTCGGCTCAGTGACTAGGGCATGACTAAGCCTAGGGTCCAGTTCTTACTATGGTGCGTTTGTGAGTTTTATATTGGAAGCCTGCAATCTGATTAGGGAAAGTAGGTTCCTTTTGGGTGTGTCCATTCTCTTGAAGCACATTAAGGGCAGGTTAGTGATCCTAAAGGCCAGCCTAGTCATGATCATGATGAGCAAGTGAAATATCATTAAGAACATGTTGGGAGCTCATCTTAATGGTTTAACGGGTCGAGTGTGCTTTTGGGAGGAAAAGTGGATTACGAACGCAAAGAACATGATGAATGTTCTTGAATTTTCGTTGGCTCAATTGGTTGAATACCAAATTTCTTTCCCACAAATGGTACCAGATGTTGAAGCATATTTTTGTTCAGACTTGCATGTCACGAGAAAACCACTTCATAAGGAACAATACCATGGGGTGCTGTATCAACTCTGATGCTTAATTCAGTTTCTTGAGATAATATAAGATCATAGAGGAATTTAAAAGGTTTTATGTATGAGCTTACACGTACGTTTTCAAGTTGTGATGACTTATTTATAGATTTTTTAGGAATGATATTTTAGTAAATAAATTATGTAATAATAATTTAAATATTTTGAAAATTAATATAAATTATTTAATGATAACTTATTTGACTATACGTTAATTATATTATTTAACTTTTTAACTAGATTAATCAAATGACGCCACATATACTTGGTTAATTTACTCCCTTACTTGAAAGCTCCAAAAATATATATATATTGATAGGCAAATATGATGTTTCAACAAAAATGGCCTATGGTGTCAGGGGCTTCCCTGAAATGATAATGGGCAAGTCTGACTAAGAATATGAAAACTGTTTTAGACAACCTAAGCGTTCTTGGTGGAAGAAGATGGAACATTCTTGTTCAATTCAAAACGAGCATGCTTGCTTGTTTTCTAAAATTTCCTAACAAATTAGTCTGTACAGTTGACTAAGCTTGAGATCTCATTATTGAGCACAGTTATTCTGTATAGTCATCTATTGTTTGGCGAGTTCATTACAGTATCGTAGGAGGATATTATGCACCGAGCAATTGTCTTCTAGGCAATAAATCATCAATGAAATCAAGGAATTTGAGATGTTGAGGAGGCAGAGAATAGCCATTGGTAATCGACTATAAATATGGACCGAGAATTGTCCAGAGGGAACCGAATGACCTTGAATCTTCTAAAACATACAAATACTTTTCAAAATCGTTGTTTTTACATACCAAAGGACCAACAATTCGAAAAATAAACAAGGAAAAGATCGGAGAACTTTTATATCGTTTTTTTTTATAATAACGTTTATATCATTGTTTGTTAATTATTACTTTGGCTTTACGTGTGAGTCTAAACTTCAAATTAATCATCAATCTGCTGGAGTTAAATGACTTCAAATAGTGTGAATTTAAGGCCTAAAAGCATTTTGTTAAAAATAGTATCTATAAGTGTTAGTAAGTAATGAAAATTTTATTATAGAAAAAAATTATGTATTTTTATACTAATTCTTAATATTTATGTCTTTAATTTATATACATATACATGTATACACATATGTAGAAATGATCAAGTGAACAACAGTGCTCATTTTGAAGGGATAAAATAGTCATTTAATTTTAAGTAATTAAGTTTATTTTTACGATTTTAGGGTTTAGCTTTAATGTTTTTATGCATAAATTTTATTATTTGATTAATATTTTCAAGTAGGATATATAATTTATTGATTTATTTAATTATTTTGCTTTTTTTTTTTTTTTAAAGATACGACTAATTGGCCTTATGGTGCTCTCCCCTTAAAGTGAGCAACCGCACTCACTGGATCATATATCACCCACAAACACATATACACAGGTATATGAGAAATAATCGAGTGAGCAATGCCAAAATAGTCCCTTCTTTAATTTTTGGTAATTAAATTAAATTTTAGGATTTAATACCTTATTTTGGTTTAATTATCTTAAAAGTCACTTTAATTATGATACTTGGACATTTAGTAACTTATATATGGTACACATAGTTTACTCGGTCATTAAAAATTAAAATTATGATATTTTAGTCACATAACTTTGAAATTATATGATTAATATATCCTAATTTTAAAAATTGAGTGATCTATGTGTATTATACATAAATTATATGATCAAGGTGCTCTAATGATATAAACAAAATGATTTAGAGAACTAGGTTAACCTATACATACATACATATATATACATACATATATATACATATATATATATATATATATAGTATGTATGTGTGTTGTAATTTTTTTAGAAAAAAAGAAATATATGTTGTAATTTTTATTAAAGTGATAAAAAATGGACTATAAAGAAGATAAGTAATTACTATTATGAGGTTCACTTAATAGATCAACTCTTTAATTTTATAAAAATATTGAAGATATTATCAATATTGATGGATATTTGAAGAAAATTTATGAAAGTTGGCATAAAATTTTTCAAGTATTTTATAAAATTTCAGTAAATATTAAAATAAATAATAATGCACTAGTTTAACTAATTTTTTATTAAAATAATATATTTGTGGTATATATAACACACATAATGAACAGGTAATAATAACAAAACATAAGTTTAATTTTTGTTTAATAAAAATAAATATAAGTTATATAACACAATTCTAAATGCATTAAGTTATATGCAATATAAATATGCATAAATACTTAATTAAAACAATTTTGCCTAGTGAAAACATTCATCAACATAAACAAAGATATAGTAATCATATCATGATATTAAGTAACAATAATTTTGCATGTAATTATTAATATATCATGTATGGGTTCGTTGATCTCTTCCAACAGTATACCCATATAAAATTCTAAATTAATCTAATTCCTATAATACTAAGAATATTCATTCCAAAATGAATGTCGATGTTGAAAATCATCTTGGATTTTTACCAAAAATTTTAATTACGAACAAACAAACAAAAAAAAAAATCCTATTTTCACTTGGTAAGTTACTGCAAATTTTTTTTCTGTAACATTTTTATCGATATTTGTTGATATTATCGAAGTTTTCAACGACATTTTAGAAAATAACAAAATAAAAATACTAAAATCAATATTCTGATATTTTTACCGATATTTTTAATATTTTGGATAAAATAGATTTCTACCCGCATCGATATCTATTATTTAATTTTATAAAAAATTTTTACCAAAATATCGGAATAAAGGAAAGCTCCGTTAGACCACTAAATCACAGACCTCAAAGTTGTAAACAGATCCCTCGGTTAATGGATGAAAATACTGGTTGCTAATTGCCATGGTGGCCCAAGTTCCACTTCCAACCAATGATATGATGGTACGTACGATTTATATTAACACAATAGTTTTTAAGTTTTTTTTATAGACGTACTATTATAACATAAGAGTTAATTGCAGTTTGCACGATAAAATCAAATATTTTCGGGGAAAAAAAAATGAAAAGGAAAAGAAAAGTTGCTTAGTGACGGAACAGTGAAAGCTTTGGATTGGAGTGTTGGACGAAACATACTGAGTTAAAACAAGGACAAATTCAGTTTCTCTTACAAAACCGTGGACATTTGATATCTACCTACAATTTGGATATCCTTCGCCAAACTAGATACTTATAACTACTTGAACGTTTTATTTTATACTTTGGTTTATTTTGATTTTACTTTTAAGTTTCTTCCCCCCTTTCAATGTCATGCTTTACCTATTCCATTTCATGTTAATAGGTATTTATTTAGGTGTGTATTTTCGTTAACACTGAAGCAAATAAGACTAAGTTGATATATTATACTCACACGACAATTTATATGAGGTGATAGTGACATGGATTGGGAAGGGAATAGAATTGGGGAACCAAAAAGGGAGCAAAATTAGGAGATGAAAAAACTAAGGACATTTGTCTTAAGAAAGAAAATTCAGTCAAAAGCAAGGGTATTTTACCACCTTATCACAAAAGTTGTAAACCACCACATTATCACAAAAGTTGTAAACATATCATATAACTTTCTATCATTATAAAATAACTCCAAACTAATATAGTTGTAACGAAAATACCATCCCTTTGCAATTTATGATATTTTGATGATAAACATGTATAACCTGTTAATGTTACAAAATATAATCTATCTTATACGAATGATATTTTTGTAACACTTATATTAGTTTGATGCTATTTTGTAACAAGATAAAGTTAAATAGTATTGATAAACTAATACTTGTCCTAGTATTTTATTATATTTTTAGGGATTATTTTTGCATTTTATTTAATTATTTTGCTACTTTGAGGGTATTTTTATCATTTTATAGGTAAATAAATATTTGGATAATTTCTACAATTTTTGAGAATTTATTTTTGTATTTTTTATTGATTTAAGAAGATGGTGGTTGCATAAAGTAAATAGTGCGATAAATTTAGAAGAAATTAAGCCCAAAAAGTGAGACTCAACCTAGGTGCATGAAAATAGTAGCAGCGTGGATCAACATAGACATGCAGAGCAGACCACATGAGAATTGGGCCACATGGATCAAGTCAATCCATAAGAGGATTTACTTAGCATAACGCGCCCCAAAAGGGTGCAATTTTTCGGACCAAACTCATAGCCCTCTTCGCCAGCCATACAGCATCGTTTTGCTCCCCTAGCATCCACGCTTGAAACAACGTCGTTTTTCTTGTTTTAAATGACTCATGCACATGTGTAATTTATAAATGGAAAATTATGGTTCTCTTTGTGTGCAAAAATCTCTACATTTCTTTTAAAGTCAAGCATGAATGATATAAGCATACACTTTAAATTCTATTAAAATAATTTAATCTAAGCAATATAATTAATTATATTGAGTCTTCAATAGATGTTCAAAATCCTAACATTCAATGCAAAAACCTATAGAGATCATCTAACAATTTAAAATAATAAGAAAAGTGTTTAAAGGAGTAGAAAAACATTTATCTCTCAGAATGGAACGCTAAAGGCTCAATAATTATCTCATAAGGAAGTCGCCACTATTGGACTCCTAAACACAAGATTTAGGTTCACCTCAAATTCAATATCAAAAACATGAAACAAAGATTACAAATTAAAATCAACTTTTAGAGCAAACCTTAAACATGTTCAAAAATCAAACAAGAAATGCATAAAGACTTGATTATTCATAAAAAATTGACCAAAAGCATGATAATTTTGTTTCAAAAAGTTTTTTTATTGGACCAATTTGAACCTCCAAACCTAAACTAAATATTGTCCTCAAGGTTTTCAACTACGCAACAGTTCAAAAAAGTATTTAGGCAGGGCAAATGGAAAACTAACTAAGCTAAAAGAAAGGATAGGTATTACCTAAAATAATGGGTTGCCTCTCACGAAGTGCCTAGTTTAACGTCTTAACAAGACAATGCGTGAGGCTAAGGAGTATGCACTTTAATGCACTCCACATACCTATTGTGAACGACTCCCTCCAAGTAAGGATTCACACGGTGTTCGTTCACTTTGAATGTTATTTGAGTCTTTGGATTTAGCAATTCAATAGCTCCATGTGGAAAAACTTCAACAATTTGATACAACCCACTCCATCTTGATCTAAGCTTTCCTGAAAAAAGTTTAAAACGAGAGCTAAATAAAAGAACTTTCATTATAGGATAGAGAGACTTACTAATGAACCCTTTCTCATCGTAACACTTAGGTGCATTCTTTGTAAATCTTAACATTCTCATAAGCTTGATTCTGAATCTCCTCAAGCTCATCAAGGTGAAGCAAGCGTTTCTCTCCCGCTAGTTGATAGTCCATGTCCAATTGCTTGATTGCCCAATATGCCCTATGCTCTAGCTCAACGGGAAAATGGAAAGCCTTTCCATAAATCAACCGATAAGGACTCATTCCAATAGGTGTTTTGTACGCCGTACGGTAAGCCCATAATGCATCATTGAGCTTTGAAGTCCAATCCTTCTTTGAAGGTCGCACCGTACGTTCCAAAATACCCTTGATTTCACGATTACTTGCTTCAACTTGTCCAAATGTTTATGGATTAAATGGAGTAGCCACTTTATGAGTGATGTTATACTTGCTTAACAATCCATCAAAAAGATTATTGCAAAAGCAGCTCCCTCCATCGCTGATTATAGCCCTCGGTGTTCCAAACCTGCTAAATATTATATCCTTAAAAAACTTCACAACACTGTTAGCATCATTAGTTTTAGTGGGTATAGCCTCTACTCACTTGGACACATAATCAACAATAACCAAAATGTACTCAAATCCAGAAGAAGGGGGAAAAGGACCCATTAAGTCAATCCCTCAGACATCAATAATTCAACAACTAAATTAAATGTTAGAGGCATTTCATTACATCTACCTATATTCCCAGTTCTTTGACATCTATCACATTGCATGCAAAAATTTTGAGCATCTTTAAATAAAGTAGGCCTGTAAAAACTAGATTGGAGTACCTTAATGGCTGTTTTCTTACCACCAAAATATCCTCCATAGTGAAGCTCATGACAAAAGGCCAAAGTGCTTGCATGCTCTTCTTTCGGAACACACCTCCAGATGACTTGATCTTGGCAAAACTTGAACAAGTATGGGTCATCCCAAAAGTATTGCCTGTAAGTATGAAAAAATCTTTTCTTTTTCTGAAAAGAAATGTTAGGCCTCAACAAACCACTAGCCAGATAATTTATGATCTCAACATACCAAGGGTTTGGGCCTATAGAAAACAATTGTTCATTAGGAAAAGTCTCAATAATATCAATTTCTTTGTCATTCTCAGTAGTGTCAAAGTCAGAAATTAACATAGACAAGTGATCAGCTACGACATTTTTAGTTTCTTTTTTTTTCCCTGATCTCTAAGTTAAATTCTTGTAAAATCAAAACCCACCTAATCAATCTTGGCTTTGAATTCGGTTTACTCACAAATATCTTAAACCTGTATGATCTGAATGAACAATGACTTTAGATCCTACCAAATAATATCTAAATTTATCTAAAACAAACACAACATCTAAAAATTCTTTTTCAGTGGTCAAATAGTTAAGTTGGGCGTCATTAAGAGTTTTACTAGCATAGTAAATGACACGCAAACGCTTATCTACGCGTTGCCCCAAAATAGACTCAATAGCAAAATCTAAAGCATCACACATTATCTCAAAGGGTAATGACCAATCAGGTGCCATGATAATAGGCGTGGAAGTCAATTTTTCTTTCAAAGTAGTAAAAGCAATAAGGCAATCATCATCAAAAACAAAGGAAACATCCTTAGCCAAAAAATTACACAAGGGATGACTTATTTTAGAAAAATCTTTAATAAATCTCCTATAGAAATTGGCATGACCTACGAAGCTCCTAATTCCCTTAACAGTAATGGGAGGTGGCATTTTAGCTATCAACTTTTTCCCTATCTATCTCAATACCTCTACTAGAAATGATATTCCTAGTACAATGCCTTGTTTAACCATAAAATGACTCTTTTTCTAACTAAGTGTCAAATTGCATTGAATGCATCGTTCAAGCACAAGAATCAAGTTATGTAAACAATTATCAAAAGAATTTTCAAAAATTGAAAAATCATCCGTGAATACCTCAATGAATTTCTTCACCATGTCTGAAAAGATAGACATCATACATCTCTGAAATGTGGCAGGAGCGTTGCATAAATCAAATGGCATCCTCTTGAAGGCAAATGTGCCAAATGGGCATGTGAATGTGGTCTTCTCTTGATCTTTCGGAGCAATGGGTACTTGGTAATAACCTGAAAGACCATCCAAAAAACAGTAAAAGTCATGCCTTGCTAGCGTTCTAGCATTTGGTCAATAAAAGGAAGAGGAAAATGATCTTTCTTTGTGTACAAATTGAGTTTACAAAAATCAATGCACATCTTCCAATCCGTAATCATCCTAGTGGGCAACTCATTCTTGTCATTTTTAACCACGATGACCCCAGATTTCTTAGGTACCACATGTACCAGACTAACCCATTTGCTATCTGATATAGGACAAATAACCCCACTTTCAAGAGTTTCCAAATTTCAATTTTTGCCACCTCGTGCATAATAGGGTTAAGTCTCCTTTGGGCTTTCTCACAGGTTTGGTATTGTCCTTTAGAATAATTTTATGCATACACATAGCGGGAGTAATACCTCTAATGTATCCAATGATCCACCCTATAGGCTCCTAATTCCAATGAGTACCTTCACTAATTCCCTTTCTTGGGTTTGGGTCAAAGTAGATGAAATAATAATCGGATTGGTATCTCCCTCTCCCAAAAACACATATTTTAGATGCTTAGGTAACTCTTTCAATTCAAGCTTAGGTGGAGTGTTGTCTTCCCTAAATGGGGTATTAGGTAACTCTAAGGGTACATTAGGTTCTTCTAAAGGCTCAGCACTATCTAGCAATTCCATGTATCCTTTAGTTTCTTCATCCAGATCCTCCACTACTCTATCAACTATTAAAGCGTACTCAAGTTTGTCTTCAATCTCATCCTGTAAAATGGTATTATGAACAAGAGTATTAATATGATCAATGTAAGAGCATTCATCAATAGTAGAAACAAAAGGTAAAGGAGAAGAATCAGTTTCTCCCAAAACTATCATAGTCAAGCTTCCACTATAGACATCTATAATAGTCTTTCTAGTGGCCATGAATAGTCTACTAAGAAGAATAGTATGTTCCTTGTCCATAGATGGGTTTTCTTGCCTATCCAAAACAACAAAATCAATAGGTATAATCAGCTTATCAACCTTTACAAGCAAATCCTCAACCATCCCCTTTGGGTATTTAAAAAATCTATCAGCTAATTGAAGGGACATGGTTGTAGGTTTCAATTCTCCTAAACCTAATTGCAAGTAAATTGAATAAGGCATTAAGTTAATACATACACCTAAGTCTAGCATAACTTTTACCACTTTCTTATTTCTCAAGGTGATGTTAATGTTAAAACTACCAGGATCTTTCAGTTTCGGTGGTAAATTTTGTTGAAGTATCGCACTTGAAATTTCAGACACAACAATTCTCTCATTCAATCATACTTTCTCTTCCTAGTACTTAAATCTTTGAAAATTTTAGCATAGGAACGCACATTCCTAATCACATCCAGCAAAGGCAAATTAATTTGAACTTTGGAAAGCATATTAAATAAGTTAGAAAATTGTTTATCCTATTTATCGTCCTTGAAACGGTGTGGAAATGATATTGGTGGTCGGTAAGGCTCCGATATTTTGTGCAATTTTGGGGTGGTTGACAACTTTTCAATTGCTTCCTTGGAGGGCTCATCAAGCTTATCATTTGTCTCACCACTCCCTTTGGAAATTACATCGTCTCCTTCCATGTTTCCTACATTAAATGGTAAATCATTAGAAATTTTAGGTAACTTTTTATTGACTACCTTACCACTTCAAATGACTGTAACTGCCTTCGCTTGCTCAGGTTGACCAGGCAATTTTCCTTTTTCTTACCTTTGGAGATGCTCCACTAATTGGCTAATTTAGCCTTCAACCCTTTTCATGGAAGCCTCCAATGAGTCCAATCTTTGATTGTTCTTCATGTGGTTGTCCCGACTCACTTGAATAAAGGAGTTCAAGTTATCCTCCAAAGTTGGCTTGTTTGATTGAGTGAGTTGCAAGTTGTTGGAAGGGTTGTTTTGAAAATGATTATGAGAATAGGCAGGGTTGTTGTTTCCCTTCAAAGAGAAATTTAGATGGTTTATCCAACTCGGATTGTAGGTATTTGCATAAGGATCATTCCTTGATCGAGGTTGATATCCTTCCATTGCGTTGGCTTGCTCTTAGCTTGTACCTACATTAGAATCACAAACAAATGGACAAGTGTTAGCACCATGTCCATAAGTACTACAAATACTGCATACCTCTTTAGTTGGTGTATTCTTGGAGGTAAGGAGTGCAATTTACTTAGTTACTCCACAATTTGTATTGCCATTTCATTACCCAAAGCTACCTCATTAACTCCAACTCTCTTTCCTCTAGCACTATTTTGTTGAAAATTGGCACCCAACAGCTCATATAGCTCGTATGTCTCAACTGCGGTCTTTTCTCATATAGCTCCTTCTACGGTATTATCCACAGTGAATTGACACTATTGTGTCAATCAGTCATAAAAAAATTAATTCTGGAGTTGGAATGGAAAATGATGGTGTGGGCAGTGAATAAGAAGCAGTTTGAACCTATCCCACACCTCATGAAAAGGTTCTCCATGCATCTGTGAGAATGTTGCAATTTTTATACTTAGGTCAGCGGTCCTTTGATGGGAATAGAACTTTCCCATGAATCTGTTGTATATTGCTTCCCAAGTTGAGAGAGAACCCAATGGAAGAGTCATTAGCCATGACTTTGCTTTATCTTTGAGCATGTATGGGAAACATCTCATCCTCAATGGATCTTGTTTAAGCCCTTGTAGCAGAAAAGTCTGCACAGTAGCATAAAAATCATGAATAAATATCAATGGATCTTCATTAAGAATCCCATATAAAAAAAAAAGGCAACATAGAATAGTGAATATATTTAAGCATATAATTTCTAGCCGCTTCTCCCAATTGGATGGAAGAAGTTGTAGTGCCAATGATTGGCCTTGCATACTCCTTCATTGCCATTTCTCTAGGAGGAGGTAGATTGGTTCTTCTTCTTCCTCCAAAATGCTGGTGTCAAATCATCTCAAATGTGCTCTACTCCTATTAATGTTGTCTATGAAAGGTGCTAGTAGATTTCCAAGGGATCTCCTACCTTGTATACACTATCAAAAACAACAAGATCAAAACACCAGACACTAATTGACTCCAAACAAGTAACAAAAAGCACAAAAATGAAGAAAATCTCAAAAACTAATAAATTAAGAAAATTAACTAAAAAGAAAACAAATAAACAATTTTATAACGCCAATTCCCCAGCAACAGCGCCAAAAACTTGATGTGTAAAATTATAATACTCGTCATTGTACGAATCACTCGTAGTAAGTAATAAGCAAACTTCGAGGTCGATTTCTCAAGGAATTGCAGTGGTTTTAAAATGTGTCAACTGTTTCTTAAAAAAAATTATTTGTAAAAGTAAATCCTAAACACTCTAATAAAATCGGTTGAAGATATGGTTGTCAAAATTGTAAAATCTCAAAAGAATTAAAATAGACGAGTGAAAAATTAGCCGAAGTGATATGATGGAAAAGTGTGAGAAACTAGCTAGCTAACCAATCGTAGATAGAATATTTTATGTAAATTTCACAATTAAGCACGAAAAATTGGATTTATTGACTTTTCCTAATAAACCCTAGAAAATTCCAAATTAATGGAGATTTTTCCTTAATTCATTAATTACTTCTTTGATCAGGAACGTTAATTAATCAATTAGCATAAATTCTTAGGAAATCAAATTAGCAACCTAATCTAATGAACTTAGATTAAGTTCTTGTTCAAGATTACTAAATTAAGCAAAGATAATATCTCTAATACTCGATTCCAATTTATTCTCTAATGTTCATAAACTAAAATTATCAAAATTAATCATGAACAAAGATATTAATAACAATGAATAAGACATAAATCACTTAAATCTAAATTAAATCACAACAATATTCATCCACTCATGGAAGCATTACTAAATCCCACACAATGAGTTTAGCTATTCATAATAAAATCCAAATCAATGTTTTAGATTACAATAAGCATTCTTAAAATTCAAGAGATAAAGAAAATTACAAACATTGGACATACCCTTATTTCCACTCTTACAATACTCTTCTTGGAGTTGGATGGTCACCTCTTCCAATTGGTTCTTAAAGGAGCTTCAATGGAGGATTCCTTTCTCTAAAAAGTGGAAGAAGAGAGTTGTGGTGGTGTTTTTTCGGCTTCTGTTCACGAGCTCCTTTAGGAGAGGTTTATGTGTTGTATTTATAGGTTTGGTTAGGAGTGTGGAGGAGTTTGTAAAAATCTGGGCAAGTAAGTGACCTCTGGATAAGTAGGCCGCAACGTGGGATGAAATTCTGGGTTGGTAGAAAATTCGAGACTGTTTCGTCGCGGCGCGCATCTGAAAACTGGACTCCTTAGTAAAAACAGGGACTTCACTACCGTAGCACACAAAATTACCCGCTGCAGCATGCATTGATTTTTGGCTTCCCATAATAAAACCTGAGAGTGAGCTGCCACGGCACACAAATTTTCCTGCTGCGGCACAACCCGTTGTACATGCCTTGTAAGGGTCCCTTACACATTTGCTGATTCCTAACGTAAGGCTTACATTCTTTTACTCTTGTTTTTCCTGCCTTACATAGTAAATGGAATACAATGTAAGACTTACATTCTTCAGCTCTTTTTGACCACTTAATTTCACTATTTATCTCATACTTATTTGAACCTATAAATCATGAAAATACCCTGTAAATCAAAGTAATACCAATAAATCATGAAATAAATACTTAAAAACTAACAAATAATAGGTCCAAAATAGTATTTATCAAATAGTTCATGGTGTTATAAATGTTAAAAATATGTGAAAATTTTTATATTGTATTATCTATGTCTTATATATAGTTTGTTAAAATTTGGTAATTTTGAAATTAGATATGAATATTTTACAAATTTTTTATTTATATATGTCACTGCTAAAAACTCTTCCAGCAGATTTTTTGAACTAGTTCTAAAACTCATTTTAGCATGAAAATTGATTCCAAAATATTTGAAAATTTTTATATGTATATTTAAGTTATGAAAGTATTGTAAAAATTTCAATTTAAAATGTTTTTACCAATATTTTTTGAAAAATGTTTAACTTTGGTAAAGTTGTTGCTTTTCTTATACTGATAGCTTTAAAAGTTAGTGAATAAAAATCTTTTTTGTAATTATTAAGTATTTGATTTTACTTGAAAATTTTACCAAATTTTTAGTGTATCTCTATGAAAATTTTGTAAAATTTAGTAATTTTATGATACCAAATAATTTAAAAATAAATTATATAGCTTATGCTGATGGTTATAGCAACGAATAACTTTGTGATGAAAAACATGAAATTTTTGAAGAAAAAAAATTATTCGCTAAAATAAGGGTTGAATCTAAGTATTAAAATAACACTCTTTGATTATTTTAATTAAGTTATAAATGGGATAACTTTGAAAAGTATGAGAGTTTAATGTTTATTACATTATAATTTATTTAGGTTAAATTTCAAATGAACTAAATGGTGATTTTAGCTGTGTTAGTTATTCGTATATGGTAAGTAGACCTATCTTATTTGCAATATTAAGTATGTCTTCTGCTGTAATACATTGAATGAATGTTCACGTGCTATGATTATGTGATACGTGCTAAATGAACGTTCATGTGCCATGATTATTGTGATATTGTGTCTATTTAAATGAATTAAGTGTGCTTATAATTACATGATCATTAATAGCGTGACATGTGCATCATTTTAATCATGTTATTGCAAATACTAGTTTTAAAAGTATTTTCTTTAAGCTAAGCTTTTGAAGAATGATAAGTTTATGCAAGGTTTAAAGAAATAAGCTTTATATGATATGTTTTATGTGATACTTGAACCATCATTATAAAATTTTTATGTTTTGGAGCAATATGATAAGTTAAGTGCACTATAATAAGTTAAAGGCCGTGTGCGGGATGTGTCTCTCATTTAAGTTAGGGAACCCAGGGACAAAAGAGTCATTACCTTTGATTTGGACGCATGTGAGAATTATGTATGGAATTCAATTGTGCTAACTTATAAGTTAAGTCTCACTTATATATGCCTTTCATATGTACTAGTCGCCGACGAGTGACTTATGTAATGCTCCGCTATGATAAGTTTTCAAGTGAATGGTTCAAGTTTTTTAATTAAGATAAAATTTTATATGTTCTTTTAAGACATGTGCATTAGAAGCACTACTTCATAAGCTAAGCATAGACATGTCATAGTTACTTGTGTGTACATATATCGTGTATGCTTAATGTTCCAAGTAAGGTAAGTTTGCTTACTGAGTGATTTTGCTCACCCCAAGCCTTCCTTCACATTTTCAAGAACACCATGATGAGGATTTGGCAATGTTTGAGGAAAGGTTATTTGTTTCTTTGGATTAAGTTCTTTCTTTTTCCTATCAAATAAATTGTAAACCTTAATAAGTGGTTAAACTTTTTGCAAATTTTTTTTTATATAAGATTTTTAGCTTTAACATCACTTGATATTTAATGTCTCATTAACATTTCAATTTTCTTTTAATAAGTCATAATCATTTATGCCAAGGACTTTTAATCAACAAAATGTTTAGATAATGCCCTCATCTGTGACTGTATGTAAAATATTTGTGTGTTACAGTTAGTATCAAAGCATGGTTTTGTGGTCTTGTGGACTTAAATTTGAATAGATGGGAACTACAATCACTGCCAAATCCCAATAACTTAGGGTTTGTTTTATCTTGACATGCACAATACATGCGAATCTTTGTCTAAGAGTATATATGAACAATTGTTATTTTTTCAAATTGCTAGTAGCCATTAGGATTTTTGGGATATACTAAACTTTCGCAATGTCTTAATTACCTTAAAGATTTGGAAATGGCATGAGGTAGAGGACTAGGGAGACCTATTGCTCATGCTCAAGCTACTGTAGGTCGTGTTGCTACTGTTGTAGGTCGTGATTCGAATGCTATAGGTGAACCCCTAGCAAACGATCAAGTTAACCTTGTGGCTACTATGCAACAATTCATGCATATTATGACCCAAATGATGCGGCAACAATAACCTCACCAACCTCCTCAACATGTTGAAGAACCTAGAAGGGAACAAAATGTTATGATAGAATTCAAGAAACATGCCCCTCCTACCTTTGACGATTCTCAAGATCCCTTGGTAGCCGAGGAATGGGTGAGAGATATGGAACTTATATTTGAATTTTTGAGGCCATTTGAGGAGGATAAGGTGATTTGTGCCACATACATATTAAGGAAGCGTGCAAGGCTTTGGTGGAACCTGGAGAAGAGGGTTGAGAACATTGACCATAATCCAATTGGTTGGGAACAGTTCAAGGAACTATTCTATAAGAAGTATTTTCCACAGACTCTCCATGATAAGGAGACATAGTCTTTATAGCTTATCCAAGGCACGAGGACATTGATCGATTATGAAAGGAAATTTGAGGAGTTGTCCCACTTTGCCCTGTACCTAGTGGACATAGAGTAGAAGAAAGCTCGTAGATTTGAAAATGGGCTTAACTTAGAGAATATGAGGCATGTTACTTATATGGAGGTGGTTCAAGTAGCCCAAATTGTTGAGTAGGGCATTGGACATGCAACTCTTAAGGAACAGACAAAGAGCCCATTTTAGGGTAAACATTGAGAACAGAGGAGGTTTGATGCTATGGGTGGTTCTAGTAAGAAATAGAAGAATGAGGCTTCAGTTAGACTATAATTTCCAACATGTAGTACCTATAGTAAGAAGCATATTGTTATATGCTTTAGAAATTCTAGAGCATGCTTCAACTGTTGGAAGACAGGACACTACATTCAAAATTGCCCAAATGTGAAAAAGGACCATAAGGATGGACAAAAAAACTCAAGGAAGGGTATTTGCTCTCACTAGATAGGAGGTTGAAGTCGACCTAAATGTTGTAGCAGGTAAGGCTCAACCCTTTAAATATGAAATTCTATGTGATGTTAGTTTAATAAGAACTCACTTTTTATATTCATGCATTTGACATGAATATGTTATTTTACCATAGATAGGAGGTTGAAGTCGACCTAAATGTTGTAGCAGGTAAGGCTCAACCCTTTAAATATGAAATTCTATGTGATGTTAGTTTAATAAGAACTCACTTTTTATATGCATGCATTTGACATGAATATGTTATTTTACCATGATTGTATGATTCTAGGTGTTGTCTTTATATTTGAAAATGATGTTTTTACACTATTTGATTCTGGTGCAACACATTCTTTTATTTCTCATAAATGTGTCAAAAGAATTGGTATTACTCCTAGTGGACTAGAGTCTGAATTTTGTGTTTCCACCCCTTCTAGGGAATTCCTTCATACAAAAAGAATATTAAGATCTTGTCAAGTGAAAATAGTAAAGTGTGAGCTAGATGCTAATCTAATCGTTCTCGATATGTTTGACTTTGATCTCATACTTGGCATGGATTGGTTGTCTGCCCATTATGCTAACGTCAAATGTTATGAGAAAGAAGTGGTATTCAAACCGTTGGGAGGACTGAGTTTTGCTTCACTGGCTCTAAGATACTTCAACCACCTCAGTTAATATCTGCAATGCAAGCCTATAAGTCTCTTAAGAAAGGATGTATCGGCTACTTCGCTAGTGTTGTAAGTACTAACCAAGAACAATTGAAGATACAGCTTGAGTATCTTCATATCAGGTAAGTAGATCTATCTTACTTACAATATTAAGTATGTCCTGTGCTATAATACATTGAATGAATGTTCACGTGCTATGATTATGTGATATGTACTAAATGAATGTTCACGTGCCATGATAATTGTCATATTTTCTCTATTTAAATGAATTAAGTGTGCTTACAATTACATGATCATTAATAGCATGACATGTGCATCATTTAACCATGTCATTGCAAATAAAAGTTTTAAAAGTATTTCCTTTAAGCTAAGATTTCGAAGAATTATAAGTATACAAGGTTTAAAGCAATAAGTTTTATATGATATGTTTTATGTGATACTTGAACCGTCATTATGAAATTTTATGTTTTGGCTCAATATGATAAGTTAAGTGCACTATAATAAGTTAAGGGCCGTTTGCAGAATGTGTCTCTCGTGTAAGTTAGGGTACCCAGGGACAAAAGATTCATTACCTTTAGCTTGGACACATGTGTGCATGTGAGAATTATGTATGGAATTCCCATTGTGCTAAGTTATAAGTGAAGTCTCACTTGTACATGCCTTTCATACGTGCTAGTCGTCGACGGGTGACTTATGTAAGACTCCGCTATGTTAAGTTTTTAAGTGATTGGTTCAAGTTATTTAATTAAGATAAGTATTTTTATGTTCTTTTAAGACATGTGCATTACAATCACCACTTTATGAGCATAGACATGTCATAGTTACTTGTGTGTACCTGTGTCGTGTATGCTTAACGTTTCAAATAAGGTAAGTTTGCTTACTAAGTAATTTCGCTCACCCCAAGCTTCCCTTCACATTTTTAGAAACGACATGATGAGAATTTGGCAATGTTTGAGGAAGATTATTGGTTCCTTATGATTAAGTTCTTTCTTTTCCCTATCAAATAAATTGTAAGCCTTAATAAGGGGTTAAACTTTTTGCAAGTTTTTTTTTTATATAAGGTTTTTAGCTTTAACATCACTTGATATTTAATGTCTCAATAACATTTCAATTTCCTTTTAATAAGTCATAATCAATTATGCCAAGGGTTTTTAATTAATAAAATATTTAAATAATGCCCTCATATGTATGTAAAATATTGGGGTGTTACAGTTGATTTGTTGAAGCCCTACTACATTCTCATCGTCTCTTCATGTTACAATTTATTGAATATAGGGTAACGTATATGCTAATACTTGATTTTATGAATGGATTTGATGAGACGTTCTAAGAAACCCACCTTAAGTTTATTGTATTATATAATATTGTTCATCTTATACTTTGAAATAATGTTCAATGGTTTAAGGGATTTGATAACACTCAAATTCCCTTGTATATCCATCACTTTTCCTAGGTTTTCTACTATGTTGTCCATGTTGTCGTAGAATGTTGTTGATTGTCATGAATGGATTGTTGCCTTTCATGTATTTAAATCGTTGGCAGAAGAGGCACATCAAATTTCTCTTTATTCAAAATGGCTTCAACCTGAATGATGCCATTTTGTAGATACCATTCCGTGGATTAAAAAGTCATCCCAAAATATCCAAGAATTAAAAAGTCATCCCTCTTTTTGCAAAGGAGATGAGATGAAAAAAAAAAAAAGTCAGAAACAAAAGTAGGAGAGAAAAGTGAGGAGCCTTAATTCATACACGATGTTTGTAATATTAGTAAAATTAATATTATTAAAGGCCCCCCCTTAGAGGCCAATATAATCCATCATAGAAGAGAAATAATATTGAAAAGAAAAATAAAAGCCAAGCTTAGAGCTTGAGAGTGAAAGTGAATCTTGTGAGAGAGATATATCATCTTGAAAAAAAAAAAAAAAAATATCCAAGAGAGTGTTAAGTTACAATTTTTGTGAGACTATTTTGTATTTTCATTTATTAGTTAATATATAGTGAAAGACATTATATATTTTGCTAACCCATTTTAATTATACAAGAGTGAGAAAAGTGAGATTTAGAGACCGTTGCAATGTTCTATTTGACTATTATTATTATTATTATTATTCATATTTTCCAATAAGTGATATCATTTCCTCATCACCTAATTATTAATTGTAATAATTTTATGTGTTTTTTTTAAATGGAGGAGACAACATCAACTTTGTCTGCAACAATGATTAAATTAATAGTATCAAATTATTCAATCTAGAAGCCAAGAATTCAGGATATTCTTTATTGCAAAGATTTTTATAAGTTACTTCTAAATGAAGGAGCAAAGCCAAAAGAAAAATTAGCTGCTTGGACTTTGATAAATTAGAAAACTATTGGACAAATCCGACAATGAATCAATCAGAGTATCTTTCATCATGTAGTACAAGAAATAGTTGCTTACTCATTATGAACAATTTTGGAGTCCATGTATGAGAGAAAGACCAGTCATAATAAAACTTCTCTTATGAGATGGCTAGTTAACTTAAAGAACAAATATAGCCAAAGTGATTGTGTACATTTAAGTGACTTTGAAGGATTGATAAACCAATTGACAAATATGAAAATGATGCTTGATCATGAATTACAAGATCTTAAAACCCACAAATGCGATTTAATTTGAGACCTACAAAAGATACGACCTAAGACTAGACATGAAAATGAAATCTATTCCTAGAAATGAAAGCTCAAAAATTTAGCACACACCTTAATACATGGATAAAACTTGTTGCTTAAAAAGTGTATAAGATATTATGCAAGTGCACGTATTGCAAACAAATAATATAATGATAAGAAAGATCGTTCCTATGGAGATTAGGATGTTAGAAAGTATTATAAAAATTAACTAATAAAATAAATATTTGATGTTTTGTATAACAATAAAATAAAATAAAAATAAAAAAATTAATTAATTAATAGGCACGAGATGACATGAATAAGAATACTAAAATAAACCTCAACAAGAAGGATAGTAAGAATCTCAAGTGGATAAATTAGTTGCGATTGCAAATGTAATAAGTGATGCAGTCATAGCACGAATGCTATGGACAAATTTACCAATAACCAAAATTTGAAAATTACAATGGATTCTTCCAAATTTTCAATGTTTATAATTCTTAAGGCTTAATGAAACACATTCATATACACAACTGAGTCTAATAACAATATTTAATGCACCAATTCTTTTAGGTTATGTGAGATAACTATACATGCCTATATTAATTGCAATTTTAATTCTTATCCTCATATTCAAATTAAACACACATTAATCAAGCTTCATCCAACATCAACTATTCTTTCCAACATTAATCTCAGTTTTATTCTCCTATCAATTGGTGATCAAGCAATCAATAAGAATTAATTAATAAAATAAGCATTGAATAACTAGCACCTTCTTGTCAAGACAAAACACATAATTTTAAAATTGAAGAGCAAATACTACATTCACTTGCATATCTACAATTCTAACTGGAAGATAATTAGTCAATCATATTCATGAAATCAAATATAAATTCATAAATATTTAGAATCATATCCATTGAGTTATAGAGATTGAAAACAAATAGAGAACACTAGAAGAAAGAGTAAATTACTAAGAAACCTCTTTAATTAAGTTCTCAATCAATTGAGTTACAAAATCTCTAACTCTCTCTTGCTTTCATCACTATTAATCCTTGGAAATCAACCCCTTGAATTGATCCTTTCAGATTGTAGGCAATTGATCGCGTTCCAATTCCAACGGCCACCGTTCTGCTCCTTTGTTTTTTATTTTCTTTTTCTGCAGATTCTGTTGTGTACATTGATCTGCAAATCAACCCCATTTTTATATGGTAATCTTTAGGTTTAATTTGAGATGAGATTCTTGTGTTAGCTTCCAAATTTTCCCTTAAACATGTGAGTTATTAACTGCCCGTTATCGTCTTTTCATTAAGAGCTCATTCCACTTGCCAAATTTTATGCTCCACACTATTGTAGTTCTGGAGTGCTTTGCTGCAACAAAGCTGTGGCAAACCTAATTAATGCTTCTTTGTTGTTCTCTTTATTCTTTGCGAAGAAATACATGAAAGTATTATGAATAACCTTTTAAATATAGGTCTTTTAATGAAATGCAAGATAGATTCAAATCTAATATCAAAGAATTCACTCATGTCTACAAATTGCATAAATGTATCCAAATGAGCACAATATACAAATTTTCTCAAATAATCAAGCAAGTTTTTAAGAAATAAAAGCCAATATTACATAATAAATTAGAGTTATCAACTCCCCCAAACTTAGCATCTTGCTTGTCCTCTAGCAAATAAACTCTAGGGTGATTGGCAAGTAATAAAGTAAGGAAAAACCAAAGCCTCAACCTATGGACTGTTTACTAAAAACATAAATATAAACCAATAAATGAATTAAACTTGTTGTATCAAAGTTAGGAAGAAAGAATCACAAATTCATAATCCAAATTGATTTTTCTCAAATGTTAGCTCAAATATTTCAAACTCATTCCAAAATAACCCCATGTGCGTGTGTTATGTTCATAGTTTGTAATTTAACATTTTCCCTCAAACTAAGGAAGACCATGATTCTTAAGCTTAAACTCATGCTTCCATAAGTTGGCCTTTTGAATCATTCTCCATTTATGTAGATATTCACTAACCAAAGATCAAAAGGACTTAGTAAAGCTTGAAATATAAGGCTTGGGTTAGGGTAAGGTAAAGGTCATATTTAGGCTTCATATTCCACAAGCACAAATACCATTTAAGAACATTTTTAGATTTTACATTATCTTAAATGGACACCCCAAACTTTTCTTTAATTTCCTTTCCAAACAATTTACAATAACCATGACTTTATTTAGTTGTTTCTCTTTTCTTCTTCTTCTTCTTCTTGTTTTTTTTTTTTTTTCACTGAATCAAACTCAATACAAGTTAACATGAGTGAACTTCAAAGCAATAGCAACAATTTTTAACAGCACAACTTCTTTCTCTCAAGATGTGCTACCCTTTCTAAAACAATTCTTAAGAATGATAATGCACTCATGAAGTAAAAATTAAAAGGATATGCATATAGAGAAAGGTTAGGCTATAATGTAGGTTTAAAATGAATAGACGTTGACTAAGTATGGCTCAAATTGGGTGTACTAAGGGAATTAAATTTTTTTACTCAAGGTTGGCATGAAAAGCACAATTGACTCCAAAGAAGGCCTAAATCATCTCATTGGCTAGTAGTAAAATTTCTAGGATTTTGCCTTGAGAGACTCTCCAAAGCAATTCTAGAGGCTTAAGTTCTCCCATAAACTTTCTTCAGTCTAGGTTCTTATAAAATTCAAAACATGATTGTGCACATGAGTTATGGGGGGATATATTTTAAAATAAGTTCTCAAAATTTTTCACTAATACCCAATTAATTCAATTCTTTTCATCAACCAAGGTATTTCTTCTAATAGATCAACAACTAAACCTAAAGACAAAAACACCACAAGGAAATCAAAGGCAGGTTCTAGCTTTTCAACAAAATAGTTCTTCATAAAAATGAACTAACCACACACTCACAACAACACACATCAACAAAATTAGATTTCAAAACAAAAAGCAAATAAATCAATCTCCCTCTAAACTTAAAACAAGAAATGTCCTCATTGCTTTTGAACACATCAACATCGTAAAAAGAAAAGTTAACAAAAAATAAGAATTTAAAAGAGAAGAAGATTTAAGGGGACTCCCCTGTTTTGCTGCAACAATGGTCTAATTTTTTTCTTAATGGAATTTTGGGATACTATGCAGTGCTCTCCTTTTGACCAAAGCTTGATGGGAGCCCTTATCATTGAACGTATTTTTTATTCAGTCCAGATCAGTGTTTGTTGGTTGCTCCACCAGGAAAACTGGAGAAGTTTTGCCACAACATTGTTGTAGTGCTATTACAGTAAACTTTCCTAATTTTGCTTAATTTGCCTTTTCGTGAATCTGTTGATATTATGTTGCTAAAATTTCTTCTCTTTTCAACTGTTGTGCTGCACTACCATATAAAAAACTAATAAATGAACTAAATCAAAAATGTAAAATAACAAAACACAATTGAAAAACACAAATTATTAGAAAATATGAGTTGCCTCCCAAAAGTGCTTATTTTAGAGTCGACAGCCCGACTTTCTCTTTTTTATCACCCTTCAATGAGTGAGGTGGAGGTTTGTTGATAGTTTACATTGACTTCCCAATAGTGATTGATTCGTTGGCCATTCACTTTGTAAGTTCTCTTTGATTTTTCACCCATTAATGTCACCACTCCAAATGGAAAAATTTGATGTCCAACTTCAAATGCTTTAGGAGCTAGCCTCTTATCGTGCCATTGCTTGGTTTTCTCCTTGTAAAGTTTGGAATTTTCATAAGCTTGGTTTATAAATTCATCCTAATTCATTTAGTTTCATCAACCTGTTATCTCCACCAGCTTGTAAATCAAAATTAAACTCTTTGATATCCCAATATTAACTGTGCTCGAGCTCTACCGGTAAATGACGAACTTTTCGAAACAACAACTTGTAAGGAGACATTCCCAATGGTGTTTTGAATGTTATCCTTCAAGCCCACAATGCGTCATCTAACCTTGTAAACTAATTTTTTCTTGGACCAACAGTTTTCTTTAAGATCCTAATGATTTCTTCATAGGAATGATATCGTTGCAAAATATTCCCATCTCATCTTCAGGAATACACCTTCTAATCTTTTAGTCTGCATATTGCTTGAACAAGAATGGCCTATCCCAATACTAAAACTTCACATTGTGGAATGGAAAATTTTCTTCTTTTGTTAGGAATTTAAATCTGGTGTCAATAATCTACTAACCAAGAAATTGTTAAAGCTAGCATGTCAAGGCACTTGTGCTTGAGAAATTGCAAAAAGTTGCTTATCAATAATATTTTCATTAATCACAACATATTTTTCTTCCTTTTGCTTCAATCTAGAGGGATGGTTAGCTACTTGATTTTCAATCCCATTCTCGTTGTCTTCTATGGACTCCAAGACAAGTGACTCATTAATTGAAGGCTTAGGAAGCTTGAAATCTTAAGATGACAAGTCTAGGTTCTCAAATTTATTTCTCGACATGTATGTATTAGAACCTACTTCCAACCAAGGTAATTGCTCCTGATCTTCGTCTTCATAATAAGAATCACATTGCGACAAAAATTTTAGAGAATCATTATAGCAACATTTATCAGGTTCTTAAGACACCAAAGAATTCACAACTGAGATGGATGAGCACTCACCAACATATTGAAAGTGACTTATTCATCTTGAACCCTCATAGGTAATTCTCCTTTTTGAACATCAATCAAAGTCTGACCTGTACCAAGGAATGGCCTTCCCAAAATAATAGGCACTTCTTGGTCCTCCTCATATTCAAGTACAATAAAATCCATAGGAAAGATGAATTTATCCACTTTCACCAAGACTTATTCAATTTTCCCTTCCGAATGATCAATAGAATGATCTGCCAATTGCAAAGACACTATTGTAGGCCTTGTTTCACCAATCCCCAACTTTTTGAAAATTGACATAGGCATCAAATTTATACTCGTCCCTAAATAGCATAGAGCTTTGCCAAAATATTGTTTACCTATGGAGCATGGAATTGTAAAACTTCCAAGATCCTTGAGCTTAGGAGGAAGTTATTTTGTAACATAGGACTACTATCACTTGTTAAGGCAACCGTCTCAAATTCTCCAAACCGTCTCTTTTTAGTCAAGATGTCTTTCATGAACTTAACATAGTTTGGAATTTGTTCCAATTCTTCCACCAATGGAATGTTAATATGAAGCTGCTTAAGAACATCAAGAAATCTCCTAAATTGAAGATCTTGTTGCTTTTTCTAAAATTGCTAAGGAAATGGTGGAGGTGGTCTGTTCTGTTGGCACTATGCTGTAGCATTCTGAGTACCAGTATTTTCTACACTTTTCAAAGCTACCCTAGAATTTTCTAGCACTATTTCCTCTTTATCTTGAACTGAAGTGCTCTCTTTTGACTCATTTTATGCCCAACTAGTGCATCTAATTCTTTCCCACTTCTTAGAGTAATATCTTTACAAAACTCCTTTCCTTCTCTCCTTGGAGTATTGATAACATTATTTTGAACCTATTATTTGTTAGTTTTTAAGTATTTATTTAATAGTTTATTTCGGTATTACTTTGATTTGGAGAGGTATTTTCATGTTTTGTAGGTTCAAGCATTGTGAATGAAATAGTGGAGTGAAGTGTTCAAAAAGGGGCTCAAAACGTAACCCTTACATTGTAGTTCATTTATTATGTAAGGGGGTTAAATTAGAGCAGAAGAACGTAAGGCTTACGTTGGAATTAGCAATTATGTAAGGACCCTTACATGGTATTACAACATTACGCGCGGCGGAAAGAAAAATGCATGCAGCGGCATGGGGCTCTCGGATTGCATCCTGGGATATCATGAAAACATCGCGCGCTGAGGCATGAAAATTGTACGCCGCGGTGAGGGGGTCCCTGATTTGGTTCAAAGTTTAGACAAACATAGTGCACCGCGGCCCGCGCACTCGAATTCTAGTTTTTCCCCCTTTCCAATCCACACACACAAACACACACACAAACCCTAACCTATAAATACAACACAAAATCCTCTTCTTCCCAACTCGTGAACAGTCACGTGAACAGTAGCCGACCCATATTTTTCCACACATTTTGAGAGAGAAATAACTTCATCAATGCTACTCCATTAAAGCTTCATCAATAATCTTGAAGAATGTGATCATCCAACATCAAGAAGCTTGCTCCAAGAGTGAAAGTAGGGTATTTTATTGATTGTAATTTATTTTCTCTTTAGAACTCATTGAATGCTATTTGTAATGGAAAACCTTGATTGGAATGTTATTATGAGTAGCTAAACCCCTTTTGTGTGGGATTTTAGGGATGTGGCTATGAATGGATGATTGTTTATGTGTTTTAATTTATATTTAAGTGATTTATTTCATGTTCATTATTCTTAATATCTATGTTTATTAATTACTTTTGGCCAATTTAATTTATAAATGTATGAGAATATTTTAGGGTTGAGCTTTAAAAACGCTATCTAAGTTCAATTGGGCATTTTTGAGCATGAGCCTAATTTAAGTGCAATGACTTGCTTAAATTAGGTGATTAAATTACTTTTCTTATGATTAATGCTAATTAGCTAATTAACTATCCATATCAAAGAAGTTAATTAGTTGATTAAGGAAAAACCACCATTGGTTTGGGATTTTCTAAGCTTAGTGAAAAGGATCAATAAATTCTACTTTATATGCTTAATTGTGAAAACCATGTAAATTAATCTATCAGTGATTGGTTCACTAACTAATCTCCCACACTTGTTCATCTTATCGTTTCGATTACGTTTTCTTTCACTTGTTTATTTTACTCGTTTTAAGGAATTATAATTTTAGTAACAATTCTCAAAACTAACCTTTGTTAGAGTGTTTAGGATTTATTTTCGTAGTTAATTTTTTAGAGAATCAATTGACACATTTTAAAAACAATCGCAATTCTTTTGAGAGACGATCTTGGGAGTATACTCGTCGCTTACTACAAGTGATTCGTGCACTTGCGAGCTTTTACAAATACAAAATTTAGTTATCAAGTTTGTGTGCATCAAGTATAGGTATCACTTGGATGTGTACCTTGTGCTCTATTTTTAAGCTCATTGCAAGTTGACCCACTTGAATGTCTAGATTCCTAATTGACACAGCTTGGCTTTGGAGTATTGCATCATTCTTAGCTATGTATTCTTTAAGTAAAGATTGCAACGAACTCAATGGTTCATTCCGTTGGTTTCTTTGTGGCTGTTGCTAAAAACCTGGTGGATACATAGGACAGTTGGGCATGGAAGAACTTGCTTGACCACCTGTTTGATTGTTCCAAGCAAAATTTGGATGTTGCCTCCATCCTGATTTATAAGTGTTAAGTATAGATTGTGGTTTCGGTTCACATTACCCACCAAACAAGCTAATTTTGGATTTGAAGGACAATTGTCAAACACATAAGCTCCTGAACAGTAAACACATCAAATCCCTAAATCTTGGATTGAATTCACATTTTCTATCACATGTTGATTCTTTAAAAGGTTTACTAAAGATGAAACTTGAGCTATAAGTGCTGTAACGTCACTAACCTCATACACTCCTGCCAGTCTTCTTACTGCTGCCACTCTATCAATTGGCCAATGATAGTTATTACTAGCCATTCTTTCAAGTAAATCATAGGCTTCATTGTAAGATTTGGCTAAAAGAGTTCCATTAGCAGTTGCATCAATAATAGTTTTTGTTTGGGCATTGAGATCATTATAAAAGGTCTCCATTTGGATCCAACGAGGAATACCATAGTGAGGACATTTCCTTAATAGTTCCTTAAACATGTCCCACTCTTCATATAAAGACTCTCCATCCATTTATTGATAAGAAGTGATGTAATTCCTTAATTTAGCATTCTTTGTTGGTGGGAAATATTTCTTGAAATATTTCTTCAATAATTTCTAAGCCAGATCGTTCCAAGTTTCAATAGAATTAGATAGCAAAGAATTAAGCCATGCTTGAGCATAATCTCACAAACAATAAGGGAACAATTTGAGCCTAAATGCTTCCTTAGGTCACCCTTGTCCATTTGAAAGAATCATTCACTTCAATAAACAATCTGAGATGCGAATGGGATCTTCTATAAGTAACCCACTGAATTGCCCAACTGTTTGTAGCATTTGAAACATCATCGACTTTAACTCAAACTGAGGTGTCAAAATATTCGGTTTTGTAATGCTTGGATTTAACCCCTCTAGCATAGGCAATGCATATTCATTCAGAACTTGGTTCCTATCATCCATTAGAGGTATCACATTGATTGTGTTGTTTAAATTCAGCTCGTTGCCATTGTTTCTGTCCCCTGCATTTGCCATTCCTCTAACTAGGGTTAAACCTTGTTGTTCTTTCCTTCGTTACCTAAAAGCACACTCAATCTCTAGGTCAACAGGTGCAACCTCCTCTTTGTTGAGTCTGCTCATTCATCAAACACAAAGGAAATATTAAATAAAATTAAAGAAAATATAAAAATTAATTTCTATAAATAATTTCTAATTTTGCCTATCTTTGGCAACGGTGCCAAAAATTATTGCTTAAAAAGTGTATAAGATATTAAGCAAGTGCACATGTTGTAAAACAATAATATAATGATAAGAAAGATCGTTCCTACAAAGATTGAAATATTATAAAGTATGGTAAAAATTAACTAATAAAATCAATATTGGATGTTTTGTGCAACAAAATAAATTAAAATTAAAATAATAATAAAAAATAAATTAATAGGCACGAGATGACAAGAGTAAGAATACTAAAATAAAACTCAACAAGAATGATAGCAAGAATCTAAAGTGGATAAATCTATTAGGATTGCAAATTTAACAAGTGATGCAGTCAGAGCAATAATGCTACAGCGATGTTGTGGCAAAATTTACAAGTAACTAGAATTCAAAAATTACAATAGATTCTTCAGAATCTGCAATGTTTATAATTCCTAGGTTCAATGAAATATATTCCTATGAACAACTAAGTCTAAAAATAATATTTAATGCACCAATTTTTTGGGTTATGTAAGATAACTATATATTCCTATATTAATAGTAATTTTAATTCTTATCCTCCTCATATTCAAATTAAACACACATTAATCAAGCTTCATTCAACTAATCTTTTCGGCATTAATCTCAGTTTATTTTCCTATCAATTGGTGATCAAGCAATCAATAGGAATTAATCAATAAAATAAGCATCGAATAACTAGCATCCTCTTGCCAAAGCAAAGCACATATTTTTAAAATTGAAGAACATAAACTACATTCACTTGCACATCTACAATCCTAACTAGAAGATAATTAGCCAATTATATTCATGAAATCAAATATAAATTCATAATTATTTAAAATCATATCCATTGAGTTATATAGATTGAAAACATATAGAAAACAATAGAAGAAAGAATAAATCACTAAGAAACTCCTTTAATTAAGTTCTCAATCAATTGAGTTACAAAATCTCTAACCTCTCTCTTGCTTTCCTCACTAATAATCCTTGCGAATCAGCCCCTTGAATTGATCCTTGCAAATTATAAGCATATCATCTCTTTACAGTTCCATCAGCCACCGTTCTGCTCCTCTGTTTTGATTTTCTCCTTTCGATTTTGTTGTATACGTTGATCTGCAAATCAACCCCCTTTTTATATGTTAATCCTTAGGTTTAATTTGAGATGAGATTCTCATGTTAGCTTCCAAATTTTCCCTGAAACATGTGAGTTATTAACTGCCCATTATGGTCCTTTTAGCAAGACCCCAAGCCCAGTTGTCAAATTTTATGTTCCATGCTGTTCTAATTCTAGTGTGCTTTACTCAATAAAGTTGTGACAAACTTGATTAATGCTTCTTTATTGTTCTCTATAAAGAAACATATGAAAGTCTTATGAGTAAACTTCAAAATATAGGTCTTTTTAATAAAATGCAAGATAAATTCAGATCTAATATCAAATAATTCGCTCATCTCCACAAATTGCACAAATAGTATCCAAATGAGCACAATGTGCAAATGTTCTCAAATAATCAAGCAAATTTTTATGAAAGAAAAGTTAATATTACTCTAATAAATTAGAGTTATTAATTATTCACCACGATTCAATATGATAGAAATGCCAGAAAGGTTGCTAATCCTTGATAAGTTGGTTGAAAAGCAACTTAGAGCTTTCAGGCTCTCAATCTTGATTGAAAAATTAATAATTTCATTTATGTAAGAAGTTATAGAGCAGTTGAGCCTTAAAGTGTATTTATATGTTATAAACAAAAACATAAAAATAATTAAATCTTGTCCGTTGATTTTGATCTCACGGTTAAAATTACACAAGAAAATATAGTGTGCTGTAGATGTGAAAAACCTGTGTTGTAGTGTAGGTAGCTCAGATAATACAAAAACTACATGGGCCACGACAGATAAAAATCCATGTTGCTGTGCAGATGCCCAGCCAAAGACTCGAGAGTAGGACATTAGGTAGCCAAACTTCCATGCCGCAGCGCGCATGTCTCCCAGCTAAAAACCCAAGAGTCTATTATCGTGGCAACAGAAATCCCATGCAGCAGCGTGCCTATTTGTGATGGTAGCACACCCTTTTCAGGGCATGATCCTAGGTACATGTTGTGCTTTCTTTGAAGCACACCTTGGATTGTATCATTCACTCCCTCTTCAAAAGAATTTGACCTCGTATTCAGACCTTCATCTTGGAGTACATTTTGGAATCCATCCTTGTAATGCTTCTCATCATGATAGCCCTACAAGAAAGGAAGGTTAGAAAATAAACACTCTCTCACTTCTTTTCTATATTCCTTTTCCTTTGTTTTCCCACTCTTTTCCTTGGGCACACCCTCTTTTTTTGTTTCTTTCTCTCCTTTTTTTTTTTTCATCCTCATTTGATCCTCAAAAACTTTCTTTAGGGTAAGGGGTACAAGAGTTAGGTTGTTACCTTTCTTTTCAAATGTGTACCTTTTCCAAACCCATCATAGTTCACCTTACGAACATATTGCCATGGCCTTCCCAACAACAAATGCCTAGCTTACATTGGTACCACATCACACAATACTTCATTTTGATACTTGCCTAGGGCAAAAGACACTAACACTTGACTATCTACCTTCACCTCTCCTTTATCATTCAACCACTGTAGCTTGTAAGGTGTAAGGTGTTTAATCGTAGGTAACCCTAATTTCTCAACTAGGGTAGTACTAGCTATATTGGTACAACTCACCCCATCAATTATTAAGCTGCAGACTTTATTACTCACATGACACCTAGTATGAAAGATATTTTCTCTTTGTTGTTCTATGTCATCTTCTTTAATGTAATCATTTAATTCTCGCCTTATTACAAGTAATTCACTAGTAACAGGACTTATTCCTTATCTCTAGCATCCTCTATTGGTGGCATCTCTTCATCTTTGCTCTCATCATCGGTTACCAATCGTCCACCTTTGCCTTTAGAGAGACAAATTCAGCAAATTGAGGAAGAGGAACAAAAATAGAAGTAAAAGGAGTAAAGTTCCTAGAAGAATGGCGTGCTCCCTGAAGTTGTCTAAAAGAAAGGGGAATACAACCATACAAAGAGATGTTAATTCCATCCCCAAAGATAGACAAACCCCAGTGACTAATTAAGAAAGGATAATGAAAAGTAGAAGAAGAACAAGAGAAAGAACAAAATTGATGATCCTCAAGATCATACCAGTAAGATCTATAGTCTCATCATCAAGAATGGCACAAAGAAAATGTCGCCTAGCATTAGGCACAGAAGAGACATAAGTGCAAGGAAAGATGCAAACAAAAACAACTTCCAAAAGCAAGTGTCCAAATAAAAACAGTACCTCTAGAAAAAGGCATGTCAAGTCCAGCAAGTCTAGCAGCCATGACAGACTATTTTTGAGCTCCTGAGACACTCTAGATAATCAGAAAAATTAGGAGCGGTTTTTTAATATTTGAAAGCACGAACTGAAAAAAGGGAGAGACAAGAGGTTTAAGACATTATCTCTAGAAAACGTGACCTCACATCCCCTTAAAGAAAAAGAAATAGAAACACGACGAGTACGATAAGTATGTATTGCAGAATAAAACTCTGTCACAAAAGTAAGGTCAAAGGAGTACGCAAGTGAACAAAGAGAGAGCCAAGAAAAGTATGCAAACCTTTCTTGGATAGCAGGAAACTCCTCAATCAACATAGCACGCTCACAGAGGCAAGATGTAGACTTCTTAGGTTGGGAAGCAAAACCACTAGGTGGAGAAAAAGGACCAACTTCATCTTGAACAACACGAGATTTTTTCATTTGGCGAGGCATTTTGGGAAAAAAGAGAGATAAAAGTGTTTAAAAGTAAATTAGAAGGTATTAGGTAAAAGTATTTGAAGGTATGAAGTGTTTACAAATTTTTATGGTTTGAAACAAATGATGAAAGAGGTTTATAAAGGGAATTTGTACACCTCACTAACCCCTCGTGAACCCTTCACAAAGTAGGTCAGCGAGGTACCCACAAGTGCATAAAATACTACCTCAGCGAACCCCTAGTGAACGGTTAGTGAGACCTCAACGAGGGTGCTCGACGAGCAACCCTAAAGGTTAAGGAGAGAGAAACAATTACAGAAAAAATTGTTTTAACAACATTAAAATAAAGAAATAAGATTACAAAAAATAAAAATAAAGACATAAACAAAGGAGAAAATAACACAGAGATAAATACATACAGAGAATGCTAAAAGAGAGAGAAAAGAATAAGAAAAACTCACAACAAATTGACTCACACCAGAAAATAGTCTAATCAAACTACATCCCTCCATCTGAAAAAGAAGTGATAAGGGGCAACAGGAGCAGAATGTAATCTCCGATCCAGTTTTCACAATAGGGCTCAGTTTAAGCTTTGTACCAAAGCCCGCCTTCAATTTTGGGTGTCCAAATTTTATATAACCCTTACACCTATAAATACCCCATTTAGGTTTCCAACTTACATATAGCTCAATTTACGATTTATTACGAAAGTTATTAGAATATTTGGATTTTTTTCACATTCTAAGAGGCAAGAGAACCAATTCTAAGAATAAAAGAAACATTGAAGATTGAAGATCAAGCTTTAGGGGAAGAAAATGCCATCCAAACCATTTCTAGTATTTAGATCTAGGTTTCTTATTATTAATAGAATCTTACTTTCTCTTCTTTCCTCTATAGAATGTATGTTGAATTAAATTTGCCTATGAATATTAATTGAAACATGAAATTAGTTCGTTCATGTCCATTCACCATTATTTCGATGCAAGCATGGTCAACTAAGCTAAACATCTATATCCTCCATTTATTGTTTTCAACCTTTTTGAGCTAGTTTAAGTTCGGAATATTATTTTATCTTGTTTGTTTGTCATCATTAATCTTTCTCTTGTGTCCAATTTAGTTTACAATTCTAATTATTCACAACTTTAGTAGCTTTAGGATTCTAATTATTTAGTGTTTTAGTAGTTCTAAAATTCTATTTAGTTAGTAATCCTCTTTGTTATAAGATTCTTTGCAACCTTGATCTTTGTTTACCTTTTGTTTGTGCATGCAAGGTAGGAGGTCACTGAATAAGGAACTTGCTCCCTTCATCGATAACATTGATAGGATCAAACACTTGTCAAGGAAATGAGATACTCATATTCAAGAGGAAGTAGACCAACCTCAACCGTAAAAATAATGGGTGATAGACAACATGTCTAGGCAGATGATAATGAAATATTTGCAAGGCCTATCATTGGGACTACCACATCGTGCATTCAACTGACAGAGGCAACTAGAAATTATGAATTAAAAAATATTCATAATTCCATTCTTTCCTCATTTTACGGTATTCCTAATGAGGACCCTCTGAAATTTATTCGTGAATTCTTTGCAACTGTGCAAACTTTTCCACTGTAAGGACTTAGTGAAGATCAACTAAGGGTGAGGTGTTTTCCTTACACTCTCAAAGATTGAGTTAAGTCTTGGATCATGACCTTGACACCTAGTTCTTTGGCTACTTGGGATGCTATTTATAACAAGTTTATGAGTAAGTTCTATTCCCATCAAAAGACTTCTGACCTAAGAACCAAAATTGCTACTTTTTCATAGATGGAAGGAGAGCTCTTTTATGAAGCTTAGGACAGGTTCAAGTTACTCTTGATACAATGTCCACATCACCACTTCCCACTGCAGTTATAGAACCAGTTTTTCAATGATGGATTGACACTACAATGTCAATATTCAGTTGATAAAGGTACAGGTGGAGCTATGAGTGAGAAAACAACAGAGGAAAAATATGAGCTTTATGAGTGCTAGGAGATAATTCCCAACAAAAGAGTGCTAGAGAAAGAAGAGTCGGAATCAATGAATTAGGCTCCAATGCTAAGATGGCCATGCACCTTGTAAAGTTGACTAAACAAGTGCAACTTCTTACTACCACGAATATGCATCAAATGCCAAAACAAGACATATGTGGATTTATGGTTCTTATGGGAATAGGGCTAATGTTTGTTCTTTTGCAGGTGATTCTTATACAGGTACAAGTGAAGAGGTTTATTTAATGCAAGGGTACCAACCTAGACCTAGGAATGACCCTTATTCTAATACCTTCAACCCTGGATGGAGAAATCATCCCAACTTTGCTTGGAAGAAAAATAATAGCCAACCTTTTGCCCAAAATCAAATGTAAGGCCAAAACAAGAACCGACCATTTTTACCTAATAAACCAAGCTTAGAGGAAACCTTGAATTCTTTCATACAATCCAGTAATGGAAGGATGGAATCTATGGAGGAGGCATCACTAAAAGGAGTGGAAGTACAGGTGGGGCAACTAGCTGAACAAATGCACAGACAAGAAATAGGAAAGCTGTCTAATCAACTTGAATAAGCAAAGGCTATCAAAACCCTTCAAAGTGATAAGGTGGTTACAAAATGTTTACCTGAAATTTCTAATGATTTACCATATAATGCAAGTAACATGGAAGATGACAATATAATTTCTAAGGAAGTCGGGCAAACAGGTGACAAACATAATGAGCCTTCCAAGGAAATAATTGGAGAGTCATCTAGCTCTCCTAAATTATACAAGTCACCATTCCCACATCGGTTAAAGGATAGTAAGCAAGATAAACAATTTTCTGATCTATTTAACATGCTTTCTAAAGTAAACATTAATTTGCCTCTTGTTAGTTGTGATTAGAAATGTACCTTCTTATGAAAAAAAAATTCAACAAATTAAATACTAAGAAAAGAAGGCACGAGCTTCATGAAAGAGTAATAGTATCTGAAATTTTTAGTGTAGTGCTTCAATGACACCTACTCCTGAAGTTAAAAGATCTAGTTAGTTTTATCATTAATATTACTATAAGGGATAAGAAAGTAGCTAAACCGATGCTTGAATGTGGTGCTACTATAAATTTGATGCCTTACTCTATTTTCTTGCAGCTAGATTTGAGAGAGCTTAAACCAACAACCATGTCCCTTCAACTTGTGGATAGATATGTTAAATATCCAAAGGGCATCTTTAAGGACTTACTTGTACAGGTAGATAGCTTATCATACCTATTGACTTTGTGGTGTAAGACATGCAGGAAAACCCATCTTTGAACAAGGAGCATACAATTATCTTGGATAGACCATTTATGACCACCACCCAAACTATAATTGATGTCCAAAGTGGGAAGTTGACAATGACAATCTTGGGGAGAGACAATACATTTTAAAGTTTTTGATTCGTCTCCTTATCCTTCTATATCTATTATTGATGAATGTTCATTTGTTGATTGTTTGGATCCTATTATTCATGATACATTTGTGTAGGATAAAGTATATGATAAATTAGAGGTAGTACTTACAGTTTGAAAGGTAGATGAAATTTTAGATTATGAGACTAAGGAGTATAGTGAGTTCCTAGATAATGTCACACCCATTGAGGATGCTAGTACACCCTTAGATTTATTAGATCCCCCATCTAAGTAAGAAACTACCCCCACCTGAGATAGAACTTGAAGAACTATCCAAGCATCTAAAATATGTATTTTTGATAGAGAATGAAACATATCCAGTTATTATATCTTTTACACTCACCCAAAAACAAGAGGACAAATTAGTGAGAGCGCTTAGGAAGTATAGGAAAGCAATAGGATGGAGTATAGGGGACATTAGAGGCATTAGTCTAGCAATGTGTATGCATAAGATCAATTTAAAGGACAATGTCAAATAAGTTAAAGAAGCACAATGAAGACTAAATCCCATTATGCAAGAAGTGGTTAAAAAAGAAGTTTTAAAACTCTTATCTGTAGGAGTAATTTATCCAATTGTTGATAATAAGTGGGTTAGTCTAGTTCATGTGGTACCTAAGAAATTCCGAATAACAGTGATTAGGAATGAGAAGAATGAATTAGTGCCCACTAGGACAATTACAGGTTAGAGGATGTGTATTGACTTTAGAAAATTGAATTTGTACACTAAAAAAGATCACTTCCCCCTTCCCTTCATTGATCAAATGTTAGAAAGACTAGCTAGACACAATTTCTATTTTTTTTTATGGTCTTTCAGGTTATTTTCAGGTACCTATTGCTCCGGAGGATCAAGAGAAGATGACGTTCACATGCCTATTTGGTACTTTTGCCTTCACGGGATGCCATTTAGACTATGCAATGCACCCGCCACCTTTCAGAGATGTATGATGTCTATCTTTTTAGATATGGTGGAGAATTTCATCGAGGTATTTATGGATGATTTTTCCTATTTTTGGTAATTATTTTGATGATTACTTGCGTAAATTAACTTTGGTTTTATAACGTTGCATTTAGTGTAATTTGACACTTAGTTTAGAAAATAGTCATTTTATGGTCTAATAAGGTATAGTTTTAGGACATATCATATCTAGCAAGGGCATTGAGGTAGACAAGGCTAAAATAGATTTGATTGTAAAATTACCTCCCCCCACATCTGTGAAGGGGATAAGGAGTTTCTTAGAACATGCAGGTTTCTATAAATGATTTATTAAAAAGTTTTCCAAAATAAGTCGTCTTTTATATAACCTATGTCCAAAGATGTTCCATTTGATTTTATAGATTATTGCCTTGTTTCTTTCAATACCTTGAAAGATAAACTTACTTATGCACCTGTAATTGTGGCACTTGATTGGTCTTTACCGTTTGAGATTATGTGTGATGCATCTGATTATGCCATAGGATATGTTTTAGGGAAAAGAGTGGATACACGTTTACATGTTATATATTTTGCTAGAAAAATATTCAATGATGTCCAAATTAATTATTCCACTACTGAAAAAGAGTTTCTGGTTGTTGTATTCTCACTTGATAAATTTAGGTCTTACTTGGTAGGAACTAAAGTTATTGTTCATTAGGTGGGTCCTACTTTTACGAGAATTCAACCTAGAGATCAAAGGCAAAAAAGTAATGAAAATGTAGTAGATGATCATCTGTCTAGGTTGATTTTTGAGTTTACTACTATTGAGGGTGAGTGTAGAAACCTTTCCTGATGAATCAACTGTTTACGATAGGTCCAAATCCATGGTATGCAGACATTGTTACTTATCTTGCTAGTGAAATTTTGAGACCTAATATCACTTTTTAGGAAAAGAAAATATTTTTCAGTATTTGCAAGCAATACTTTTGGGATGACCCTTATTTGTTCAAATTATGTTAAGATCAAGACATCTGAAGGTGTATGCTCGAAGAGGAACATGAGAGCATCCTCACTTTTTGCCATAAGCTACACTTTGGGGACCATTTTGGTTGTAAGAAAACAGCCCTAAAGGTATTACAATCTAGATTCTATTGGCCTACTCTATTTGATAGTCAAATTTTGTATTTTATAAAAAGCTCGCAAGTGCACAAATCACTTGTAATGAGTGATAAGTATACTTCTAAGATCGTTTCTCAAGGAATTACAGTGGTTTTAAAATGTTATTTATTTTCTTATTCAGTCAAACAAACAATCCTAAACATTTTAACAATTGTTGGTTGCAGAAAAGATTGTAAATTCCTAAAATAATTCAATAACTAAAATAAAGTGCGAATAAAAGAAATCACAACCAAGGGGAAGATGATGGATGTATATGGGAATCTTAGTTCGCTATCCATTCATGGAAAGAACAAATTAAACGATTCAATTAAAAGTCAGATTTAATAATTTTTTCGCTAAACCTAAAAAATCTCAAATAAATGGTAATTTTCACTGCAATCAATTAATTAACTTATTTGATTCAGACTATTAATTAATTAATTGGAATTAGCGCAAGGAAATATTATAACCACCTAATCTAACACAAATCAATGTAATTAAATTAGGCACTTGTTCATAATGCACAATCAAGCAAAGATGTTTCTAATGCCTAAATTCTAACATATTACCTCCGACTATAAATCAAGATTTGGTCTATCATTAATTTATAATCATAAATATTAAGAACATGAACAAGAAATAAATTCAAAACTCAAATATCATTAAATTATAAAATTATTTTTCCAATCATTGGAAGCAATACTAATATCTCAAATACATAAATTAGCCAACCATAACTAAATTGGTGTCAATCAATTTAGTCATGAGAGGCAAACACAAAATCAAAGAGAAGAAAAAGATATTACAATAAAAATACCCCAATGAATCCTCTAGCTCCAAAATCTTAAAGTTGGTTGGTCCCCTTTCTCAATTCCTTGGAGTAGCTTCAACAATTGAGGTTCTTCTCTTGATTTTGGGTGGAAACCCTTGCTGCCACAGCAACTAAGGGTGGAGGAAATTTGGTTGTGAAAACTTGTGTTTGGGAGAGGTATATTGTGGTATTTATAGGCGAGTGAAGAGGCACACGTGTGTTAGGATTTATGGGCATTTTTGGTACGCAGGCTGTGGCACACAAAATTACCTGCCGCGGCACTTGTTGAATTTTGGAGGCGGGTCGGACACACTTTTTATCTTGTTGTGACTTGGAGTGAAAATCTGACCTACCCAAGAGCTCTCTACCTCAGTGCACATTTTCTTCTATAGGTCAAAATAGTGTTCATCAATGCCACGGCGCATTGGTCTTTGTTTTCACTATGGGGCTCATTTTCAGCTTTATACCGTGGCACGCCTTCAATTTTAAGTTTCCAAATCTTGTGTAACCCTTACACACCTATAAATATCTCATTTAGGTTTCCAACTTACATATAACTCAATTTACGATTTATTACAAAACTTATTATGGTTTTTGGAGTTTTTTCTAAGAGGCAAAATAACCAAGTCTAAGGATACAAGAAGCTATTAAAGATTGAAGATCAAGATTTTAGGGAAGGAAATGCCATCCAAATCATATGTGGTATTTAGATCTATGAAATGTATGTTGAATTAAATTTGTCTATGAATATTAATTCAAACATGATTGGCTAAATTTATCATGGGTGCTTTAGCTTATGTTGTCATGTTTGCTAGATTTGTTATGGTGAATAATTTTATAGCATAAAATAAATAAAGTTTTCTTTTGATTAAGAGTTTGTTTAGAGATTTATTTGTGAATTTTCATGGGCCAATTTGATGTTCATAAATAGATTGAAAAATCTTATAATTTAGTTTTAGGAACATCACATTGACTATATTTTGATAAACTTAATTAAAGCATCAAATTGATGACCTAATCATGGCGTTGGTATGATTGGCATTTTTTTTGTATTTTTCATAAGTATCCATCATAAGTTTCTTAACAGTGGCCCAGGAGTGTTCCAACTCCTTCTCAAGGTCAGACTACTTTGCACTCAAAGCAGTAAGAAGGTCATCTTTTTCCTAAATGGATGCCTCAAGAAATTTAGTACAACTGCCCAGATTTTTAAGTTTATCATGAAGAGCTAATAGTTCCTCATCCTTTTCAGGTAAAGCATAAGCAAGGTATGCCTTTTCACTTTCCAAGATCTCGACCTTCTTTCCTAGAAGTGAGATTCTTTCAATTTCCACTTCAGACAGATCCAAACTAACTATCTGTTAATCTGTAATACTTTGAAGGTTCTTCATATACTGTTCAAGGAATTCATCCTAGACTTGTTTGACTCAGCTTCAACAACCATGTCATTAAACTTTTTTTGCATAATCTCACATTTCTTAGCAAGATCATCCCTATCAAGTAAGTGAGTGGATTGCTTTTGGTCAAACTCAGCTTTAAGAGTACTCAACTCCTCTTCTTTAACCTCAAGGTATTCAAAAGCCTTCTTTCGAGCTTTCTCGATCTTAATATGCTCCCTGAGAAATTCATTATAAGTGTCTAGGAGCTCATTATGCTCATCCTCATCGAGCAATCTGGAATTTTGAGAGGTCATAGTGGGAGGTTCATCTTTAGTCACCATAAAAGCTATAAAGTTACTTTCATCCTCTTCCAAACCACAACTACTATCCAAAATAGTAACCTCTGCCACCATGGATTTCGTGCAAGATTTTCGTCCTTTTAACTGGCACTGAGTAGCAATGTATCCTAGTTTTTTGCACTCGTAGCACTTGACCTGTCTAGTCTGACCCCTAAATTGAGGTATCTCTTCTTCTTCATCAGAGTCTTCAACTTTAGCTCTAGAATCTCTACTGCTAGTGCTTTCCCTTTTTGACTTACTAGGAGCGTTCCTCTTGCTCCTAAAGAATTTATTAAACTTTTTTATCAACAAAGCAAATTCTTATTCATCCATGCGAGATGAGTCTTCACTGTCAACAGTGGTTTTAACTTTCCCTTTCTGAGACTTGGTAGTCTTTAAAGCAAGATTATTTCCTTTATCAAAAGAAGTAGTTCTTTTGGGGAGTAGGGATGAATTTTGAAAGCCTGAAGATCTCTAATGATCTCATTGACCTCAAAGGTACTTCTTTAAACGTAACGATAACCTTTTCTCGAACACGCTAAGCATGCTATACAGAATCTTCTCAGCTTGAAATTCTTCATCAATAGGACGGCCAAAGTTGTAAGAAATGTTGATGATGTCAGAGAAGCAACCATAAAAACTATCAAAAGTTTCATCTTCCTCCATCTAAAGAAGTTCGTAGCCCCTTTTTAGTCTCATCAACTTGAACTTCTTAACCGCAGAAGTACCCTTATGCATTATCTCCAAATTATCCCCAGCTTCTTTAGAAGTAGTGTAGGCAAAAAATGTCTGTATTCTTCTAAAGTGACATCTTAGGTAAGTGCGTACAATCCTTTACTATTCCATTCACACTCACACTCACGACTTTCTTCCTTTGTCCATTGAAGCATTAGTTTAGGAACAATTGTTCCATCTTCAAGAGTTTTTGTAGGAGGCATCCATCCATTCTCTATCTAATACCAGACATGATCTACCATTGACCAGAAGAAAGTCTGCATCTGAGACTTCCAATAGGCATAGTTATGCCCAGTGAGAAGTGGAAGTCTACCTACGTTCCTTCCTTCACTGGAGTCCATCCTCGTGAAAAGTGAGTGTGTGTAAAAAGTACGAGAAATAGATCAACACCAGAGTGGTTAATCCCAATAGGGGTGTACACACTCTGATACTAATAGAGAGAGTCCCAACTAGGTGAAAAAATAAGTCTAGGTGATACGAACACCTAAGGACTCGCCCCTCTAATACAAGCAGTGGAAAGCAAATAACAAGTAACAAGAAATTTGCACAATAACATATATAAAAGATAATAAGCAATAAAATAAAGCAATAAATGCTTTTCAATCTCAGTATAGACTATATATGTTGTCACATATATCGAGGATACTCAGATTATACTAACTCATGGAACACAAAAAAAAATTCACAAGTTGCTTAAGGCAACCACTCAGCAGCCAAATTCACTAAATAAAAAATAAACAGTTAATACAGACTCGATAAGATAAGATACCAAATACCTCTATCAATTAGGAACTACCTGTCCTAACTGCCTAGGCTACTATTACCAAGCTGTCACCACAGCTACTTTAATCCTCACTAAATCTAGCTCACCTCTAGAGCTATACCACCACGTAGTATGATACAAATACCTACAATCAGTATATGTATATAAATAATATGAAGTTTATCCAAACTATAGTTTTAGAATAAAACACCTCGTATCAACAATAAGGAAACACAATCAATGTATGTTGATACAAAAACTCATCGTAATAACAATACATAAATACACTCGATGTATTATTATTACAGCAACTCCGTTTAATAATAAGTTTAACAAAACTCTACCACCACCTCGTAGTTCAACACAGAAAAATACTCGATGTGTTGAAACTACAGAATCACCTTTCAAAAATATTTAAACTCCAATATATTACCATCTCATAATCACCAATATGGAACCACACTCAACTATGATAAGGGAATAATTTTCTTATACACCAAAAATATTTTTCACTTGTTAAAAATACACAATACTAAATACGTAGTATGAGAAAATATGTGGACGTGATGAGAGAGATGATAAGAGAGTATGTAGAAATGTGTGTTTAATAAGAGAGAAGAAGGAGCATTTATAGTTGATTTTTTGACTTCCAGGACCATCACTGATACATCTTCGTGCACCCCTGCGAGGCTTCAGTGACAACCTCAACGAACCCCCCACTAGGTCAAATGAATCACAATACCACCCTATGAACATTTCGAACCCTTTGTCGACCACTTCGACGAGTCACCGGCAAGACCTCTGAGAGACCCGGAAGAGCCATTAAAAAATGTTTTTTCAAGGCAAAACTTCATCAAATAAAAAGCCATAAACACCCACCAACTTAGGGAAACACTTGCAAGTAAAAACACATTTTAACATGCAATAAATATGCTCCTAATGACCTCGTGGTGTGTGTATCATACAAGCATACAATAGTGTTAAGATCTGCGTGAGTGTGTGCGATATTGATCACAAGCAAAGCACCGTACATAGAGGTAGAGAAAACACTAAGTAAAATAAACAAACTCTGCGTTTTGCACACGAAATTCCAACAAAGACATAAAAGAACTTACAATACTTACAGATGCAAAATATTTTTCTGTTATACTTGATTGCACCCCTAATTAGTCATCAAGAGCTTATGTCTCTTGTATTAAGATGTGTTGATATTTCAGCAATTCTAGTTGTGATTGAAGAGTATTTTGTAGAGTTTTTAAAGGTCGATGATACAACAGGAGAAGGCCTTTTTGATGTGCTCATTGATGCAATGAAAAGTCTTGATCTTGATGTGAATTACATTAGAGGGCAAGGTTATGACAATGGTTCATATATGAAGGGAAAGCACCAAGGTGTACAAAAAATGTTATTGGATATCAATTCTAGAGCATTCTATATACCTTGTGGTTGTCACAGTCTCAATTTATTGCTTTATGATATGGCAAATTCATGCCCAAATGCTATCACATTCTTTGGGGTGGTACAACGCATATATTCATTGTTCTCTTCTTCTTTAAAGACATGGAAATTTTTGCAAGATCATACTTTAGGTTTTACTCTAAAGCCATTATCACAAACACGATGGAAAGTCATGTTGAAAGTGTTAGAGCAATAAAGTTTCAAGCTCCATAGGTAAGAGATGTTTTATTTTATTTAGCAAAAAATTGTGATGACTTGAAAACAAAAAGTGAAGCTTTTTCTTTAGCAACATATGAAATTGGAAATTTTGAATTTTTTGCTAGGCATGACATATTGCATGTAGTTAACTCAATTAGCAAATATTTGCAATCTGAAAATATGCATATTGCTTCTGCAATAATTTACATCAAATGTCTTATTTCTTTATCTGAAAAACATAGAGAGAATGGATTTGAGTCTACTATAAATTTACTAAAGATGTTGCTGAAATGAATATAGAAGCAATATTTTGTGAAAGACGTGAGATTCGTAGAAATAAAAAATTTGATGAGAACGTCAATAATGAGGTAAGACTCTATGCTGAAGATTCTTTTGGAGTTAACTATTTTTTATATATAGTAGATAAAGCTATTTGGAAAAACAACAAAACTAGTACCCCTTGTGTTCAAACTTATATTTTCACAATTAAAAAAATTATTAATATGTCATTTTTATTTGAACACCCATTCAATTAGAATTGAACGACGACAATTTAGACCCGTTCAATATTGAACATTCAATATTTCACGTTCAAATTGAACGTTCAATATTATTAGAGGTGTTAGTTTTGTTACTATAAGTCTTAAGGGTGTTATTTTTTGTAAATTCCCAAGCTAGGGGTGTTAGTTTTGTTACTATAAGTCTTAAGGGTGTTATTTTTTGTAAATTCCCAAGCTATTTTTCCTTTTTACAGTAGATTCAAACAAATCCAAATTTATGAAGAATTAAAAATTCCCAAGCTATTTTTCCTTTTTACAGTAGATTCAAACATTCAATATTTCACGTTCAAATTGAACGTTCAATATTTCACGTTCAAATTGAACGTTCAATATTATTAGAGGTGTTAGTTTTGTTACTATAAGTCTTAAGGGTGTTATTTTTTGTAAATTCCCAAGCTAGGGGTGTTAGTTTTGTTACTATAAGTCTTAAGGGTGTTATTTTTTGTAAATTCCCAAGCTATTTTTCCTTTTTACAGTAGATTCAAACAAATCCAAATTTATGAAGAAATTTTTAATTTTTTATATGATTTAAAAAAAATTAAGTTTATTAGACGATGATGATTTGAAAAAAAAAAAGTTTTACAATTTTGAATTGTTTTTGAAACACGATCAAATTTATGATATTAAT